>CM070671.1:59428272-60028272 GCA_036346575.1 Dendrocalamus sinicus | reverse complement strand
TCAATGTACTTATGACATTAAATTTATTTCTAATTAATCATAAATATTGTCTAATAATGTTTTGCATTTTACATGACTAACCAAAAAATTTTCAGTACTCTAACATGTGACAGGATCCTCCCAATTAAATATTGGCAACGAAATAAATTAATTACACACGCGTTTCTCCTCCCTTTTCTTTTTTTCTCTTGTCTTCCGTCTGGTCTTTCCTCTAACGGGACTAATTCCTTCTTATCTAATGGGATCAATTCATCTAACCAAAGTTATACTATTCTTTTCTGCAACTATAATTTTCTACGGATGCTAATTTTACACTAAGCTAACTATTTACTTAATACAAAAATATTAACTAAAATATAACAAAATTATTACCTCACAGAAGTAGCGAAACCTTCTCTCCTTTTCCTTCTCTTTCTCCCTCTCATCTCATCTCCTTTTCTTCCCTCTCCTCTCTTCTTCTTTCTTTCCCTTTCTCTTCTTCCTTTCTTGCACTCGATGACGTCGGTGGATTGAGAAGAAATGCATTGAGCCAAGCGCGCTATTATATATGGCGACTGGAGGCTATTTCTATAAAAAAATAAAGTGCAGGTTATTTTTGTATTTTCAAATAAAATAGATTATTTAAAAAATTCGATGATGATTAATGCATTTATACTAGACTAAATTGCACCACAGGTCCCAAAACTTTCATATTCAGTACTTAAATCTGCCAATTTTGTTGCAACGTCTTCTTAATCATAAGCTTGAATGCAGTGTTTCTACCCAAAACACACACACACACACACACACACCCTTCCACTGTAGCAGTGTAGCACCATGTATTTGTATGGTCCCCATCCTTGATCAATGATTATTTTGAAACATCAGAAAGAGAATGTGCCTGTTCTTTTGTGTTGTGGGTTTATGGCTTTAGACTCTAATGTGAGTGCTCATGCAAATGAATTGAAAGATGATATATCACTTCTAAAAGACTATCCTAATAAGCCATTTCGAAATAGTGACAAAGAAGCTATCCTATTTATTTGTTCGATGAAAGCCATAAGCTGAAATAAGCCGAAAAGAACAGGCCCTTTCTAACAACTATTCTCGAGGAAAATATTATATATAACATCCGAAATAACAACCAGCTAAGGTCTGAAAATATTATACATTTGATGGGCTAATTCCAAGCCAATGGTATATTGGGCTACTCACGTTGTAACATTCACACAATTTTCAAAACAAAAATACTATGCTTTGAGCAAATCTTTAGGCTTTCAAAGTGGACAGATAATCATATGTAGCCAACTAGGCAGGTATAGCAACAGCAGAACCACCGAGGAATGACAGAAATCGGCAGCTAAAATTATCAGAACTGCATTGGGAAGAGTCAAGTAAGGCAGCAAATGCGCCCACAGGCTGCTCTTCTCCGGGCAGGCCCTTGCTAAATGTAATCCAGGGACTTCTATCCTTCGTTATGTATAAGGAAAATGTAATGACAGGTTGAACCCAATTTAAGATTTAAACCCTGTGGTATGGTATTGCAAATGGTAATTACATATGTCTAGCTATTCCTTTACTGTAACGTTTGATGTGGCTTATTGTTTGGCAAAACAAAATTTTTGACCACTATAATCCACAGCCTAGTGTCATCATCAAAGCTAGTGACGGCGTTACAACAGACACGTTGTTCCGCGGAAAGACCCTGTACAGGCAAGAGAATGCTTGTGCTTGTGCATTCCGTGATTGTTGGTATGAGATTTGCTACACCTTTGAGTCTGCTCAAATTTCTTCTTCCCACCTGAGTCTGCTCCTTTGTCTGCACCATTTAGTCATCCCTACCCGCGCAAGGAAAATAGAGCTATAAATCAGATGGTCAGCATCGGAGTTGTTTAACTCGTTTTTAGTAAATGGAACAGAATGCAATTTCCTATAACTTGTTTAACCATGTTTAAAAGTGTTGTGGCTTTTGATTATGGTTTTAGCTTTGGCTCAAATGACACTGTGACGACTATTAGCTTTTATTAGGTATTCAATTAAATAAAAATAAAAAATAGGAAAAATAAAAACACCACTATATCTCCACAGATAATGCAAAAGAAAAACCACGTTAAGAAACTAAAGCGTTCTAGCGGTTTTTGGTTTCTGGAAATCAGAAGCCATCATGGTTTGAAACAAGCCTAAATATATGCTGTAGAAAGGCACGCACATAGCTGCCGGCCAAACACATGTAAGACGGCACGAGAAAAACAAGCACATGTGTATATAAAATTTCAAGGTGATAACAAAAGATAAGTTACAAATAAAGGAACCACATGAATGCCTGAGCAACAATATCAGGACCTAACACAATCACACAAATGTCTTGATAGTCACAACCGAAATATATAGAAACCACAATTCAGAAGCAGTCTATCTAGTAGGGAAAACAAGTAAGGAAACCATGATTACACAAGCAAGATGGCACGAGAAAAACAAGCACATGTGTACATAAAATTTCAAGGTGATAACAAAAGATAAGTTACAAATAAAGGAACCACATGAATGCCTGAGCAACAATATCAGGACCTAACACAATCACACAAATGTCTTGACAGTCACAACCGAAATATATAGAAACCACAATTCAGAAGCAGTCTATCTAGTAGGGAAAACAAGTAAGGAAACCATGATTACACTAGCAACTGAGGTTTCAAGGGCCAAAATATTTGGCTTCCTTTATTCATCAAACGAGAACAAAAAAAAATCGCAAGCCTTGAAGAATAATTAAACTGTCTTCCTCCGGACGCACTGGCGCTTTGAGCAGCTAAAAGAAGAGGTTGAGCAACTTGTGTGCGTAATCTCATCTATCCAGTCTCTTAACACAACGATAACGTGAGCAAGTAGTTACGGGCAGTTGAGTGACATCTCCAAACCAGCCATCAATCCCGGAGAGTACCACCACCGCTGAGGGAAACTTGATTACACAAGTAGCTAAGGTTTGAAGGGCCAAAATACTTGGCTTCATTTATTCATCAAACGAGAAAATAAAAATGGCAAGCCTTTAAGAAACAACTGCATGCAGCATGCGTACTAATTAAACTGTCTTCCTCCAGACGCTCTGGCGCTTTGATCAACTAAAACAATGACGATCATCCATGTGTGATGTGCACCTTGCTGTAAAACATTTTCCTGCTAATGAGACATGAAAATGCTAATTAAAGCAACATGTGTGCGTAATCTAGTACTCCCCAGTCTCTAAGAATAATTAAACTGTCTTCCTCCGGATGCACTGGCACTTTGAGCAGCTAAAAGAAGAGGACGATCCTCCATGTGTGATGTGTCCCTCCCCTCCCCTGTAAAACATTTTCCTGCCAATGAGACATAAAGGTGCTAATTAAAGCAACTTGTGTGCGTAATCTCATCTCTCCAGTCTAGCTGGGGCCTCCGTCATGCTTCTGAGTCAGACATTAACGTGCTAATTAAACCAACCAACAAAGTCAGAGGATCAATGTCAAAGCATTTGAGGTTGAGGAATTCAATGCCAACGGCCTCCACCATGCTTATAAGGTTGACTAGTACTAATTCTTCCAGGCTTGCCATGGCATCTTGCTGTATCTCGAGGCGCTTCAGGTTAGGCATGTCTATTAAGGAGAGAGTCTTCAGCTTGGGAAACCACCCGGTGAAAAATGCCAGCTGCTCTCCACTGTATGCTCTGGTCAACCGTAGCTTCGTCAGATTTGACAACCGAGAGAGGCACGGCAGGGGGTCTTCTCCCAGCTGGGACCAATATAGACGCAACGAAAACAAATTGTGCCCCGCGGTTTGGAAGAGAGGACACTCCTCCAATGTGCCTTCCGCCAATCGTCCTATCAAGTCAATTTTTTGAAGGCTAAGAGGTGGTGGGTTCAAACCATTCAGTTGAATAACCTCATCTTCATCACTTGCTGCAATGCATAAGTAGGACAGGAACTGCATCTGAGCTAGAGACTTGCAGAGGCACTTACAGTAGATTCTCTTCACATTCGATATCCTGAAGCTTCTCATTTGCCTCAGCTCCCCCAAATGTCTAATAGACTCATCCTGCGCTTCCAACGCTTGTAGTGTCTGCAGGTCTGTCAGGTTCCCAAGACCCTTGGGAATGCATACACCACTACAACAATGGAAATCTCGCCCAGAACGGTCGCTCACTGACTCAATGAATAAGTGCCTCAGCTTCTTCAGTTTGGTGATCCCTTCTGGCAGCTCTTGTATTCTAGTGTCCATAAGATCCAGTGTCAACAAGTTGGAGAGCTTCTCAATAGACTTGGGAAGGAGCTTCACCTTCGAATCACGCAGACCCAAATGGCGAAGATTGAAAAGATCTCCAATAGCATCAGGAACCTTCTTGATGGGTAGCCCACTTAACTCGAGTACTGACATATATCTGCACTTCTCCGCTATGGGGGGCAGTAGAGTGGATGATGGCATACTGCTATCCAATGCGATGATAGATCGAAGCTGGTGTGCAGTTCTGTGTGCACTCAAAATTGACTCAGGAGTACTACCCTTCTTTAGTTTGTGTATTACCAGTCGACGTCCATCATTCTCCTCGAGAGATTCACCCCCATATTTATCCTCCTCGTATGCAATACCAAAGCATTCGCTCTGACACAAATCTACTGCCAACTCACGCACGATGTCATGCATCCGAAATGATTTTATCCTGCCAAAGTGGTTCCTCTCAACAAGCTGCAGCATGTTTCTGTGAACCAACTCCTTTATATAGTCTTCTGCCACTTCCTCAATTGTGCTCTGACCCCTCTTCTCGATGAACCCCTCTGCTATCCACAACCGTACAAGCTTTTTCCTTTGGAAAAGATGGTCATCTGGAAACAAGCTGCAATATAGGAAACAACTTTTCAAGTATGTGGGAAGGTAGATGAAGCTCAAATACAAAACATTCCTTATGTCATCCAGGCTTGAATCATTATTTATCTTCCAGCTGAGCTGATCACGTATCTGGTTCCATTCCTCCGTGGTCTTGTCACGCCCAGAGAGGAGACGACCAATAGAGACAATAGCAAGGGGTAGGCATTTACACTTGCCAACTATTTCCTCGGACAAAGTCTTGAGTTCTACGGGACACTTATGATCTGGAAAAGCCTTCTTACAAAAGAGTTTCCATGAATCATCCTCTGATAAGGGCTCTAGTGCTAGTTTCTTGTTTGGGAAAGCATGGTCGGCTACGTTAACAATCCGTGTCGTGATTATTATTCTGCTCCTCTTGAGATTTGAAGGGAGTGCTCCAACCAACTCAGTGTATGCTTCTGGAGTCCAAACATCATCCAATGTAACCAGGTACCTTTTCTTTCCCAAAAACTTCTTTAGTTCCTCTTGCATGGCTGCCATATCTATGGTGGCGATGTTACTTGGAACACTCTGTTTGTCTCTGAAAAGCTCAACGATCAATCTTCGAAGGACATCTTATCTGGTGTAAGTCTGTGAGATGGAGACCCATGCGTGGCAATAAAAGTTCTTTCGTTCCTTCTTATAGACGGTTGCTGCTAGTGCTGTTTTCCCGAGCCCTCCCATGCCATGCAGGACTATTACAGAGCGTGCCAACTCACCATCTCGCAGCCACTGTACAAGTGTTTGCTTGTTATCTTCAATCCCAACAAGGTCTTCTTCACCAAGGAAACGTGACATGCTTGCTAGATCATGGGACTTCTGCACAATATAACTGGAGTTGGTAGTACCCCCATTGTTTATCGTCGGAACCCATCGCTTTTTCATCTGGAAAAGATGTGCCAGGTTTTTCTCCGTTTCCTTCACCATGGAGGCTATCTTGCCTAATGAAAGCAGATCTTCTGGGTTTTTGAACCCTTTCTCCAGGTAGAAGCTCCATCCGACATCACGCTCCTGCCCAACAAGATACAGATACTCATCCGCCATGTCCTCGATCCGCCATGCTACCTTGCGCACCTCCTCCAACCAGACTTCATACACTTGGTTGTTGCGGTTTCGAATGTCCATTTGGCAGAGAGAACCATGCATCACGCGAAGCTCCGACATAATGCGACCCATTCTGCCCTGGAGCTCTCCCAGCTGTGTCACATACTTTGTAAACTGAGCACCGGCTTGCTGTGTTGCTTCATTTCCCAGAGCGGTGCTGATCTTTGCACACAGAGCACCTGCTTGCTGTGTTGCCATGCCGATCTTTTTAATGGTCGGGAGAATCCAGGGCACATCCATTAGGATCTTTTTAACGTTGCAGTGCCGGGCCGCTTAGTTTCGTATTTTCCTTGATATCTATTCTAGCATGACCATCTGTGAAATGAAGCGAGTGATGCATTAAATCTACTAGCATAGCCGTATGTGTGAAGAAAAGCAGATAACTAGAGTTACTAAGTAAGCGGTAAGAAAGATGGATCACAACTAAGAACAGCCGGTCGACTACGCCGTTGCGCTGTTGTCAACTCAAAGATTCCCCTTACGTCTTGTAATTTGTAATTTATTTGAAGTTCACATGAGTTGAGATCAAATTGGGGGGCTTGCAATCCATATTTGCGCAACATTAAAATTGAGAATAAAAGGTACCAATACTAAATCAAACGAAAAATGGCAAGCCCGGACCACCTAGAGGAGATGCACAATAATGAGAATTCGACAGATGCTTGTTTCTGAAAGTTTATCGCTTACTTGCTTGCCGTGTCTGGACCGTTTACTTTTGTTTTAGAGTACGTCGCGCCGCGGGTATATTAGCAAGAAAGTACAGCTACAGTGGACCTCTTGCGTTTTCGAGAAAAAACATCATGCGCCGACTAGAAACTCCACAGAGCACCAGTTTGACAGAAGGAACTCAACACCAATGAATGAAACAAAGTAAAGCAAAAGCAAAAGCAAAAACTAGACAATTACACCAAAAACACACAGACGTTTCAACTCGGATCTAGCGCCAACACCAACTACTCGACGTGTGGCCAGAAGCCAACTGGTAAGAGAACTCGCTACACAGTATTAACTATTAAGCACTTCCAGGATTGGATTGATCCATTAAACAAAAATTTAACAAGTTTGGTGCTAAAAGCGATACCTGTGTGTGAGGGGTAATCCAACGAGATTGCAAGTTTGGTGCTCTTGCAATCTTCATGCGTTTCTGAAAGACGAACCTAGTCCCTGGGAGTTACGTGGCTGAGGTGCTCATCAATGTGGATGCCAAGTCGTTGGTCCATATAGCTGAATCGCTAGCCACCACACTTAAATCTTCTAAGCCTCGACGCAGTTTTCTTCCTTCGTGTCACATTCTGCTATCTAACTTCTGGTAGGTTGTTTTGAGTCGCTAGTATCTAACTTCTGGTAGGCTCATCAATGCCAAGAATACCTGGCTATTCACAGGTTGGCCTTGAAAAGGACAGAGTTGACGGGTTATTTGAATGAATTTTTTGCACCACGGCAGTGTTAGTTTGCCACACCACAACCAATGGAGTGACCAAAAGAGTAATTTTCTACCTTGGCGTTAAACTTCCCTATAGTGATGTAGTGTTGTTTACCACACCACGATTCATGGCATGACAAAAAACGATTAGGTTTAGAAATAAGTTAGGCGAGGAGTCATCAATAAAAGTTTATGAAAAGAGTTAGATAATAAAAATTATTCAGTTGATAGTCTTCTTTCTTGAAAACTCCCTTTGTTAAGAAAGGGTGATTATAATACTACTAGGACTTAGAGAGAATCGCTAGGAGGATTATTTTATATTAATCCTAATAAATTAGGATTCCTACTCCCACTTCAATTTTGAAGGAGGACAAAGAGGACTATATAAACCTATGAGGTATAGCCATAAACAAGCCAAGTCAAGTCAAGAGCCAAGGAAGAAGAACCCATCCAAAGTAGAGGCATATGAGAGGATTAGATACTAGATTATTATTTAGCACTAGATTCTGGTATAAACCAAGGATCTGAGGAATCTAAAAAGGTTTGAGAGCTTGTGAGTGAGCGATAATCTCTTGCACTTGTAGTCTTTTGAGGCTATGCTTAAGGAATCTCTTATCGTGGTTGTTTCATCACTGTTATTTTGGTTATCTCTATAAGATTCATCTACTTCATTATTGATATCATGCATATTTATACCGCATCTCATAATATCTGATCCGATTTGAAAGTTACCCCACATAACAAGAAGTATCAAAGTACAACGCTCTATATCATGGGCCAAATAATATCCCTACTTCGTAGCTCTTAAGCATCCCCTGTATTTCAAGTATTCAACCCTCCAATATGTTTATAGTTATTTATGCTCATTATGTTAAACCTTCTCTTGTTGCTATGGCAGTATTTATTTTTCAGTTTTAGCAACAATATGATAATTGATACTGGGATTCCTGAACATGTTGTTATATTCGATAGTTGGCACTTGGTGAGATAAAAGATTTTGAGGTGTCGGCACATCTAAGACTTTCAGTTTGAAAATGTATTTCACCTGTAGTTGGTTGGCATGTTGACTGCAGAGTTGAAGCTATAGGATTCCACGGCAATATTAAGGAATATATAATAGGGGAGCTGTTTTTCCTCAACCTTCAGTCACAATGACACCATTCTCTTTCTAGCTTAGCATGAACAAATCCTGATTTATTTCTCTCCATTTTGTATGCATTTGGTATCAATAGTGACTCCAATAGTGCATTCATTACATCTAAATAGAGTACCAACATTTCTGCATGCGGACCTGAAAACACACTCACAGATCCTGCAGATTGGGTAAAAATACTACATTTTGTATGCTCAGATCGATCACTCTTTTAATTGTTAGTTCAAAGAATTACTTTCAACGCCATGAAGCATGTCCTGAAACCAGAGCATGGGGTGCTGATTGCAGAGCGAAAGCCGAGCTTTGGGAGAACAGCATCAAGTGGTAGAGGACTACTTGCATGTATGTTGCCTCCAGCCCATTAATGACACTTCAGAGTTTGCCACTCCCTCTGTTATTTTCTAAATGGTGTTTTAACTTCATACGTACATATAAGAAAATGAACAAGACCACCATCGTACCCATATAAATTTGTCTCTTTTGGGGGAGATATGCCAATGTTTTGCCTCAAAGACGTAGAACATCATTTATAAAAGAACAAGAATCCATCTCTAAAATGTCATTTAGAAAAGAACGTGGTATTACTGTCACAAAATTGTAGGCAAGTGAACTTTTCTAACTCATTGATAATCCTGTGTATTATTTATCAGACAGCTGGTTCAAAAAAAGGTACTTAATATGAGAATGTTATCTTTTTCTCTTTTTTTGGTAGTAGGGGGCAATAACACGCACACGCGCACGAAAAATCACATATCTTTATGTAGCAACAAGCACAATCAAATTATCCGGCTGTAGTGAATGTCAAAGCACAACACACCCAACTGTTGTACGTGAAAGTGAAACACTAGTTTTAAAAAGGTTTATGGCTGTGTAATAATTCCACAAGCTAACTTTGTAAGATGGAACGAGAAAAACAAGCACATGTGTTCATAAAAATATTAGTTACAAATGCAGTAACCACATGAATGTCTCAACAACAATATCAGAACCTAACAGCAATCACACATATGTCTGACAGCCACAACTGAAATATATAGCTAGGAACCATAATTCAAAAGCAGTCTAGCTAGTAGTAAAAACAAGTAAGGGAAACCTCGATTACACAAGCAGCTGAGGCTTGAAGGGCTAAAATACTTGGCTTCCTTTATTCATGCAGCATGCGTACTAATTAAACTATCTTCATATGGACGATCCTCCATGCCAAACATTTTCCTGCCAATGAGACATGAAGATGCTAATTAAAGCAACTTGTGTGCGTAATCTCATCTCTCCAGTCTCTAAGACTACGATAACGTGAGCAAGTAGTAGTCGAGTTGAGTGACTTACATCTCCAAACCAGACATCAATCTCGGAGATCATACGTCCACCGCATGCCACCAATTCTAGAACATTCACGCAGCAACGTTAAGAAGTCGGGGGTGATTTTGTGAAAACCTAGATATTGGAGGGGCATGAGGAACTCGATGCCAGCTGGGACATCCGTCATGCTGTTGAGATTGCGTAGTATTAATGTTTCCATGCTCGCCATGGCACCTTGTTGTATCTCGAGGCGCTTCAGGTTAGGCAGGTCTCTTAACCAGAGTCTATTCAGCTTGGGAAACCACCCGGTGAGAAATGCCAGCTGCTCTCCGCTATATGCGTTGGTCAAATCTAGGTCCGTCAGACTTGACAACCGAGAGAGGCACGACAGGGGGTCTTCTCTCAGCTGGGACCAATATAGAACCAATGAATACAAGTTCTGCCCAGCCGTTTGGAAGAGAGGACACTCCTCCAATCGTCCACCCAAACGTAGGTTTTGAAGGTTTGGAGGCAGGGGGATCAGACCATTCAACTGGAGAACCTCGTTCTTATTACTTGCCGTAAGAGCTAAGTAGGACAAAAAACGCATCTGAACTAGAGATTCGTAGAGGTGCTCAAAGTTGATTCCCTTCACATTCCATATCCTGATGCTTCTCAGTTGCTTCAACTCCCCCAAATGTCTAACAGACTCATCCTGCGCTTCCAACGCTTGTAGTGTCTGTAGCTCTCTTAGGTTCTCGAGGCCCTTGGGGATGCATACACCAGTACCCCATCGAAAATTTTGCCCAGATGGATCAATCAATTTCTCAGCAAATAAGTGCCTCAGCTTCTTTAGTTTGGTTATCCCTCGTGGTAGCTCTTGTATGTTATAGAAATAGCAGTTATATTTTTATGTGGTTTAATCTTATATCAATTAATTCTATAACTCCTTTTGTTATTTAAGTAATTCAAAATTTAATTTGCTACTATTGTTCTCAAATAAAATTTTAATATAAATTGGTAATAAAAAATGGGAGCAAGCTCGCGTGGTGGGCGACCGCGCTAGCACGGCTCGCGCGGAGGGGGACGCGCCAGCACGGCTCACGCGGGATTTGTCCGTGCCAGGAAAATTGTGCGCTACAGCACCGTGACAGGGGGCCAATTCTGCCCATTCACGCGAGCGGGGCCAGTCCCGGGATTTCTCTGCGCCAGGGGGCCAATTATGCCCAGTCTTCTCAAGAAACCATCATTGTCCGGCTCTCTTCCTCTCTTGTATAAGTTTCTCACTCGATCGTTTCTTTAAGCTGATACGAAAAGATCGACAAAATATATATTGAAACTCCTCTCACATCTAGTTTTCATTAGCTCTAAGATGCAGATTATTATTATTTTAGCTTCGATATCATATTGAGTTTCATACAAAAGCTTAAATTATTAAGGAAATCACATTTACATTGTTGCACATATTTAACAAAACGACATTTGTTGTCCATAGGTAGCACGTCACAGGCTTCACGAATTAAGCCGAAATACCTCAATCCACTAAGGTTGCTCTTCCTCCACTCCAGAGATGGCGAGCACCACACTACTCATTATTCGTCGAGTTTTCTCACAACCTTTTTCGAGAAGATCACCGTGCACGATGCCTTTAACGCTGTCTAGGAGTTGGCAAACTCTAAGAGTAATAAGTCAAGCCCCTTGCTTGACTTTCACCACGTGCAATGAATGCACAAGCTCGAGTGGATACTAAATTCACCTCTAGATGCAACACATGCAATCTAGATCCTTTCTCCTTGCTTACAAGGTGCAACACATGCACAATTGAAAAAAGGACCTCACACTAGCTCAAAGGAATGTCAAAAGACTCAACAAGCATCCTCCCAACTGGCCACAAGTGGGTATATATACCCACATCATAAAAACTAGCCGTTGGAAGCAAAACAGCTGAGAAAACATGATTACTTCTGCTCCCCTACACAACAGTCAGAAAACTAATCGTTACAGGTGAATCCGGTAGTTCCTACATGCAAAGTCTGGTACTACCGATCATCGGAAGTACCACCGAACTTGTGCGAAACTACCAATTACCACGGGGATGAGAAGACTCCACGAAGGTATCTCTCTGAAAAAAAACGTACTGCTACACAAGCTGGTACTTCCGCATGCCGGTAGTACCACTCACACAGAGCCGGTACTTCTGCACTCCTTTCGGACCACTCACATAGAGTTGGAACTTCCGCATCAATCACACGAAACTACGACCATACAGGCCTTTGAACACGTTAGACTATGACCCCACAAGTCTACGACCACGCAGGCCTATGACCATGCTGGTCTCCGACCATGCAGTTCTCTGACTACGCAGGTCTACGATCACGCTGGTCTACGACCACGAAGCTCTATGACCACGCCGATTTCGACCACGCTGGTTTGACTACGCTGGTTTTGACCACGCTGGTTTTGATCACACAAATCTCAACCACGTTAGTTCCAACCACGCTGGTTCAACCACACTGGTATCGATCACCTAGATCTCAACCACGTTGGTTTGACCACCGTTGGTTTCGATCACCCAGACCTCGACCTCATTGATTCCGACTACATTGGTTCGACCAAGTCGGTTTGACCATGTTGTTTCAACCACATAGGTCTTGATCACATCGACAATCACTACTACAGAAAAGGTCATCACAGACGGTTCGAAAACGTCATCACAGACGGTTTTGTGAGTCGTCTGTATTTATGGGTCAGTGATAATCGAAGGTCATCACAGACGGTTTTGAACCGCTGCGTGATTATGGCTATCACAGACGGTTTTTGAGTAAAAACCGTCGTGATAGCCGATAATCACGACGGATTTTAGTTAAAACCATCTATGATATCGATTATCACGAGCGGTTTTGAGTAAAACCGCTCAGTGATTATCACTATCACGACGTTTTTGAGTAAAACCGTCGTGATATTCCTTCGACCCTACATATATTTCTCTTATTGGCTAGCCTCGTGAATGCTAGCCATGCCCTCTGAAACAAGCGAGATAATCACGGACAAAAACATACAATTCACACATCTCATTTGCTTTCGATACATTTCACAGACATAAAACATCCAATTGACATCGCACTTCATTTTCACAAACATAAAGCATGCATCCATTTCACAAATCGATTAATTGAATTGAAATGAAATATCCATTAACAAATGCACAGTTACAAAAGATCTACACTGCATTTACACTAGTGATAAGACCAATAAGAAATCATGGTGCGCAGTGGAACCGTCCTCCGGCTTTATGACTTGAGTCGCCAAAAATACGCCAACTCTCCTTGAATCCTCCAAAATCGATCGTTTCAATGCGATTGACGGGATGGACATAGCCTGTTGATAGGAATATCAATGTGCATATATATGTAACGTGATAAGTATGAAGTAATTATGGGAAGAGTGACAAACCTTGCGATTGGTGAGCCTCGAGGAATCGAGGAGTTGTTCCATATGTTGGCAAACGTAGTATCCACATGTGTTGCCCTATTGCTTGTGGTGGCACCGCAAAAATGGAATGTGTTAGTTCAAGAGGCATTAGTACCAACTGTTGCATAGGATTAATTAATGTGAAATAGCGAATACCTTAAAATCTGGAACATGTGTCAGCAGGCCTTTGGCCCCGCGCTTCGAGTCACCTCCCTTTTCAATGTACATCGCGAACGCCCTACGTAATTCGAAAAAGTTAACCTTAGTCATTCGGAAGGAAAGAAAGAGTACAATTTAGATATGTATGGGGAATATGTGCTTACCTATCGATTACTTGGCTGACAACTATGAAGTCCATTTTATTCTTACTTAGGGAATCAAGGTAATATATCTTGTTCCATTTTGGTACAATTACTATTAAAATCCAATGAAAGTTCTGATTGAAGGGCATAAGTACATAGTCCTTATTGCGGCAACCCAGCAGTCCTGATGCAATGTACCTCTCGACGAGGGGTGTCTCCTGGTCGATGGTATCCTTGGCGACCAATTGTGGGTCCAAGAAACCAGCTGATGAGTTGGATAATCTAGCTTTAATCAGCATGTGTCTATATATATACACACGAAAGCAAAAAATTAGCCATGGCATTTATCGGTATGACATTAACGGAGACTGTGATTGTACACACTTACATCGTCCAGCATCGAATGATTGAGACGTCAAGAGCGTTGCGCGTGAACAGATTGAATAAATCCTCAAAGGTGACCACGAACATACACTCTTGAAGATTGTGGTGTAAATCTTCCTCGGTGAATTTGACAGTGATACTTGAAGTCCGTTCTCCCTCTAGCTTATTGGACTGCTGCATATACCACGTGTGCAATTGCATGCAACTATGTGGTAGCTTTTGGAGGTCTTTTTGCTCGAGCAACGGCTCGCCAAGCACGAATTTGCGGGCCAAAGGGTGGTACGGAATAGCATCATTGGTCTTCTTTGCTTTGCCCTTGCCGCCTTGTCCTCGGCTATAGGTCGACTTCACGAAGTCGACTTTGAAGGTAGCAGCGGTGCAAGTTGCTCTGCGAGAATAGGGCCCGTGGAGATAGCACCGGTGTAGTATCCGGTGGTGGAACCGATCGTCTTGTAATGGAGATGGCACCAGTGCAAGTTGCTCTGGTCCTGCCACCGGTGAAGAAGCCTCCAGGGAGATGTCGCTTTTGGGCCACTGGATGAATGTTCCAATGACGAATATGCCTGGCCCCAAGCAGCGTACAAGGGAATGGAGCCATATCTCACTTGGAGCCTGCACTTCGTAGGCTCCTACATAACGATACAAAATTAGCTACTTGAATAGGCCTACAAATGGAGCAAGCATTCGAGAGGTAATAATTATTACCAGGATGTCGTCCACAAGAAATTTGGGTGGTTTTGCGTCGGATTGGACGCGCAGCTACTCGAGCGGTTGTGCGGGCTAGCTAGCATAGCAACGCGTGGCGGCTCTTGACTTTCTCGCTCTGCTTCGCACCTCATCTTTGATTACATCAGCCATCCGAGCTAATAGCTCCTCTTTAAGAGATTCCTTGATCTCATCTCGTAGCTGTGCGTCCACGCTCGCTTTGTTTCTCTTCCTACGCCGATACATTCCGAGTCATCTTGGAAACCATGTTTCCAAGGAACGTAAAGCCCAAGGCCTCTCGTGCGACCCGGTGCTCCTTGTTTCCTGTACACGGAGAGCATATCATTCTCCCTTGTTCCTGGAATGATCCTGTGGTAGATTCAAAACTCACTCTTCCCGCAAGAGCACGAAATGTCATTTCAATTGCATGCGGTTGTGGAGTAATTACAAGCTACGTAGTTCTATCGATATCTTACCGTGCTCGGGACACTTGCTGGTCCGTAGGGTTTCAAAGGAGACGCCCCCGATATCGTTGTAGATGACCTTGCTCTAATCCAATTTTGAGCGCGGTCATCCGGATATTGAAAACGGCGGGCGATGTCTGTGCGGCACCGCAGTCATCCTCCTTCCTCCATCATGGATTTTACCCGCATACCTGTGCCAAGTCTGTGGGGGTGTGTGTTTTTTGCCTGGCGGGCCTTGTGCGCCGTACTTGTACTTTTGAAATCTTCGGACGTCTTCATCGCCTTGAACTCTTCCCATTGTGGTTCCAGGAATGGGTATTTATGAAAAGGCGTTTTGTCCGTCTCCACGTATTTCCTGACAAGCGTGCTCTCGAAGTTCTTCCATGCTTTGCATGCCGCTAGATAGGTTTGTCGTTGCACAGCGTATAGGTGTTCTTCTGGGAACTTGAACGATGCCAAAATTTCGGTCCACAGCTCACGTTTCCGAGTGTCAGGCACGTTCTTCCACGAATTGTATGTTATCTCAATTCGTTCTCGTGCAACTATTCCGACCATGCTTCGGAATGCGCTTACCGCTTTTTGAGGAAGGATAGGGACCCCAGATGCGTTTACCGCTGTGATGGTCTGTCGGCCCTCAGGCTTCTTCGATAGCCCTCTTCCTTGGCGTCTTGATGTTGGAGCGGACGCCTCCGGCGATGATGTTGAAGAATGCGCGGGTGACATGTTGCTCATTTTGCAACAATCGCAAGATTTCTTTATCTGGGAACCTCATCCACAACATTCTCCACTCCGACAATCCTTCTTTTTCCCGCAAAAATCAAGGCAATTTTATTACAAAAGTGCAAAAAGACATTCCCAGTTATTGGTGAGCGCCGACATAGCGAATTCTTGGTGGCGACTATCCATCTGCTTCTTCCCACTCCTTCTCTTCATCTCTGGTCTCGGATCACGTCGCCAAGATGGCGATGATTCTGAATCATCGCCATCGCGACGTGATCCGAGACCGAGATGAAGAGAAGGAGTGGAAGAAGCGTATGATAGTCGCCACCAAGAAATCGCTATGTCGGCTGCTCACGAAGAATCTGGGAATGTCTTTTTTTTTTGCACTTTTGTAATAAAATTGCCTTGAATTTAAGAAGGAAAAAAGAAGGATTGTGGGAGTGGACATCACATCTCGGCAATAGTCGGCATATAGTATTACTACAAGGTCTCTAAACAAAGTTCTATGAAGCAAATGACACAAACTAGTGTATCCGGTTCATTGAACGGGAACACTAGAGTGTGTCACTTACTTCATGCCCCTTGAAGGTCTATGTGGCATATACACTAGAGTGGTCCTTGATTGGTTAATTTGTTCTCTCAAATTGTAGGGTTGCACAAGATTAATTTTGGCCGTCCCGCTACTAAATGAGGAAGCAAGAAAAGTGAAACATGATAAGATGAGGAAGCAAGAAAAGTGAAACATGATGCTCAATGTTAGGAAGAGAGGAGAGGAGTAGAGGGAAGGGGGAGAAGGGAGGGGGTGATGTGGACAGAGAGAGGGGTTATGTGCCTATACTATATACTATAATACTATACACTAACACAACAAGCAATGTAATATGTACTAATGTAAACTAAGCAACTGCAGTAAACAATGTACCAATGTAGTATGTACCAAATAGCAAACTAATTAAGCTACTGCAGTAAACAATGTACCAAATACCAAACTAATTAAGCTACTGCAGTAAACAATGTACCAAATAGCAAACTAATTAAGCTACTGCAGTAAACAATGTACCAAATAGCAAACTAATTAAGCTACTGCAGTAAATAATGTACCAAATAGCAAACTAATTAAGCTACTGCAGTAAACAATTAATGTACCAAATAGCAAACTAATTAAGCTACTGCAGTAAACAATTAATGTACCAAATAGCAAACTAATTAAGCTACTGCAATAAACAATTAATGTACCAATGTAATATGTACCAAATAGCAAACTAATTAAGCTACTGCAGTAAACAATGCTCAAAACCATAGTCCATCACAAAAACTGCTCACAATACTCAAAACCCTAGTCCATCACAGAAAGTGCTCACAATGTAGACGGTAATCGAGGGGAGGTGGCTGGCGAGGGGCTCGACGAGGGGCTCGGGGGAGGCGGCCGGCGACGGGCTCAACGGAGGCAGCCGGCGACGGGCTCGGGGAGGCGGCCGACGAGGGTTCGGGAGGCGAGGCGACGACGGGCTCGACGGAGGCGGCCGGCGAGGGCTCGGGAGGCGGCCGCGAGGGGCTCGGGAGGCGGCCGACGAGGTTCGAGGAGGCGAAGGCGACGGGGCTCGACGGAGGCGGCCGGCGAGGGGCTCGGGGAGGCGACCGAGGGTTCGGGGAGGCGGAGGCGACGACGAGCTCGGGATTTAATCAGATCTAGATCGAATAACTGCGCAGCGCACAGGGAAAACCCTAGCCAGAGGGTATGTATAGGGAGGTTATCACAGACGGTTCTAAACTTAGAACCATCTGTGATATTGATATCGCAGACGGTTCTAAGTTCAGAACCGTCTGTGATAAGCCTTTGCGACTGTAGTTATTAAGACAACATCAATAACCACAGCTGCATTCATATCCACCACCAAACAGCTGCATTCATATACAACACCAACCAGCTGCATTCATATCAACCATCACATGTACATCTGCCAATACTCATATACATTTTCACATATACACATTTTGTCACACATTTTCACATATACATCTCAAAATTGTCACACATGTTCACATATACATCTCAAAATTGTCACACATTTTCACATATACATTCTTACTGTACTTGCTTATTTCCTTTAAAAATTAGCCCTTCATCATGATCAATGCGTACGTAACTAGTTTCGTCACGTTGTTCATCATCGACCCTTATGCCATTTCCAAAAGGAGGTAACTCGTCAAATTGATTGTATTCCTCCTCGTCCACTACATTCTCCACTCCGACAATTCTCCTTTTTCCATGAAGAACTACATGGCGTTTCTTATTTGCCGGGTCGGTTACATAGAAAACTTGAACAACTTGATTGGCGAGTACGAATGGTTCGTCTTTGTACCCGACACGTTGGAGGTCCACGGTCGTGACACCGCATTTATCAACCTTCACCATGGGAGATGCACCCAACGGCAAATAAATAAGGGGATCTTGAAAACCACATAGTCGAGCTCCCAAATCTCTTCTATGAAGCCATAGTACGAGTTTCTCGACCCATCGGCATCGAATGCATCTATGCGGACACCGCTGCTCGTTAGTGCTCTTGACATCCTGAGACTGCGTATAGAATGTGTACCCATTTATGTCATATCCTTGCCATATCACAACTGTAAATGTCGGCCCTTTTGCCAACCATATCAGCGTCTCACTCGGCGAGCTCCTAGCGATTTGCTCCTTCAATCATTGGTTGAACCGACGGTTGTGCTGCTTCATGATCCAAACATCCGGCCACTCCGGATTCTGTTGCCGAAGCACACCCTTGTGCTGGTCCACATAAGGCGCCACTTCAGTCATGTGTTGCAACACCGTGAAATGGGCTTGAGTATACGTGTCCATATCTGGAGTGATTGCTTTCCTTCCGATAGTTCCGAGACCCTTCAGCCTCCCCTCATGACGAGATTGAGGGACACCTATCGGTTGAAATCTGAGCCATATAATCGACACAAAACTCAATGACCTCTTCGCTTGCATAACCTTCGACGATGCTGCCCTCCGGCTGAGAACGATTCCGTACGTAGGACTTGAGAATTCCCATGAACCTCTCAAATGGGTACATGCTACGTAGGAATACGGGCCCGCACATTTTTATCTCCCACACAACGTGAACAATGAGATGGACCATGATATCGAAAAACGAAGGAGGGAAATACATTTCAAGGTGACATATAGTCATCACCACCTCGTCCTGCAGAGCATCTAGTCCTTCGGGATCGATGACCTTCTGAGCAATTGTGTCAAAGAAATAACATAGCCTCATGATTGTCTCTCGGACTTTGATCGGCAAAATATTTTTAATTGCAATAGGGAGCATCTGTGTCATCAGCACATGACAATCATGAGACTTCATGCCATTTAACTTCAAATCTTGCATCGAAACAAGTTTCTTCACGTTGTCGAAGTAACGACGGAACTTTGACACCATGCAAGCACCGCACGCTTCTGTTTTCTCACCTTGGACAGAGTGTAACACGCAGGGGAAGGTACGTTCGTCCATTATCGCGCTTGTCGGTGCTAACTCGGCCGATGTCCATGTCATCCAAGTCAAGCGTGCGTTGACACCGCCCTTTGTTTTATCACGGATGTTCAAGAAGAGACCAATCAGTCGCCGCACACATTCTTTTCTACGCATGACATCGATGCGATCTTTAACATCTAGGTACTCCCAATAAGGTAAGTCCCAAAATATTGATCTCTTCTTCCAGGTGTTCTTCTCATGAGCCCTCAATTTACGTCCCTTTCCGAGGACAACATCTAAATCCTTAACCATATCATAAACCTCGTGTCCCCTTAAATGCCTTGGAGCTGAACCGTCTTCCTTCTCTCTGTCAAATTGTTTCTTCATCTTGCGGTATGGGTGAGCCCTCTGAAGGAACCGGCGGTGACGCATGTAGACGGTTTTGCGTGAGTGTCTCAGCCACACACTCTCGGTACCATCTAAATAGTGAGTACAAGCTTTGGCACCTTTTGTACTATGGCCCGATAGGTTACCAAGGGCGGGATAATCATTTATGGTGCGTAACAATAAGGAGCGCAGAGTGAAGTTCTCTCGTTTGTATGCATCCCATACCTGCACCCTTCGTTCCACAAGATTTTTAGATCTTCCACCAACGGTGCTAGGAACACATCGATATCATTCCCGTGTTGTTTTGGCCCTTGGATAAGTATCGACACAAAATATACTTTCGCTTCATACACAACCAAGGAGGAAGGTTATAGATGCAGAGTCACGGGCCATGTGCTATGTCGGTTGCTCATGCTCTTGAAAGGATTCATTCCATCCGTACTCACCCAAACCTTATATTCCTTGGTTCTGCACCGGACTCTGCAAACCTCCTATCGATGTTTCTCCACTGCGCGGAATCAGCAAGGTGTCTTATCATTCCATCCTTCTTGCGCTCCTCCGAGTGCCAATGCAGCAGTTTTGCCTCCTTTGGATTTGCAAAAAACCTTTTCAAACGGGGAATTATAGGAAAATACCATGCCACCTTAGCAGAAGGTCCTTTCTTCGCCTCTGTTCCCTCCCCATCATCTGATTGATTGTTACGATTGTATCGGGATGCGTTGCACACCAGACATACATGCATGTTTGCATACTCTTTACGGTAGAGGATACAGTCGTTCGGGCATGCATGTATTCTTTCTACTTCCATTCCCAACGGACAAAGAACCTTCTTGGCTTTATACGTGGTTTTAGGCAACTCATTTCCCTCCGGAAGCATGTCCGCTAAAAGACCTAGCAGCGCCGTGAAACTCTTGTCGGACCAACCGTTGCTTGCCTTCAATTTCAACAGTTCAAGCACGGCCGACAACCTCGTGTACTTGCAGCCCGTGTACAAAGGTTTCTCTGAGTCCTCCATCAAGCCACGGAATTTAACATACTCTCTCTCATCATAGTTCTCTTCTACATCGCGAAGCATCTGATCCAGATTATCATCGTGCAACCTATCCGAATCCGAGCCACAATCGACATCACCCGGCGGCATGTCATTCACTTCACCGGCGATGTCATCCGGGCATATCATTCACTTCACCGCGATGTCATCCGGCGGCATATGATCATTCACTTCGCCATGATCGGTCCAACACGTATAATCCTTTTGAAACCCCTCCGAATCAAGTGCGCTTCAATTTGCCCTCGGTTCTTAAACATCTTCAAATTCTCGCATCGATGCATGGACAACACATATATTCCACCCCTTATTCAACATATCCTCCTCGCGGCTCTTACAAAAGCGTAAACGTCATTAATGTACTCTTCACTCACATGGCTCGCGGCATACATCCACTTGGTCCTACGTTACGTACATATATAACAACTTAGTATTAAAATCTAGATTAACTAATTATAACTACATATATACCGGCCACATTTATTATATTAAGACTTAATTTGCTAGCTCAATTCATATTACAAACACAACAGCTATTATATAACCAACAATTTTGCAAATTAACCATCTTCAATAACCACTCATGGATTACTTAGACCTAAATTGTAATGCAATTAAAGAAAAAATAAATTTCATTACTAACCATATCTACAGCAACCAGGAAAGTCTGAATCTTCAAAGCTGAATCTCTACCTCTTCCCACCAAATTAACTGGCCTGAAATCGCCTAGCTTCCTCCCGAGTGAAAAAGTGCGCAGCAATGGCTAGATTTGGATCGAAATGAAGACAGATGCGATCTGAGCAGCGCAATAAATGCCTTAGCCATATCACAGACGGTTTTTAATTAAAAACCGTCTGTGATAAATATTATCACACACGGTTTTTTATAAAAAACCGTCTGTCATAAGCTTCATGTCACAGACGCTTCGGGCAGGCAGATCGGGATAAGGCAGTAATGTATGAGACGGCGGCGGTTATATATGAAGCGTCACGCTCTGTGATATTAATTAAGAGACAGCGGTTAATGAAGCGCCACTGGTGGTTTCGAATATGAACCGTTTGTGATAATGCTTATATTTGCACGCACTATTCCATTTCTTCGATCTAAACTGTCCTCTCCCACCCTCATCTTCTTCGATCATAACCACATTTCTCAACAATGACATCTAAAATTTTGTTCATCTCCTTCCTCTCATCTATCCATCATGAATTGTTCGGCCGCAACCTTACACAGGCGGCCAACAATTTACGTCTGGAGCAGCTCCTCCGCTCACGCCCTGCTCTCCTTCCTCGACTTGCTTCCAATATCGTCCGTCAACTAGACCTCATCATCCGCCGTCGACGGAGGTGTCTCGTTGCTGCTCACGAAAAGGAAACCACCCTCAGCCTTGTTCCTCTACATTGTCCACAAAGCGGAGGAAGCTCTTGCGGAAGTGCAGAGTGTGATAGATAATCTTTCCGATCAAGCAGAATCGACCGATTATGTTGAAGATTTTCATGGCATTCTCTTTGAGATTATGGGCCATGCTAATGATTTACCCAGGCTAGAGGAGGAAGTGGAGAGGGCAAGGGCAATCTTCACGACATTTGAGAACTCAGCGGCTGATCCTCCAACTCCAGAAGTTGAAGAAAAAGCATATGAAGCCCAGAAGATTAAAATTTGAGAATTTCTTTTTCTCTTAGATTTGTAATAAATTAAATTTGCCTTAAATTAAAATCTGGGAATCTCTGTTTGTCGAACTTTTGTAATGAATTAAATCTGTCTTGAATTAAAATCTGGGAATCTCTGTTTGTCGGACTTTTAATTTGGAGGCCGTCTGTGGTGTTTGTGGCGGGAAAAAGGAGTATCATAGACGGTTTATGTTTAAAAACCGTCTGTGATAATTTGGAATATCACAGACGGTTTTATAATAAAAACCGTCTGTGATATTCCATTATCACGCACGGTTCGAGAGGTAAGAACCGTCTGTGGTACTCCTTTTTCCAGCCACAAATACCACAGACGGCCTCCAAATTACAACCGTCTGTAATAGTGTTAATCAGAGACGGTTTCACAAAACCGTCTGTGATGAGGCGTCTACTATGAGGCTTTCTGTAGTAGTGAATGTTGATCCTTGACTATGTTAATCTTCGACCACACAGGTCTTGACCACTACATCGATCTTCGACCACACATATCTCTGACTACCTCATCGATCTTTGACCACATCAATCTTCGACTACACAGGTCTCAGATCACCACGTTGATCTTCTACCATGTTGGTTTTTATGACCACTTTTGTCTACAACCACACAGGTCATCGACCACATTCATCTTCGACCACCAACGTATGCGGCAGTACCACGATCTCAAAGACGGTAGTTCCATTCAGCGGCAATACCGTAGAATACACTGCAGTAGTTTTGATTATTCTGAGAATTGCAGATACTTCAACAGATTTTGCAAAAGAAATATGTAAACTATAGTATCATGCATACAAGGATCACACAGGCTTCTCAACAAGTTACAAAATACATTTACATACTTTTATTCGTGACCGAGAATACCCAAATTCATATTCGTATCCAATACCATCTGTATCCAACTTCAACTCTCAAAGAAATATAAAAAAGAATTCAGAATAAGCGATATCCATCTGTATTTACCCCGTTTGCACCCCATAGCACAATGCTAATCTTTTGGCAAGCACACGTACTCGCCAGTCTATTGCCATCACCCAGCCAGTTGGATGGCATTTCTTACTATTTCCTTTCAACCTCCAAGCTGCTGTTGGGCGTGAACATCACAGTACTATTAAGCATTCCTAGCTTCAGATCTATCGGTCACTATTTCTTCAGCAAATGATGTAAACTTGCCAATAAGTACAGTGTTAAAGCTACATTGTACATACCTGATATCGATCTAAATAGTCAGATCTCCAAAAACTAGTACTGCAATCTCATGTGTTTCTGAAGCTTCAAACACGCCCTGTGCTGGTTCCTCTCGCGCAAAACAGCTCTTACATCTCTTCACATCAACAGATTATTTGCTCCTTTGTGAATCGGAATCCACCCAAAGAGCCTCTCACTCTCATATGCTCGGCGAGAGAACTGGCACTGCTGTCTGTGTATGGCTGTATGCTACTACAAAATACATACGCAAGTAAGTCAAGTCAATGCAAAGTTTGCAAACAGTATAGCTCGTCGTACGTCGCAATAATGCACCGCGTGCTGCATAGTTTCAAAGGACTGCGGCCCATGTGCAACATGTCGGCAGTACGCCTACTTCATTGTTCTGCTTGGAGGAGGACAGCCCTATACTGTTAAAGATCGAGACGCTCCATAGGGGGTTCTGCTCCCTCGTTTTGTTTTTAGCAGGGATCCATTATATCATTAAAGCAATAGAAAAACACTCACAAGGAATACAAATTATCATATTCGTAGATGAAAAGAAAAAAATCTACATGGTCAATCGTGGTGGGTCTAGAATATAACGGTCTAGATTAAAAAAAGTATATATCAAATACAATCCATAAAAACTGAAATTCAAAATAAAAAAATAAAATACAATTAGCAAAAGAGTCCAGGTCAAATACAATATAGAAAAGTCTAAAATTTGGATTAAAATTATTAAAGTGATAAAAAAGAAGCCACCATGTTCGCTCTAAGGGTAGAAATTATCATATTAATCAATAAAAAAAGAGAAAGATCTACATCCCTAATTGTGATGGGTCCAGAATATAATAGTCTAGATTAAAATAATCCATGTCAAATACAATCCAAAAAACTAAATTTGGAATAAAAAATAAAATTAGAGAAGAGTCCACGCAAAATACAATCTAGAATTTGATTTCCATACAAATTCCTCAGAAAATTATTACATAAATGTAATTTGGAATTAAAATAAAATTACAGTACTACAAAAGAGGCTATACTGGACGACAACATCACAAACGGTTTATCCGGAACCGTCTGTGTTTAAACTATCACAGACGGTTTATCTTTTTTTTAGCAACTCTAAAAGATCTATTATTGACTTTTAGTAATAAATAGATAGATATGAGAAATACAATTGTATTTTCAATCATATAAGTATTGGGTTTGGATAACAAATACAACACTATTTTTAGGGGTATTGTAATAGCTAGCCGCGCAGTTGAGTGAGGAATTCTGCTAGTTTCTCATAAAAAAAAAGTTAAATTTCTGATTCCACGGAAATGATATGTTCCTGGGTGGCACCTCTGTTTAGATTTAAGCGTATAAAAGTACAGTGGCATATGTCGTATAGATCAGGAGGAACCCATCATAACTAATAGCACGGAAGATATGTTCAGGAAACACTAGCTAAGCCTGAGCAGTACTGCGTTTTGTATGTAAAACAATAGTAAATCTTGTAGAAAAGAAACCTAAGCACCCCATTAAGCTAAGCTATGGCCTATTTGATACGGCTGCAGCTTATGATTTTTAGTTGAAATTTTTAAATTTTAGCTGTTTGTAATAGAGATTATGGAGAAAGAGATACTCGCTTACGATTTAGTTAGTATAGATATTGGGTTTTTAACATGTACTACAATTAATTTGTAGATCTATTTTAAGAAAATATTTTGTTTAAAAGTTAGATATTGTAGAAAAACTAAAAACCGCTTTTAAAAACAGTAAAGAACTGGGCCTCAAAGGAGAACGGAATAAGATCGCGGTCAAAATAAGAAAATGATAACTTTGACAGAACATCCATCGATGGAATAACTTAGCAGCATTATATTATTGTCCGCGTCTCTTCAATGATTCTTGCCACCAAGTACAAACCGTGGAGCCCGCATCCGCCTGGTGGCTACTGTACGTATTTGTTCCTTTGTGAATCTGAATCCATCCAAAGAGCCTCTCACTCTCATATGCTTGGTGAGAGGAGAACTGGCGACTGCTGCTGTCTCTGTATGGCTGTAGGGTACTCCTTGTATTGCTCTTAGCATAAGTAACTTAAAGTCCTGTTCTTTTCAGCTTCTAAAAACTGCTTTTCGACTTTTCTACAGTAACTAACTTTTAAATGGAATATATTTTCAAGATAGGATCTACTAGTTAATTGTAGTACATACTGTACTGACTTCATTTATATCGAAAAAACTGTACGTAAGTTTCTGTTACTCTGTAATCTCTAGTATGAACAGCCAAAAAATTACAAATCGTAGTTAAAAAGGATAAACTCCAGTTAAAAAGAGAATGCCCTAGTCAAGTCAATGCAAAGTTTGAAAACAGTATAGCTCGTCGTACGTTGCAATAATGCACCGCTTGCTGCATTGTTTCAAGGGACTGCGGCCCATGTGCAACATGTCGTCAGTACTCCTACTTCATTGTTCTGCTTGGAGGACAGCCCTACACTGTTCATGATCAAGACGCTCCCTATAGGGCAGCGGCGGATCCAGGAAAAAATTTTGAAGGGGCTGAACTACCTTCAGCTCGACCTCAACCCTTGCTACATTATACATCCATGGCTAAAAATTTAGGGAGGCTCCAAGGGTCCGATAACAGTAGAGGGGCTCGAGCCCCCCCGCCCCACCGCTGGTTCCGCCCCTGCTATAGGGTTCTGATGCATGCATGTAGATGTCCCTCTCGTTTTTTTTTAGCAGGGATTTCTCTAGAAAAAAGTTAAAATTTTGATCCTACGGAAATGATATGTTCCTGGGTGGCATCTTTTGTTAAATTTAAGCGTATATAAATACAGTGGCATATGTCGTATTGATCAGGAGGGATAAGACGATCAGGTGAGTCCCTTCAAAAAAAGAAAAAACGACTCGATAGGTGAGGAAGTAGAACTCGAATGTAGTAGTTGAAACATCCCGCAACTTACTTACACTAACAACAATTAAGAAGCGATCTAAACATAGTTACGAAACAGTGATAAACTACAATAGAATAAGTTAGATTGCATTAAATGAAGTTCATACAAGTAAAATAAAATTATTACAACCATTTAACATTTATAAGATTGTGTTGCACGATTAGAATAACTAAAATACAAGTATTGCATTAACAGGGAAGAGAAAAAAATTGCCACTGCATCATTTTTGGACCTTGTATTTTCCGGTGCCTGCTTGGCGAAGTGTAGCCTTTTGAAACCAAACCAACATCCAGCCTTTTCTTTTGCAATATAAAAGTGAAGAATAAAAACAATCCAAGAAAAAATAAAAGATATATAAGGTTTTGCCGTCAGACCTGTCTGGATTTAGAATGCCTAACCAAAAGAGCGCTTATCTGACTGAGGCTGGTCAGCTTCTTCTCACGTATATGGGCCTTATTGTTGGTAGAAAAAGCAAGCCCATAGCCCATATTAGTTTACCGATTTATCTTACACAGTAAAAAATGTCATTTTTACCCTTGGACTTTTAGCCCATAAATAAAAGCCCATTTTTACCAAGCCACGGGAGAGAGAGAGAGAGAGCAAGGGGATAAGATCAAAGCTCAGCCAGCCAACTCCGGTACTGCAACATCCAACTCTCGGCTACAAGGTGCACGAGGAGGCCCCAAGCCCCGTCGCAGTAGACCATGGCCAAGGTAGCTTATCACCAGCGCCATCCAAATCACCAAGCTTGAGCCCAAAAAAATATCAACACAACAAAATCCAATAAAATCCAAGCGCTAAAAGTAAATCGGGAAGGGAAATAGCTAAGTAGAGAAGGAGGAGCAATATTAGTAGAAGGGGAGCCCGGAGGGAGGTGGTAGGGAGGTCGATGGCCGGCGCTAGGAGGCCAGAGGCGCCGGAGAGGTTTTCGGCCGGGCTAGAGGCGCTGGCACAGCGGCCAAAGCCGGAGCCACAGCCCAGCCATAGCGTGGCGGCCTGGGGGGCAAGCCAAAGTGCGGCGGCGAGCTGGAACTGGAGGTCGGCGCGGGGAGATGGAGCTGGAGGAAGCGACAGGACACGCGGGGATGCCGGAGCTAGAGGAGGCGCCGGAGACTGTGTGGTGCGGTAGTCAAGGTGGCTGGAGGCGCAGGAGGTCGGGCTAGAGTCGAGGGAGAGGCGCAGGACTGGCCAGATGGGGAGAGGACAAGATAAAGGAGGAGGAAGAAGAAAGCAACCGGTGGCTAGGAGGCTTCGGCCAGAAAAAAAAGATAGATATTAAGTGCGCACGATAAATTTGTTCATCGCAAATAATTAATAAATAAAATATTTTCTAGTTATCTTAAACTACAAAACATCTATAATCAGGACTTATGATTGTTAAAAAATAAATTTAGTGTCATCAGGAGATTAAGATTTAGCGTGAACCGATCTGATTGGTGTATTATTGTTTAACTCATTCTGATACTGATTTAATTAATTTGGTAGTCACATATACATGGTTGAAACCTATTTATCATCATCTAGGATCTTTAGAATAAATTAAATTGCCATTTTGATACTTAAAACCTGGACGCAATTAAATAAAAGGGCGCAGTGATTAAACTTCAACAGGAGGAATAATTTAGCAGTCGAGTCGTAAAAATATGCCAATGGACAAGGTAAAATTTATGAATCACATCGGGACATTTTAGTGTAATTTGTGCAATTATTTATATATTTGCTAATTTCTTCGGCACCAGTGCGTTAAACAGTAGCACACATGCTAATTGCAGAAAAGGATTAGGGTTTGGAGGGCGACTTTTATCTGACTAATCTTGGAACCCAAAACTTCGCTATAAATTCAGGCAAGCCTCTCTTTGAACATGTGATTAGAGTATCTTCATTAAAACAAGTATTTTACCTATGAAATTATATATCACTCTTCATAGAAATGAAAATGATGTTTAAATCAGAAGAATACTATGAGAAAGAGGAGAGATAAGGGCAGATGGTTGGAGAAGCCACTGTCAAGCCAATAAATAAGGGGTGGAAGGTCCCCCAGTATAGGCAAGAGACTGGCAGGTACTGGACCTTCTACATAGAGTTAAAATATAAGAACTTACAAACTTCACTTGTGTAATGGACCACATAAGTTGGATCAACCATTGTTTCGCTAGAAGACGGGCACAACTGGTAATGCTATCAAGGTTATTATATTCTCCACATGGATAAGTAGTCTTTTCGAAATAGCTTATTAGGATGGCCTTTTCGAGATGGTTTATTAACATTCGGTTCGTTCATACAAGTGGTCACAGTACGGCTAAATTCCATCAACTGCGGTCATAAGGCATCATCCGCTGCCGAAAAGTAGCCCCCCCCCCCCCCCTGCACGGTTGTATGCTCTCACATGCATATATACAGCCAACAGTCAGCAGAAGGATTAGGGCAGAATAACATCAGGCAGCGAATAACATCAGCAACCATCACATAAATGACCTATCTATTACACATCCAATCCTTGATTTGTTTTGCATCATCCTGCACTTTTGATGCTACATCAGAAATTAGGGTGCTTGCTGTCTACTGGTGTAAACTGTAAAACAATCGGGGATGCAGCTTCCTTCTGAACCAAGCAGCGAAAAACACCACTCCTTAGATTGGAAGAGCATATTCTCTCCAATGAGTATCCACAGGCAGCAGAAGCAAAATTATGTTTCCAGAGACAAGTCAGTGACCTTCCTTGCCTTTGCTTACTATGCTCCAAATTATCAACTAAGCATTCTGTATTCAAACAAACTGCTTCATAAAACCCTAAAATGGCATCGGCTCTGTTCTTTTTGGCTTCTAAAAGTTACTTGTTGGCTTTTCTACAGTAACTAGCTTTGAAACGGAGTATCTTTTTAAGATAGAATCGACTAGTTAATTGTAGTACATACTATACCGATTTCATTTATATTGGCAAAAACCACATGTGAGTTTCTGTTACTCTATAGTATCTTGTACGAACAGCTCAAAAGCCAGAATCCGCAGCCAAAAGTCACAAGCCGCAGTAAAAAAGAACATGCCATCATCCTTCCTCGGCACTCCTCTTGCGGGGCTAGTGTGGTCGTTCAGAATTCACCAAGATGTCTTCATTGTTGACTATTATGTTATCTTGTTCACTCTGCTCAATTTTAATGTTGATATCAGAGCTGGGAATGGCGGCGCGGGGCCAGATTGGCACGGTGATACGGGGGAGAAACGGAAAGAAGATGAGCGCCGGCTGTAGAGGGGAAAGGGGCGGCCGAAAGAGGAAAATGGAATTTCAAGGTGGGTCTGCCTTTTTAAAGAAGGATATCACATAGTATTACTGTCCCTATCGTCCGATCCGGTTTGTGTACGGAGAAGAAAAAAATAGTGCTAGCCAATGGAATCCTTCAACGGCAAGCAACGTGCAAAGCGCGTACGCAGCAACAGGCCATCCTACTATCGAACAGCGTCCCTGTTGCCATTACGAACCCTAAAAAATTATATTGTGGGTAAATACTGAAACTATCTTTAAAAGATTTTAAATATATATACAAAAAGAGACAAATCTAAAATTAATAAAGACTTCATTATCTAGTATTCTCTCTCAATTATTCTATGATGTTCTCTGTTGATTGGTTATGTAGATTACATTGACGTTTGTTATTTCTTAACATGTTATCAGCACGAATCGCTCTACAAGGTGTAAGGTATGCAAATCACGAACCAATCTATCACATATTGCAATCTCGTAGATCAATCTAGATCGAAATTATATTCATTTGCAATGCCATAATTAGATCATCAGTAGTGTTCTAGTTGATTCTAGTCGTAGATTAATCTATAAATTGTTCGTATCTACCCTACTCTATAATTCACCAAAATTTTGTTTACTAAATCCACCCCCTCAACCACCCCCACAGTCATGTCTAATCTAAGTCCACCCAGATTTGTGTACCAAAGGGTTCCAACTTCATATAAATGAATGGTCTGGATCTTTCCTCAAGCCTTCTTCTCTTACTCATTGAAGATCCTAAGGCCAAAATCATTTGGATCATGCACATCATTCAACCTAAACCCACCCCCTACGCACACGCCCCCGACCTGCCTCCCCACGTCTCTCCCTCGCACCCCAATCCCTCCTCCCCGTTCCCAATTCCCAACTCACGCTGAGATCTCAATCTCATCACCGGCTCACCGCCTAGATTCACCATGGCGACTTCATCGGGCGGCGCTCGCGGGGACGGCGCTAGAGGACTCGCCGGAGGACACGCGCCCTCGCCCTCGCGCTCCGCCGGCCTCCCGCCCCGCGCCCGCCTCCTCCCTCACCGCCGCGCGCCTCCTCCGCTCCCTCCACCGCCTCTCGTCGCCTCCTCGGCCTCGCGCGCGCCTCTCTCCTCCCGCCCGCCGCCTCCTGGACCCCTCCTCGCTGCGTTCGAGTGGGCCCGCGTGCCACGCCGCGCCTCCTCCGCTCTTCGCCTTCTCCACACCTCCCGATCCATCCGGAGTGGCGACCCATGGCGGGCGAGGGGAGGACGAGGCGGCGGCGATCGAGCTGCACTGGAGCAGCACCTACAGGAGCAGCGGTCCTCCTCGCCGCCGCCGACGAGGCCCTCGCCGCCGACCCTCCAACGCCGACCTCCTTGAGGTAAGCCTCGGTATCACCTCATCACAAACTCCTGAATCGTACTCACGACCTCAGATTGCAAAAATTGTGAGCCCGGTTAACTCCTGGGACGGGGATTCTGAGTGGCCTCCTGGTTTGTAGCAGTATGGGCTAGCGGGCCAATATGAATACCCGGCATATTGAAGCAGCTTTTCCATTTCTCTCATTTCGAAGATAAGGCAGAGGATATAGGCGCATCACGCACCACAATCCTTTCCCGTCTCGCGCACGAATCTGCAGCCAATATGAACAGTGATGGTTAGATCGACCAGAGTGGTGCTTGGATGGATTGCTCGCTTGTTCACCATGTCGATGGTGGGATTAGCTAATCTGTGGTGGGCTGGTATGCGTAAGTTGCAACAAGAGTGGCGTTTTGTGGGAAGGATAATTGGTATATTGGCTTTGCATTGATAATCCTGCTCAGCTGCTCCTTAGTAAGGCATGGCATTGTTCCGGGCGATTTGTTCTGGTGGCAATAGTTGCAGGGGTTGGATTAGCTAATTCATGTATGGTCTCGATGGAAGCTGCTAAATTGAGAAATTAGAAGAGGCTAGCTGGTAATTTTTGTATATTAGAATATCCACACATTGACTTGCATTGTTGAGTACAGTAATAGCAAGAGTTGAGTGATATTTCGCATCTTAGCTCATTTCTTCCAAGTGCAGTTCATTGATGAGAGTTGCTGCATGACAGCAATACATGTAGGAGAGAAAGATTATTAGCTTTTGCATTTTCCATTCCTGAGATGTGTAGGTAACTAGGTATATCTACTTAATAAATCTTCAGAGAAAAATTCTTGACCTTTTTTTGGATATTTCAGATCATAGTGTTTCCTACTTTTGCATTTACACTTTTATTATATACAAGTTAAATTACGTACTGTTTTGAAGGTGCATGAGGAACTTCTTGCTGCAATCAAGGATGCAGAGGAGGGACTTCTCCATTTGAAGCGTTCTAGGTTAGTGAAGCAAATAGATGAGATCTTTCCAAATCAGGAATCAACATCGCAAGCACCAGAAGTCGCTGTTGAGCCATTACAACCAGATGATGTTGAGCCAGAACCATTGGAGCAACAGGAATTTTCAGTTGGATCTAAGTGTAGATTCAGGCACAAAGATGGGCGCTGGTATAATGGATGCATTATAGGACTTGAAGGTTCAAGGGATGCAAGGATCTCATTTCTGACACCCACATCTGAAAACATGTCGGTGAGTCATGCACCTTGATCTGTCATTTTTACACAAATATTATCTTTTGAGCGTTACCAGCCATGCTGCCTGGTAACCACCACAGTTAACCCCTTAGCGGCTGATATGGTTGGTAACTTGGGTATTGGCAGCTGTATGGTAGTGGTATACCAGCCAATAGGAAACCTGCTATATGGTTTGTGTTTTACTCCTAATCGAGGCTTCGAGGGTTGCATTATCTGCAGAAATCATTGGGATTTTTAGTTAATCATGGTTTATCAGTGGTGATTCCTGTTCCTGGGGTTGGCTCTTGCTTCCTCCGTTGGTGGTTTAAGATTTTTGGAGGTTGTCAGAATTGTTCATTGCATAAAGGTAGGGCTTTGCATGGTCGTGGTCGAATTTCTACTATTAGAACATCTGAAATAAACTAAGCAAAATACGATTTTTTGGGGTGTGTTCTTGGGATTAATTGTATTTTGCGTATGGATGTCAATTAAGATTTTATATTAGTTGGGTTCATGTATTGAGGATATATGACAATGGTAGAAAGGAAAATGTTGACATGTTTGCTTACCCAAAAAACTTCTAGAAAATCAGTGTATCATATACTCATACTGGTGCCGGTAGTAATCTGATGTGTTTCGCTGTAAGAACTACTGATTGGGACGCCATGCACTGGTTCTGACTATTAATGTAATCCATTGATTACACTTGGCTAAAGGACTGTTCAGGTAAGACCAGAATTACCTGTAGTAGTCTTTTGTCTTTAAACAAGTCATTTCTTGTGATCATTGTCATCTTATTGAGGAAAATTCCTGGTATATGCTGTTTATGTTGATTTTATCGATGTAGATGCTTACATCAGAGACTATGGTCATATGATATTATAATTGAGCATAATAAAATAAGGGCGCCTGTTAATGGAATGACCAGAATAAGATGACCATTCGACTGAGTCTTGAAGGTGCAACTGGGTGGCAATGAGAAGCATGTTGTTAACCGTGAGTCCAGAGAAGTCACCATTCCACCACATTTGATGTCAGGGAGCTCTTCTGTAAGTATATATGTTCGGAATTTAGTTACTATGTGAGATTTAGATTTGATGTTATTCATTATCCACTTTTCAGGATCTGTTTAGTTTCATTGCATCTGAATTAGGCAAGTTCGTTGCTGATGAAGAAAAGGGTACTAACTTATCAAACGGGAAGATTCGAGAACTTGGATTCACATTTTCTTTCCCAGTGAGGCAGCGGTCTGTTGCATCGGGTACCCTTGTCAAGTGGACCAAAGCATTTTCTATTGATGATGCTGTAAGATTTCCTTGTATCTCTGTACATTATGCAACGTAAAATTGATAATGCCAACATTACAGCTGTTTAAAACCCATATTGTCATTTCAGTCTAGCCACAATGGAAAAAGAAATTTCTTAAATTATTTGAGTAACTATGTTTTGTCAGATACTACACATCCAAAATCAAATAGCTTGATCTGTTTATAGTTGCATCTTCCATCCAATTAACATTTCTCTGAAATCGTAGGTGAAGATGTAGTGGTTTGCACCGCAAACCGCTATGGAGAAGCAAGGTCCGGACATGCATGTGGCTGCATTGGTGAGCTCTTCCGCAGTGGCTCCGCGCAGCCCACGGTCGAGGGCTCCATTGGTGCGCTCCACGGCGCCGCGCCGATGTGTTCTTGGAGGACGACCTCGGGCCGACCTGGCCTACCACTCCTACTACTACTCCAACGGCAACATCAACCCCGCCTCCCGCGCTGCTGTCCAGGAGGATCGGCGCCGCGCAGCGGCTTTGCTCGCTCCGCTTGGGTGGGATCGGCGATGGGAGGAAGGCGAGAGGTGGCGACGACGGTGGCGGAGCCATGGGCCCCGGTCATTGGCTCATTGGGATGCCTGGGCTCGAGATTGGCAGCGAAAGAGCTTCTCGGTATCTTTCGTGGTGCTTCTCAAGAAAATTTCCGTCTTATTTAACTCGTCTCATATTTTTATGCATATGCAATGTGATTATTATGTGAACGTTTGAATGCTATGTTCGTCGAAGCCTTGCCACCGCGGTGGTTGTTGATTTGTTAGGAGGCCGAGTCTAAGCGATGTGTTATTAGGGTCTGAATTAGTGTTTGATTAGTTTTGTTGCCTTTGTCATCCAGTCAAGTAGATGAGTTCATCCGAGGAATGGTTACTTGTTTGAACCGGTATTGTGGTAGGCTTCTTTGCTTTTATTGCGTATGATTTGAATTGTTGCAATCATTCTCGATATACTATACAGCTTGGGAATTTGATACGTTCATGGCTTGATTATAGGATAAAGTAAAAGATTGTTTTAAGCTCGAATTCTTGATTACATTTGTTAGGTTTTGCACTATGAAATGTCTTTCCGTTATGTTCATGCGAAGTCTTGGTCTTGCAATCGCATAAGTTGTTGACCGATGAACTATTTGCAATCAGTATCATGTAATCGCCTTTTATCTCATTGGTTGTTTGTCACATTATTGAAATGGCAGCCATTTCTGCTCGTATGTTTGCCTTAATTGATTCAAACTGCATGGATAGGAAGATATCGAATTTAGCTTGCATATTCAATAAAATACATCTTGGTATCTCTTCGCTCGAACCTCTGGATGTCGCATGAAATTGATCTCACAAGATATTTTTACTATTTGGGGTAATGGTATTGGCTCATCGGGAAGGCTTCCATCGCTAATTTTCTACAGGTACATAACATTCAGCCTAAAATGGTGTCAGTGCTTCGTGAAAAGTTTGCACACTTGAACTTGACATTTTCTATTGGAGGGCAGATTAGTTTTGATGACCTGCTGGCCAACCATGTCTTGCATGGTACTGCATTTAACTCATATCAACTCTGTAATATTTTTGTGAACTGATCTGCATGTTCAATTCTTTTGCAGTCATGAGATTGGTAGCACTTGGTTCAATATTTGAACATGCTAATTCTCACATAATTGTGTCAATTCCAGACTTCTATCAAAAGAATTCTTGGATGCATGAATTGATCACTGGAGTTTTAACAAATGTACTATTGATGAGTATCCAAGCACATTTTTGTGGACATTGGGTGTTTAAGTGTCTAGAATATGGGAAAAAGTGCTCATGAGTTAAATCCTTATTGATGTACATTATTTTTTTGCATTTTGATCTGGCAGATATTTTACTTTATTGGATTTGGAATGTTCTGTCTTGAGTCACTGCTAAGCATAGATGTCATTCAGGTGGGTGTTGTTCCCCTCTTGTTTTCTGGATGGTTGGATCTCCAACCTTTTCTATTTGAAAACTTTAACCTACATATTGTAACAGCCCAGGTTTTTATTAAAATAAAATAAATAGAGAAATAAATAAAAAATCAATTAAAATAAAATTTAAAGAAAAATCAGTATTTTTGTTGCCTAAAGTTTAAATTTGGATTTGCCCTGAATTTCTGTTTTTGAAAAAGCTGGATTTGAAAAGCATTTCCAGAAAAATCTAAAATTATTATTAAATAAAATGATATTTTAATTTTCCATGAAAATCGTATTTCAAATTAATTATTTGGAGTTATTTGGATGTTATTTGGGTTCCTGGATTTTCTGGAGTTTAAAAATGTAATTTTGAAATTAAAAAGTATTTTAAGTATGAAAATTAAACACTAAAATTAGTTGCAAATGTTTTTACTAAGCCCAAAATGGCACCAGGAGCTTCTGTGAATTTTCCTGAAATTTTTTGAAGTTATTTGGTATTTTTCTGAGGCTTAATGAAATTTCCAAGCATTTTTGAAAATCCAAAAGCAAAAATCAAAAATGAAACCCCACCTCTCTCTCGGCCGCCACGTGGGCGGCCAGATGCCGCCACGCCGCCGCGCCCATCCCGCCTTCCTCCTCGGATACCCGCCACGCCGCCCCACTCCCATCCACCCGTCCGCCTCTCTCTCTCTTACCTCCCGCCCCACTGTCTTGGCGCCACCCTCTCTCCCGTTCTCTCGCCACCACGGCCCGCCCGTCGGTCGCTCTCTCTCCTCTCTCACCGACCGCCGGGCCGCTGCGTCGGTCGTCTTCCCGTGGCGGCCTTCGCCTTCCTCCCGCGCTGCCGACCGTTGCGCGCTCCCGCCTTCCCGCGCCCTCTCTCTCTCGCGCGCCGTGTCCCACGCGCCCACCTCCTCCGCCATTCCCGTGCCCAAATCCCCTCTCCCGCGCGTGTCCTCCCCTAATTCCGCGCGACCGCCGCCGCCGCGCCATCTCCGGCGACAACCGCGCCGCCCCGCGCCTCCGCCACTATAAATACCGCCCCGGCCTCCTCACCGCACCACCTCCTCCACTCCCTCTCCCTCCCGGCCGTCCCATCGCCCGCGCCGCTCCCGAGCGCCGCGCCGCTCTCCCGCCGCCGGCCTTCTCCCGCCACTCCGGTGAGCCCGCACTCTCCCCGCATTCCTCCGCGCCTCTCGCTCCTCCACCCTCGCCGCCGGCACTGATCCGCCGTTCGCGGCGAGACACCGAGCCCGAGCTCCTCCGGCCGACTGCCTCGGTGCCGACGTGGCGTGAGGTGGCCGCCCCGTCAGTGCCACCCGGACGCCACGCCAGCGCCCGGCTGCCACGCCACCCCCCTGCCACCTCGGCCTCCGCCCGAGACCATGGACTCGGTCTACGTGGACCGGGCCCACCTGTCATTCGGCCCACCTCCTGGCTGACGTCAGCGTGGCGCCATAAATCTCTTTTCCCGTTGAAAAATAAATCAGCCGAAAATGAAATTCCTCGCTGACGCAATAATTCAGATTTTCCTTTAGGAAAATAATTCCAAAAATCCTCTTTTTCCATTTTCACTCTTCTCAAACTTCCCGGAGCCCATTCTCCCTCGTTTTAACTCCGATTTGGCCCATTCAAATTTCTAAATTCATCAAAAATTCCCCTCTATCCATTTCTGGCCTCAATTCAAATATTTGAGTTCAATTTGAATTTAATTTGAATTTATTTGAAATTGGTGGATTATTTTCACGTGTAGACTTCGACGATTCGGGAGATTTCTTCGACGAAGGTTTGAACCAAATTGAAGAGCAAGGCAAGTCACCCTCCTTGACCATGTTGATCCCAGATTGCAAATAAAACTATGTTGATTTAAATTATATTGCATGCATAAGTTTATTCAACGTATTTCAATTCAGTTTAAATTTAGTTATTGCTTACTTATTATTTCCTCCTTTGACATTGAATTTCCCTGATACCTTGTCACCCTAGATCAAACTCTAGTTAATACATTAGTGTTGGCTAGAGAGTTTATTCAAATGCTTAGCCCTGCTTAGATATAATATTTGTTTTGGGATATCTTTCACATAAAATGATAACCCTGTTTACATAAAATGATGTACTCTTGACTTTGGTGAGTCAAGGAGTGTTATGAAATATTTTGGAAAACAAATATAAAATCTGGTTTAGACTTAGGCTAATGGTTAGGTGGTGGGTGCAGGCATGCACTGTTGTTCGGAGACACAGTGTTGATTGCCGTGCACAGGGGGTATGTGGTTGGGCCTAAGTCAATTAAGGACCGGTCTGTGAGCTACTGTTGCAAAGCCCTATCGTACTACCACAAGGCTGGTATGGGACAGCCCTGGCTGAATAATTTGTGGGTCCCAACCTGGGTCATGCCGTAGGATGAAAGTGAGCGTGGCGTAGGCCATGAGAAGTCTCACTCGGCTCAAGAGGGGGTCCCGGTCTGGTGGATTCCTTACTAGGGTGAAACCTTAGAGTTGGCTCGACCAGGTTGAAGGCTTTGCATTGTAAAGGCCTTGTCACGACTCCTTGCCGCACACCTAAGGAAGTGTGTAACTCGCGTGGCATAAAAGGATGATCGTGTCTTGTGGGTAAAGCTGTACAACCTCTGCAGAGTGTATAATCTATCCTGGATAGCCGTGCCCACGGTCATGGGCATGCTGAGTAAAAGTTTTTCATGGATTAGACTTTGTTTTTCAAAAATGTTTTCGAAAACCTTGCGGATGGATGGAATCCGTGAGAGATTGAAATCTGGTGAATGGATGGAATTCATCAGAGTTGCGCAGTGAAAGCGTGTGGATGGATGGAATCCATACGTGATCTTTTGGAAAAGATGGTCCGGGTGGGATGCCCGTGAATAGGTTGGTGTTTGGTCGGAGCCTGCACTGACGGTAATATTTTCAATTACACGTACTGTTTTACTTACTGTATTAAATTCAGCAATTTCAATCTATCTACTGTATTTCGTTAAATGTTGTTTTATGCAAACTAACCCTATAAGCCTTCCATTGAAGCCTTTATCATTATGTTGCATTTTCCCGGGTGATTTGCGGAGTACAAGTTTGTACTCATTGTTGCTATCTCCACACAGAGGAAGACGACTTCGACTACGGTGAAGACCAGAACGAGTAGGCCACGTCTTGCAGTTATTTGCCTGTGGGCAGGCTTGGGCTTCGTCTTTTCAGCTTTGCTTCCGCAGTTATTTTTGCCAATGTGCAATGATGTAAACGCTTGCCATAAGGCCGTACTCCTTAAATTAAATAAATGTCATTATGCTTGGTATTTGTCTTTGTTGTCCACTGTGTGCACTAGCTGATCCTGGACTAGTGCGATTTACACAGAGGATCCTGGAGTTGCTGCTCCGGGTTCCGACAGAGATGGTATCAGAGCCTTAATGACTCCAAGACGTGACCGTAGGTAGAATAGATTGGTCAGACCATAAGGACTTATTTTTAATAATCAGTAGTTTCAAAAAGTTTTGCTTAAACCTTACCTTTCAAATCTTTGCCCATCCTTATCCCTCAATTCTTCCTCACCTTTGTATTATCATTCCAAAAACTTATTCCTAACTTACCTCTCATTCAAACCATTGTAGATGAACACTTATGATGATGCACCCAATGATGGATGGAGTATGGGTCTTTGTCGACTGCTTCGTCGTTTGGGATTTCAACGTCGAGCTATCTACATGCATAAACTAGATCGCCATGGAGACCGGATAGTGGGACATCGCTTCACTCTACTCATTACCAAGCAAACTGGACAAGGAAGTCTGCGTCTTCGCTTCAAAGGAAATGGATACTCGTTTAACAGAGCCAGACAAGAAGCCGCTCGTAAAGCAGTCCTTCGTCTATGCCACCTCTTCAGTCTCCGCATTGAAGGAACTCGTGTTGTATCTCGACCGCCACGAAGGATGACTCCAAGATGACCCTTACCCCTTTAGGATGAGTTGTTAGGCTAGTAATAAAGCGTTGTTATGAGCTGTCAAGCTTTCTCTTTTGTCGGCAGCCATAACTATTACTTACTATGAGATTAATAAAGGTTTTATTTAAGCTGAAATTTTGTTTGGGTTGTGCAAAATATCCCCTATTCCCCCTTTGCCTTGAGTCCCCTCTCTCCTAATTCTTAAAGCACCCAGCAGATGGTTAACACAAGGAGCAACAACAACGACAATGGCCACGACAACAACACTACTGGCAACCAGGCTGCACCTATTCCTCCACCACCTCCTGCCAATGGACCGGATTGGGCTCAAATGATGGCCAATCAGAATCAGCTTATTCAGCTACTAGTGCAGACCATCAACAATCCTGTACAACCTGCTCCACTAGTGCCAGCACAAGCTCCCCAACCAAGATTGCCTGAATTCATGAGGTTGCGTCCCCCGACTTTCTCCAGCAGCGCTGACCCCATGGATGCAGATGACTGGCTTAGAGTCATAGGCAAGAAGTTGGACATCATCCAATGCAGTGATCAGGAAAAAGTCTTATTTGCTTCTCATCAGTTGAACGGACCAGCGTCAGAATGGTGGGACACTTACACCGCTGCTCATGCCAATGCACAAGCCATAACATGGGATGAGTTTGTGCGGAGTTTCCGCAAAGCGCATATCCCAACCGGCACCATCACTCTCAAGAAAAGGGAATTCCGAACTTTACGCCAAGGAAGCTGCACCGTGAATGAGTATCTACGGAAGTTCAACCAATTGGCACGTTACGCGCCAGAAGACGTTGCTACCGATGAAGCTAAGCAGGAAAGGTTCCTAGAAGGACTCAATGATGACCTGTCGGTTCAACTTCTCTCAAATGACTACGCCGACTTCCACCAGCTTGTCAGCAAGGCGATTCGCCAAGAGTCCAAGCACCAAGAAATGGAGAATCGGAAGAGACGTATGAACACCCAGCACATGAACACCAGAAGCTTACCCAAGATCAGAAGGACTTCATCACAGGCCAACAGATTTCAGTCTTCATCTTCAACCGAACAACAAGTCCAGACCAACATTTTCCCCAACAACGAAGACAACAAAGCTTTGGCAATTGACTTCCCAAAGGACTCAAACCCTGCAGCAGGAGTCACCTGTTTCAACTGCCATGAGACATGGCATTACGCCAACAACTGCCCCAAGAAGCAACAGGTAGTGAAAAATGGAACACCGGGAGCACCAACTGCCAACCACCTTCAAGCAGGAAGAAAAAGGCCCCAGAAGTTCGTGAAAGGACGACTGAATCAGATCTCGGCACAAACCATGCAGAGTAAGATCCAAACCCATTCCTTTGCTAGCCGTGCGAATCTCGGGGACGAGATTCTTTTTAAGGGGGGTAGATTGTAACAGCCCAGGTTTTTATTAAAATAAAATAAATAGAGAAATAAATAAAAAATCAATTAAAATAAAATTTAAAGTAAAATCAGTATTTTTGTTGCCTAAAGTTTAAATTTGGATTTGCCCTGAATTTCTGTTTTTGAAAAAGCTGGATTTGAAAAGCATTTCCAGAAAAATCTAAAATTATTATTAAATAAAATGATATTTTGATTTTCCATGAAAATCGTATTTCAAATTAATTATTTGGAGTTATTTGGATGTTATTTGGGTTCCTGGATTTTCTGGAGTTTAAAAATGTAATTTTGAAATTAAAAAGTATTTTAAGTATGAAAATTAAACACTAAAATTAGTTGCAAATGTTTTTACTAAGCCCAAAATGGCACCAGGAGCTTCTGTGAATTTTCCTGGAATGTTTGGAAGTTATTTGGTATTTTTCTAAGGCTTAATGAAATTTCCAAGCATTTTTGAAAATCCAAAAGCAAAAATCAAAAATGAAACCCCAGCCCCCTCCTCCGGCCGCCACGTGGACGGCCAGATGCCGCCCACGTCGCCGCCGCGCTCCATCCCGCCTTCCCCCTCCGGATACCCGCCACGTCGCCCCCACTCCCATCCACCCGTCCGCCCCTCTCTCTCTCTTACCTCCCGCCCCCTGCTGCGCGCCACCTCTCTCCCGTTCTCTCTCGCCACCACGGCCCGCCCGTCGGTCGCTCTCTCTCTCTCTCACCGACCGCTGGGCCCGCCTGTCGGGTCGTCTTCCCGTCGGCGGCTTCGCCTTCCTCCCGCCGCCGCCGCCGTTGCGCCGCTCCCGCCTTCCGGCGCCTCTCTCTCTCCCGCGCCGTGTCCCACGCGCCCACCTCCTCTGCCATTCCCGTGCCCAAATCCCCCTCTCCCCGCGCCGTGTCCCCTCCCTAATTCCGCCGCGACCGTCGCCGCCCGCGCCATCTCCGGCGACAAATCCGCGCCGCCCCCGCGCCCCTCCGCCACTATAAATACCGCCCCCAGCCTCCCCTCACTTCGCACCACCTCCCCCTCCACTCCCCTCTCCCTCCCGGCCGTCCCATCGCCGCCGCGCCGAAGCTCCCGAGCGCCGCCGCCGCCCTCCTCGCCGCCGGCCTTCTCCCGGCCACTCCGGTGAGCCCGCACCCCTCCCCCGCATTCCCCTCCGCGCCCTCTCGCTCCTCCACCCCTCGCCGCCGGCAGCCGATCCACCGTTCGCGGCGAGACACCGGAGCCCGAGCTCCTCCGGCCGACCTGCCTCGGTGCCGACGTGGCGTGAGGTGGCCGCCCGTCGATGCCACCGGACGCCACGCCGCCGCCGGCCGCCACGCCACCCCGCCACCTCGGCCTCGCCGAGACCATGGACTCGGTCACGTGGGCCGCCCACTCGCATTCGCCCACCTCCGGCCGACGCGTGGCGCCATAAATCTCTTTTCCGTTGAAAAATAAATCAGACGAAAATGAAATTCCTCGCTGACGCAATAATTCAGATTTTCCTTTAGGAAAATAATTCCAAAAATCCTCTTTTTCCATTTTCTCTCTTCTCAAACTTCCCGGAGCCCGTTCTCCCTCGTTTTAACTCCGATTTGGCCCATTCAAATTTCTAAATTCATCAAAAATTCCCCTCTATCCATTTCTGGCCTCAATTCAAATATTTGAGTTCAATTTGAATTTAATTTGAATTTATTTGAAATTGGTGGGTTATTTTCACGTGTAGACTTCGACGATTCGGGAGATTTCTTCGACGAAGGTTTGAACCAAATTGAAGAGCAAGGCAAGTCACCCTCCTTGAGCATGTTGATCCCAGATTGCAAATAAAACTATGTTGATTTAAATTATATTGCATGCATAAGTTTATTCAACGTATTTCAATTCAGTTTAAATTTAGTTATTGCCTACTTATTATTTCCTCCTTTGACATTGAATTTCCCTGATACCTTGTCACCCTAGATCAAACTCTAGTTAATACATTAGTGTTGGCTAGAGAGTTTATTCAAATGCTTAGCCCTGCTTAGATATAATATTTGTTTTGGGATATCTTTCACATAAAATGATAACCCTGTTTACATAAAATAATGTACTCTTGACTTTGGTGAGTCAAGGAGTGTTATGAAATATTTTGGAAAACAAATATAAAATCTGGTTTAGACTTAGGCTAATGGTTAGGTGGTGGGTGCAGGCATGCACTGTTGTTCGGAGACACAGTGTTGATTGCCGTGCACAGGGGGTATGTGGTTGGGCCTAAGTCAATTAAGGACCGGTCAGTGAGCTCTTCATTGCAAAGCCCTATCGTACTACCACAAGGTCATGGGGACAGCCCTGGCTGAATAATTTGTGGGTCCCAACCTGGTCATGCCGTAGGATGAAAGTGAGCGTGGCGTAGGCCATGAGAAGTCTCACTCGGCTCAAGAGGGTCCCTGCAGTGGATTCCTTACTGGGGTGAAATCTTAGAGTTGGCTCGACCAGGTTGAAGGCTTTGCATTGTAAAGGCCTTGTCACGACTCCTTGCCGCACACCTAAGGAAGTGTGTAACTCGCGTGGCATAAAAGGATGATCGTGTCTTGTGGGTAAAGCCGCACAACCTCTGCGAGTGTATAATCTATCTCGATAGCCGTGCCCACGGTCATGGGCATGCTTGAGTAAAAGTTTTCATGGATTAGACTTTGTTTTTCAAAAATGTTTTCGAAAACCTTGCGGATGGATGGAATCCGTGAGAGATTGAAATCTGGTGAATGGATGGAATTCATCAGAGTTGCGCAGTGAAAGCGTGTGGATGGATGGAATCCATACGTGATCTTTTGGAAAAGATGGTCCGGGTGGGATGCCCGTGAATAGGTTGGTGTTTGGTCGAGCCTGCACTGACGGTAATATTTTCAATTACACGCATCGTTTTACTTCTATCGTATTAAATTCAGCAATTTCAATCTATCTCTCAGATTTCGTTAAATGTTGTTTTATGCAAACTAACCCTATAAGCCTTCCATTGAAGCCTTTATCATTATGTTGCATTTTCCCGGGTGATTTGCGGAGTACAAGTTTGTACTCATTGTTGCTATCTCCACACAGAGGAAGACGACTTCGACTACGGTGAAGACCAGAACGAGTAGGCCACGTCTTGCAGTTATTTGCCTGTGGGCAGGCTTGGGCTTCGTCTTTTCACCGCTCAGCTTATTTTTGCCAATGTGCAATGATGTAAACGCTGCCATAAGGCCGCACTCCTTAAATTAAATAAATGTCATTATGCTTGGTATTTGTCTTTGTTGTCCACTGTGTGCACTAGCTGATCCTGGACTAGTGCGATTTACACAGAGGATCCTGGAGTTGCTGCTCCGGGTTCCGACACATATGGCCTATTACATATTAACTGTTTTATTTCTCTTCCAATCATGACTATGGGTTTACTGCTTGACTAATAGCCAAAAGTCAAAGGAATATTTTGTTTTTCTTTCCATTACCAATTTATGACTATGGATCACGACGCGTTGTTACGGATGAGTAGCTTCATATATGAGACGTGAATCTTAATGAATCTGATTGTTCGTTTTATTTTTTACAAATTTTATCTTGGTTTACATTTTACCGTAGCGTTAGCACGGGCACACTACTAGTGACTATTAAACTCTCTAATCCAGCAAATCAGATATCTAAATTCTAGATCAGATTGCCTAGTTAAATGAAAGAGATCTGGTAGGGTGGCCTGGCTTACATGATGGGATCGTCATGGGGGATTAGCTTAAAGTGGCGGAGGAGATCCTAGCTGACATCTTGCTCTTTTTTATGTGCCGCTTATTTGGGCTGAAAAAAGTAGCTTATGGCTGAAATTTCACAGTAGCTATCTGAAATTGCACTGTAGCTGATAGTGGCTTATTTGGTGTAATTAAAATTTAAAATTTTAAAATAGAAAAAATAGGTTAGCCCATCACGGACAATGCAAACAAATACAAGAAAAAAGAACCAGCAAAAACACTCAAAAAGCTAAAAAGCCAAAAAAAGACGAAATTTAGGAATAGTGAAAAATAAGCTAGAAGCCAGAAGCTCAACCTGAAATAAGCAGGGCCTAATCAAAGCAGAGAGGGGATGCATGTGGGGAGGGATGGATGCCATACCAATCCTTGTGCTCATTTTTTTATAACGAGTACAACGACGACGTACTCATACACACACCACATACACTTGTACTCTTACATCTATGTGGATACGTCTAATACATATATTACGACAAAGCAGAAATCCTAAAGCCTTGGGCACACATGAGTTCACAGTGTTTGTTTGCCGGTGGGTATTTAAAAATCGCGTTAAGAAGCTAACACGTTTCAAACGCCTTTTTGTTTCTAGAAACTAGAAGCTATCACTGTTTAGAACAGGACCTAAATATATGTTGTAGAAAGACATGCTTGGTAGCTGCCCAAACATATGTAAGATGGCACAAGAAAAATAAGCATATGTGTTCACAAAATTTCAAGGCGATAAAAAAAGATAAGTTACAAATGAAGGAACCACATGAGTGCCTGAGCAACAATATCAGGACCGAATAGCAATCACACAAATGTCTTGACAGTCACAACTGAAATATATAGAAACCACAATTCAGAAGCAGTCTAGCTAGTAGGAAACCTGGATTACACAAGTAGCTGAGGTTTGAAGGGCCAAAATACTTGGCTTCCTTTATTCATCAAACAAGAACACAAAAACGGCAAGCCTCGAAGAAGCAACTGCATGCAGCATGAACACTAATTAAACTGTCTTCATACGGACACAAATGTCTTGACAGTCACAACCGAAATATATAGGAACCTTGATTACACAATGGCCGAAATACTTGGCTTCCTTTATTCATCAAACGAGAACCAAAAAAACCCGGCAAGCCTTGGAAGAATAATTAAACTATCTTTCTCCGGACGCACTGGCGCTTTGAGCAGCTAAAAGAAGAGGACGATCCTCCATGTGTGATGTTTCCTCCCCACCCCTGTAAAACATTTTCTTGCCAATGAGACATGAACGATGCTAATTAAAGCAACTTGTGTGCATAATCTAATCTCTCCAGTCTCTACGATAAGGTGAGGAACTAGTAGTCGAATAATTGTTACTGGCAGTCGAGTGACTTACATCTCCAAACCAGCCATCAATCCCGGAGAGAATACCTCCATGGCATGCCTCGAATTCCAGAACGACGCAGCAACTTTAAGAAGTCATAGGTGATTTTGCGGAAGGCTAGATATTGGAGGGGCATGAGGAACTCGATGCCAGGTGGGACCTCTGTCATGTTGGTGAGGTTGACTAGTCTTAATGTTTCCAGACTCGCCATCACTTCCTGCAATGGATAATAGGGACAAGAATTGCATCTGAACTAGAGACTCGCAGAGGCTCTCACAATAGATTCTCTTCACATTCCATATCCTGAAGCTTCTCAGTTGCCTCAATTCCCCCAAATGTACATGATCAGCTCAGCTTCGCAGAGAAGCTTCAGGAGACTGCTCAGCTTCCATTCATCTACAGTCTTGTCACGCACAAACAAGAGACTCTATTGTGAACTGCGCACCGGCTTGCCTTGCCGCTTCGTTTCCGAGAGCGATGCTGATCTTTTTAATGGTTAGAAGAATCACAGTCTCTGCCATTACTTTCCAAGATCTGGCTAATTAATTTGTCAGTGCTGGGTAACTTAGTTCATTCCATATTTTCCTCGATATCCACCATAGAATGACCATCTGCGAAATGAAGTAAGCGAAAGATGTATTAGTGCATTCAACCAGTAGCATTTCTGTGAAACCATGTGGCTAGATGTAGAATAATTTTAGTGATAAATAATTGACAATATTGTTTACTGATGATTATTTGAGACGTGTGATATGTGTGAACTTATATCGGTCAAGTTAGGACGAATTTGTGCCGAAAAAGATGTTGCTTTGGTCTTTACATGTGCAGGATAACTCAAATTCGGTCATAGTTTACAGTGAGAACTAGAAGATGGCTTATGCGAAGTTATAGTCCAGAAGATCAAATATGATGGAGGAGATAGTCGGGCTCGAGTTGAGGTGCATGGAGATCAAAGATGGATGATGTATGTTAGAGCTACGGAGGTGTGGTCTGGTGACTACGACACGTTACAAAAATTAAAAAAAACATGTGTTATGTAAGGATTTTGGATCCTTTATATGTTGGAATTGGATTAAAAGTTTTGGGTTTAAGAATGAGATTATAGTTTGAGCCCTAGGCTATAAATAAGAATGAGATTAGATACTAACTGTATGGCCATCTATATTCTAATTTTATATTAGGGTTTTAAGAAAAGCCACAGGAATACTTTGTAGTCCAAAACATGAACGTTTCGCTTCGCTTCGTTGCGAGGTCATAGTCGGCATCGCCTTCCTTGATCCACGTGCAACCAAAAGCCGAGTTCAATCGCGTTGTCATGAGTGGGCTCTTCCATTTTTGGTAAGGTTAGACTATCAAAAAATAATAGTATTGTGAAAAAAACTTGTGTTATAGATTACAATCATTCAATCCCCTCTGATTGTCATCGACGATTTTACAAGTGATATCAGAACAAAATTACAATGGCATCAGACTAAGATCATTTTTAGGTGAGCCACCATTTTTCGATGGACCAGATTATACCTATTGAAAAATGAGCATGAAGGTTTTCCTACAAGCACAAGCTAATACTATTTGGTAAAAAGTTGAAAGTCCATATGTAGTGCCTCTTGTTGTTACTGATAATAATACTACTGATGTTGAAGATAATACTAAGGCTAAAAATATTTTGTTGTAAGGTCTAGGTAGAAACAAGTTTATCAAAATTGTTTATATTAAATATGCTAATAAAATTTAGACTACTCTAGCAGATTATCATGAATGTTTTAAATTTGTTAAAGGTGTTCATTAGAAGCAATTCAAAAAGGAGTATTCTAAATTTGAGATGAAACAAAGAGAATCAGTATATGCACTGTTTGATCGCTTCAATAAAATTATTAGTGATTTGCAATATGTTGATATCACATATTTTGATTCTGATAATACTCGTCAAATTTTAAATGCTTTGGATATGTCTGTCTAAAATGTGTTAGTCACTATTATTTATCATTCTGTTAACATGAAAACGCTCACATTGAATTATCTTTATTTTAAGATGAAAACACAAGATATTGATATTTTGACCAAGATATATAAGTTTAATTATGTGGGTTTAGTGACTAACCAAGCTGATAGTTCTTCTAATTCCTCTATTGTTTCTTTGTCTACACTGTGTTCTATTTTAAATGAACAGTTAGAGGAGATTCTAGAAGTGCAGCTCGTATTCATCTCCAACAGGGTGACCAAGGCAATTAATGACATCAGAATAAGGTGAAGAGGAGGTCCAATCAGATGCTATGAGTGTAGTGAGCTAAACCACATCAAAATAAATTGCCTCAAACTGAGGGGTAAGGAAATCAAGGATGACAAGGCATCAATTCGTCACTATCAATTCATGATTGATTAAAGCAGAAAGCGCAATTATCGCAAGGCGGTCAACAAAGTACTTTCAACACTTGATAAGTTTGATTTGAGTGATGGTGATTCTGGAAGCAACGATGAGGATAATGGTAAGAAGACAAAGGAAGTAGATTTCACAAATCACAGGGATGTGTTTTACGGCAAGCAGTGAGAAGCTCAACAATGATGATCTCTACAATGATCCTGATGATATAAAACCTTCTTATACAGATTTATCTCGTGTTGTGTTTAGATAGATAGAGGAGCTCAAAATGTATAAAAAGAAAATTAAAAATCATGATCTTATTATTGAAAGCTTAAATTTTGAAATTAATAGACTTAGTGTTTTTATTCGTAATGATGAATCTTGTAAGTCTTGTCAAGTTTTATATTCTGAGTTGGAGACTACTAGAATAATTAATATATCAAACTTTGCTCAACTTAGGGTTGTAATTGCTAAACTTGATGAATTAAGATTAACACATGACTTTTGTGATGAAAAGTTAAAACTTGTTAATGATTAAATTGAAAAGCTTAAGTTTAATTCTTTTATATGTTTAAAGTCAAATATTTCAAATGCTCAATCTAAAACTTGTTGTAATTATGAACTGCTAGAAACTAGACTTAATTTATCTCAAGAATCAATTCAACAAATACTTTATCATGAGACATTTTCTTGCGCTAAGCTTAGCATACAAATAGAAGCACTGACTAAACAACTTAATGATTTTGCTAAAAAAAAGATAGACTAGCTCAGTCTAGTGCTTCTAAGAATCTTTTGAATGAATTGGTTAAATGCACAACTTGTCCCACTTTAGCTAAAGAAAACGAGTATCTTAACGATATTTTAGAGAGATTTTTTCACAAGAAAAATCTGAATATGATTTTAGACAAATCAAAATAAGTGTCAAAAATACTAGTCTAGGGTTTAATGTTGCTATTTATGCTACGAATAATCCACCAAAGACCAACCTGAATAGGTGGCTTTGGCCAAGATTTGAGCTTTGGGGATTTTAAGTCATGAGATGAGTTTGGTCTGACCTTGGTCGTTGCTTGTGTGCATATGAGTTTATTGTTTGGTTCTAGGTTTAGGATCAGTGGTTCGATTACATACAGTTTGCACGATGTATTGTATGGATTAATTGTGTCAATTGATGACTTTGTGTATTGTACTGTGCTACGTGATAGTTTGCTTGTTTGTGTTGGTTGTAGAACTTCGGAGCTACGTCATAGTGAGGCGGATGGGACCGGAACTAAGCTAGGAGAGGTTAGGTTCAAAACGGCCAAGGGATCGGGATTACGCTCAAGAAGATCCAAGGTCTAGATGATCAAGGAGCCGCCGAAGATGGCCGAGGCTTGCGGGGTGGTTACAAGCCGGGACTATGAGGAATTAGAATGGGAGCTATCGGTGATGGATATGACGATCAGTGGTAAATTGGATCGGGAATAAGCTTGGGGGGAGTTGAGATCTAGAGCGACCAAGAAAGATAGGTGCCATCATCTAGATCATCAAGAACTCACGAGCAAGAGCAGATCGAGATTTCTCTCTTTCACCTAGTTTTGATACAACATTTTTTTCAAACAGGAAAAAGTTAGAACTTTGACAACGATTCTCTTGATCGTTTATTAGAATATGTTCCTAATATTCTAGGGAAGGTGCATACCAAATTTTAAGTGATTTCGAATTTTGGTTTGAGAGTTGGATCAATTTGTAGTTTCAAGGCAGTTTTGGCGCAGTAGAGGTTCAAGAGCCAATCAATCTCAATTTTCTTAAGTTCTTTCTTGATCTTTTGTTGAGATAGGTTTTCAAGGTTATGATCTATCCTTGGTTTAAGTTTCAACTCATTTGGATTTGAAACAATGCCGAAACATCCCTATTCCTATTCCGAATTTACTGTTCACCGTTCTGACCGTTACTGTTCATCCTGTCAGACTGCCCGAGGCACATCAAAGCATGTTTTGCTTGGTTTTGATTAGACCTGTCTTGTGATTATTTATTTCTAATCTTCATAAATTCCACTGCTATTGGAGTAAAGAGTTTTGCTTCCACTCAAATGAAAAGATTTCGAAAAGCCTCAGAATTAATTTGGGCTCCTATTCACCTCCCTCTAGTCACCGTTCTCGATCCTATAAATTGGATTCTGAAATTAGTTAGGGATTTTACTTTGGATTCTGAAATTAAATTGCTAATTTATTTTATTTTGTTTTTATTCTAGATTTTACTTATTTTTGTTAGAATTCATATACACATCTAGTTGATATTTTTATTTCAAATTATGTTTTTAGGGATTTTGCTTAGGAATTCGTATGCAAATCAAAGTGCTTATTTTATTTTATTTTTTATTCTGAATTTCAGTTATTTCTAGATTATACTTGACATAAGTTTTCCTTTTAATCTAGACCATTATAATTTGGATTCACCACAATCAATGGTATAGATCTTTCTTTTTTCCACCGATTAACGTGAAAATTTCTATCCTTTAAGAGCAAACTTGGTGGCTTCGTTTTCTATTGCTTTAATAATATAATAGATTTGAAATTCATATGAGAATCCATATTTGCACAACATTAAGATTAAGAATACAAGGTACTTATACAAAATCAAACGAAAATAGCAAGCCCGGATACCTAAAGGAGATGCACAATAACAAGAATTCGACAGATTCTTGTTTCTGAAAGTTTAATGCTTACTTCCTTGCCGTCTATGGACTATTTGCCCCGCTTTAATTGACCGTAGCTTTTAGCTTCTGGTTGTGATTGTTGCCTTGTTGTTGAATGTACATTGTAATAGATATTAGATTTTTTAAGTTATTTAATTAAAAAATAAAGTTAAAAAGAAAAACATTGTTATATCTCTACAGATAATACAAAGGAATAAAGAGAAAAAAACTAAAAAATCAAAAAAATCAAAATTAAAAAAGTAACGTGTTCTAAGTCACTTCTAACTTCTAAAAACCGAAAGCAGCAACCCAAACAATTAGAGCGCCCCTTACTTTCGCTTTTTGGAGTCCCGCGGGTGTATTAAAGATTGGGGGGCAAGAAAGCACCAGTGAAGGAAACCAAGTAAAGCAAACGCAAAAACTATACCAAGTACACCAAGGAAACAGAGACCTTTTAACTCGGGTGTAGAAACCAACACCGCACCGGCAAGGAGGACTACTCGCCATGTGGCAATTCAAGAAGCCAACTGGTAAGAACTCAGCTACATAATATTTTTTCCGTTCAAATTTATGAAGTATTTTTAAATAATCTTATTTATAAATATATAATGTATTTTATGTTCTAATATAAGATTAGTACGATGTTTCCTTTACATCTCTAATAAAATATAGCTTTATTTGTAATTATCTACATACATATATTAAATATATTGTTTAGAGATAATAATTAGGTGTCAAGAGAAAATATGACTTATAAACTTGATGGATGGAGTATTAAGCACTTCCAGGATTGGATTGATCCATTAAATAAAAATTGTTTGGTGCTAAAAGACATACCTGCGTGTGTGCGGGGTAATCCAACGAGATCCCTGAAGTCTTGCAATCTTCATGCGTTTCTGAAAGATGAACCAAGTCCCAGGGAGTTACGTGGCTGAGGTGGTTCCCCCAAAATGAGCCAACTCTTTGATTCTCTGCTCACCAATGTGGATGCCATATACTCCAGTTGGTGCAGCATGTTATTTTCAGCTGCGGCTTATGATTTTTGACTGAAATTTTTGAATTTTGACTGTTTACGGTATATATTACGGAGAGACAGATACTCACTTACGATTTTGTCTAGTACAGATGTTGGGCTTTTAACGTGTAGATCATTTAACTTGTAGACCCCGTCTTGAGAAATACTTCATTTAAAAGTTAGGTACTGTAGCAGAAGCCAAAACCAATCTTGCTTCTCTCCTCAAGTTGATTCTTTTCTACTTATAACTTATGCTATAGTAACTAACTTTTAAACGAGGTGTTTTTAAAACGGAGTCAACAGGAAGATTGTAATAAAAAAGTACTGAGTTTGGCTGTACTGTCAAAAATCATACACGACTATTTTTCTCTGCGTACTGCCTCTCACGAATAACTAGAATTCAAATATTTCAGCCATAAGCTATAGTCCAAAAAAACCCACCATATTTCTTGGATTGAATGTAGCTTCCGAATGTATTTTAATTCTCATAGGTTGTTTTGAATTGATATAAATCCTAGAAGCTTCACTTTCTGCTAAAAAGAATGTTTTAGCATTCAGTTCTCACATTCTCATAGGCATGTAACGGGAGAAAAAAAAAGAAAGAGAGAAAAAGAAAGTACGGCCTCACGTCTCGCCCACGACTAGAGGTAGGAAACGGTAACAGATAATCTATTTTATTCGATATTTATATTCGAGAAAACGTGAATGTGGTAAGCAAAATTCGTATTCGAAAATATCTGTATTCGTATTCGAGAACATTCATATCCGTATTTGAGAATATTCGTATTCGCATTTGTATTCGAGAATATTCGTATTCGTATTTGAGACTATTCGATTCATATTCGAACCGTTTTCGGAACCCGAGAAAAACCCAGACGAATTTTGTGATTCAAAATTTGAATTTGGGCGGTTTGAAACCGGTAACCGTTTCGGTAACCGGTAAAAAACTAACAAAACCACTGGGATTCCGTTTTATTCGATATTCGTATCCAAGAAAATCTGTATTCGAAAATGTTCGTATTCATATTCGAGAATATTTGAATTCATATTTGTTTTTATTTTAACAATATGAATTCGTATTTGAGACTATTCTATCATATCCAATCTATTTTCATCCCTACCCAAGATGCAGGTACTCAACTTCACGTCACCATTAGGGTCAAGGTGATGACGTGGTGGCCACGCTACTCAAACCCACCTACAAATCTGGTCTGGGGACTAATTTGCGTATCTACCCAGTTTTGCTAATAGAAGATGGATATCGATTATATTATTAAAGTAAAGATAAAAGGAGTCATCATGATTATTTTCAAGGGGTAAAAATTCCTACATTAATCAAAGAGAAAAAAGGAGAAAGATCCACATCATTAAACGTGGTGGGTCCAGATTATAACGATCTAGATTAAAAGAAAGAGTCCATTTCAAGTATAATCCAACCAATAGTGAAATTCGAAATAAAAATAAATAAAATTAGCAATTTCATTTCCATACGAATTTCTAAGCAAAATAATTTAGGATAAAAATTAGACAAAAATTAACAATTAGATTTGTGTATGAATTCAAACAAAAAACAGAAATTCAAAATAAAAAATAAATAAAAGTTGCAATTTGAATTCCATACAAATTACTAAGTAAAATCTCTAAATAAAATAATTTGGAATAAAAATTAAAAATAGAAATTGGATTAGTATGTGAATTCCAACAAAAAAAATTGAAATTCAAAATAAAAAACAAAATAAAATTAGTATTTGATTTCGATATGAATTCCAAAGCAAAATCTTTAAATAAAAGTAAATCGGAATAAAAATTAAAAAACTTAGCAATTGGATTTGCGTATGATCTCTAACCAAAAAATTGAAATATGAAATAGGAAAAATTGTAATTGGATTTGCTATTATTTTTTAAATCTGCGAATGGTGTGTGACTTGTTGACGTGTCGCCCACCGGTTGAACGGAGTTATATTGCTATAAGTTTGAACAAAATTACATTATTTGAAAAAAAAAACGTGTTGCGGCGCAACACGATTATTTTTTATGGCTTATTTTCTATACCTAACAATTTGTACAAAATTTTTAAATTTCTATTCCTTCAAAATTAGTACAGTTCTTTTTCTTTAAAAATTTTTGTACAAATTGTTTTTTTAAATTTCTATTCCTGCAAAATTAGTATAATTTTTTTATAAAAAAAGATTCTGGGTGGGCCTCATGCGTCCGGCGGCTGCATATTTTTCGTCGCTCGACCGCACGCGTTGAATCTCATCTCTCGGTCTACGTCGTCGGTCGCCGTCAAGGCGCAGTCCATCAGAGAAACACATGAGATTTTCATCCCTACCGTCCGGCCTCATGCGTCCGGCGGCTGCATATTTTTCTTGGTAGACTCATTAATGGTCATCGCTTTGATGTTCCACCAAGGAACATCAATGCATTCAGCCACCATGCGTGTACGTCAGTACGTGGATGCTCCTTCCATTGGATACTCGCCAGCGAATATTCGAATTAGAGCAAGTACAATAATGCTGACTAGATCGCCTCTAGCGAAATTCACGTCAATACAATTCTATGTGGAAGAGAGAGACAAGAGGAGATAGAGTCAAGCTGCCCCTTATATAAGAGGTGACCTCTAGCACATCATACGAGGAGAGAGAGACAAATTACCCCTCATGCAAGAGGTGACCCCTGATATATTTATGCAAGTATTAAATGTTTGAGTGCTTTAGTAAAGGTAACCTCTACTTAACTTATTGTATTAGCTACATCCACATGAGTCACATGTATTCTTTTTGCTTATTTGACTAGTCCTAGAGGTGACAGCCACCTCTTCTATTAAATTTGCTCTTAATCGGCTACCAGGCTGTACACTCGCCAAGTGAGCAGCCTAGTGCAATTCAGCCCATGGCCTAACGCCACAGCACACTCCCAAAAGACCCGAAGCCGCTGTGTTTCTTGTAGATGAAATTTAGTTGTAGTTGTTACAATTATAGATGAAGAGTTGAAGATATCCTGAAACCGTACCTAAGAAGACATCATGGCTGGAAAACCTTCTATCTTCTCCTTTCTTCCATCGTTTCGTACAAGGAACTGCCATGGTTGTTCGGGTTTCTCCTTCCCATTGCAACAAGGGAGCCTACTTTTGGCCAGTTGTGTATTTTATTATATTCTTTTTAACATCTAGGAAAAATTACAAATACAACCCCAAAACTCAGGGAGTTTTGCAATGAACCCTGCATATATATTTTTTTTAAATAAAACTTGCCTGATAAGTTAAGTTTCATAGTTTAATCCTACCATGCCATTTTACGATTTCAGAAGCACGTCTGCCATTGTCTTCTCTTCTAGTAACAAATCGCTTCTATTATCATCTTTGCCTTGCATATCATCATCATTGTTTCGTAGGCACAACACTACCAAAGGAATTTTTTTATATACTATTATGAACGACAGGGAGGGGGCCAAGGAGTCTCCATTTTAAGTGAGTCTCCAATTTTTTTTAAGCAAGGAGTCTACATTTTACGGTGGTACTTTGGTGATCATTTCGGCTTCAGTTTTTAGATTCCGGCACTAAATTTTTATAATGCATTAAAAATGTTATACAAAATTTCTAAACTAAAATTTTCTACATCTAAATTTGTACACTAAATTTTCTACAATAATACATAAAAATACTATACAAAATTTCGACACTAAATTTTCTACATCTAAATTTCTAAACTAAATTTTCTACAATAATGCATTAAAAATGTTATACAAAATTTCTAAACTAAAATTTTCTACATCTAAATTTGTACACTAAATTTTCTACAATAATACATAAAAATACTATACAAAATTTCGACACTAAATTTTTAAACTAAATTTCTAAACTAAATTTTCTATACTAAATTTTTGTAAACTAAATTTTCTAAACTAACTTTTCTACAATAATGCGTCAAAAATGTTATACAAAATTTTTAAACTAAATTTCTAACACTAACAAAAATAATATACCAACAAAATTACCTGGATCTGAATCCTCCCTCTCCTCTTCTTCTCCTCTCCCTCTCCTCTTCTCCCCCTTCTTCCTCTCCTCTCCTTTCTCTTCTCTTCTTCTCTCGCACTCGCTCGATCGATCGGAATGACAACAGTGCCTCGGCGGCGGCCGAGCGCGCTGCGCTTTTAACCCACCCTCAGTCGCCACACGGTGGGGCGACTGGATCGCAGTCGCCCAACGATGCGGCGACTGCATTTAATTGCCCAGCAGATTTTCCAGCTGTCACCGCTGGATTGGGCGAAAGGCTCCAGTCGCCCAACCATTAGGCGACTGGAGCCTATTTTTGTAAAAAAAATTTCTGCGTCTATATTTCTGTAATTTTAAATAAAAAATAGATTATCCGTACAAAAATTTCTCTGGTAGGGTGGCCTGGCCTGGCTTACATGATGGGATCGTCATGGAGGATTCGCTCAAAGTGGTGGAGATCCTCGCCGACATCTTGCACTTTATTAACCAAAGCAGAAAGAGGGGGTGCATGCGGGGAGGGATGGATGCCATCCCAGTCCTTGTGTTTATTTATTTTTATTCATGAGTACAACAAGGAGTACTCATTTGCGCACACACACATCACGTATATACTTGTACTTACATACTCATATTAATATGTTTAATGTACATGCTAAGATAAAATGACTCTAAAATCTCATAGAGTGTGGGTATATATTTTAACCACTGAATACATCTATATGTATATGTAATTTGGGACATTATTTATATGAATAATACCAAAAAAGTTGTATTGTTCTATGGACGTTACCCTGAAAAATAAAGCACCCTCAGATCAAGCCGGGCAGCCTTACCATCCTAGCGAGGCTTGGCCCTCACTTTTTGTGCTTCTTAAGAAGAATTGCGACGGGTGAAAGAAGCAGCAGCAGCAGCAGCAGCCATGGGCGACTCCAACTTGAAATTAGCTCTGTAAACTGTATGCAAACATATTGTGCAAGCTGGAAATTTTTGTACGGATAATCCGTTTTTTATTCGAAAATACATAAATATACCCGCGAGAAATTTTTTTACAAAAATAGTCTCCAGTCGCCCACCCATTGGGCGACTTCTGCCTTTCGCCCAACCGGAAGGCGACAAAATATGTGTCGCTGGTTGGTGGAGCGACTGCATGTGGTCGCTTTCCTATTTGGTGACTGCATGGCAGTCGCCCAATGGATGGGCGACTGATAAGCGCAGTCGCCCAATGGTGGGGCGACTGTACTTAGTCCCCGTGATTTTTTAGAGTTTTGTCAATTTTGTAGTTTTATACTGGAAAAAAATATGGTATAGTTGTAATAAAAGTTTATGTTTATTGTATGTTGTAGGTGCATTAAAAATTTTGAGAAATTTTTTTAAGAACAATTGACTGTAGAACGTTTGATATATACATTGGCAAGTGATATTTTTTATGTTACTTCATTAGTGTACGAAGAGAACCGGTATGTTAATATTGTTAAATGACTTGCTATCTGAATCATTAAATACGAACACACGAGATAATAACCTTATGTGAATAAATTCATAGCTTGGACCATTGAATGTATGTGGTACAACGTAGCCTTTTTAGTCGTTTGCAGGAAACGGTCGCTATGAAGGCTTTTCACTGCGCAAAGCTGGCATATTTTGTCATCTCACTGAGCAAAAGCTGCCCTTTTTTCACGTCTCTGAGCAAAGCTGGGCCGTGTTGTCATGTCCCTGAGCAAAGCTGCACTCTATTTATGTAGACGTATTGCTTTCCAGTTGGAGTTCACGAAGCAAAAGTACAATGCACAGTTAAACAGAGTAATAAATACTTGAACCGGTCCAATTTCCTTTTTTCTGAGCCTTTTTAGTCGCTATGTGGTACAACGTAGCCTTTTTAGTCGTTTGCAGGAAACAGTCGCTATGAAGGCTTTTCACTGCGAAAGCTGGCATATTTTGTCATCTCACTGAGCAAAAGCTGCCCTTTTTTCACGTCTCTGAGCAAAGCTGGGCCGTGTTGTCATGTCCTTGAGCAAAGCTGCACTCTATTTATGTAGACGTATTGCTTTCCAGTTGGAGTTCACGAAGCAAAAGTACAATGCACAGTTAAACAGAGTAATAAATACTTGAACCGGTCCAATTTCCTTTTTTTCTTAGCCTTTTTAGTCGCTATGTGGTACAACGTAGCCTTTTTAGTCGTTTGCAGGAAGCAGTCGCTATGAAGGCTTTTCACTGCGCAAAGCTGGCATATTTTGTCATGTCACTGAGCAAAGCTGCCCTCTTTTGTCATGTCACTGAGCAAAGTTGCCCTCTTTTGTCATCTCACTGAGCAAAAGCTGACCTCGTCGTGATCCATCCACGAATATGAATGCTCCAAGGCCTTCGATAATTGTTCAAAATTTGTAACATGTACATAATATCCTTAATAACTCGAATCCTGCTCTAGCAAAAACCCCAGGATATGTCCAAGTTATAGATTAGATAACAGAGATCCTCCAACAAACAATGCAATGCATTTAGATGTACCAAGAGTGAAGGTAATCACAGAGCCAGACCTTAACTTCCTCTATACATACTTCGCATGGCAGAAGCCAACGAGGTTAAGCGGACTATCTCTAGTCGATCGGTGCGAGACCAACTCAAAGGTTTCGCCAAGTAAGTCATGAAGGTCGAAGGCTTTTTGACGAGGCTACCCCTCCCCCCCACAGAATGAGTGATGAAATTGGGGTCATGGTGCAGAGGATTTTCAACAATATCTAAACCGCACAGCTGGTTGGGGACACCATGTAAGTGTCCATGATTGGATCGGTGCACCAATTCCTCATTATGATTACCAGAGAAATAGATCTCCAACTAACTATAATCTGACTCCCTTTTAGAGAAGGCACCACATTTTGATCACAGGTTGTCATGCATTTTTGACAGGCCTTCAAGTAGTATGCTGGCCAAATCGGTTCCAACTAGCTAATCTCGAGAAATTCCATGGGAGCCAAAGCTCTGTTGCAATTCTTACATATTTACACAATTGTGATCAAGGCTGCGGAAGGTGACAACAATGTGATGGTAAATTATTTTCCAACTATTCCCGAAGGCTTCGCCCGGTCATGGTTGCTTAACCAACCAGCCAGAACAATTTACACTTGGTAACAAGTCTACGATCTACATATCGCAAATTTTCAGGGTACATATGATCGACCCAGAAAAGAAGACAACCCCCACATAATAAGACAAGAACCCAATGAGACATTATGGCAACACATCAAAAGGTTCAGTCAAGTTTGCAATGCTATCGCTGAGGTCGCTGACTCTTCTGTTATTTAGGCTTTCAAGATCGGATTGCAAAATAGATGGTTTACGGAGGATATTGCTATCAATCCTCCATGGACAATCATCGAACTATTCGATACGACTGATAAGTACACCACTGCCAGTGAAGCACTCGGATGGAACAAGGCCATCAATTGGATAGAAAAAGTTCCACAACCTGGTTTGGAGAAAAAGGAGAAGTCCAAAAAGCCATAGAAAAACAAGAAGAATCATAAGCCTAGCACCAACAAAGTCCTTGCGATTCCAGGAAAACACCCTAAAGGTATGAAGGATTATTTTGGTCAGAACAAACGAAAAGCTCCGATCGATGAACCTAAGAAGAGCAAGTGACGGTGTCCACTCCACCAAATGGCAGGGCATGATCTTTACAACTATCATGCCTAACAAAAGAAGCTCAGGACTATTATTTTGGTAAAGGCTCTTTTCCTTCTATCCAGGAAGTAGGAGAACCAAGTAATAGGAAGGACAAAGACAATGATGAAGAGATGGAGTATCAAGAACTAAAGCATACCATAGATGTAATCTTTGGTGGACCAGCTTCTTACAAGTCTAGAACACAACTGAAGATTATGGAACGAGAGGTGAATCTCACTGATGCTCTGATCATCGTCAGGCCTTCTAGGTGGTTGTAAGATCAAGGAGGCTGACTAGAGGGGGTGAATAAGCGTTTCTAAAAATTCTCTTGTTATTTATTTCACTAAATCAAGATTATAATGCAGAAGCATAACTCAATTTGGTTTAGGACAAATAAAGCCTAAATCAATTAGGTTCGCCTAACTGCACCAACACAAGTCTATGTCAATATTTGCAATTCTAAAAAGACAAGTAATCAGTTTAATTCTATGAATGTAAATTTCCTGAATGTAATTGAGCATTAGAAAACAAACCACAATTTGACACGGTTACTTTTTACCATGGTGTTCAGAGACTTACCGGTCTCCCTAGTTGAAGTTGAGGTTAGTTGAAACGAATTGGACCAACTTCACGAATTAAGTCGAAACACCTCACTCCACTAAGGTTGCTCTTTCTCCACTCCGGAGATGCTAAGCACCACACTACTCACAATTTGCCGTGTCTTCTCACAACTTTCTTTGAGAAGATCACTGTGCACGATGCCTTCAACGCCATCTAGGAGTCGGCAAACTCTAAGAGTAATAAGTCAAATCCCTTGCTTGACTCTCACCACGTGCAACGAATGCACAAGCTCGTGTGGATACTAAATCCACCTCTAGATGCAACACATGCAATCTAGATCCTTCCACTTTGCTTACAAGGTGTAACACATGCATAATTGAGAAGTGGACCTCATACTAGCTCAAAGGAATGTCAAAAGACTCAGCAAGCATCCTCCCAACCAGTCACAAGAGGGTATATGTATACCCACACCACAAAAACTATCCGTTTGAAGCAAAACAGCTAAGAAAACAAAATTATTGGAAGTATCGTAGGCGAAAGTCTGGTACTTCCGCTCCCCTATGCAACAGTCAAAAAACTAGCCGTTACAGATAATCCAGTAGTTCTTACATGCAAAGTTCGGTACTACCGATCATCGAAAGTACCGCCAAACTCATGCGGAACTACGGATTACCATGGAGATGAGAAGACTCCATGAATGTGTCTCTCCAGAAAAAATATACCGCTATACAAGCCAGTACTTTTGCACGCCGGTAGTACCACTCACACAGAGCTGGTACTTCTGCATGCCTTTCGGACCACTCACATAGAGTTGGAACTTCTACATCAATCAAACGAAACTACGACCATACATGCCTTCAACCATGTTACTCTATGACCTCGCAAGTCTACAACCACGTAGGCCTACCACCACGCTGGTCTCCGACCATGCAAGTCTATGACAACGGAGGTCTCTGACCACGCTGGTTTTTACCACACTAGTCTACAACCACAAAGGTCTATGACTACGTCGATTCCGATCAAGCTGGTTTGACTACGCTGGTTTCGATCACGCTAGTTTCGATCATACAGACCACGACCACATTAGTTCTGATCACGCTGGTTCGATCACGCTAGTTTCGATCACCCAGATCTTGACCACGTCGGTTCGACTACACTGGTTTCCATCACCCAGATCTCGACCTCGTCAATTCCAACCACATTGGTTCGACCAAGTCGGTTTGACCACGTTATTTCGACCACACAGGTCTCGATCACATCAACCATGTCGATCTTCGACCACGTTAATCTTCGACCACACAAGTCTCGACTACCATGTTGATCTTTGACCACACAGGTCTCTGACTACCTCATCGATCTTCGACCACGTCAATCTTCGACCACATAGATCTCAGATCACCACATTGATCTTCGACCACATTGATTTTTACGACCACTTTTGTCTACGACCACACAGGTCATCGAGCACATTCATCTCTAACCACCAATGTATGCGATAATACGGCGATCTCAAAGACGGTAGTTCCGTTCAGCGGTACTATCGCAGAATAAACTACAGTTGTTCTGATTGTCCCGAGAATTGCATATACTTCAACAAATTTGTAAATTATAGTATCCTGCATACAAGGATCACGCATGATTCCTAACAAGTTACAAAATACATTTGCACACTTCTATTCGTGACCGAGAATATCCACATTTGTATTTGTATCCAATACTATTTGTGTCCGACTTTGACTCAAAAAAATATAAAAAGGATTCAGGATGAGCGATATCTATTTGCATCCGCTCCGTTTGCACCCCTATAGCGCAATGCCAATCTTTTTCACAGCTAAAAGAATCACATCCTCAGCCATTGCTCTTCGAGTTTAGGCAACTAGGTTGCACAGCAGGGTAGACTGGGTATTATTTCTCAAGATATTCTATAGCATAACCTAAAAACAATGGAGAAAGATACATTGTGATAAGAGTGCCGTACTCACAGGTCACAAATAACTTGTTTTTGCAAGGACATATGCCAAGTATGAGCCAAAAACTACCGGGCGACAAAAGGTGGTTTTAAGTCCTAACTCCTGAGGTGCCATTTGAATCCTAAAACCTTGCAGGTCTAAATGAAAAGCGACGAATCATCTACCTGATTTCCCCCTTTTTAATCACAAAGGATCCTACGCTGAACCAAAAAAACCGCGCCGGGGTCTGTACAAACAGGATTGATGCCATCACCCATCCAGTTGGATGGCATTTCTTACTATTTCCTTTCAGCCTCCAAGTCGCTGTTGGGCGTGAAAGTCACAGCACTATTAAGCATTCCTAGCCTCACATCTATCGGTCACTATCTCTTCAGCAAATGATGAAAACTTGCCAATAAGTACAGTGCTAAAGGTACATTGTACATACCTGATATCGATCCCAATTGTCAGATCTCCAAAAACTAGTATTGCAATCTCGTGTTTCTGAACCTCAAACACGCTCAGTGCTGGTTCCTCTCGCGCAAAACAGCTCTTACATCTCTTCTCGATCAACAGATTATTTGCTCCTTTGTGAATCTGAATCCACCCAAAGAGCCTCTCAATCTCATATGCTTGGTGAGAGGAGAACTGGCACTGCTGTCTGTGTATGGCTGTATGCTACTACTTGTATTGCTCTTGAGCGCAAGTCAAGTCAATAATGCAAAGTTTGCAAACAGTATAGCTCGTCGGACGTCGCAATAATGCACCTTCTCCTGCATTGTTTCAAAGGACTGCGGCCCATGTGCAACATGTCGGCAGTACTCATTGTTCTGCTTGGAGGAGGACAGCCCTACACTGTTCACGATCGAGACGCTCCCTAGGGGGTTCTGCTGCGCGCATGCAGATGTCCTCCGTTTTGTTTTTAGCAGGGATCCATTATATCAACAATAGAAAAACACTCACAAGGAATACAAATTATCATATTAGTCGATGAAAAGAAAAAATATTTACATGGTCAATAAGAAGAAAATCTACATGGTCAATCGTCGTGGGCCTAGAATATAACGGTCTAGATTAAAAAAGTATATATCACATACAATCCATAAAAACTGAAATTCAAAATAAAAAATAAAATACAATTAGCAAAAGAGTCTAGGTTAAATACAATATAGAAAAGCTAAAATTCAGATTAAAATTATTAAAGTGATAAAAAGAAGCCACCACGTTCACTCTTAAAGGGTAGAAATTACCATATTAATCAATAAAAAAGAGAAAGATCTACATCCCTGATTGTGATAGGTCTAGAATATAATGATTTAGATTAAAATAATCCATGTCAAATACAATCCAAAAAACTAAATTTGGAATAAAAAATAAAATTAAAGAAGAGTCCATGTAAAATACAATCTAGAATTTGATTTCCATACAAATTCCTAAGAAATCATTACATAAATGTAATTTGGAATTAAAATAAAATTAGTAGCTTGATTCCGATATGAATTCCAAAGTAAAATCCCTAAATAAATGTAATTCAGAATAAAATAAAGAAAAAAGTAAAACAGAAGCAAAAGAAATCACTAAGCTCACTCTCAAGGAGTAAAAATTGCCACGTTAACCATAGAAAAATGAGAAAGATCTATACCGCCGATTGTGGTGGGTCCATATTATAACGGTCTAAATTAAAAGAAAGAGTTCATGTTAAGTACAATCCAAAAAATTAAAATTTACAATAAAAATACAATTTGATTTCCATACGAATTTCTAAGTAAAATCCCTAATAAATATCATTTGGAATAAAAAATTTAAAAATAGCAATTAAATTTGTAAACGAGTTACAACCAGAAATAGCTGAAATTTGGATTAAAATAAAATAGTAATTTTATTCTGATATAAATTCCAAAATAAAATCCCTAAATAACTTTAATTCAAAACAAAAATTAAACAAAAAAAGCTATATATTATATTATTAAGATAGAGGAAAAAGAAGCTACGACGCATGTTCGCTCTCAAAGGCTAAAAATTATTATTTTAATCGGAGGAAAATGAGAAAAATCTAACTACCGATTGAGGTAGATCCAAATTATAACGGTCCATATTAATCAGATGTATGTGGGAGATATTTGTAGTATTATGACAATATAATTGTATTTTCAGTAATATATATGTATTATGAGAAATATAATTATATTTTCAGTAATATATATGTGTTGGGACCAAATAATCCAATCCATGCAATATGGTTTGAGAATTCTTAACATTATAGTTATGATCCACACTTCCTTATACCATAACAATTCAAGTAATAATGAAAAAACTCCTAGTCACTATTTGTCATGAACTACTGTATGATATTAACTATTTGATTTCCATATGAATTTCTAAGTAAAATCCCTAATAAATATCATTTGGAATAAAAATATAAAAATAGCAATTAGATTTGTATACGAGTTACAACCAGAAATAACTAAAATTTGGATTAAAATAAAATTTTAAAAATAGCAATTAGATTTGTATATGAGTTACAACAAGAGATAACTGAAATTTGGATTAAAATAAAATAGTAATTTGATTTTGATACAAATTCCAAAATAAAATCCAAAATAAATTTAATTCAAAAACAATTAAATAAATAGCTATATATTATATTATTAAGATAGAGGAAAAAGAAGCTACCACGCATGTGTGCTCTCATAGGCTAAAAATTATTATATTAATCAGAGGAAAAAGAGAAAAATCTAACTATTGATTAAGCACTACTACAGAAAACCATATTACAGACGGTTCAGAAACGTCATCACAGACGGTTTTCTGAACCGTCTGAATTTATGGGCCAGTGATAATCGAAGGCTAAAAATTATTATTTTAATCGGAGGAAAAAGAGAAAAATCTAACTGTCGATTGAGGTAGATCCAAATTATAACGGTCCACATTAATCAGATGTATGTCAGAGCTATTTGTAGTATTATGAGAAATATAATTGTATTTTGAATAATATATATTTATTATGAGAAATATAATTGTATTTTCAATAATATATATGTATTATGAGAAATATAATTATATTTTCAGTAATGTGTGTGTGTGTTGGGACCAAATAATCCAATCCATCCAATATGGTTTGAGAATTCTTAACATTATAGTTATGCTCCATACTTCCTTATACCATAACAATTCAAGTAATAATGAAAATACTCCTAGTCACTATTTTGTCATGAAACTACTGTAGGATATTAACACACTTAACCGGTTTCACTTACAAAGATGTCAGTTACAATTATTTATACAGTACTTCCATTCCCTAACTTGACATTCCATGCATTACCAACTTTTTTTTCAAATTAATTAAAGAAGTCATCACAACAAGAGCTTAGTATTTTTTTTCATAAAACTGGGCATTAAACTTTAACACACAAGTTACTCCAAAAAAAAGGCAAAAGAGGTTCTCCTAGATCCAAAAAGAAAATATTAAGCCAGAAAAACAAGTCGAATCCCTCAATAAAATTGTAAAACTACCACAAAATGATGACCTAACGAATTTTTGACAACTTTTAGAAGCAATAAGGATAGCTCAGCAATAAGAAAGGCCACACTATTGTGCATCAGTATGTCAAACTTTTGTTTTAAGTAAATTAATTATTCTATGTCAAATTTCAGCAATAAAAAATCGTAAGTCATGTTATTGTTATGATTATCATTTTCATTTTCATTATATTACCAAACCTAAGTCAAAAAAAATTTATTTGGTTACCTACATTGACTTATCAATTTCCCATTGCAGACCTAAAATCTGGCTCTGATACCAACTGTAACACCCCGGCTTCTCAAAGGCCGAAGATGTCACCAACAACTACTACCTCTACCAATTTTAACCCACAAACAAGCATCAACATCTTCTAGATTTCAAGGATAAATAATCAACTTGATAATAAGACTAAATTTAGTAATACGGTAAACAACAAATTGTACTTAAGCAAAATCAAACAATCACAAGATGAATCAATTGATGATCTAAATCAAGAAACTATTAATTAGCAACATTAAGAACTATAAGGAATTGAAGGAAACCATAAATACCCAATTATCACAATGAGAACTACTAAATTGTTCATGTCCGCAAGTGATGAATTGCTAGGTGAGGTGAAGAGCTACAAAAGTGCATTAATTCATGTCCTACATCCACCCATGCATATTGTCTTCAACGTTCACCTAAAAACAACAAATAAGCAAGGATGAGTTCACGACTCAGCAAGTATAAAGCAGAATAATAAACAAGTTAAGTGTCATTTTAACGTATCATATTAATTCAACATTATCTCATCATCACATGCTCATTGTCATCAAGTTTCATACATATATCTTTTTTCCATGAATGCAATACTTATGACTCAAACTCCTCTTCTGCATATACCGGTATAGCTAGGTGTTCACCCGTCGATGTCACACCTTTGTCCTGTCCTTTTCATACAGGGTCACCTTGTCCTTTTTCATATAAGGTCTCAAGTCAACTTTTTATCATATGCCTGGCCTTGTTCTTTTTCATACAGGATCTCAACCCAACAATATGTAACATGAATACTCAACATGCAATACAATGATTATCTCTTTTCATTAGTTAATCAACACATTAATCAATTGCCATATTCATCAATGTAACCGTAAACATATGAGCAATTTTAAGAACAAGTATCATGACACGAATCATCATGGCAAGTAGTTGTATAAACAAATAACAAGCTCATACACTTGAATAGCACTCAACCATGCAATTGCTTTTTTTCTTAATTGCGCCGATCAGAAATATTCAAAGATGACAACGCACCCAAAGCTATTTCTCTTATAGAAAATATCCAATCTCAATACATACCACAGTAGTACATGACATCAAGTAATCGACAATGTTCCTACACGTTTCCCAAAACCACTCTTTTCTCCTTTTACCAAGCAATCCCCTTGCTGTCCCGGTATTCAAATTTTCATAATGCTCAATTTTCATATCGTAAAATAGTAAACCATACCAATTCCGGAATCTACACAAAATTCTCTACATTTTCTTAGTTGGCCAAATTTTCAAATTAGATAATCTAGATCCCTGATTTTAACCGAGAAGACAGATCTATCATCTTCTGGATAGCAGCACTTAACAATTTAATATCGTTTAATCTAAACATGCAAATATATTATACAATGGCATTTTTAGAATCTACAGAAATTTTTTTATCACCTTCTAGTTATATTTAAAATTTAATTCTGGCATTAAGATAGCCAAATTAACGTTTTCCCACGACTGTGTCCAGCAGCACTCAGTCTCTGGGCAACAGTCTTTCTAAAATCATAATTTCTAATCTACTCATCTAAAAATTGTGTTCTTAAATTCTCTGAAAAAATTAAGAAATTATCTACAATTTTCATGCTAACAAAATACCCAAATTATTTTATTTACTATTTTTAATTTAAATGTTACTAGCTAAATGCCCGTGCGTTGCTACGGATTTTAAAAAATTTTAGAAAATATTTGTATGCATGTTTAAAAAAATTTTACCACCCGTTAGTTTTAGAACATATAGTATGATAAAATTTTAAAATCCGTAGCAACGGACATTCAGCTAGTACAAGATTAAGCATTGGATGAAAAATACAGCATGTACTCTACAATGCAGTCGATGAAATCCACCTTGACCACTAAATCATGGAAAGAAAGATATTTTGATGGGAAGGTGGGAAATTAAATTAAAATAGATTACAAGATGTCTTTAATAAATAATAAGCAAACAAAACGGTTGCGTGCAATGCGTCATAGTTGACAAAATATTACCTCGTGGCCTTCTTGATCTTGGTAACCAGCATTTCGCCACTGTGCATATGGTTGTCCCATGGAATATGACAACCGTAAAATAAGAATCCAATAAAAGGATCCTGTTAGCAGTAATTGCAGTTATATCCAAGATGACTAGCTCTTGCCCTGATTGAAATGAATAGGATATAAGTGAAGGCTGAATCATCACAACTACGTTGGCTACATTTTCCCTGTCCAACATCATCCTAAAATATGCAGTTTCATCAGGACTATTATTAAAAACTTGCATGAGAAGTAAACAATTTAGTATGTAAAAATGTAGATTTTCCATCTTTGATGCATTGTTTAATGAACAAAGGCAAACAAACTACCTGAACAAACTGTGAACACCTCAAATTAAACATAAACTGGGGAAATATAGATAGACGTGGAGACAAACCGAAGGATGAGGGTGTTTCCTTCTGATAGTCTCCAAATTTGGAACATAAACGTATCAAAACTCAATCAAGCCATCTTATTGGATCAAAATCAGCCTGAAAGAATACAAAACAAGATAATGAACATATAGCTTGAATTTAGAATTATAAAAGGTGTGAATTATTTCAGAGAAACTATGTGACAACTGACATCAACAACTGAGTCAATCTGTATAGCTGAAACTAAACTGCTTCGGATGTATTTGCGGTTAGCAAGTCATATAATTTCTAAATCCTTCCAGATTCACCTAACCGATACACTCCATGGCTTTATGGGCATTGTACACAACAGAACAGAGGAGGAATATGTGAACACGTAATTGCAATAGGATTTTGAAGTTCGAACTCATGCTTCGGATGCAAATAGTTGTTCACCTTTTTTTGTGTTCATGTTTAAACTTCCCAAACTGATTTCGATAAAGCAAGGCAAGATGCGATTCATGATCTATTCTGATTTTCAGCTTATATAATGACATAGAGTACTGATAAAAATTAGCCATCTCATCAAAATAACAAATGAGTTCATATTATGTACAAAAACATCTAAAAATGAAGTAATAACATATTTGTATTAACTTTTGAACAATTTATATAGTAGATATGTCGGAAGTACCTCAGACAACATCCATAGCAAAGCGAAAATCACCAAGTATGGAGGCCACGCAGGCAACTTGGTGGAGCTCGTTTGTCGCCACCAACCTCGACGCCGTTACCGCTGAGGTTTTCGTCCGCCACCACCTGGCTCCACGCCATTGCCGCCTCTGACCTTGCCTTGCGTCTCTGCTCCCCGACGACTTCGTTGGAGGGCGAAAAGGTGGTAGTGGCGAGGAGCGCGAGGAGGAGGGCAGTGGCGGGAGCGGGCCGAGGAGGATTGGGGTGGTTGTTGCGGCGACGAAGAGGGCAAGAGAAGGCCACAGAGAGGGAGAAAGTTGAATCGCTAAGCGAAGGACATGGGGAAGACGTGCGGTTGGTTTTCGCAACGTGATGGTGCGTTCTGGGGTTGGCTATGCGAGGGGGAAGGTGTGGTCCAGATCTTTTGCAGAGGAGGAAGCGGCGCCGGCGCGGGGTGGGGGGAGGAGGAGGCGGCGGAGCGGAGGGGTGGGGGGAGGAGGAGGCGGCGGCGGAGCGAAGGAGCCGGGGAGGAGGCGGCGGCGGAGCGAAGGAGCCGGGGAGGAGGCGGCGGCGGAGGAGCGGGGAAGGAGGAGGCGGAGCCGGCGCGGGGTGGGGAGGAGGTGGCGACAGAGCGGAGTAGTGGGGAGGAGGCGGCGGCAGAGGAGCGGCGGAGGAGGAGCGAGTGAGGAGGAGGAGAGGGCGTAGCGTGGTGGAGAGGTGGAGGTGAGGGCGGAGCGGCGAAGGAGGGAGGGTAGGAGGCGAGGGCGGAGCGGCGGAGGAGGGAGGGGAGGAGGCGAGAGCGGAGCGGCGGCGGAGGAAGGGGAGGAGCGATGGGATTCGATGGGGGAGGAGGCGCACGGGATAGGCGAGGGCGGAGCGGGGGGAGGAGCAGGCGGGGAGGCGCAGAGAACGGGGGAGAAGATTCGGTGCAAGTCTTTTGGGGCCACATGTCAGCGCTGTCTTCTGTGAGAAGGGGTGGGAGAGGCCGGACCAACCACCAACTCCTTCTTTTATAATAGTAAAGAATATGTACTGTCCAAAACACAACAACCTTACCAGACAACAGGACTATAAAGTTCATAACTCATAATTTATTTATCTGATTGACATGAACCAAAATTCTACTGAAAGATAACAAGACCCTCTACAATTTTCTAGTAGATAGATTTTCCAAATTATGACCATACATACCTCAAAATAATCATACAAAATACGACAGACTAAACTGATCTACTACCCGTTTTTCCCCGAACAAATGTGCACGTCACCTCTCTAATCCGGAAACTACCCTAAAAAATAACAGAGAAAAATTAAATCGTTACCACCCCTAATTACTTACTGTTCAAACTTGCTAGAACCCATACAAAGTATAAAGCTCAATTACTTCTAGTTGTACTGTTCACATATGCCATTCCCTAATCGTTCCATGCATGCAGAAGAGAATAATGCAGATAAAACTTATCTAGTCGCTTAGAGCAAGTTTAGAAGAGGTGGCTGCCACCTCTAGGACTAGCCAAATAAGCAAAAAGAGTACAAGTGGCTCATGATGGAGGTAGCTAATACAATAAGTTGAGTAGAGGTTACCTTTACTAAAGCACTCAAACATTTAATATTTCGTTAGAGGCGACCCTAACCCTTATTGTATTTGCTCTAAGAACTAGCATTGCCTCCAAGTCCTCGTATGATGTGCTAGAGGTCACCTCTTTCATGAGGGGCAGTTTGCCCCTCTCTCTTCTTGTCTCTCTCTTCCACTTAGGATTGTGTTGACGTAGATTTCGCTAGAGACGATCTAGTCAGCATTATTGTACTTGCTCTTACTGTAGTTGACTTCCTTCGGCCGATGTGCGCACTTGGATCAGGAGGCCACGTGGCAGCAGCCTGGCGACGCGTGGCGCGACGAAGATTTTGTCCGACGGCTGGCGCGACGAGATGATGCCTGGCGGCGCACGGAAGAGAAGAAATGAGCTAAACCGGGTTTAGGGTTTCTGGTTTGCCTGGTGGGGGGAGGTGATAAGAGATGCGTCGAGTGACTCTGTGCACTACATTAATCATAGAAAATAAAAATTGCTAGAAATTTTAAGATTGATAAGAGAAAAAGAAAACATCTTGATCACCCAAGTTTTTATGTTGATACAATCTATGGCTTGGATCTAATACCAATTTATCTGGTCCTGCTACTACGTATATGTCCTCCTAATTAATAGTTTGTATCAGACTATATGTACAAAACATACGTAAAATAGCTGTGAATACTTATTCCGACTTGGCAAAGAACAAACGTTGTTGGGTTGGACACCTCAATAATCATGGCAGTATAAGACAGGGCCATGATTACCGAAAAAGGAAGACACAAGGGGCAAGACTCTTCACTACCTACAAATCAATATAGCAAAGCCTCGGAAGTTACGTGCATATTTAGTTTATGTGGTCAGGCGGGGTTTTAGTATTGCGCGGGGTGATGCTTGCGATTGAGTTTGTATTGTACTTGATATATACTCTTTTTTTTATTCTAAACCATTATAACTTGGGTCTGCCAAATTAAAGACTAGATATTTTACCTTTTTTTTTAAGAATTTCTAGCATATTTCTCTTTTTATAACAATTCCAAAAGATTTGTTATTGACTTTTAGTAATAAATAGATAGATATGATAAATACAATTGTATTTTCAGTCATATATAAGTATTGGGTTTGGATAACAAATACAACACTATTTTTAGAGGCATTGTAATAGCTAGTCACGCAATTGCGCGAGGAATTCAGCTAGTTTCTCTTGAAAAAAGTAAAATTTCTGATTCCACGGAAATGATATGTTCCTGGGTGGCACCTTTGTTTAGATTTAAGCGCATACACAAGTACAGTGGCATATGTCGTATCAGGAGGAACCCATCATAACTAATAGCACGGAAGACATGTTCAGGAAACAGTAGCTAAGCCTGAGCAGTACTGCGTTTCGTATGTAAAACAATAGTAAATCTTGTAGAAAAGAAACCTAAGCACCCCCGATCAGCTGTCCATCCTGAGATATATAACTAGCATTAAGTAAGCTCTGGTCTGTTTGATACGGCTGTGATTTATAGTGTTTTGCTGAAATTTCTAAATTTTAGCTGTTTGTGACAGAGATTATAGAGAGATACTTACTTATGATTTTAGTTAGTATAGATGTTGGGTTTTTAACATATACTACAATTAACTTGTAGATCCCGTCTTGAGAAAATACCCCGTTTAAAAATTAGGTACTACAGTAAAAGCCAAAAGCCATTTTTAAAAACCGTAGAAAACAGGGCGTATACAGTGTATCGAAGGAAGAACGGGATTAGATCGCGGTCAAAATAAGAAAATGATAACTTTGACAGAACATCCATCAATGGAATAACTTAGTAGCATTATTGTCCGTGTCTCTTCAATGATTCTTGCCACCAAGTACCAACCTTAGCTCACAAGAGTTTTACTCTACAGGCCGCCGGAGGTTGCCTGCGCCGGAAGTATACCCCAGGCGGCGACGTGTGGAGAAACAAGCCGCCGGTGAAGCCGGTACGGCGTTGTATGGTGACTGACTGGATGATTACAGAGGCCGGTTCAGTAGCGATCTCACGTGTTTCTGAATCTCTCGCAAAACAGCTCTTACGCATCTCTTCTCGATCAACAGATTATTTGCTCTTTGTGAATCTGAATCCATCCAAAGAGCCTCTCACCCTAATATGCTTGGTGAGAGAACTGGCGACTGCTGTCTCTGTATGGCTGTAGGCTCCTTGTATTGCTCTTGAGCACAAGTAACTTAAGGCACTGTTCTTTTCAACTTTTAAAAATTATTTTTAGGTTTTTCTATAGTAATTAACTTTTAAACGAAATATCTTTTGAAGATAAAATCTACTAGTTAATTATAATACATACTGTACTGACTTCATTTATATCGACAAAAACCTTACGTGAATTTCTGTTACTATGTAATCTCTAATACAAACAGCCTAAAACCACATATCGCAATCAAAAACGATAAACTCCGGTTAAAAAGAACATGCCCTCGTCAAATTAATGCAAAGTTTGTAAACAGTATAGCTCGTCGTACGTCGCAATAATGCACCTTCTGCTGCACTGTTTCAAAGGACTGCGGCCCATCTGCACCATGTCGGCAGTACACCTACCTCATTGTTCTGCATGGAGGACAGCCCTATACTGTTCATGATCAAGACGCTCCCTGTAGGGTTCTGCTGCATGCATGTAGATGTCCCTCTCGTTTTGTTTTTAGCAGAGATTTCTCTAGAAAGAAATTAAAATTTTGATCCTACGGAAATGATATGTTCCTGGGTGGCATCGTTTGTTAAATTTAAGCGTATACAAGTACAGTGGCATATGTCGTATTGATCAGGAGGAATAAGACGATCAGGTGAGTCCCTTCAAAAAAGAAAAAAAACCGACTCGATAGGTGAGGAAGTAGTACTCGAATGTAATAGTTGAAACATCCCGCAACTTACTTACACTAACAGCAATTAAAAAGCAATCTAAACGTAGTTATGAAACAGTGATAAATTACAATGGAATAAGTTAGATTGCATTAAATGAAGTTCATACAAGTAAAATAAAATTATTACAACCATTTAACATTTATAAGATTGTGTTGCACAATTAGAATAACTAAATTACAAGTATTGCATTAACAGGAAAGAGAAAAAATTGCCATTGCATCATTTTCGGACCTTGTATTTTCCGGTGCCTGCTTGGCGAAGTGTAGCCTTCCGAAACCAAACCAAAATCCAGCCTTTTCTTTTGCAATATAAAAGTGAAGAATAAAAATAATCTAAAAAAGAATAAAAGATATAGAAGGTTTTACAGTCAGACCTATCTGGATTTAGAATGCCTAACCAAAAGAGCGCTCATCAAGGACCGTCTGAGGCTGGTCAGCTTCCTCTCACGTATATGGGCCTTATCGGTCGGCAGGAAAAGCAAGCCCACAGCCCATATTAGTTTAGCGAGGGGAAGAGAGTAGGGAGGTCGATGGCCGGCACTGGGAGGCCAGAGGCGCCGGAGAGGTTTTCGGCCAGGCTAGAGGCGCTGGCGCAGCGGCCACAGCCGGAGTCGGAGCCCAGCCATAGTGTGGCGGCTTGGGGGCCAAGCCGAAGTGCAGCGGCCGAGCTGGAACCGGAGGTCGGCGCGGGGAGATGGAGCTGGAGGAAGCGACAGGACACGCGGGGATGCCGGAGCTAGAGGAGGCTCCGGAGACTGGGTGGTGCGGTAGTCGAGGTGGCCGGAGGCGCAGGAGGCTGGGCTGGAGTCGAGGGAGAGGCGCCGAAGAGGGAGGAGGCGCAGGACTGGCCGAATTGGGTGGGAGTTCTAAAGGAGGAGGAAGAAGAAAGCAACCGGTGGCTAGGAGTAGGGGTGAAAACGGGTCGGGTTAATCCCGACCGATCCGGCACCGAATCCGATTGGTACCGAATCCGACTAGTACCGAATCCGGAGAAAACAATATGGGTTAGGATATGGTAACAGCAATATCCGTCCGAATCCGAATATCCGTCCGAATCCGATATGTCTTCAAGTTTGATTTCACGTTAGTGCTACTATTTGATGTTTTATTTTCTTTTGCAATGGTAAAATAAAATCTTCCACATCAGCTATGTGCGTCCTACTCCATTTATCGCATCGCATGCATTCCTTATAAACAAGTAGGGTGCGCATTTAATTGGGTTAATCCCGACCGATTCGGCACCGAATCCGATTGGTACCGAATCCGGAGAAAAAATATGGGTTAGGATATGGTAACAGCAATATCCGATCGAATCCGATCCGTTTTCACCCCTAGCTAGGAGGAGGCTTCGCCCAAAAAAACAGAGAGATATTAAGTGCGCACAATAAATTTGTTCATCGCAAATATTTAATCCTCAACCTTCCGTTTAATACTAAATTAATAAATAAGATTTTGCTAATTATGTTAAACTACAGAACATCAATAATCAGGACTTACGGTTATTAAAAAATAAATTTAGTGGTGGTGATCATTTTGGGCTTCAGCTTCTGGCTTCCGGCTTATTTTTCACTGTTCATAAATTTCGTCTTTTTCTGAACTTTTGGTTTTTTTGTTGAGCTTTTTTGCCGGTTCTTTTTTTCCCGTATTTGTTTGTATTATACGTAATGGGCTAACATATTTTTTATATTTTTAAATTTTTTAAATTTAATTATGCTAAATAAGTCTCTGTCAGCTACAGTATTTTTTCAGCCAACTACAGTGCATTTCAGCCATAAGCCACCCAAAAAAACCCCAAATGATCACCTAAGATTTAGCATGAACCGATCTGATTGGTGTCTTATTGTTTAACTCATTCTGATACTGATTTAATTAATTTGGTAGTCACATATATACGGTAGAAACCTATTTATCATCATCTAGGATCTTTAGAATAAATTAAATTGCCATTTTGATACTTAAAACCTGGACGCAATTAAATAAAAGGGCGCAGTGATTAAACTTCAACACGAGGAATAAATTAGCAGTCAAGTCATAAAAATATGCCAATAGACAAGGTAAAATTTACGAATCACATAGGGACATTTTAGTGTAATTTGTACAATTATTTACCTATTTGCTAATTTCTTTAGCACCGGTGCTTTAAACAGTAGCACGCATGCTAATTGTAGAAAAGGATCAGGGTTTGGAGGGCGACTTTTATCCGACTAATCTTGGAACCCAGAACTTCACTCTAAATTTAGGCAAGCCTTCCTTTGAACATGTGATTAGAGTATCTTCAGTAAAACAAGTATTTACCTATGAAATTATGTATCACTCTGCATAAAAACAAAAATGATGTTTAAATAGGAAGAATACTATGAGAAAGAAAGAGAAGAGATAAGGGCAAATGGTTGGAAAAATCACTGTCAAACCAATAAATAAAGGGGTGGAAGGTCCCCTAGGATAGGCAAGAGAAGGGCAGGTACGAGACCTTCTACATAGAGATAAAATATAAGGATTTATAAAATTCACTTGTGTAATGGACCGCATAAGTTGTATCAATCATTATTTTGCTAGAAGGCAGCCAAAACTGGTAACACTATCAAGGTTATTATATTCTTCACATGGGTAAGTAGTTATAACTAGGTGGAGGAACCTAGAGCCAGTATAGAGCTTGAAAGTGGGGGATCCAAAAGCAGGAGGAACCCAGAACTGGATAGAGCCCAGAAGTGGGGGATTTTGCGTGCATATATTAGCGCAGTAGAGTGTTGGGTAAGGGTGAATGAACCAACCCAACCAATAGCTATATTATTTCCAGTGAGTGCAGGCTGCTGGTTGTGAATAGCTTGGTGGAGATATAATATACTAAGATAGTAGTAAAAGTTATGTGTTCTGATTTGGGCATCACATCTAAGAAAATGCAAGGTTCCACCCGCAACAAGAATCAGGGTGACTACGGGTAAACTAGTACAAGCCCACGTAGTGCTATCTAAGTAATGAATTCATGATTGTGTCCTGAATTGAAGGCTACGAAACCAATGGAGGTTTTTACCCACTATACAATGTTTAGTAGATTTACAAATCAATGATTTCTTAAATATCTTTCAAAAACTAAAAACCTCTATTTTCTATAAGCAACGGGAAAGAGAAAGAGAAAAAGAAAGAGAATGATGATGAGAAAGAAGATGAGAATGAGGATGAAGTTTCAAGATTGTTAGATTTTTTTATCATACAGTGCATTTTACTATTAATGCTTACTGAGTACTTATGTACTCTCCTTTACTACTATTCTCCTTTGTTTAGAGGATAACCAGACCAGAGTTCCATTTGGTACGGATGTAGCTTATCCTGAAGAACCCTATCCTGAGGGGGAATAGGAGGATTATGAGAATGTGTTGTATGGGGTTGACACCTCATATGAAACTTGGGACGACTAGGAGATCACCGGTAGCACGGGTGTAACCATGTGGTATATGTGAAGTTTGTGTAATGTATTGTACTACTTTTCAAGCCCTAGAGGTTTTGCACCAAACTCTAGCTCTGTGTGGCTATATTTATATAATAAAAGCAATTTCGGACTCTAATTATTGTTTTGCTGCTATGCTCTGATGGGCTTATTATTCGTTGGAACGATATTCTATCGGGTAAACGAATAATAATTCGTTGACCAATGTTATTACCCCTCGGTAAGTTGTTACAATAGTAGATAGTGAGAGTTGTGTGATTTACACCTCCAAACCAGCCATCAATCTCAGAGAGAATATCTCCACCGCATGCCACTAATTCTAGAAACGCAACAATGTTAAAAATTCGGGAAAATTGCTCACATGCCACAAAGTTTAGTGCCATCCTCTCATTTGCCACAAAGTTAAGTGTCTTTGTTATTATGCCACAAACTTGAGTGTTTCTTCATTTGTTTTGCCATTTTCCCCCATTTTGCATTTTTTCCGACCCTTTTGCCCTCGTTTGGAAACAGGGGAGGCGGGGCGCACGGAGGGGATGGCAGCGCCGCCGGCGGGGAGCGGCCGGGGATACGCCGGCGACCATCAAAATGGGTTGTTAGGTGGACGAGGAAGCCGATGAGGATGGTGGCATGGCCCGAGATGGCTCGGGGTGGCCGGCGTCGGCTGGAGCAGCCGGCGGTGAGGTGAGGAGGGGGCGCCGGCGGCCGAGAGGAAAAAGAGGAAAATCACAGAGCGCACGAGCATCAGGGGAATCAGGGGAGGCTTACCATTGAGATAGCCGAGCAGGAGACTTGCCGATGGGAGCTGGCGGCGGAGGCCGGCGGTGGCGAGGGTGGAGCTCACGGCGCCGGCGAGCTGGGGCCAATGGGAAGGCTTGGCGGCGGTTGCGGGAGATTCGGGGCAGTGTGAAGATGCTCTCCCCCGGTGGAATCGGATGGTGGCGCCCCGAGGGAAAAATGGCGGTGGCGGAGGCTCGTTTGGCCGGCGGTGAGGAAGAGGTGCTTCCCGGCGAGCGCAGTGCGGCGTTTTCCAATCGGGCCGGAGGGGAGGAAGAAGGCTCTTGGGCGCACACAAGGACGGGGTCAATTTGGCGTGGGTTTGTCGGAGCGGCCGGAGTGGCGTGGAGGCGCAGCGGCCGGTGCGGGCGCGGCTAACTCGAGCAAAAGAGGAAAAGGGGAGGGGAGTCCATTGGCCTTGGGTGCTCCACGCCGCTACGCCTTTTCCTCTCCCCGTTTTGATGGTCGCCGGCGTCTCCCCGGCCGCTCCCCGCCGGCGGCGCTGCCATCCCCTCCGTGCGCCCCGCCTCCCCTGATTCCGAACGAGGGCAAAAGGGTCGGAGAAAATGCAAAATGGGAGAAAATGGCAAAACAAATGAAGAAAGTTTATGGCATAATAACAAAGACACTCAAGTTTGTGGCAAATGAGAGGATGGCACTAAACTTTGTGGCATGTGAGCAATTTTCCCTAAAAATTCAGGGGTGATCTCGTGGAAGGCTAGATATTGGAGGGCCACGAGGAATTCGCTGATGGTTTGGTGCACAAATTAAAATGTCTAATAATCAGGAAGCAAGAATAACATATTACTGTGCTGTACAAGATTCGGTGATCCCAGGCTGGCAGGCAGGCTTTTCTCTGTGCATGGAGAGCTAGGGGCTGTTTTCTTTTTATTTATAGCTATGGTTTATAATTTATGTTTGAAATTTTTGAATTTTGGTCTATTCACGAGAGAGATTACGGAGATAGAGATACTTACTTATGATTTTGCTTGGTACAGATGTTAGTCTTTTAATGTGTACTACAATTAACTTGTAGATCTTATCTTAAAAAATACTATGTTTAAAAATTAAATACTATAAGCAAAAGTCAAAAGCCGCTTTTAAAAACCACAAAGAACATGCTCCTAATTTGAACACTTCTGCTGTTTCTTATACAACAACAGAACTGTGACTAGGGCTGGACAAAAAGCTTGAGGCTTGCGAGCCGCTCGGGCTCGAAATCGGCTCGGCTCGGCTCGGCTCGAGCTCGGCAAATATATAAGCGAGCCAAGCTTCAATCCTAGCTCGTTACAATTTCGAGCCGAGCCCGAGCGGGCTCGCGAGCCGCTCGTTGGCTCGCTCATTTCATTTCTCTGTGAGTCCACTCCAGAGTTCATCCAGTGTCCAGTCTCCCTATTTCCTTGGCGAGCTATTTTGGCTGGCTCGTAAGTCGTCTCCCTCTCACGAGCTATTTTGGCTCGTGCCCACCACGCCGCTCCAAGCCTCCAATCGCGGCCGGCGCAGCCTCGCGCGCTGCTGCTCCAACCACGCCGCCTCGTTGCCCCCGCGCAGCCTCCGCCGCCCCACCACGCCGCCCGCCGCCGCGCAGCCTCTCGCCAGCCTCGCTACCCCGCCTCGCCGCCCGGCCACGCCGCCTCCGCGCCAGCCCCACCACCCCGCCCCATCGCCGCCCAACGCGCGCCTCACCCACGCCTCCCGCCACCCGCCACCGCAGCCGCGGCGCCACGCCTTCCGGCGCCGCCGGAAGGTCTTCCCCGCCGCGATGCCGTCGCTGTCTCCGACCAGCCCCAAGACGGCCGGCCCCGCGACATCCCCTGCAGCCTCACTCTCGCCCACGACCACGACGGCGCTCGAGAACGGGGCGACGAGCCCGCCCGCATCCGGCGTCGAGCCAATTTGGCTCGTTCGTGCTATCTACGAGCCAATTTGGCTCGTTTGGGCTATCTACGGGCTATCGAACAGCACACGGAGCCGCTGAATCGGAAAGGCAAAGGGCTGCTGTTGCGTACGGCAAGCAGGTTTGGTTGACCCGGGGCGGACACTGACTGTGACCGACAAAAGGCCAAATCGCACCTTCACCCAAGGCAACTTGTTGGTCTCCTTTTCAACTTATCAACTTATTGATTCTTTTTTGTTATGGTTTATAGTTTATGACTGTGGTTTATGGTTTTTGGTCCTAGCCTGAACCCTTGTGTGAACGAACCGAATACCGACAGGATGTTTCAAAAAGATTGTCTCAATAAGCCACTTCGAAACAACGATAAAGAAATCGTCCTATTTGTTTGTTTGAGAGAAACCATAAGTCATAAGTCATGAGCTGAAAAGAACTAACCCAATAACTAATAATTTATGGTCTCTCCTAAATAAACAAACAGAATGATTTTTCCGTTGCCTTTTCGAAACAGCTTATTAGGATAACCTTTGCCATTCGGTTTATTCACATTCGATTCGTTCATATAAATGCTCACATTACGGCTAAATTCCATCAGCTATGGTCATAAGGCATCAGCTGCTGCCGAAAAGTACCCCCGTTGTATGCCCATATGGCTGGATGATGCCCAGCCCAGCCCTGCCTGTAGATTTCTCACATGCATATACAGCCAACAGTCAACAGAAGCATTAACGCAGAATTAAAACAACATGGAATTTGCCATTAAACATGTAGATTTCTCGGATAACATCAGCAACCATCACATAAATGACCTATAGATTACACATCCAATCCTTGATTTGTTTTACATCATCCTGCACTTTTGATGCTGCATCAGAAATTAGGGTGCTTGCTGTCTACTGGTGTAAACTGTAAAACATTCGGGGATGCAGCTTCCTTCTGAACCAGGCAGCGAAAAACACCACTCCTTGGATTGGAGGAGCATATTCTCTCCAATGAGTACACACAGGCAGCAGAAGCAAAATCATGTTTCCATGGACAAGTCAGTGACCTTCACCAAGCTGTCTTCATTGTTGACTATTATGTTATCTTGTTCACTCTGCTCAATTTTAATGTTGATATCAGAGCTGGGAATGGCGGCGCGGGGCCAGATTGGCACGGTGATACGGGGGAGAAACGGAAAGATGATGAGCGCCGGCTGTAGAGGGGAAAGGGGCGGCCGAATGAGGAAAATGGAATTTCAAGGTGGGTTGCCAGATTGGGAAATTTCGGGAACTCAAGAAAACTCCAATGAAATTTGGAAGTTTGATTTTTAAGGTTGTTTCAGAATGTTTTTTGTAAGGATATCAGGAGGGCGGATTAGGCAGGAAGTGAACATTTTTTTGAAAAGGAGAATCGAATTTTGTTGGCTAGCACATAAAATTTTATTGGCTAATTAGGCAGTTCATTGCAAATAAAATTTGCCATTAAAACATCATGGAATTTGCCATTAAAATTTTCCATTAAAGTTTAATGGAAGTGAATTTTATTGGCTAGCACATAAAATTTTATTGGCTAATTAGCCAATGGTTGGCATTGCAAATGAATTTTATTGGCTAGTACTATTTTATTGGTAGGAAGTGAATTTTTTTGAAGAGGAGGGCGGATTAGGCAGCAACATGCAAAGCAGACCTCGTACACAGCAACAGGCCATCCTACTATTGAGCAACGTCCCTGTTGCCATTACGAAACCTAAAAGATTATATTGTGAGTAAATACTGAAACTATCTCTAAAAGATTTTAACTATAAATAGATAAGTATATATATATAGAGAGAGAGAGACAAATCTAAAATTAATAAAGACTTCATTCTCTGGTGTTCTCTCTTAATTATTCTATGTTGTTCTCTGTTGATTGGTTATGTAGATTACATTGACGTTTGTTATTTCTTAACATGTTATCAGCACGAATCGCTCTACAAGGTGTAAGATATGTAAATCATAAACCAATCTATTATACATTGCAATCTTGTAGATCAATCTAGATCGGAATTTTATTCATTTGCAATACCATAATTAGATCAGTAGTGTTCTAGTTGATTCTAGTTGTAGGTTCATCTATAAATTGTTCATATGACTATTGAACTCTCTAATCCAGCAAATCAGATATCTAGATCCTAGATCGGATTGCCTAGTTAAATGAAAGAGATCTGGTAGGGTGGCCTGGCTTACATGATGGGATCGTCATGGAGGATTAGCTCAAAGTGGCGGAGGAGATTAGCTCAAAGTGGCGGAGGAGATCCTCGCCGACATCTTGCTCTTTTTTAGGTGCCGCTCATTTGGGTTGAAAAAAGTAGCTTATGGTTAAAATTGCACTTTAACTGATAGTGACTTATTTGACGTAATTAAAATTGAAAATTTAAAAATAGAAAAAAAAAGGTTAGCCCATCACGGACAATGCAAACGAACACGGAAAAAGAACCGGCAAAAACGCTCAAAAAAGCTAAAAAGCCAGAAAATACAAAGTTTAGGAATAGTGAAAAATAAGCTAGAAGTCGAAGCTCAAACCAAAATAAACGGGGCTGAATGCATGTGGGGAGAGATGGATGCCATACCAGTCCTTGTGCTCGTTTTTTATAACGAGTACAACGACAACGTACTCATATACATACCACGTACACTTGTACTTTTGCATCTATGTGGATATGTCTAATACATATATTAAGATAAAGCAGAAATCCTAAAGCCTTGGGCACACATGAGTTCACAGTGTTTGTTTGCCGGTGGGTATTTAAAACTCGCATTAAGAAGCTAACATGTTTCAAACGGCTTTTGGTTTCTAGAAACTAGAAGCTATCACTTTTTGGAACAAGACCTAAATATATGTTGTAGAAAGACATGCACGTAGCTGCCCAAACATATGTAAGATGGCACAAGAAAAATAAGCATATGTGTTCACAAAATTTCAAGGCAATAAAAAAGATAAGTTACAAATGAAGGAACCACATGAGTTCCTGAGCAACAATATCAGGACCGAATAGCAATCACATAAATGTCTTGATAGTCACAACCGAAATATATAGAAACCACAATTCAGAAGCAGTCTAGCTAGTAGGAAACCACAATTACACAAGTAGCTGAGGTTTGAAGGGCCAAAATACTTGGCTTCCTTTATTCATCAAACGAGAACACAAAAACAGCAAGCCTCGAAGAAGCAACTGCATGCAGCATGTACTAATTAAACTGTCTTCATACGGACGCAAATGTCTTGACAATCACAACCGAAATATATAGAAACCTTGATTACACAATGGCCGAAATACTTGGCTTCCTTTATTCATCAAACGAGAACAAAAAAAACCCGGCAAGCAAACTGTCTTTCTCCGGACGCACTGGCGCTTTGAGCAGCTAAAAGAAGAGGACGATCCTCCATGTGTGATGTCTCCCTCCCCTCCCCTGTAAAACATTTTCCTACCAATGAGACATGAACGATGCTAATTAAAGCAACTTGTGTGCATAATCTAATCTCTCCAGTCTCTATGATAAGGTGAGGAACTAGTAGTCGAGTAATTGTTACTGGCAGTTGAGTGACTTACATCTCCAAACCAGCCATCAATCCCGGAGAGAATACCTCCACGGCATGCCTCAAATTCCAGAACGACGCAGCAACTTTAAGAAGTCACGGGTGATTTTGCGGAAGGCTAGATATTGGAGGGATGTGGAGAATGTAAGCATACTCTTTCTTGCTAATTGGTTGACATGTTTTCTTCAAGCAAAATGGCAACTACATCCAAATGTATTTGAGGTGTTTGAGGGCCATGAACTCGATGCCAGCTGGGCCCTCCGTCATGTTGAGGTTGACTAGTTCCAATGTTTCCAGGCTCGCCATGGCACCTTGCTGTATCTCGAGGCGCTTCAGGTTAGGCAGGTCTCTTAAGTGGAGGATCTTCAAGCTTGGAAACCACCCGGTGAGAAATGTCAGCTGCTCTCCGCTGTATGCTCTGTCCAACCGTAGCTCTGTTAGACTTGACAACCGAGAGAAGCACGGCAGGGGGTCTTCTCTTAGCTGGGACCAAGATAGAGTCAACGAAAACAAATTCTGTCCAGCAGTTCCGAACAGAGGACACTCCTCCAATGTCCCTTCCGCCAATCGTCCTCTCAACGCAATTCTTTGAAGGCTAAGAGGTGGTGGGTTCAAACCATTCAATTGAATAACCTCATCTTCATCACTTGCTGCAATGTATAAGGTGGACAGGAACTGCATCTGAACTAGAGACTTACACAGGCGATCACAGTATATTCCCTTCACATTCCATATCCTGAAGCTTCTTAGTTGCCTCAGGTCCCCCAAATGTCTAACAGACTCATCCTGTGCTTCTAACGCTTGTAGTGTTTGCAGGTTTGTCAGGTTCCCAAGACCATTGGGAATGCATACACCACTGCGACAATGGAAATCTCGCCCAGAAAGGTTGCTCGCTGCCTCAACGAATAAGTGCCTCAACCTCTTCAGTTTGGTGATCCCTTCTGGCAGCTCTTGTATCTTAGAGTCCATAAGATCTATTGTCAATAAGTTGGAGAGCTTCTCAATAGACTTCGGAAGGTGCTTCACCTTCGAATCACGCAGACCCAAATGGCGAAGATTGAAAAGATCTCCAATAGCGTCAGGAACCTTCTCGATGGGTAGCCCACTTAACTCGAGTACTGACATATATCTGCACTTCTCCACCATGCGGGGCAGTAGAGTGGATGATGGCATATTGTTGTCCAATGTGATGACAGATTGAAGCTGGTGTGCACTCGAAATTGACTCAAGAGTACTGCCATTCTTTAGTTTGTGTATTACCAGTCGACGTCCATCCTTCTCCTCGAGAGATTCACCCCCATATTTATCCTCCTCGTATGCAACACCAAAGCATTCTCTCCGACACAAATCTACCGCCAACTCACGCACGATGTCATGCATCCGGAATGATTTTATCCTGCCAAAGGAATTCCTCTCATTAAGCTGCAACATGTTTCTGTGAACCAACTCCTTCAGATAGCCTTCCGCCACTTCCTCAATTGTGCTTCGATCCCTCTTCTCGATGAACCCCTCTGCTATCCACAACCGTACAAGCTTTTTCCTTTGGAAAAGATAGTCCTCTGGGAACATGCTACAGTATAGGAAACAACTTTTCAAGTATGTGGGAAGGTAGATGAAGCTCAGATGCAAAACATTCCTTACGTGATCCAGACTTGGATTATTAATTATCTCCCAGCTGAGCTGATCATGTATTCGCTTCCATTCATCTACGGTCTTGTCACGCACAAACAAGAGACTGCCGATAGAGACAATTGCAAGAGGTAAGCCTTCACACCTGCCCACTATTTGCTCTGAAAAAGTTTTAAGTTCAGCGGGACACTCATGATCTGGAAAAGCCTTCTTACAAAAGAGTTCCCATGACTTATCCTCTGGCAGGCGTTTTAGTGTCAGTATCCTGTGTTGTAAAGCAAGGTGAGCTACGTTAGCAACCCGTGTTGTGATTATTATTCTGCTCCCCTTTTGATTTGAAGGGAGTGCTCCAAACAAGTCAGTGCGTGCTTCTGGAGTCCAAACATCATCCAATGTAACCAGGTACTTTTTCTGTTCCAGAAACATCTTCAGTGTCTCTTGCATGGCAGTCATGTCCATGGTGGCAATGTTACTTGGAAGACTCTGTTTGTCTCTAAAAAGCTCGACGATCAATCTTCGAAGGACATCTTCTCTGGTGTAAGTCTGTGAGATGGAGACCCATGCGTGGCAATCAAATTTCTCTCGTTCCTTGTTATAGACTGTTGCTGCTAGTGCCGTTTTCCCGAGCCCTCCCATGCCGTGCAGAACTACTACAGAGCGCGCCAACTCATCATCTCCCAGCCACTGTACAAGTGTTTGCTTGTTATCTTCAATCCCAACAAGATCTTCTTCACCAAGGGAACGTGAGATGCTTGCTAGTTCCTGGGACCTCTTCACAATGTAACTCGAGTTGCTAGTATCACCGCTGTTTACCATTGGAACCCATCGATCTTTTGTTTGGGAAAGATGTGCCAGGTTTTTCTCTATTTCCTTCACCATGGAAGCAATCTTGTTTAATGAAAGCAGGGCTTTGGGTTTTTTGAACCCTTTCTTCAGGTAGAAGCACCACCCGACATCATGTTGCCGACCAACAAGATACATGTAGTCGTCCACCATGTCCTCGATCACGTATACTACCTTCCGCACCTCCTCCAACCAGCCTTCATACACTTGTTCATTGCGGTTTCGAATGTCCATTTGATAAAGAAAATCATGCATCACGCGAAGCTCTGTCATGATGCGACCCATGCTGCCCTGGAGCTCTGTCAGTTGCGTCACATACTTTGCGAACTGAGCACCGGCTTGCCTTGCAGCTTCATTTCCCAGAGCGATGCCGATCTTTTTAATGGCTAGGAGAATCACGGTCTCTGCCATTACTTTCTGAGAACTGGCTAATTAATTTGTCAGTGCTTGATAACTTAGTTCATTCCATATTTTCCTCGATATCTATCATAGAATGGCCATCTGCGAAATGAAGCATGCCAAAGATGTATTAGTGCGTTCTGTGTCAGACCCCAGAGTTTTCCATCCGAATCCATCGTGATTTTATCGCACTATTCCTCGGATCGTAGATAGTGCTCACGATTCTGAAATGAATATCAAAAATACATATCATGCGGAAGCGTAAATATAATAGTAGACTTACTCATGGGCCGATTAGGCCGAAACCAATAAATTGCAAAGAATGAAGAACGAGCACATAGGTGGGACCTTCGTGACATGCCCACAGCACCAACCGGAGGTTCACGACCTAGCCCTTGACATCTTCATCTTCTCGCCACTTGTCCAATCTTGATGCCGAGGCGAGGTGATTTGATTCTGATTCTGAATTTTGTCGCAAAGCGAGTGTGAGCACTCCAACCCCGTGCTCGCAAGCCAATACACGAATGCAAATAAATAGTATGCATGGCTTATCAAAGGAGAGGCTCGGGTTATTTTATTTGCCATAAAACGCGTTTAGTAGCATTTCTATTATTATATCATATTGTTGTTTTGTGACCTAAAGACTCATCACCGCAAATGACATCATTGACTTAATCCACCAAAGACTCACGCTCTTATATAATCTGTCTAAGACTCCCAACAATGATGGCCATAATTGACTTAATCCACCGAAATTACACTTCCTTTATTGAGTGCTCTCTAAACTCCAAACAACATGTGTCATCCTCTATTCAATCCACCGATCATATTCTTTCTGTATTGGTTGCTATTTAAGACTCCAAACAGCAAGTGACATTATCCAATTGCTCCATCGATTATACACCTTCTATATTTATTGTTGTCTAAAACTACAAAAAGTATGTGACATTATTTAGATAATCCACCGATCAATTGTTGCCTAAAACTCCAAACAGCTAGTGACATCATCTATCTAATATCATTTGATTAATCCACCGAACACACACTTTCTATATTGAGTGCTGTCTAAAACTCCAAACAGCGAATACCATCAATTATACAATCAACCAATATCTTTTGTATTCCAAAATTCCAATCAACCCATTCCTTTTGCTATTGATCCACAACCACAATTTGCTCTTACACTAATCAACCTTATTTTTCATTATCTATTTCTAACTAACCCACTAGTATACCTCCACCAAGAATATCATTGATCAAGCCTACGATTCAATATTTTATATATCCACCAAGAATAGCATTGATCAACTCTACGATTCACCATTATATATCCACCAAGAATATCACTAATCAAGAATTATAATCCAATACTTGTATTATTCCTCCAAGTTCCCGAAAATTCATTTAGATCATTTATCTAGCCTATCTATTCAAGTGGACCCCACTAATTTATTTCTCCAAGAACCCACACTATCATATCCTATTCAAGATCGACCTGAATCCACCAATACCTTTATGTGCATACTACAAACATCCATCTCCTTTACTCACGACCCTGTTTATTCCACCCATATTTTATTTTGTAAGAATAGAAATGCTACTATTTGAAATACAATACATAAAATTTCCTGAGACCTAGCAGCTTTGGAACAAAACATAATGTTCAAGGAATATTAACATGATTTTCCATACATATGGCATCACACCATATGCCTAAAATCACCATAATTTTTTCATACATATGGCATCACACCGTATAACATCTTTCAATTATAGCCGCTTAACTTACCATCGACGACACCGGGACAACTCAAATCAAGGCTTTCCACGCCTCCACTTTTCCATTCCCACCCACAAAGTTTTTGAAATAGAACTATATCTGGTTAAGTTCCCATGTCCGCCCTTGACCGTGGGCACGGCTATTCGAATAGTTTTGACTCTGCAGAGTTTGCACACTTTACCCACAAGAGACAGTTCACCCGTTGCCCCACACGATTCCTTAGCCGTGCGGTTGAGCAAACCATCACAGTAACCGTTCAAAGTACCTCGCCCCTTCCATCATCTCACCCCCTAGGTTGCTCTCATTTGCGGTGGGACCCATTCGTTGTGCGGATGTTCCTCTCCTATACGCCTAGCACCGGCTACCCACACCGCTAGCGCGTCGCAAGAGAACTTCTCCCACAAGCTCGCCACCCAGCCGCCACTTGCGGAGTCCCATTCAAGCTCGCCACCTAGGCCGCCACTTGCACTCATCGCCATGATGATGACGCCCGTGTCCGTAAATTTACTAAGCCAAGTTGTACTTTACAGACTTGTGGTTGTACTTGTTTTACACAGGAGGTCATGACAAGATTCAGTCCTTAGTGGTATCTGGGCGGATTTACCACTACTCACTTTGTGCTTCCACCGCACCACACACACACACTCGAACCATCCGCCCAGATATTTAAGCAAGTTGGGGTTTTTGGGAACATAAAATAATCGTGTCCAAATATATACCAGTCATTCCCACCATGACTGTCCAAACCAGTTTCTCATTTTTTAAAATGACAATGATGTTTGGGGCATTTCAGCCCCCGAGTATCTATGCAGCACTAAGCATGGCGTATAATTAGGGACTTATTTTCACAATGTTACTATTATCATTTTGCTAGGGCGACAAGGTTCACACATTCAATTATTCCAAAGGAGGTATAATAATATTCAAGGTAAACTATGGGCATATAACTAGAATCTTAAATTAAACATGTATTTGCATATAAAATAACAGCATGCAATTTGATAATTTAAACCAAAGTAATTTGCAGAAAACGTAGGTTCAACATGATCAAAGTATTGACTCGCCTTGGTCACAGTGGGTTTGGTCTTGGTTGTCTTGAGCGGCTTCTACTTCAGCTTCCTCCTCTTGATCTTCGTACGCTATTTTTACGTGCGCGAAAATTTGGATAAAAATCAGTAAACCAAATAAACATTCGCAAGAAAATCCAAATAAGTCAAAAACTCATGATTTCAGCTCCATTAGGTAGACTTTGATTTTTGGGTGAATTTAGAGATGTGTTTCACTTAGTTCGGGTTAGAGTGAATTGTCTATATTTACCTGTAACTCAACCATAAATCAATTATATGCACTATGGCTTCTACTTTAATTTGGGGACCATAGCCTAAAGGTTTGTAGCTTAATGTTCACATTACCCTATAGGCAAAAGGGATTCTCCTAATTGCTAGGGCATAAAGATAATGGTTGATTTCATAACAATTATCACTATGCAAGGGTTTAAGTTCTATTGTTTGGTCATTCTTTATTGAGTTATCATTTCATGAGAGCATATCTTTAAACACATTCCTATTAAGCCTTTAGTTAATAAAGATTTGAAATAAATATTCAAGGCATATTATTTACTAGCATGTGATGATTAATCCATGGTTAAATGTTTAAGAAGCATCACTTATATACTAAATAAATTTTTGCATTACTTATGGGTTAATTTTTTATTTTTCCTAATTAATATCTCACTATACCTTAAGTTAGGAATTTAGATCTAATACAAAAGGTTAAAAGAATACTAGCTACACTATACCTTAAGTTAGGAATTTAGATCTAATACAAAAGGTTAAAAGAATACTAGCTACTAACATGCAACATTTAATCCATGATTAAATACTTATTAGGCTCCTTTATTCCCTACATAAATTTTGCATCTATTCTAGACCTTTTTCTTAATTTTTCCCGAATTTCTCTGTGCTGTTATTTGCTAAAAATAAAAATGAGCCAAAACGCTGCCTCGGCGCTGCGGAGTGGGGGCTCGAACGCGGGCGGACGAGGTGAGCGCCAGCGCTGTTAACCAGTGTGTCCTCGTGCGTTACCTGACAACAGAAGGGGCCGAATGCATATAATCTTGGGTTGCAAGGGGGCCGAAACAGAGGATGTCGGGCGGCGCACGGGCGGCGGGGTTGCCGGGGAGGTGCCGGAGGTGGGCAAAACGGGACGCTAGAGCCTCGAGGAATCCGACGGAGGTGCCGGTGGAGGCCAGGGAGCACCGGATGTGGGCCGGCGGCGTGCGGCGGCGGCGGACTTGGAAGAGACTTGACGCCGGCGAGGTGGAGGCGCGTTGGAGTTCGGTGGAGGGCGGGAATGTGCTAACGGTGTCCCGGGGAGGGTGTGGGCGCAACTAATTGGACTATTGTGGAGTGGGGCGGCGGCGGGCTAGGTGGCCGGCCGTGGGGAAGAAAGCGGCGCCGGCAAGCAACAGAGGCGTGGGAGTTCAATTAAAGCCTAGGAAAGGAGGAGGGAGTTCAGGCGGTGCGAATGGAAGTCTCGGCTGGGCTTTATAGAAGGCGAATTGCGCGGGCGCCGAGGAGGGCAGTTGGCCGGGCATGGGTGGCGGTTGCTGGCTCGGCATGGCTACAGTAGCGGCAGCGCGATCGTGACGCCGATGGACTGGGAGACGTGTGCGCGGTCAGGCCGTGGTCCGGGCGCCCTGTGCCAACGCACGCTGCTGTCCGGCCGGAGATGTCCTCGGTGTGGGCGGCGACGGCCGTAATGGGGAAGGGACGGGCGTTGGTGGCGGCAGAGAATGACGCGGTGCACCCGTGGCGACAAGATGGCGGCGGGGTCCATGGTGACGCGCGGTGGGTGGCGCAGCTGACGCTGGGGCGCCGGGCGCACAGGGGACGGAGGACGATGACGCGAGGGAGGACGGGGAAGACGTGCGGGGTAGGAAGAGCCAGCGCGAGGGATGGGGAGAAAAGAAAGAAGGGGGGAAAGAAAGGGGAAGGGGAAAGAGAGGCCGGGCACTCACCGGCCAATGCCGAGAAGGAAACGGGAAGGGCCCATCAGCAGGAGGAGGAGAAAGAGGGGGAGAGAAAAGGGAGAAAAGTAGGAAACTTTATAAATTCTAAAATTTTGGATTTTCAGTTTAATTATTTCTGGGCTATTTCTTTTCTCTACCCAGTTAAATTGAAATTCAAAGTTTTACTTCCTTTATCTAATATTTAAGTTTTAAATTGGCACTTTGATTATTTTTGAGACTTAAGTTTGCAATTGAATTTCGAATTTCGAGTTCAGAAAAACTCGACATCGAATTCGATTTTTGAGTTCTTGGGTCAATTTTGGTTTAAGGTGGATTTCTATTTAATTTTATTTCAAGATTTTTGGTTATTAAAATTATAAACTCATAGTTAAATTACTCTGTATCTTTTATCGTCATAATTCTTATGTGCATTTGAGAATTATTTATTTGGCTCAGCACAAAACTCAAGAAAACCCAAGTAAGATTTTGACCAAAAATTTCCAAATGTCAGTAAGACGCAAACAAAAGTTTTTAAATTACTCAAGATTTCAAACATCGAAAATTTAGGATGTTACATTCTGCCAGTAGAATTTCCCAAAACACTTTAGCTCTCCTAACCCGATGGAAAGGTGAAATAGCTGAATCATCTCGGAGTAACCCCCTAAAACTCTTTTCCCATACTGTTAATCCATCTAACCCACATAATCAAACAAAACAATACTCAAGACAGTGTGTCCATTAGGATTCCAATACACTTGGGTCAAGCTAGAGCCAATCTGCAATAAGTCAATATTATTGTTAATCGACAAGAACGAGTGCCATCAACCGTAAAGAGAAGGCGGGAATCTATCTCAACATACATACCACCGCTGCACCTTGGTGAAACTACACCACATAGATCCTTTTTCCAAGAAGTCGTTATATATTGTGCTCTTGGTGCTGGAAGAATTCCAAAAACTTGTCAGTGTATTGCTCTTTAACAACCAAAAAATAAACAGGAGGAAAGGGTTGATAAATACGGCATCGTTAAAGATGCGACGCACCTGCCTTCTAATGGCTTTGATCCGGCCACATTCGATCTTCGACTTGTGGTGTCCTCCTTATGCGTTTCTGAATCTGTAACCATCAAAATAGTTTCATGGCTTGATGAGTATACTGCACTCAATAAGTTACAAAATACATTTGCATACTTTTATTCATGACCGAGAATATCCACAGTTATATTCGTATTCGATACTATCTGGATCCAATTTTGACTCCAAAAAAATATATAAAAGGATTCAAGATAAGTGATATTCACCTGCATTCGCTCTGTTTGCACCCCTATAGTGCGATGCCAATCTTTTTCACAGCTAAAAGAATCACAGCCTCAGCCATTGCTCTTCGAGTTTGGGCAGCTAGGTTGCACAGCAGGGTAGCCTGGGTATAATTTCTCAAGATATTCTACGGCATAACCTAAAAAATGTGGAGAAAGATACATTGCGATAAGAGTGCCGTACTCACAGGTCACAAATAACTTGTTTTCGCGAGGACATATGCATAGTTTGAGCTAAAAAATACCGGGCGACAAAAGGTGGTTTTAAGTACTAACTCCCGAGGTGCCATTTGAGTCCAAATACCTTGCAGGTCTAAAAGGAAAGCGACGAATGTATAAAATCATCTAGCTGATTTCCCCCCATTTTAATCACAAAGGATCCTGCGCTAAACCAAAAAACCGCGGGGCGGGGGTATTCACCAAGCACTTCTTACTATTTCCTTTCAGCCTCCACGGGCGTGAACGTCACCTAGCCTCAGATCTATTGGTCACTATTTCTTCAGCAAATGATGTAAACCTGCCAATAAATACAGTGTTAAAGCTACATTGTACATACCTGATATCGATCCCAATAGCAAGATCTCCAAAAACTAGTATTGCAATCTCATGTGTTTCTAAACCTTCAAACACGCACAGTGCTGGTTCCTCTCGCGCAAAACAGCTCTTACATCTCTTCTCGATCAACAGATTATTTGCTCCTTTGTGAATCTGAATCCACCCAAAGAGCCTCTCACTCTCATATGCTCGGTGAGAGAACTGCCACTGCTGTCTTGTTTTGCTCTTGAGCGCAAGTAAGTCAAGTCAATAATGCACCGCCTGCTGCATAGTTTCAAAGGACTGCGGCCCATGTGCAATATTCTGCATTGTTCTGATTGGAGGAGGACAGCCCTACACTGTTCACGATCGAGACGCTCCTAGGGGTTCTGCTCCCTCGTTTTGTTTTTAGCTGGGATCCATTATACCATTAAAGCAATAGAAAACACTCACAAGGAATACAAATTATCATATTAGTAGATGAAATGAAGAAAAATCTACATGGTCAATCGTGGTGGGTCTAGAATATAACGGTCTAGATTAAAAAAGTATATATCAAATACAATCCATAAAAACTGAAATTCAAAATAAAAAATAAAATACAATTAGCAAAAGAGTCCAGGTCAAATACAATATAGGCCCTGTTTGGATACGCTTAAAATCCGATTCTGGGTAGAATTAAGCGAGAATCCCACCCAAACGCTTCGATTATTTTTCGATTCTTTCAACCGCCGCGGTGGGAAAAATCAGCATTTGCACTGAGAATCCAGAATCCTGTACCGCGAGCCTGAAGGGCCATTTCTTCCACCGCGACCGATTATTCAGACTGCAGATTCTTCAGATCGCGACTTATCAGAAAATCCTGATCAAATTAAAATCGATTCTCAGATAAGCGTATCCAAACAGGGCCATAGAAAAGCTAAAATTTGGATTAAAATTATTAAAGCGATAAAAAAGAAGCCACCACGTTCGCTCTCAAGTGGTAGAAATTACCATATTAATCAATAAAAAAGAGAAAGATCTACATCCCTAATTGCGATGAGTCTAGAATATAATGGTCTAGATTAAAATAATCCATGTCAAATACAATCCAAAAAACTAAATTTGGAATAAAAAATAAAATTAGAGAAGAGTCCACGTCAAATACAATCTAGAATTTGATTTCCATACAAATTCCTCAGAAAATCATTACATAAATGTAATTTGGAATTAAAATATCCTCGCCGATCAATGCACTCGTTCAAGTCTCCACGCCGATCAATGCCACTGCTCATCTATTCCCTCTCGATTTCACACTCGCTTAATTTTGCCCTTCGGTCGCATGTGAAGAGAACCGTGCATGTGCTTATCTTTAGAATTATTAGCATGTCAGCGTCAGATTGCCATCATTTTTGCCATTGATTTACATCCTCGGTTCACATGCCATGGACCTAAACGAGTGGATGGATGGACCCATTCAAGTCTCCTCGCCAATCACCAGAGAAGAATAGGTCTGAAATCATTGACCGGTGATTTTTTTTTTGGCACCAGAGAAGAATTTATTCTTGGAATGTTCCGATCCCCATTAAAGAAAGCTTTCACATAACTTACAGAAATCATGTGCCACAATGCGCTACATTTTTTAAGAAAGAAGCCATCAAATCGATTAATAAATCTATTGATGCCTAAAGTTAAAAGATACTTGACAGACGCCATATGTACAATTGTAACTAGACATCCAGTAGTCCGCACCTCTAGCAATTTATGGAGTTAAAGCCACATTTGACACTGTTTATTTAAAAAAATAGCTACATACGCACGGTAATTACAAAAACAAGAAGCATTAGTGTGTTAATTAACTGGACTAAAAACAAGAGGTATCAGCAGCAGTAATGGTGTGGAATGCTTTCGGGGACTAGTAATTGTCTTCAGAATTATTGGTCAGTGCCTGAGAACGGAGCTTTCCTATCCCGCAATTCCCTGACCCCTCCCTGTTCCCTTCAATCTGGAGCTTTCACAGCTGATCCAATGGCTAAGTTTTTATATTTTCACTATTTGCCCATTTTCATCTCAAATTTAAAAATAAAAATATGTTAATCCATAATAAATAATAAAAAATACAGAAATATAAATTTTATTTTTTTTCTGTAAATAACATTTATTTTTCTGTATTTTTATTATTTATTATGGATTACCATATTTTTATTTTTAAATTTGAGATGAAAATGGGCAAATAGTGAAAATATAAAAACTTAGCTGTTGGATCAGCTGTTGTCGGAACCCGGAGTAACGACTCCTGGATCCTCTGTGTAAATCGCACTAGTCTAGGATCAGCTAGTGCACACAGTAACAACAAAGATAAATACCAAGCACGAATGACTTAATATATTAAATAAAAGAGTACGGCCTTATGGCCAAGTCTTACATCAACGCCCATTGGCAAAATAAATAAAGCAAATAACTACGGAAGCAAACTGAAGAGAAGCGAAGCCCAAGCCTGCCCACAGGCAAACGACAGTACGACGTGGCTTACTCGTCCTGACCTTCACCGTAGTCGACGTCATCTTCCTCTGTATGGAGATTGCAAGGTGAGTACAAACTTGTACTCCGCAAATCACGCGGAGAATGCAACATAATGATAAAGGCTTCAATGGAAGGCTTATAAGGTTAGTTTGCATAAAACAGCATTTAAAGAAATACAATAATTAGATTGAAAATGCTGAATTTAATACAGTAAGTAAAAAACAATACTTGTAATTGAAAATATTACCGTTAGTGCAGACTCCGACCAAACACCAACCTATTCATAGGTATCCCACCCGGACCATCTTTTCCAAAATATCACGTATGGATTCCATCCACCCACACGCTTTCACTGTGCAACTCTGATAGATTCCATCCATCCACCAGGTTTCAATCTCCCACGGATTCCATCCATCCGCAAGGTTTTCATAAACATTTTCGAAAAACAAAGTCTAATCCATGAAAAACTTTTACTCAACTTGCCCATGACCGTGGGCTCGGCTATCCAGGATAGATTATATACTCTGCAGAGGTTGTACAACTTTACCCACAAGACACGATCATCCCTTATTGCCACGCGATTACACACTTTCTTAGATGTGCGGCGAGGAATCGTGACAAGGCCTTTACAATGCAAAGCCTTCAACCTGACCAAGCCAACTCTAAGGTTTCACCCCAGTAAGGAATCCACCAGACCGGGACCCCCTCTTGAGCCTGAGTGAGACTTCTCATGGCTACAACCACGCTCACCCAAGTGGGACTTCGCATGGCACCAACCACACCCACTTTCAACCTACGACTTGACTCAGGTTGGGACTTTACAAATTAATCAGCCAGGGCTGTCCCATACCAGCCATGTGGTAGTACGATAGGGCTTTGCAACAGTAGCTCACAGACCGGTCCTTAATTGACTTAGGCCCAACCACATACCCCTGTGCTCGACAATCAACCACTACGGCTCCAACCAACAGGGCATGCCTGCACCCACCAATCTAACCAATTGCCTAAGTCTAAACCAAGTTTATATTTTACTTTCAAAACATTTAATAAACCTCCTTGACTCACCAAAGTCAAGAGTACAATAGAAAAGCTTATCATTTTATGTGAAAGGATCGTCATTTCATGTGTAAAAGTATCCCAAGAACAGTATTATAACTATGCAGGTCTAAGCATTTGAATAAAATACTAATGTACTATCTAGGGTTTGATCTAGGGTGACAAGGTATGAAGAATTCAATAACAATGGCGGAGTTAACAAGTAGGCAATAACTAAATTCAAATTGAATTGAAATACGTTGAATAAAAGTATGCATGCAATATAATTTAAAATAACATAATTTTATTTGAAAATTGGGATCAACATGATCAAGGAGTGTGACATGCCTTGCTCTTCAACTTGGCTTGAATCTTCGTCGAAGAATTTTCCCGAATCGTCGAAGTCTACATGCGAAAACAACCCACCAAATTCAAATTAATTCAAATTAAATTCAAATTGACTTCAAAAATTTTAATTGAGGCCAGAAATGTATAGAGGGGAATTTTTGATGAATTTAGAAATTTGAATGGGCTCAATCGGAGTTAAAACGAGGGAGAACGGGCTCTCCGAAGTTTAAATTCAGAGAAAAAGGAAAAGAGGGAATTTCTGGATTTATTTTTCTACTGAAAAAGATGCTTATGACGTCAGCATGCGTCAGCCCTGGGATTTTTGATTTTTCGGTCGATTTATTTTCCTGTTGGAAAATAGGGGAAAGGGGCTGACCGGTGGGCCCTCGGTCCATGGACCATGTCCAAGGACCCGGGGAGGCGATGAGGTGGCACGAGTGGCGGGGTGTGCCTGCATGGCGCTGACGGGGGCGGGAGTTGCCGAGGTGGCCAAGCCACGGCGCCGCGTCACTGGCCACGTAGGCACGGGCGAGCCGACGTGGTAGGGTGGCCGAGGTGGCGCACGGGAGTGGCGGCGACGGCGGCGCTCCGGTGGGCGGCGGTCGTCGGCGAGGGTGGAAATGGAGAGAGAAGAGTGAGGGGAAGTCGGGGGTAGGGGCGGCCGGGAGGTGGTCGGCGACGAGGGAAGGCGGCGGCGGCTCGGGGGCTCCGGCGGCGAGGAGGTTCCGGCGGCGAGAAGGGGCGGCCGAGGTGTCCCCGAAGTGCGCGCGGGCACGGCAAAGGTGGTGGCATCGTCGGTCGGGCGCGAGGGCGAGCGGAGCGGCAGCGATTGCTCGCCGGAGGTTAGGGGCGGCGGCGGCGCAAGGGCGCACGGCGTGGTGGCGATAGAGAGAGCAGGGAAGAGGGAGGAGTGGCGGGGGAGGATGAGTGAAGAGAGGGGAGGCCGAGGGTGGCATTTATAAGGGCAGAGGGGCGCGGGGGCGGCGTCAATTTCTCGCCGGCGTGGAGGAAGTGGCGCGGCGGTTGCGGTCGAATCGGGGGAGTGGGGAGGTGGGGAACGGGTGCGCGGGCGACGGTGGAGTGGGCGCGTGGCGGCGATGTGCGCAGGAGGGAGGAGGGGCGCCGGGTAGGGCGGAGGCCATTGCGGCTCGGCGGCGGCGCGGCCGGGGAAGTAGGGGGAGGCGGAGAAGACGGAGCTGACCGGTGGGGTCGGGGCGGCAGTGAGAGAGAGGGGAAGGCGCGGCTGACGGGCGGGGCCCGCGGGCAGAGAGAGGCGAAGGGAGGTGCGGGAGCGGGTGGGGCCAGGCGGCCAGCGGGAGAGGGAGAGTGGGCGGGTGAGATGGGCCGAGGCGGATGGGGCGGGCTGATCCGGCCGGACGCGTGGCGGTCGATGGGAGGGAGTAGGCGGGGTGGAGGCAGCGACATGGGCGGCATCTGGCCGTCCACGTGGCAGCCGGAGGGGAAGGTTGTGGGATTTAATTTTTAGAAATTGATTCTAGTTTTCAGAAAAGCCCAGAAAATACATTAAGCCTCAGAAAAATATGAAAATAGATCCAAAAATTCCAGAACAATTCAGAGAATCTCCTGGAGACATTTTGGTCTTAATAAAAATATTTTCAACTAATGTTGTATTATATTTTCATATCTAAATTACTTTTTAATTTCAAAAATACATTTTTAAACTCCAGAAAATCCAGGAAACCAAATAAAATCCAATTAACTCAAAATATTTAATTTGACATAGAATTGTTATAGAAAATCAAAATACCATTTTATTTAATAATATTTTTAGGGTTTTCACTTAAATTACTTTTCAAATTTGGCTTTTTCAAAAACAGAAAATCCAGGGCAAAACCTAAAAGAAAATTTTAGGCAAAAAAATACTTATTTTAATTTAAAATTTTATTTCAATCATTTATTTATTTTTTTTCCATAAAAATCCGGATTGTTACAGCGTGAACGCTCCAGATTGAAGGGAACAGGGAGGGGACAGGGAAGCTCCGTCCCGTGCCTGAGACTGGGGGAAGAGCGGGAGTCTGGCGGAGGAATCTGCCCCTGCACGCAAGTGAGAAAAATCCAAAAGTGAGGAGTGGGTGAGAGGGAGAAAGAAGCATTAGTGTGTTAATTAACTAGACTAAAAACAAGAGGTATCAACAACAGTAATGGCATGGAATGCTTTCGGGGACTAGTACTTTATCGACGTCTAATCCTGAAATTTCACTTATAATCAGAAGAATTGAAGAAAATTCTCATACGAATATTTAAGTGTGGTCATAACTCTAACACAAAAACTTGAAATATCCAATAGGATTAATACAACTAACAGAAAAAATAACCGCACTCGGGTCTTCAGGATTCTAGGGCTCCATCCTTCTGTGTAAACTAAGCACTAAAAACATGTGAATTGTGATCTTTAAACAAAGCAGGTTGAATTGACTTTGCAAAAAAGACCCGATGAAACCTTCTCTCCATCTCTGTCTTTTCGGATTTCCTTTTGGAATTGAGTTTGCAAAGAAAAGAGTAGGTCGAGAACAAGGCCACGCATTGGATGTCGGCAGATGGATCATTCAGCGGTTTGAGTCCAGGGCTGGAAGAGTCACATGTGCATTCCCTTCTCATGAGTCATAAATGAATGCTATTGCTCCACGGCTACGAAGACCTGACCTCGGAGAAAGGACATAAAGCTACTATGTACCAAGGTAATGTAACACTCCGGCCCTCTATAGGGCTCAATATGCTATCACCATACCCTTGCAAATTTAAAAATGTTGCTAATTCAACTTTTAGCAACACCTCCTTTGTTCTTTTTATATGATTACCCGCAGGGAGCAAACCACAAATAACTATAGGATAATTGCAAAGATAACTAACTTCATATTTCACAAACCATAACATAAACCGAAACCTTGGGCTCCACGACCATGGAGATTGTGCTCCAGAGCTGTCCTCCAGAGGTTGTGCTCGAACTTGGTCGCCACTCGCCACGGAGGGATGAGCCAACGCTTCACGTGCAAATATTGCAATGACGATCCACATCTTACTGTGAAAAAATTTAATACATAATTAACAATGAAAAACAAAAAATGCATATTTTGGTTAACCAAAACACTATTATACGGACTATTCCAGCTATTTTCTGAATCTTCTATCTATTATTATATTAGACAGAGGAAAAAAAGAAGCCGCCACGTTCGCTGTGAAGGGCTAGAAATTACAACATCAACACTACTACAAAACAAGCTATATTGGACGTCTCATCACAGATGATTTATGTGGAGACGTCTGTGCTTTGATTATTACAGATGGTTCATGACTAAAACCATCTTTGAAACTATCACAGACGGTTAGGTTTAAAATCTATCTGTGATATACGTATTATCACAGATGGTTTTTTATTAGAACCGTCTATGATAGTTTCTATTTACAACCGTATGTATTTCAAATTCAAATTTCAACACTTAAAATTTGGCTAGTTTTTTTTTCATTTTTTTAGTTACCGGCTAGTAACCGGTACTCGCCCCGGCTGGGATTTAGGACGGTACCGGGTTTTCTAACCTTAGTTACAACACATGTTTCTATGTTTCTATCGAGTCCAATGTTCCTGGAACGGGTTGTTTCAGTTTAAGACTAAGTTTTTTAATGTTTCATTGTTATTCAATTTCGTTCAATTTAATGTTGGTCAATATTTCTATCTCAAAATGAGTAAATTATAAGCGTGACAAAAGGATCTACACCATCACAAATAGTAATTAAATTTGTGATGAAAGATAATATAACATCTTCTTTTGAATTTTGCCATACAAAGTGATTATTTGTGACTGCATATCATCACTACAAAATAACATTTTGCCACACAAAATCAGTGAGTGACGGCGATGTTGTCACAAATACATATGCTTTTGTGATGATAGAGCCATCACTTTTACAAAACACATGCGAACTACTCAGTTGTCACAAATGTAACTGGAATAGCGATAAAATAACGTAGTCACAAGAAGCATCACCAATGGTGAAATTGTTGTCACTAATATATGAAAATTTGTGACTTTACATGCCATCACTTTTGAAAAATATAATTGTGAGGATTAAATTGTCACAAATATTTTTGAAAAGTGGGAAATTTTGTCATCACGGCAAGCATCGTGCGAGATGAAATTGTCGCCACTAATTTAAACCTATCTATGACGATGAATTTTGTCTCTAATGCACCTATTAGTGGTGATAATTTTTCCTGTCGATCACTAATGAGCATGGTTAATTATTCGTGGGGATAGAAAATTGACTGCTATATTATTTGTGACTACTTGAGTATTATTGGCGACCTGTGACAACTTGAAATATGGTCACAAGCACTAATTTATGATGAAAAATACACTTGTGTGATGAAAATTTTCGCGACAAAAAAAACCATTTCCTTTGTCGTGAGTCTCTAGGCCGTGGTAAGTGTTAATGATCAGACCATCTCCTGAAGTAGCAACCATACAGGTTGCCCAGCTACTTCGCAGATCGTCGTTGATACGCATTGAAAAGGAAGAATTATTATACTAAAAGGCAGACTTATTTTCAAAAATTCTCACATTAATCGAGAAAAAAGAGAAATATCTCTGCCACTTATTTTGGTAGGATCAGATTATAGCTGTATAGATTAATCATATGTGTATATGAGAGTTGTATATCAGATATAATTATATTTTTATTATAGACAGTAGAGATATATACTAAAGATAATTGTATTATAATATCCAGTTGCGTAATTACGTTGGTAGATTTGTTAGTTATATCTTAATATATAGTCACGTAATTACACAAATAAATCCACTAGTTCCATAAAACTGGACATGTTGACACAAGCTTCCAATTAATCGGTGTTGTTGCCGTATCGACTGCAATAACGAACATCGCTGTCTAGATTTAATAATAGGCAGAAACTTCAACCATGCTATTAGACTTTGATTACACTCATACATGGGACACCCTGTGCTGACAAGAGACAAGAGAGCATACCGACATGAACAGCTGCTACACGTGGCAATCGAACAAACATGACTTTGCGCTAAAACAGAGGGTGTTTTTGGTTGGTGTCCAAACTAAACCTACCAAAATTTGGCTACCCAAATTTTTGGTCAAGATTTTTATTGCCCATAATTTGGCCAAAGATTAGCGAGAAATACATAGGGCATGACCATAGAGCTATAGACTTATCAAAATTTTGCAATTATCTAAACAAGAGCCAAATTGTTGTAGTAAGGTTGGTTTGGGCACAGCGATTATTGATAAAGATGGCACAGCGAGCAGACCAGGTTATGAGGTCGTTCCCTCTCTGCCAAGTTGTCAGCCGTTAAGCACTAGTCCTGCATAGCCAACCAGCAGAAGAATTAACTTGCATTTCAGCGGCCTCCAATGCCCACTTTACCTTTGCCCGTCGAGCCACGCGAGGCACTGATGCCTCTGCCCTTCCCCATCCCTCTCGCCATTGCCTGACTTATCGACCAGCGGGCCGACGCAGTACGCCGGAGTTAACACCCGTCTAGGGCGACACCGCGGGTCACTGAGAGCTCGAACTGCCCGTGTCTCCAGCGACTCGAACGAGTTCACTAGGATGCCATCGGATTCTGGGATCCTCTCATACACGTTCATGGCAGCCCGGTAAACCTCGCTGTCCGGGTGCTGCAACATTTCTCGGAAGAGATGAGACGCCGGCACCGGCGGAACGCCGAAGAACTCGAGAGGACTGTCCCCGAGCTCTTTGAAGCTTGCTTGGTTGCTAGCACGGAACGAAGGGAGCTGAAGTACGACGCGGAGAGTGGCGGCGCCCATGGGAAAGAAGGTGTAGGCTGGTATTGCGAGCTTCTTCGCCACGTCGAGGGCGGCAGTGGAGTACATGTCGACGACGAGGGCGTGCAGGGGCTGGAGATTGTCGGAGCAGAGCAAGTCGTGCAGTTGCCCGTTGCGCCGGCGCATGAAGGCCAGGTACATGAGTGTTGTAAATAATCTTGTTTAGGAGTCACGTACAAAGTTTGGAAGAAATCAGAAGTCGAAGACAGAGACCAAGTCCTAGACGAAGTCATATCGGAGTAGAAGTCGTATTAGAATCGGAATCGGAATCCGAGGTGTAATCGTAGTCGAACCCGTGTTGAAGTAAAACAGCCGGGTATAAAAAGAGGCTTAGAGCCATGTATTCGATGTACCAAGCAATTGAGAAAATACAAAAAGAGGGAAAGACACAAAGCTTTGTGTTGTCGTGTGTTTGTGCAATACGTGGTCGGAAGGACTCACGATCACCGCAAGCGTGATCGGGAGGAGTCACGACCACGGGGAAAGTTTCCAGCAGGCGTGATCGACGGGTGCTACGATCACGGCAAGGAACAGTATTGTTCCGACTACATTGAGAAGGCTACGACCACGGTGAAGGTGGTCGTAAGGAGCATCGACTACGCCGACAAGGTTAGTACGTGATCGGAAGCGACTCCGATCACGTTGAAGGAAGTGAACGTGGTCGTACGTGTAATCGACCACGGTGAACAGTGATCGCCAGCATCACTGCGTGATCGTGGAAGGCTTCGATCACGGTATCTCAGCGGCTGAAGGAAGGCAGCGGCAGCGATATCGCAGAGCGGTCGTAAATTGCTACAGTAAATTTACGACCACATTGAAAAGGCGATCGGAGGAGATTGAAGCGTTCGGAATTGGTCGTAAGTACTCTAAACCGATCGTATTTGATTCTCACCAGTCGTAAACGACCTTAACCGGTCGTGGAAGACCCTGGGAGGTCGTAAGACCTTACAACAATGAGAAGGAAGTGCTGTTCGGAATCGGAGGCATGGGAGGGGATGGGCGGGAGCTTGCGGAAGCAGATGCGGCTGCAGTGAAACTGGGCAAGATGATTGGATCCTCGATGAGCACCAGCGTGACGGCGAAGCCGTGCTCGAGGAAGACCTCAGCGAGCTCCACCATGGAGACCAGATGGCCGACGCCGAGGCCGGGGTATAGAACGACGTTCTTCTTCATTGGTTTCTGGCGGCTGTGGATGGCTGACTGGTTTGGGAATTAGGAAAACTGGTGTTCTGTTAGCGTATAACTGTTTTGATCGCCTTTACCAAACATCACACATGTATTGGGAGGTCCTGCATATCCTGCAACTGCATGAAACCCTGGAGCTGCACAAAAGACAGCTTAACCAAGTTGCAAGATTATAGTAAAAAAAAGTATTGAGTTCAGCTGTACTGGTAAAAATCACATACGACTATTTTTCTCTGTGTACTGCCTCTCATGAATAATCAGAATTTAAAATTTTAATTCCTAAATCATAGCAAAAAACCCACCATATTTCTTGGATTGAATGTAGCTTCCGAAAGTATTTTAATTCTCATAGGTTGTTTTGAATTGATATAAATCCTAGTAGCTTCACTTTCTGCTAAAAAGAATGTTTTAGCATTCACTTCTCACATTCTCATAGGCATGTAACGGGATAGGTGATGACGTGGCGGCCATGCTACTCAAACCCACCTACAAATCTGGTCTAGGGACTAATTTGCAGTTTCGATATTTAGTGAACCGGAACCACCCGGTTTTACTAATAGAAGATGAAAATCTATTATATTATTAAAGTAAAGACAAAAGGAGTCACCACGTTTGTTTTCAAGGAGTAAAAATTCCTACATTAATCAAAGAAAAGAAAGAAAAAGATCCACAACATTGAACGCGGTAGGTCCAGACTATAACAATCTAGATTAAAAGAGAGAGTACATACCAAATATAATCCAACAATACATAAATTCGAAATAAAAATAAATAAAATTACCAATTTGATTTCCACACGAATTTCAATGTAAAATATCTAAGTAAAATAATTCAGTATAAAATTAAAAAAATTAACAATTAGACTTGTATATGAATTCCAACAAAAAACAGAAATTCAGAATAAAAAATAAATAAAAATTGCAATTTAATTTCTATACAAATTCCTAAGCAAAATCTCTAAATAAAATAGTTTGGAATAAAAATTAAACAAAAAGTAGAAATTGAATTTGTATATGAGTTCCCACAAAAAAATTGAAATTCAGAATAAAAAATAAAATTAGTATTTGATTTCGATATGAATTTAAAGAAAAATCTCTAAATTAAAGTAAATCAGAATAAAAATTTAAAAACTTATCAATTGGATTTACGTATGAACTCCAACCAAAAAATTAAAATAGGAAATAGAAACAATTGTAATTTAATTTCTATACAATTCTGACATAAAATCTTTAAGTAACTAAAACTCAAAATGAATCAAATACAATTAACAATTTAGTTAAAAATTAGCAATTAGATTTGCATATAAATTCCAACCAAAAAATTGAAAATATGAAAAAGAAAAACGAAAGAAAATTTGTAATTTAACTTCCATAGAATTTGCACGTAAAATACTTAAATAACTAAATTTTATAATAAATTAAATAACATAAGAAATTTGGTTTCCATACGAATTCCCTGTAAAACACCTATATAAATATAATTTAAAATAAAAACTAAACAAATATTCCAAAAAATGAAATTCATTAAAAATAGCAATTTGATTTCATACGAGTTCCAAAGTAAAAATCTCTAAATGAAACTAATTTCGAATAAACATAAACAAAATTTAGTAATTGGATATATATATATATATATATATATATATATATATATATATATATATATATATATATATATATATATATATATATATATATATATATATATATATATATATTTCAGCAAAAACATAGTTGAAATTTGGAGTAAAAAGAAATTTTCAATTTGATTTCCATACAATTGCAAAGTAAAATCCCTAAATAATTAAATTTCAAAATGAATTAAATAAAATTAGTAATTTGATTGGTACACAACCTCCAATCAAAAAGCAAATTAAATTTTCAATAAAAATAAAAGTTAAAATAATGATAGCATGAATAGTATCGGATGAGACCATGAAAGAGTGCAATGGTGTCGATTTGTTCAATAAGAAGACATTGACCTACCAATAAGCGAAGAGCTGAGGTGATAGTGGGGGAGATGAGGACAGTGGCATGCTACCCACCTTAGCTATTCGATTAGGATAATATCGTGCTACTCGCTGAAGTCGTTGAAGAGAAAGGTCAGAGTGAAAGGAGCCAAGGGTCACGACGACGAATGGTCAGCATCAACATTGTTGAAGAAGTCAAGTATCTAAATAACACAATAATGGGGAAGTTTCGGTATAGAGGAGATGAAACTGTGCATTAAAGATGAGCTATAACAATATAGAGTCATCATGTAGTTAGAAGTGTGCCATCACCGGTGAGAGGCACAACGTCACCGAAGATGGCGAGAAGATTCTCCATATCGTTAGACAGCGACTGAAGCAGATATGCTAGCATCAGTAAAGATACAAAGTCACTGTGGTTAGTGAGGAAGCCATAATGTTGAGGCGACCAATGTCGAAGAAGAGGAGTGGTCGACATGGGAGAAGAGGGACATTGAGCACATATAACATCATATATGCATATGTACAAATAGAAATATGGGTGTACAGCAGAGATGATGTAGCCATAAGGAATAAGTTTAGGGCCACCTGAGAGAGCGTGACAGGTATCCTTAGCAGGAATTAATAGCGGTTGCACGTGTATGAATGTTTGATGTTGCAATTGTTAGCATTAAGCAACAATTGGAGAAAATTAGAGGATAATCATGTGGTGGAGTATTATGTTGGAATGGGTAACAGTGAAAAGATTATATTGGAATGGGTAATAGCTAAGTGGGATCGATTAAGAATTGGGGTATGCTATTGGAGGTTAAAGTAGAAAAATTGTAGTGGCGAGAAGTAATAGAAATCACATAATTTGATAGGATAGCCAGTGTGTGAGGGATTATAAGTTTAAGGTCGATCGCCCATGATGCATCAGTGCATGCATGAGCAATATACTTTAATAACATATAAACTAATGAGATAATTTGCTACACATATTATCAATGTGATGCTTTGATATTAAATAGTGGTACATGTGTATGTATACATTTTTAAAAAAGAGTAATTAATAGAGGAAGAATAGGGGCATGTAGCTATATAATCCATGTATAATGGAGAATGCTTATGTTTTTAAGAATCTCAACAACTTAGGGCCTGTTTGTTTCAGCTGTAGATTCTGAGAAGCAGCTGGTGAGTATCTAGCTAGTCAGAATCTAGAGAAGCTGGATAACCTCAGCTTCTGGCTACTAGTTCATTTTCTGGATTCTGTAGCTTCTGGCTACTTAGAATCTGGATGAAAATCTGGACTGTTTGGGGGAGCTGCAGATTCTGGCTCATACTTTAATTGCATTTCTTAAATTATATTTTTTAAGCTTCTATTGTTATTTATAATGTCTGTGATGTCTTAAAATCTTAAATAATCTATGAGATAAGTAAGCATATTTTTAAACATCTAAGCTATATTATTATATACTAAAAACTTTAAAACAAATTTAGCAGCGTAAGTACATGCACCACCTGACTAATTAGACTAACTTGAAGTGTTCGAGAGACTACCGATAGTCTTTGAACTTATCTCTTGACCGACTCAATGACAATAACAAAATGTTTCTTAACCAACACTCTCTTCGGCGTGAAATGGTTTGTTAAACTAGGGGTCCAACGCGGCTGGTTACTAAACCCTGCTATCTTCTAACCTTGCTTACTCGAATTACTCTTCTTCTCCTTTTGTACCAAAAATATCGATTTCTTTTTAGCAGAAAGTGAAGCTTCTAGGATTTATATCAATTCAAAACAACCTATGAGAATTAAAATACATTCGGAAGCTACGGCCCTGGTCAGCAATTAAAGTACGAAATTTTTTGTTGGAATTAAATTACAAAACGTCTTCAGCGTCTCTTGAATGGCTACAGCCCTGGTCAGCAAAGCCCCCTCAAGGCCCATAGCCCATTTGCGTGTCCAGTCAGTCTTACATGAGTGGCTGCAGTCGTGGGCGAGACGTGAGCTACGTACTTTCTTTTTCTCTCTCTTTTTTTCTCCCGTTACATGCCACTACTTGGTTTTTTTTTTTGATACGATGCCACTACTTGGTTGAACTCACTTTTGCTATCACCACTGCTTCATGCTTTATTGTGAACAGTTTGGTATTTCTAATTCATGTTCTTTTTACCTAACTCCTTGCATGCTCAGAAATATGTTTCTCTGTCAAATGTGGCTTTGATTTTATATGAATATATTATACATATATAAATCTATTATTAAAATAGAAAACCAGTTACAAGGCGGAGTATACGACCGATTACCGTATAATCGCTACAAGGTGGGGTGACCGAGCAAGTACCGGTTACCAAGTTTTAGAACCTTGCTAGGGACAATAAAAGGGCTCGCATTTTGTATTGGGGTTCAATGACTGATTTGGCTGCTGAGTATGAGGGTGAACAGAATGTGTAGAAAATAATGCGCAGTCTGGAACATGATTTTGGTAAAGTATCTCTTATTGAAGTGCTTAATCTTGTTAATTGTTTTCTCCCTACTAAGATATATGACAGTACTTCAATTAATAAGTATCACAATAAACTCTGTATTTTAGCAGAGGAATTAAAAAAAATATTGGCTATCCTTTTTCTGAAGAAGTGCATATCATGGTTATTCAAAAATATGCTGAATTCATGGAACAATTTAAGATATCTTTCAGTCATTCTAAACGTTCATTTGCTGTACCATATACGAACGTGATGGACGCCGCAGCACCGCAACAAATTTTAGTCCGGTTCTTTTTCAGTTTTTGATTTTTATTTTTAATTTTTTTACAGTAACTAATTTTTAAACGGACTATCTTTTTAGATAAAGTTTACTTATTAATTATAGTATATACTGTACCATTTTTATTTATATCAGTAAAAACTATATATAAATTTCTGTTACTATATAATTTTTATATAAATAATCCTAAAACTAAAATCACAGTTAAAAGTCATAACTTAAAAAAAAACAACAGACCCAAAATGCTGCTGCTCCTCCTCGTCGTCCTCACCTGATCTCCTCTTTCGCCCGCCCGCCCGCCCGCCGCCGTTTCCTCGCCAAATTGACCACCGCGCCGGAGGAGGAGGAGGAGGAGGAGGAGGAGATGAGCAATCTCCTGCTGCCTCCCACTACCCCACGCCCACCGCTCCTCAACTCCTCCGCTATGTCCCTGCCCCGAATCTAGGCCGCGTTTACAAGGATGATGTGCGCGCTTCTTGCGCCGCCGGACGACCACAACTCTGACCGGCTCGGCTTCCAACTCGACGGATCTGGCGCAGCGCAGGTGTTTCCTCCCCTCCCCACTTGTTTGGGGATTCCCAGTTTCGAGGGTTCCTGATTTCCTTAATATCTTGCTTCTGCTCTTGGGAATTCTGAAATGTGAACTTCGATTTGCGGATTCAATGTTTATGTTCGGATTCTAGGGTTCCCAATTTCCTTAATATCTTGCTTCTGCTATTGGGAAATCTGAAATAGGAATTTCGATTTGGGGATTCAATGTTTAGGTTCGGATTCTAGAGTTCCCAATTTCCTTAATAATCTTGCCTCTGCTATCGGAAATGAACAACTTTGATCATTGCTGTTTTAGCAAAATATACTATTAAAACTGCAGATACATAATATTTTGAAATCATTTTAGGAAAGGATGAAGCATGATTTTTTTTTGTATATTTAGTGAAGTAGGGGTCAGTAACTTGCTTGTATAACCAGGAATACTAGAGTACTAGTTCTTGCATCTCTTTTCTTTCCAAAATCATGAGAGCGTTTTTATGTGTGCTTCCTGTATAGATGTTTGCTATTGGTATAAGCACTAACACTAACATCTAGGAGTATATTTTAGAGGTTCTCTGTGGCATTTTGTGATCACTTTACTCATTGTTGATTAAGAGAAGATATGTTTAAGTTAAACCTAGACAAAATTGTCATGATCTAGACCCATGGTAGAGCAACATGATAAGTCTTCAAGTAGGATGTAAAAGTTAACATCAAGGAACAAGTATTGATCAAAGTTATTGAACTTTTCTCTTTTGTGTAAGCAGGAATCTTTTCTCCTGGTGATTTTTGCCTGCTGTAGTCATTTGAAGTATCCATTGCCCTTTTAGCTTATCATGGGCCAAATAATATCCCTACTTCGTAGCTCTAAGCCTTCCCTGTAATTCAAGTTTTCAACCCTCTCCAATATGTTTATCATTATTTATGTTCATTATGTTGAACCTTCTCTTGTTGCTACGGCAGTATTTATTTTTCAGTTTTAGCAACAAGATGATAATTGATACTGGGATTCTTGAACATGTTGTTATATTCGATAGTTGGCACTTGGTGAGATAAAAGATTTTGAGGTGTCGGCACATCTAAGACTTTCAGTTTGAAAATGTATTTCACCTGCAGTTGGTTGGCATGTTGACTGCAGAGTTGAAGCTATAGGATTCCACGGCATTATTAAGGAATATATAATAGGGGAGTTGTTTTTCCTCAACCTTCAGTCACAATGACACCATTCTCTTTCTAGCTTAGCATGCACAACTCCTGATTTATTTCTCTCCCTTTTGTATGCATTTGGTATCAATAGTGACTCCAATAGTGCATTCATTACATCTAAATAGAGTACCAACATTTCTGCATGCAGACCTGAAAACGCACTCACAGATCCTGCAGATTGGGTAAAAATACTATATTTTGTATTCTCAGATCGATCACTCTTTTAATTGTTAGATCAAAGAATTACTTTCAACGCCATGAAGCGTGTCCTGAAACCAGAGCATGAGGTGCTGACTGCAGAGCGAAAGCCTAGCTTTTGGAGAACAGCTTCGAGTGGTAGAGGACTCGCATGTATGTTGCCTCCAGCCCATTAATGACACTTCAGAGTTTGCCACTCCCTCTGTTATTGTTATTTTCTAAATGGTGTTTTAACTTCATATGCACATATAAGAAAATGAACAAGACCACCATCGTACTTCATACGCACATATTAATTTATCATTTATAAAAGTACAAGAATCCATCTCTAAATTGTCATTTAGAAAAGAACGGAGGGAGTACTCCTAACGTGGTATTGCTGTCACAAAATTGTAGTCAAGTGAACTTTTCTAACTCATTGATAGTCCTATGTATTATTTATCAGACAGCTGGTTCAAAAAAAAAGGTACTTAATATGAGAATGTTATCTTTACCCTTTTTTTGGGTAGTAGGGGGCAATAACACGCACACGCGCACGAAAAATCTCATATCTTTATGTAGCAACAAGCACAGTCAAATTATCCAGCTGTAGTGAATGTCAAAGCACAACACACCCAACTGTGTAAGATGGAACGAGAAAAACAAGCACATGTGTTCATAAAATTTCAAGGTGATAAAAAAATATTAGTTGCAAACATATGTAAGATGGCACTAGAAAAACAAGCACATGTGATAAAAAAGAAAAGTTGCAAATGAAGGAACTACATGAATATGTGAATAACAGTATCAAAACCTAACAGCAATCACACAAATGTCTGATAGTCACAACCGAGCCACAATTCAGAAGCAGTCTAGCCACTAGGAAAAACAAGTAAGGAAAGCCACAATTCAGAAGCAACTGCATGCAGCACGCGTACTACTTAAAGCAACTGTCTTCCTCCAGACGCACTGGCGCTTGGAGCACCTAAAAGAAGATGACGATCCTCCATGTGTGATGTGTCCCTCCCCTGTAAAACATTTTCCTGCCAATCAGACATGAAGATGCTAATTAAAGCAGCATGTGTGCGTAATCTCATCTCTCCAGTCTCTAAGACTACAATAACGTGAGTGACTTACATCCCGAAGAGAATACCACCACCGCATACCACCAATTCTTGAACATTCACGCAGCATCGTTAAGAAGTTGGGGGTGATTTCGCGGAAGGCTAGAAATTGGAGGGGCATGAGGAACTCGATGCCAGCTGGGACCTCCGTCATGCTTATGAGGTTGACTAGTTCTAATTCTTCCAGGCTCGCCATGGCACCTTGCTGTATCTCGAGGCGCTTCAGGTCAGGCAGGTCTATTAAATATAGATTCTTCAGCTTGGGAAACCACCCGGTGAGAAATGTCAGTTGCTCTCCGTTGTATGCTCTGATCAAACATAGCTCCGTCAGACTTGACACCCGAGAGAGGCATGGCAAGGGTCTTCTCACCGGGACCAGCGAGAGCCAACCAAACAAATTCTCGCCCAATTGTTTGGAAGAGAGGACACTCCTCCAATCGTCCACCCAAACGTAGCTTTTGAAGGTTTGGAGGTAGGGGGATCAGACCATTCAACTGGAGAACCTCATTCTCATCACTTGCCGTAAGAACTAAGTAGGACAAAAAACGCATCTGAACTAGAGACTCGTAGAGGCGTTCACAGTAGATTCCCTTCACATTCCATATCCTAATGCTTCTCAGTTGCTTCAACTCCCCCAAATGTCTAACAGACTCATCCTGCGCTTCCAATGCTAGTAGTGTCTGTAGCTCTCTCAGGTTCTCGAGGCCCTTGGGGATGCATACACCAGTACCCCATCGAAAATTTCGCGTAGATAGATCAGTCCTTTTCTCAGTGAATAAGTGCCTCAGCTTCTTCAGTTTGGTTATCCCTCGTGGTAGCTCTTGTATGTTAGAATTCCAAAGGTCCAGTGTCAACAAGTTGGAGAGCTTCTCCATAGACTTCGGAAGGTGCTTCACCTTCGAATCATGCAGATCCAAATGGCGGAGATTGAATAGATCTCCAATAGCATCAGGAACCTTCTCAATGGGTAGCCCACGTAACTCCAATACTGACATATATCTGAAGTTCACAATGAGGGGTAGTACCTTCTCAATAGCTTCGGATGATGGCATACTTCTGTCCAATGCGATGACAGATCGAAGGTGATGTGCACTCGAAATTGACTCAGGAATACCGCCCTTCTCTAGTTTATGTATTACCAGTCGACATCCTTCCTTCTCGACAGATTCACCCCCATATTTATCCCCCTCGTATGCAATGCCAAAACATTCTCTCCGACACAAATCTACCGCCAAATCACGCACGATGTCATGCATCCGGAAGAATTTTATCCTACCAAAGTGGTTCCTCTTAATAAGTTGCAGCATGTTTCTGTGAACCAACTCCTTCATATAGCCTTCCGCCACTTCCTCAATTGTGCTTTGACCCCTCTTCTCGATGAACCCCTCTGCTATCCACAACCGTACAAGCTTTTTCCTTTTGAAAAGATAGTCCTCTGGGAACAGGCTGCAGTATAGGAAACAACTTTTCAAGTATGTGGGAAGGTAGATGAAGCTCAGATGCAAAACATTCCTTACGTGATCTAGCCTTGGATTATTAATTATCTCCCAGCTGAGCTGATCATGTATTTGCTTCCATTCATGTACGGTCTTGTCACGCACAAACAAGAGACTGCCGACAGATACAATGGCAAGAGGTAAGCCTTCACACCTGCCCACTATTTGCTCTGACAAAGTCTGAAGTTCTGCTGGACACTCACGATCTGGAAAAGCCTTCTTACAAAAGAGTTCCCATGACTCATCCTCTGATAAGGGCTCTAGTGTTAGTATCCTGTCTGGGAAAGCAAGGTGGGCTACATCTGCAATCCGTGTCGTGATTATTATTCTGCTCCCCTTGAGATTTGAAGTGAGTGCTGGAAATAAGTCAATGTATGCTTCTGGAGTCCAAACATCATCCAATGTAACCAGGTACTTTTTCTGCTCCAAAACATCTTCGCCTCTTGCATGGTCGCCGTGTCCATGGTGGCGATGTTACTTGGAACACTCTGTTTGTCTCTATCACTCTGTTTGTCTCTGAAAAGCTCGACAATCAATCTTCTAAGGACATCTTCTCTGGTGTATGTCTGTGAGATGGAGACCCATGCATGACAATCAAATTTCTCTCGTTCCTTCTTATAGACGGTTGCTGCTAGTGCCGTTTTCCCTAGCCCTCCCATGCCATGCAGAACTACTACAGAGCGTGCCAACTCATCATCTCCTAGCCACTGTACAAGTGTTTTCTTGTTATCTTCAATTCCAACAAGATCTTCTTCACCAAGGGAACGTGAGATGCTTGCTAGATCATGGGACCTCTTCACGATGTAACTGCAGTTGGTAGTATCCCCATTGTTTATCGTCGGAACCCATCGCTCTTTCGTCTGAGATAGGTGTATAAGGTTGGCCTCTGTTTCCTTCACCATGGAAGCTATCGTGTTTAATGAAAGCAAAGCTTTTGGTTTTTTTTATCCCTTTCTTCAGGTAGAAGCACCACCCAACATCATGTTCCTGTCCAACAAGATACAGATACTCATCCACCATGTCCTCGATCACGTATGCTACCTTGCGCACCTCCTCCAACCAGCCTTCATACACTTGATTGTTGCGGTTTCGAATGTCCATCTGACAGAGAAAATCATGCATCACGCGAAGCTCCGTCATAACACGACCCATTCTGCCCTGGAGCTCTGTCAGTTGTGTCACATACTTTGCAAACTGAGCACCCGCTTGTTTTGTTGCTTCGTTTCCCAGAGCGATGCCGATCTTTTTGATGGCTAGGAGAATCACGGTCTCTGCCATTACGTTATGAGAACTGACTATTTAAATTGTCAGGGCTGGGTAATTTAGTTCATTCCATATTTTCCTCGATATCTATCATAGAATGGCCTTCTGCGAAATGAAGCAAGCAAAAGATGTATTAGTGCGTTCTGCCAATAGCATTTCCCAAAACATTTCAGCTATCCTAACCCGATGGAAAGGTGAAATAACTGAATCCTCTCAGAGTAACCCCCTAAAACTCTTTTTCCATACTATTAATCCATCTAACCCACATAATCAAACAAAACAATACTCAAGACAGGCAGGTCCATTAGAATTCCAATACACTTGGGCTGTGCTAAAGCCAACTGCAGCGAAGTCAATATTATTAACTGACAAGAACGAGTGCCATCAACCAGGTAAAGAGAAGGCTGGGAATCTATCTCAACATACATACCAGCTCGCCAGACCTTGGTGAAACTACAGCCGTTACAGTCCTTTTTCCTGAAGAAGTCCTTATATATTGTGCTCTTGGTGCTGGAAGAATTCCAAAAACTTATTAGTATACTGCTCTTTAACAACCAAAAAATAAACAGGAGGAAAGAGTTAATAAATATGGCATCGATCGTTAAAGATGCGACGCACCTGCCTTCTAATGGCTTTGATCCGGCCAGACTCGATCTTGGACTTGTGGTGTCCTCCTTGTGCGTTTCTGAACCTGTAACAATCAAAACAGTTTTCTGGATTGATGAGTGGTGGATGCTAGTCCTGCTGCTGTTGAAGCCATCAAGAACTGAAGAACTTGCAAGGCTGCAAGGCAGTGAAGCTTAGTAGTCGTTGTGCGTGTAGGTTTATATCATTGTCCAACATGATGCATTATTTGGAAGGACTGCGCCCGAATTATCACTTCATTGTTCGTGGACCCAACTGAGCTGTGACGATTAAGACATCCCACCTACTAAATATCGGAAGGGATTTCCTCAAACAAAAAAAATCGAAAAGGAAAGGATGGATATGTTGGATGGTTAACTGTGCTACTGTCATATATCTTGCAGTTTGGCATCATTATGAAGTTGAACTTTAGAATAGTTTCTAATTATAATACATGTGTCTTAAGCAGACTAGGTTCATTCGGATGGATGGCAGTAGTACTAAAGAGGAAAATGCAGTAGCAGATCATGGTGTTCCTTACCAGGTACTCGCATAAAGATTATTATCTCATAACATTTTAGTACTTGCATGAAATTATTATCTCATAACTGTGGTTTAGAACTAGAGGGTACATATATGAGAGTTCACTAGCCTTCTAAGAGCACAATAGAAGAACCAACCAAATAAGAGAAATTATAAAATACTATACAAAGCCTAAGATGGTTGCATTTCATTAGTAGTAATGGTTATTTGGAAGCCTAAGAACTGAAGAACCTGCAAGAACTTAATGGTTTTTAAGAGCGGTGGATGCTAATCCTGTTGCTATTGAAGCCATCAAGAACTGAAGAACCTGCAAGAACTTGATCATTGTCCAACTTGATGCATTATTTGGAAGGACTGCTCCCGAATTATCACTTCATTGTTCGTGGACCCCACTGAAGGTGCTATGTAGTGCTGCGACGATTAAGACATTCCACCTACTCAAGATCGGAAGGGATTGCCTCAAACAAACAAAAAATTGAAAGGGAAAGAAAGGAATAACTTTGACAGAGCATCCATCAAATGAAATAGCAACGTGTTTCTGTCTACACCAGCAGGCACCAGCTGATTCCTCACTTATTTTCGATTCTTCTCAGAGTTGAGTTAGGATAAGCTCGGAGCAGAGACGAAGCAGTCATATGGAATAGACTTGGAGTGTGATGGTTGTATGTGTATACGTATTTGATATTGTAACGGTCAATATTAAGTGATAATTAGATAGGAGTAAAAGATAATTATATGGTAGAATATTGTATTGAAATGGATCACAACTAAGAAAATGGGAAGAATAGCCGGTTGACCGTGCCATTGCCTCAGATCTATCTAAATGATCTCAGATCTATCTACAAACAGATAGCTACTCTTGCAAATAAGTACAGGGTTAAAAACAGATAGCAAGAGTTTTAACGTCAAAGTACTGTTAAGCATTCCTAGCCTCAGATCTATCTAAATGATGAAAAAATGAGAATAAGTGGAGTGATGAAAAATTACGAATAAGTGGAGTGTTAAAGTTACGAACGTACATAACATACCTGATGTTGATCTCAATGGTCACTGGTCAGATCACCAGAAATTAGTCTTGCAATCTCATGTGTAACCTGCAGCCACGCCCTGTGGAGCGTGGAGCTGCTCCGTGTTCTAGCTAAGCTAATATTTGGCTAATCTAGCGCAAGACAACTCTTGTCTATTAACAGCTTATTTGTTAGGTCCGATGCTTTAAATTGCCTGACTACAAGTTGAAGTTCGTGTAAAACCAAAAGACTTGAATAGTGATTTTTTGGGAAACAATGATTTGGCTACAGTACCAAACAATACTTTTCTCTACAAGCAGTTAAGAACAGGCACTGTACCACTCCGAGCAGTAAGCTACGTAACACTATACTGCTAGTCTACTACCAAGGAATAGTAGACGCTCACTAGTAATGAGTAACCGTAATTCACGACGAGGGGAGAGGAACAAATTAAAATGTCTAATAATAAGGAAGTAAGAATAACATATTACTGTGCTGTCCCAGATTCGGTGATCCCAGGCTGGAAGGCAGACCTTTCTCTGTCCAAGGTACGGTTTATGATTTTTGTCTTAATATGAACTTTTGTAGGAACGAATCGAATGTTAATAAGTCGTTTTAAAAAGCCTATTTTAATAAGCCGTTTTAAAGCTTGTGCTGGGAAAAGATGTTGCTTTGATCTTTGCATGTGCAGAGTAATTCGGAGGTGATTATGGTCTACGGCGAGAACCAAAAGATGGCTTGATGCAAAATTATGGCCCAGAAGGTCAAGCATGCTGGAGGAGACAGTTGTGCTCTAGTTGGGGTGCGTGGAGATCAAAGTTATGTTGGATGATACGTGTTTGAGATATGGAGATGCAGTGCAGAGGCTACAACACGTGATAATAGTTGAAAAATACGTGTTACGTAAAGGTTCTAATCTCTTATTTGTTAGAATTGGAAAATAACTCGTGGTCTTAGGGATAAGATTATGATTTGAGTCATAAACTATAAAAAGAGATGGAGTTAAGTGCTAACCCCATGGTTAGAGAGATATAATTTTTATGGTAGAGTTTAAGGGGTGTCAATGAGCACTTTGTAGATAAAAACATAATGATTCAGTAATAGCAAATAGATCTATTCAGATAAAAAATGAGTGGTGGTGTGTTCCAATCATCGGTGTGCACAAGAAATTTCTTCACTTCGGTGTGATTCGTTGCCTTGATTCATGTGCATAAACTTTGCGAACCAAGAGGCATCACGTAGGAGAGAGGAGACTCTGTAAAGCGACGTCCCGTTATTTTTTCTAGTCTATCTGCACCACTCTGGCACTCTACTACGGTAGCAAGTTCTATAGCTACAGTGCTTGCTACGGTTTTAAACAGTATCTTGCTGCAGTATTTGCTATATTACCAAAGAGGGAAAAATATTTTTCCCCTCTTTTTTTTATTGTCGTTTTGTGTTCCTGTTTTTAATTAATATGTTAGTAGGTTGGTTAATTATGAGATAATAGATTTAAAAAAGTTTTTGTTACGGAGTACAATCGTCCATCCTACTTTGATTGTATCGACGATGCTACAGTTTATGAAAATAGTTAAATAATAAAAATTGTTCAGTTGAAAATCAGTAAAAAATCCTAATCTTCTTTCTTGAAAACTCTCTTTTGTGGCCAGAAGCCAACTGGTAAGAACTCGCTACATAGTATTAAGCACTTCAAGGAACGGATTGATCCATTAAACAAAAATTCAACAAGTTTGGTGCTAGCCACCACACATTCTGCTAAGCTGGGAGCATGAATTTGCTATCATATCATGCGGCAATGTATAGATCAGGTTGTAGGGTATCAAGGAATGACTTCTAATATCCCTACTTCGTAGAGCAACTCCAGCAGAAACCCTCAAATCAAGGCCCCTACTTTTGATTTGAGGGCTCCTCCTATTTTTGAGGGCTTGATTTTTTTGTATCTACTCCAGCAGCAGCTCTCAAATCAGGGCCCTTAAATTCATCCTATAGACACTGCCATGTGGGACACACTCGTCATCCTAAACCAAAATTTGAGGGCCGAGGGGCAAAAAACTCACTCCAGCAAGGCTCGAGGGGGAGATTTGAGGGCCCCCTACTTTTGAGGGCTCAAGTTAGGGCCCTGCTGGAGTGAGTTTTTTGCCCCTCGGTCCTCAAAAGTAGGATGAGGGCTCAAGTAGGGGCCCTGCTGGAGTTGCTCTAAGCATCCCCTGTATTCCAAGAATTCAACCCTCTCCCATATGGGCCGGCTTCTTGGACCGGAGCAAGCCAAGAGTCGGTGGGCCGAGAGGAAGATGGGCCAGCTAGGCCCAAAGAGGTTTAAAATTTTGAAATTATGACTTTTTGACCACGTTCGAATTTGACTTTTCAATTCAAAATTCTGAATCTTGCCAAATTTTTCAAGCAAATACAAGCCCCAAATTGGGATGTCACAGTAAGTTCGCCGTTTTTATGTTTTTCGGTTGCCGCTTCCCAACGGGAAATAAAACCATGCATTGGGGTCACTTAACCTCTACTAGAGCATATACCTTCGTGTAGACGCATCATTATATCCATCTAGGTAGCGAGTTTGCCCTTAGCTTTTGTTTCTTTGGGTCAGCTATTTGGGCAAGGAACATCACGTTCACTTACATGTCTGTGGCATATATGGCATGCATGGACATGGTTTAACATCTTACAATTCATATAGCAGACTGGTTGATGCGTAAAACGGTGGTCTTATAAAAATAAATGGCTTTCGTTTTATTTCTTTACATATTTACTATAAAGTCTCAAGGGATTTTTTAGAAGCCTACATTTTCTTAACACATATTTTAGGGGTTTTATTTTTTAAAAATAAATGGTTGATCATATATTTTTTTTATTTCAGTTCCAGACAACTAGGTTTTTTTTTTTATAACGTTCAAATTCTGAGGTATCAACAGGGCAAAGTGTAATGGAAAGCTGAGCCATTTCCCTTCATACTATCTCCAAGCACTTGCTTGTGCAATAACTCGAGCCTGACAATTAGCACAGATGTGAAATGCATATCATGAATATATATACACGGGAAAGTATAGTATCACTAAAGAATTTGTCCCAGAATGGTTGGGCTTGATATATCAATCTTCAATGACGATTGTTGATTATTATGACCTTAATACCTTATAGCACATGGTTTATGTCTACTGTACAATTACAACAGAGCAGCTCATCAGGATCTTATGCCCAAAATCAACAGTCCTCTAGTTAGGAACCACGTCGGCATATTAAATTTTCTTGGAATAGTTTTAGTTAATTAGTATGTAATATCTTTCGCTGAGAGGGTTACTACCTAATACTATATCATAGCTCCCAACTCCAAATGTACTTCGTTTCGGACATTGACAAAATCTTTCAAATGTATTACTTTTACCACTCTATCATGATATGTTGTCACAAATCTCAAACTTTATCAGACAATATTTCTTAATGAATGTATTTTGTGCCAAATTTTATATTGATGATCAAATTTGAAAATGTTTGATTTGATTTATTTATTCTCTATGTATTGATAGTAATGTTGCTTGCGCCCAACTACCGTCTGCCTCTTACTCGCACAACAGCCATCAGTTGGCCTAACATCTCCTGTCAATGGCAATCAGCCATACAAGACATGAGATGGCAATATATGGCGACACTTAATCCAAGCCGTAAATTCTATATGCAAAAAATTAGATGGGTAAGATGTTTCCTTCTTTATCAATAATGCAATTTCTAGATATTTTTCCCTTTATAACGCCAGGCTTAACAAAAGCTCAGACACTAGGAATCCATACAAAGTCACAGCGATATACTACATATATACCAACATAAAAATTAATCGGTAATCCATACATTTGTGCAAAAATTAGTCGGTAACCCGTGCACTCACATCTCCATCATGTATTATTAAGAAAAATATTATCATATAACTCTATTTTTCTTATTTTCCCAAAGTTATGCAGAATGCAATTCATGCCATTTAGTCAATCTCTAATTTGAACAGGGTGATCGCTATTTCTTCTTTAATTGATAGGGAGGTGCTTCCAATTTTTCTTTTTCTTTTAAATTTCATCAATGTCTAGTTTTACTCTTGTTAATACGTGATGAAAACAAACTCCACTATTTATTTGTCACGGATCAGATTGGATACTAAATCCAAACCGTACATTCAAGCTTCACACAAAATCCCTGGATCGGATCTTTTCTTTTTCTCTGATTACTGTGAAAATTTATAGCCTTTTTTGTTTTTCCGATTAATATGATACTTTCTTGCTCTTTAGGATTAACGTGGAGCCCCTAGAGGAGTCTCCAATTAGTAAAGATAAAGATGCTGTAGAAAGGCACGCACACTGCTGCCCAAACATATGTAAGATGGCACGAGAAAAACAAGCACGCGAGTTCATAAAATTTCAAGGCGATAAAAAAAGATAGGTTACAAATGAAGGAACCACATGAATGTCTGAACAACAATGTCACACATATGTCTGACAGCCACAACCGATATATATAGGAACCACAATTCAGAAGCAATCCAGCTAGTAGGAAAAACAAGTCAGGGAAACCTTGATTACACAAGTAGCTGAGGTTTGAAGGGCAAAAGTACTTGGCTTCATTTATTCATCAAACGAGAACAGAAAAATGGCAAGCCTTGAAGAAGCAACTACATGCAGCATGCGTACTAATTAAAGCAACTGTCTTCCTCCGGATACACTGGCGCTTCGAGCAGCTAAAAGAAGAGGAAGTAGTAGTTAGTGGGAGTTGTAAAACATCCATGTGTGGTGTGTCCCTCCTCTGTAAAACATTTTCCTGCCAACGAGACATGAAGATGCTAATTAAAGCAACTTGTGTGCGTAATCTCATCTCTCCAGTCTCTAAGACAACGATAACTTGTGGAAGTAGCAGTCGAATTGTTGTTACGGGCAGTCGAGTGACATATTCAAGCTTGCCATCAATCCCACAGAGTACCACCACCGCAAACCACCAATTCTAGAATGACGCAGCAACGTTAAGAACTCCGGGGTGATTTCTTGGAAGGATAAAAATTGGAGGGGCATGAGGAACTCAATGCCAGCTGGGACCTCCGTCATGCTGTTGAGGTTGACTAGTGCTAATTCTTTCAGTCTCGGCATGGCACCTTGTTGTATCTCGAGGCGCTTCAGGTTAGGCAGGTCTATTAACCAGAGAGTCCTCAGCTTGGGAAATGACCCGGTGAGAAATGCCAGCTGCTCTCCGTTGTATGAGTTGGTCAAATCTAGCTCTGTCAGACTTGACAACCGAGAGAGGCACGGCAGGGGGTCTTCTCTCAGCTGGGACCAATATAGAGTCAACGAAAACAAATGGGGCCCCGCAATTTGGAAGAGAGGACACTCCTCCAATGTCCCTTCCGCCAATCGTCCTCTTAACACAATTTTTTGAAGGCTAGGAGGTGGTGGGTTCAAATCATTCAATTGAATAACCTCATCTCCATCACTTGCTGAAATGGATAAGTTGGACAGGAACTGCATCTGAACTAGAGACTTACACAGGCGTTCACAGTAGATTCCCTTCACATTGCATATCCTGATGCTTCTTATGTGCCTCAGCTCCCCCAAATGTCTAACAGACTCATCCTGCGCTCCCAACCGTTGTAGTGTCTGTAGGTCTCTCAGGTTCTCGAGGCCCTTGGGGATGCATACACCAGTACTAGATCGAAAAATTCGCCCAGATTTATCAATCCGTTTCTCAGCAAATAAGTGCCTCAGCTTCTTCAGTTTGGTGATCCCTCGTGGAAGCTCTTGTATGTTAGAGTCATAAAGGTCCAAAGTCAACAAGTTGGAGAGCTTCTCAATAGACGTCGGAAGGATCTTCACCTTTGTACCACGAAGACCCAAATGGCGGAGATTGAAAAGAGCTCCGATAGCATCAGGAACTTTCTCAATGGGTAGCCCACGTAACTCGAGTACTGACGTATATCTGCACTTCTCTGCTATGAAGGGCAGTAGAGTGGATGATGGCATATTGCTGTCCAATGCGATGACAGATCGAAGCTGCTGTGCACTCGAAATTGACTCAGGAATACTGCCCTTCTTTACTTTGTGTATTACCAGTCGACGTAGATGGGGGTCCTCGAGAGACACACCCCCATATTTATCCTCCTCATATGCAACACCAAAGCATTCTCTCCGACACAAATCGACAGCCAACTCACGTACGACATCATGCATCCGGAATGATTGTATCCTGCCAAAGGTGTTGCACTCAACAAGTTGCAGCATGTTTCTGTCAACCAACTCCTTCAGATAGCCTTCCGCCACTTCCTCAATTGTGCTTTGACCCCTCTTCTCGATGAACCCCTCTGCTATCCACAAGCGTACAAGTGTTTTCCGGTAGAAAAGATAGTCCTCTGGGAACAAGCTGCAGTATAAGAAACAACTTTTCATGTATGTGGGAAGGTAGATGAAGCTCAGATGCAAAACATTCCTTACGTGATCCAGCCTTGGATTATTAATTATTTCCCAGCTAAGCTGGTCATGTATTCGCTTCCATTCATCTACGGTCTTGTCACGCACAAACAATAGACTGCCGATAGAGACAATTGCAAGAGGTAAGCCTTCACACCTGCCCACTATTTGCTCTGACAAAGTCTTAAGTTCTCCGGGACACTTGTGATCTGAAAAAGCCTTCTTACAAAAGAGTTCCCATGACTCACCCTCTGATAAGGGCTCTAGTGCTAGTATCCTCTGATTTGGGAAAGCAAGGTGGGCTACGTCAGCAATCCGTGTCGTGATTATTATTCTGCTCCCCTTGAGATTTGAAGTGAGTGCTCCAAACAAGTCAGTGTATGCTTCTGGAGTCCAAACATCATCCAATGTAACCAGGTACTTTTTCTGTTCCAAAAACATCTTCAGTTCCTCTTGCATGGCTGTCATGTCCATGGTGGCAATGTTACTTGGAACACTCTGTTTGTCTTTATCACTCTGTTTGTCTCTGAAAAGCTCAACGAACAATCTTCTAAGGACATCTTCTCTAGTGTATGTCTGTGAGATGGAGACCCATGCATGACAGCCAAATTTCTCTCGTTCCTTCTTATAGACGGTTGCTGCTAGTGCCGTTTTCCCTAGCCCTCCCATGCCATGCAGAACTACTACAGAGCGTTCCAACTCATCATCTCCCAGCCACTGTAAAAGTGTTTTCTTGTTATCTTCAATCCCAACAAGATCTTCTTCACCAAGGGAACGTGAGATGCTTGCTAGGTCCTGGGACCTCTTCACAATGTAACTTGAGTTGTTAGTATCACCGCTGTTTATCATTGGAGCCCATCGCTCTTTCGTCTGGGATAGGTGTATAAGTTTGGCCTCTGCTTCCTTCACCATGGAAGCTATCCTGTTTAATGAAATCAGAGCTTTGGGTTGCTTGATCCCTTTCTTCATGTAGAAGCGCCATCCGACACCACGTTCCCGACCAACAAGATAAAGATACTCATCCACCATGTCCTCGATCACGTATGCTACCTTCCGCACCTCCTCCAACCAGCCTTCATACACTTGATTGTTGCGGTTTCGAATGTCCATCTGACAGAGAAAATCATGCATCACGTGAAGCTCCGTCATAACGCGACCCATTCTGCCTAGAGCACCGGCTTGCCTTGCAGCTTCGTTTCCCAGAGCGATGCTGATCTTTTTAATGGCTAGGAGAATCACGGTCTCTGCCATTACTTTCCGAGAACTGGCTAATTAATTTGTCAGTGCTTGGTAACTTAGTTCATTCCATATTTTCCTCGATATCTATCATAGAATGACCATCTGCGAAATGAAGCAAGCCAAAGATGTATTAGTGCGTTCTGCCAGTAGCATTTCCCGAAACACTTTAGCTCTCCTAACCCGGTGAAATACCTGAATCCTCTCAGAGTAAACCCCTAAAACTCTTTTCCCATACTGTTAGTCCATCTAACCCACATAATCAAACAAAAAAAATACTCAAGACAGGCAGGTCCATGAGAATCTTAATACACTTGGGCTGTGCTAAAGCCAACTGCAGCGAAGTCAATATTATTGTTAACCGACAAGAACGAGTGCCATCAACCAGGTAAAGAGAAGGCGGGGAATCTATCTCAACATACTTACCAGCTCGCCAGACCTTTTTCCTGAAGAAGTCCTTATATATTGTGCTCTTGGTGCTGGAAGAATTCCAAAAACTTATTAGTATACTGCTCTTTAACAACCACAAAAGAAACAGGAGGAAAGGGTTGATAAATATGGCATCGATCGTTAAAGATGCGACGCACCTGCGGCCAGATTCGATCTTGGACTTGTGGTGTCCTCCTTGTGCATTTCTGAACCTGTAACAATTAAAACAGTTTTATGAATTGATGAGTGGTGGATGCTAGTCCTGTTGCTGTTGAAGCCATCAAGAACTGAAGAACCTGCAAGGCTGCAAGTCAGTGAAGCATAGCCGTGGTGCGTGTAGGTTTTGATCATTGTCCAACATGATGCATTATTTGGAAGGACTGCGCCTGAATTATCACTTCATTGTTCGTGGACCCCACTGAAAGTGCTGTGACGATTAAGACATTCCACCTATTAAAGATCGGAAGGGATTTCCTCAAACAAAAAAATCAAAAGGGAAAGGAAGGAATAACTTTGACAGAGCATCCAACAATGAAATAACAAGGTGGGCATCTCCAATGGTTATAGCTAGCAACTAACTATAAGACTTCCACATCATCTATATAGTACACACTAAAGCTAGCATTCTAAAGAACTATCTATAAGGATAGCTATTTGATGCTTACATGCACACACAGAATTTATAGAGGCTGCCTCGTTTGGCGTTATAGACTAGTGCTTAAGGAAGAGCTGGCTCGATTTTTTTTTGCATACTCTTTTTCCTCCACATAGGATATATGCTAAGAGCAAGTTTAATAGTATAGATAGCTGCTACCTCCAATACATTTCCATGTCATCAAAAGGTAAGATGCAGCCAACTCATACAATAAGCTGGCTATAAGTTGTCTCTACAAGAGCTCTCAATCATTTAATACATACATGGGTATTGGTCATTTAATACATGCATGGGTATAGCAGTTAGTTTTATTGGTACATGCATGGATAACGCCTCTTTTCCTGTGCTATAGCCTGACTCTTGCATGGGAGCCGGCTTGGCTCTCTCTCTACTTTTCTCTTCCCTCCACATAGGACTATGCTGACATGGATTCCCTTATAGCTAGCACAGTCAGCCTTATTAAACTTGCTCTAAATATATAGCTAGCTGACTCAGATCATTGGAGATGCCCTACATCTTCTCTGGTATTGATGCCTCTACTTCTTCAATATCATTGACTCTGATTATTCTTACCTTAGCTTGCAGTCTCTTTCTTTATTAAATTAAGGTAAAGGCGCTCCACCTCTCTCATTCTTTATTTACTTTACCTATTCCGTGGGACCAACATTGATTAAGGAGACCGAGCCTTCCAGGAAACCATCCCTACTCTAAACTGCTTCAGCTTCTAACTAAAAGCCATTTGGAACACATCAATTTTTAATTTTAGTTTATTTTAGCTTTTCCCTTCTTTTTTGCGTTTTTTTGATGTTTTTTTCTCTTATTTCTTTGTATTGTTCATGGCGATATAACTTTTTTATTTTTTATTTTTCCCTTATTTTTTCTTAGAAAAAAACTAACAGCCGTTACAATGTAATTTTACCTAGAAGCCGGAAGAGCGCTGCCACATGTTTCTCACTCATCAGTTCACTTAAGGAAAAATTGACAACATGGGTAGATTCTTTTCGTCTATGGCTGATGATTTATGACAATGATTGATGGCTTTAGGTCAGCATCAGAGTTGTTTAACCCGTTTTTAGTAAATGGAACATAATGCAGTTTCCTGTATATTATATATATACTGTAGCAAGGCACGCACACAGCTGATGTGTACATGCATATAGCTAGCTGACTCAGACCATTGGAGATGCCCTTAGAGTCCAAATACTTTGCAGATCTAAAAGGAAAACAATGAATGTATAAAATCATATAGCTGATTTCCCCCATTTAAACACAAAAAGATCCTGCGCTGAACCAAAAAAAAATAAAACGATCTGTACGACTGTACCAATAGGCTTTTCCCAAACTTACAGAAACTGGACATAGCAACATCTTAAGATTCAGATAAAGGATTGATGCATCAAGCACACGTAATTGCCAGTCTTGCATCACCCATCCAATTGGATTGGATTGCATTGCTTACTATTTCCTTTCAGCCTCGAAGCTGCTGTTGGGCGTGGACGTCACAGTACTATTAAGCATTCCTAGCCTCAGATGTATCTAAATGATGGAAAAGTTGCGAATAAGTAGAGTGTTAAAGCTACGGGTGTACATAATAAACCTGATATCGATCCCAATGGTCAGATCTCTAGAAACTAGTTTTGCAATCTCATCTGTTTCTGAACCTGCAACCACGCCCTGTGGAGTGTGGAGTTGCTCCGTGTTCTAGCTGAGCTAATCTAAATTGGCTAATCTAACTGAATCCTCTGAGAGTAACCCCTAAAACTATTTTCCCATACTGTTGATCCATCAAACCCACATAATCAAACAAAACAATACTCAAGACAGGCAGGTCCATTAGAATCCCAATACACTTGGGCTTTGCTAAAGCCAACTGAAGCGAAGTCGATATTGTTACTTGACAAGAACGAGTGCCATCAACCAGGTAAAGAGAAGGCGGAGAATCTATCTCAACATACGTACCAGCTCTCCAGACCTTGGTGAAACTACAGCTGTTACAAATTAAGAAGCTCGTAGGCTCGTCCTTACTGTGCTCTTGGTGCTGGAAGAATTCCAAAAACTTTTTAGTATACTGCTCTTTAACAACCAAAAAAGAAACAGGACGAAAGGGTTGAAAAATACGGCATCGATCGCTAAAGATGCGACGCACCTGCCTTCGAATGGCTTTGATCCGGCCAGATTCAATCTTGGACTTGTCGTATCCTCCTTATGCGTTTCTGAACCTGTAACAATCAAAACAGTTTTCTGGATTGATGAGTGGCGGATGCTAGTCCTGTTGCTGTTGAAGCCATCAAGAACTGAAGAACCTGCAAGGCTACAAGTCAGTGAAGCTTTGTCATTGTGCGTGTAGGTTTTGATCATTGTCCAACATGATGCATTATTTGTAAGGACTACGCCCGAATTATCACTTCATTGAAAGTGCTGTGACGATTAAGACATTCCACCAACTAAAGATCGGAAGGGATTTCCTCAAACAAAAAAAATCGAAAGGCCACTGGTCGTGACGTAATTTTGGGGGGAGTCGCAACGCAAGGATCTGGCTGGTGGTAGACGTGTAGAGCTCAGCTCCACCATATTATTAATTAATGTGGGACCAACATTGATTTACTTTATCTTTTCTGTGGGACCAACATTATTGATCAAGGAAACCAAGCCTCTCAAGAAACCATCGCATTCGCTGCCGTCTCATCCTCTCTCGGATCTAAGTTTCGAAATTTGGACCTATTTGGACCCCTGGACATCACAAATTCCGGTTTTGGCCCCCTATGGAAATTTATTCCACTTCTGGACCCCTGTTGAGCGCGAAATCACGGGAAGGCGACACGTGGGCGGGTCGTCGCGGAGCTGGCCGCGCGACCGAGCTGGCGGCGCGCGCGCGACTCCCGCCGCCGATCATGCGATCGCCTCGCTTCGCCCAGCGCGCGACCGCCCGCCCAAGGCGTCCCGGTCCCGACCAGCGCGTGCGCCCCCCGACCGCGCGTTTTGGCGCCGAGCGCGCGTCTTGCCCGCCGAGCGCGCGTCATGCCCGCGGACCGCGCGACTTCAGTCCCAACGAGATTCGCGTTGCATGCTGCGCCCGACCGCACGGGAAGTGGTGTCAAATCCATCCGCCGAAAGCACCCGAGGTGTATTTTTTCACGCCGGTTTGCACACGCGTCTGCAGGAGGTTTGCATGGCCCCTCTCCGTGAATACATGTAACAGGCTTAAAGAGGTTGAACAGCAGCGCATATGCTCACATAGCAAGCGAAGCAACTCATTTGCAGTTCGCGGTGCAGTTGAAGTGAAGACAGAGCGAGTGAAGGGAGGAAAAAAGAGAGTGCAAACTCAGGATTTCAAGTTGGTTTTGTTTCGAATCAACGGATTTTGCAAATACAAAAGTTGTAGATCGTCTCGCGAGCTTCAAGAAGAGGTAATTTTTGCCCCCATGCAAGTAATTTTCTGCGAATGTCATTAGCCCGTAATTAGCCAAACCGTGTATCGGTAACGTTGTTATAAGCCAATCTTTCATACGGTGTGTATGTGTATGGTGCATGATTTATTGTAGTGTAAATAATGTCGTATTTCATGTATGTGATTAGTCCATAATTAGTCGATTAGCACAAACCATCGTTATTTTATGTGAATGTGTGATACGCGATGTCAATATTTGGTACGTTATGTATTTGTAGGTAATCTTTATGTGAATATATGTATTATAAGTCAATGTGTCATACAGTGTGTATGTGTAGGTAAAAATCAACATATGATGCATGCTTTATTGTAGTGTAGATAATGTTGAATTTTATGTTGAAGTTACGTATTGTAATGTAGTTAGTTTTGTTTGAAGAAAGAGAGAGGCGAAAGCCTAAGAGTTGAATTGTTTTCGTTTGGAATCAGTGGACTTGGCAAGTAGAAAAGTTGTAGATCGTCTCGTGAGCATCAACAAGAGGTAAGTTTTGTGCCCATGCAACTATAATTTCTCGTGAGCATCAGAAATGGCATGGCACCCGCCACCACGTCTACTCTACTCTAGCCCAGCATCTTTTAGCTTTGAACTTTTCCCAAAATCAAAATAAACGGATACCTTTTGAAGTGAATATTTTGAAGTGGATCGGGTGTCGCCGACATGGCCACATAACCAGGCAGTGGAGGTGAAAAACAAAGGACAATACTTTGTCAAGATGACTCAGGCTCGCGAGGTGGAACGACATATGCGGCGTGAGCAAGAGCGCCGCGTGAGGGTGGACCAAATCCGTCTGAAGGGCAAGGAGGATGAGCTGCAAAGGAGGCGGGAGCAGCTAAGTCTGCGTGAAGCAGCCATCAAGCGTCAGGAGGAAGAGCTTCAAGCTCGGGAGGTAGCTCTCAAGTCCAAGAATGACAGGAAAAAGGATGCAGCGGAGCCATCTTCAAGGCGCGATAAAAAGGGGAAACAACCACGCTACACGCAGTAGACAAAATGTTACGAGCAGTTGGGTGGGTTAGTCGCATATCATGCTATATGTTATGCATGTAATAAAATTGTACGCGGCATGTTATGAAGTTTATTTCTATTCACATAAGGTTATTATCTCGTGTGTTCGCATTCAATGATTCAGATAGCAAGTCATTTAACAATATTATCCGTACAAAAAATTCCATAAAAAATTACCAACATATACGAGGAGAAGGCATCAGGCAAAGACAACACGAACAACTCATACATTTCACGTACATGACTTGTAGCAAGTAGTACAACCACCAACACACCAACGAACACAAGAACTAAAATACAACACAACCGTACATAAAACATTACCAAAAGAGCTTGACGACAAGATAGCATAAAACATTGCGAACATACACGAGGATAACCTCCAGCACTACAACTTGAGGATAACAATAAACACAAGAAACAAAATAGCACACAACATTAAATTTATCTTCCACTCTAGTGCAGCCGAAATGATGTTGCATCCGACGGGTCGCAACCCCACGACAACTCTCTCACGGCGAACACTTGTCATTCCTATTTCCCATTTCATCCTCCCACACCTAATCGGCAACCACCATGAGCTTCCTGCGATTCTATGACAAGAAGATTTTTAAACATACCACCACGATTTGAATGAACCCGAAACAATATGACTCACCGAGTGATTGGGGCACTTGTAGTAGTGTCGCCCAGGATTCTTGGCCGTCTGTGATGTCCTACGTCTAACCACCAAGTTGCAATTTGGGCACATCACCGTGGGTGCCCATGAAGACATCTTGGTGACTCATTGCCTAGTCCGGGGAGTGAGCACGAAATAAAACTACACAGATTGTGAACAACTTACTCGGAGGTGACTGATAACATGGCCGGGAGTATGTGAGGATGGCTCCGTTTTATAGGTCAGTGGGGGTAGCCTCACGCACAAAGACCACAGACAACACAAATCTGGACCCCACACCATGCTCGGTGAGGAGACAAAACATGCCGCCTTTTGAGGTGACCTCACAAAAGGGGCAGCTTTGCTCGATGACATGACAAAAGAGGTCGACTTTTCCTCGGTGACTAGACAAAGCAGTCGACTTTTCCTCGGTGACTAGACAAAGCAGTCGACTTTTGCTCGGTGACTAGACAAAGCGGGCTCTTTGTTGAGCTACCGCTCACCGAGTGCTTGATGACTCGGCTAGGCCATTACGACATATACATATTAGGCTAATACTTTAACTTGGCAGAATGACGTGTGGTACAATTTTCTACGTACACGTAAGAGAGTGAATGCACAAATTCCTGCAGGTCTTCAGGGGAGGAACCTATCTCATCAATTATCCATTTTCAGTCCCTGAGCTAGTGTCAAAGTCAATAAGTCATCATCTTCGGTTCCCCGTGGCTTGAATAAGGAGGACATCATTTCTAGCTTGGGTGACTGAGTGTGCACTGATGCTCTGTATTTAGAGATAAGAGGCCATTGGTGAGAGCTAAACACCTAAACAATGCCAAAAGGCATGAGTATAGCCAATTCGTGATTACTAAAGAGAGCAGTTGTCCTCAGTGGGATGCCAAAAGATGCCAGCTTTGGGCAGTGACATTACTAAAGAGAGCAGTTGTCCTCAGTCAAATGACAAAAAGAGGCCAGCTTTGCTCAGTGAGATGACAAAACATGGCAGCTGTGCTCAGAGACATGACAAAACGGGGCAGCTTTGCTCAGTGAGATGACAACACATGCCGACTTTGCAGATGACATGATAAAGCGGGCAGCTTTGCTCAGAGACATGACAAAACGAGGTAGCATTGCTCAGTGAGATGACAACAGATGCCAACTTTGCGCAGTGACATGATAAAACGGGGCAGCTTTGCTCAGTGATATGACAAAAGAGGTCAGCTTTGCTCAGTGGGATGACAAAAGATGCCAGCTTTGGGCAGTGACAGTACTAAAGAGGGCAGCTGTGCTCAGTGACATGACAACAAGAGGTCAGCTTTGCTCAGTGAGATGACAAAAGATGCCAGCTTTGGGCAGTGACATGACAAAACGGGGGCCTTTTTTCAGTGATATCGCAGCACTCCCATCTTTACTCACTGCTACGACCACGCGAACCATCTTTACACGTACGAGTAGAGACAAAACGGCCCCTATAAATTGGTATGCATTCCATTTCCCAGCGAACATTGCACATCCAAACCCCATACTACATCGCGCTTCCCTCACCCAACCGGGATGGACAAAGGCAAGAAGAAGCAATGGGACAAGATGGTGAAGGATTGGGAGGAGACCCGTGACATAGCACGGTCAGCTGCAACCCGCGATGCCGCCCGCGATGAGAAAATAAGGCGATACAGCCCGGTAGAACAAGCCCATCGTGCTACGATGAAAGGTCCCCAGAGCGCCGCGTAGCAACAACCCCATCTGGGCGTCCCCACCGGCGTTCGCCACAACTACCACTGAGGGGAGACACCTCCCTTTGTTGGTGCGGGGGCGTGTGCAAGTTCTTCAAGTCTAAGCACCGCATCGGTCTAGGTATGCGGCATCTGGGTTGCGCAAACTACTCCGTGACTACCCCAACCGCCGTTTGACACCGCAACCTATCGCGACCGCCGTGCGACCACATGCACCATTTTCCCTACCTTTTCTCCTTCACAACACGCACTAACAATATCTCTCTTTTATTTACAGTCTCAAAGCCCCTATGTGCCTACCGCAAATGGATCGATTTTGAGATCCACCCTCGACCAATGGACCCTCGACTTCGAGGAGTGGAATGTCACAAAGGAGAAGGAGTTGTTTGGAGGAGGAGCGCCGCAAGCACGAGCACACCCTGCGTATACAGCGCGAGACGCAAGCTCATCTTGAAGCGTGCACGCGTAGGGAGCGGGAGGCTCGCGAGATGGAGCGCGAGAGAAAGAGGGAAATTGCGGCTAAGGCAAAAGAGGCCGCGGAGGAGTTCAACGCCGAGCGGGCAAGGAAGGAAAGTGGCCCGGTCCACACGATGAGGTCGTCGAGCGATTGGGTGAGTTAGTCGCAATCATGCTATATGTTATGCATGTAATAAAAATCTACGCGGCATGTTACTCCCAACTGTATTATGAAGTTTAATATCTCGTATTTTCGCATTCCATGATTCTAACCTTCGAAATATCACTTACCACTTTATGTATCGACCGTTCTACGGTCAACCTTTCCTAAAAAAAATTTACCATAATTTTTTATGCATCTACAACTTACAATGAACATAATATTTTATTACAACTTTATCCGATTTTTATCCAGTTTATAACTACAAAATTGCCAAAACTTAAAACAATCACGGAGATTTCAAACCCTAACTCCAGCCAAACCCTAACGCTCGGTGTAAACGCGCGCTCGGGGGAATCAAAATCTACGCGGCATGTTACTCCCAACTGTATTATGAAGTTTAATATCTCGTATTTTCGCATTCCATGATTCACGTAGCACCTCATTTAACAATATTAACATAGCGGTCCTCACCGTACACGGAATTCTCACTAACCTTGAAATATCACTTACCACTATATGCATCGATATTTCTACGCTCAATCCTTCGCCAAAAAAATTTAGCATAATTTTTTTTGCATTTCCAACTTGCAATGAACATAAACTTTTATTACAACTTCATCAGATTTTTACCCTATTTATAACTACAAAATTGTCAAAACTTAAAACAATCACGGAGATTGAAAACAGCCCAAACCCTAAAATTCACTTACTATCTGTATGCATCGATATTTCTACGCTCCATCCTTCGGCAAAAAATTTAGCATAATTTTTTTGCATGTCCAACTTGCAATGAACATAAACTTTTATTACAACTTCATCAGATTTTTACCCTATTTATAACTACAAAATTGTCAAAACTTAAAACAATCACGGAGATTGAAAACAGCCCAAACCCTAAAATTCACTTACTACTGTATGCATCAATATTTCTACGCTCAATCCTTCGGCAAAAAAATTTAGCATAATTTCTTTTGCATGTACAACTTGCAATGAACATAAACTTTTATTACGACTTCATCAGATTCATTCCCAGATTATAACTACAAAATTATCAAATCTTGCAAAAACCACGAGAAATTCAAACCCTAACCGCAGCTCAAACCCTAACGCTCCCCGTCTACAGTGTGAACGCGCGCTCGGGAGGGGTTTCGCGCGGTGGGCAAGCGGACGCGCGGTCGGCACAGCGTTCGCGCGCTCAGGAGGAGGGACGCGCGGTCAGCAGACGAGTCGCGCGGCGGGGCAGCGGTCGCGCGGTCGGGAGGCGAATGGCGCGGTGGGGAGCGGCGCAGGCCGGTCGTGCGGTCCCCGACCGCACGACCGGGCCACGTGGCGGCCTGGGGTGATCCCGCGGTGGGAAGGGGTCCAAAAGTGGAATTTTTTTGTACAGGGGCCAAAAACGGAATTTTGGGTATTTTAGGGTCCAACAGTGTCCAAAATTCCTAAGTTTCTCATAAAAGACGGACGATGTATTTGGACACACTACGTCTTACTTTCTATTAGACCTAAGACGCAGATTTGAGATAAGATAGTAATTATTATTTTTATAACTTTGATATCATATTAAGTTTTATACAAAAGCTTAAGTCAATAACAAAACCACGTTACCAGTGTGTTTTTACAACTAGCAAGGTGACAAGTATTCAATCAATAAATTAATAATCTTAACATTTAAGTTACCATTCTACTATGCACTTGCTTTTTTCTTAATTGCACCGTTCAGAATGATTTAAAGGTGACAACACACCCAAAGCTACTCCTACACTAAATATTCAATCTCAATACATGACATAGCAATACAAAATATCAATTAATTGACACCATTTCTACATGCTTTTCAAATCCCCCATTTTCCTTTTATTGGATAGTCCCCTTGCTGTCCTGATAAGAAAAATATCATAACTTTCAATTTTCACGTCGTAAAATAGCAAACCATACGGTTCTAGAATCTACACAAAATTTCTTACGTTTTCCTTGTTGGCCAAATTTTTAGATTAAATCATCAAATACCCGTTTCTAACCCAAAAGACGGATCTATCTTCTTCTAAATAGCAGCAATTAATAATTTAATATTTTTTAATCTACCTGAGCAAATATATTAAACAAGGGCATATTAGATTCTAAAGAAAATTTCCTATCACTTTCTAATTATTCCTAAAATTTAATTCCAACATTAGGTAGACAAATTAATATTTTTCCACGACTATGTCCAGTAGCAACTCGGTACTGGGCAGCAGCCTCCCAAAATTCAGAATTTTTAAGCTACTTATCTGAAATTGTGTTATTAGAGTTTCTGAAAATCTTAAGAAATTACCTACAATGTTCATGTTGACCAAATTCCCAGGTTACTTAATTTACTAATTTTAATCCACTAATTTCTATAGACTGCCAAAACACGACATAAATACCAAACAACAGAATTATATATAAAATTCATATATCACAATATACTTATTCGATCGACATGAATAAAAATTTCCCCAAAAGCTATCAAGATTCTCTATAACTCTCTAGTAGATAAAATTTCTAAATTATACCTCTACACTACCTGTAAAAATAATATAATAGTATAGCAGACCAAACCGATCTACTACCCAATTTTTCCCTCGATGAACACTTGATTTCTCTCTAAATTGTATTTTAATCTATAATTAAAATAAGCAACAGATGAAACTCAAGTCATTACCCACAATCTAATTTGCTACTATGCAAAACTATCACGAACTAGCACCAAACAGCTTTAGGCCCTGCTTGATTGGGCTGAAAAATAGTGGCTTATGGCTGAAATTGCACTGTAGCTGGCTGAAATTACACTGTAGCTGAAGGTGGCTTATTTAGCGTAATTAAATTTAAAAAATTTAAAAATAGAAAAACATGTTAGCTCATCACGAACAACGCAAATGAATATGTGAGAAAAGAATCGGCAAAAAAGCTCAAAAAGCCAAAAGTTTAGAAAAAATGAAATTTATGAATAGTGAAAAATAAGCCAGAAGCCAGAAGCTCAAACCGAAATGAGCAGGACTAACCAGTTCCCCCATCTAGCTATTGTACCAACTAACGTACACATGTACAAAGCAGTGAAACTAAAGTATTTAGTATATATGGCGCTTTTTGTATCCATAATTACAAAAATGACAGTATGTGGATCGTATTTACAAAAATAGCGTTTTTGTCGTCCGGTTGCCGGGCGGCCACACCGCAAAGCTGACACGTAGGCGTGCCACCAGCAGCAGGCAGCCTACTACCCCACCACTAGATGGCTGTGGCCTACTGCCCCATGTGTAAACGGCAAGTAATTAAGTCAGTTAATTAGCTGGTTTAATTACCTGCCTTCATTTTTATATACTATTTATTTTAATTTTCAAATATATTAAATGAGCTCAAAAAATTACAAAATTTCATGTCCAACATTTGAACACAACGTAATTGATTGTGAAATTTTTTGGTAATTTTATCCATTGTTATTTTTGCTCAAACATTTGTACAATTACCAACTAATTTTTGAATTTTTAAATATAGCAAATGAGCTCAAAAATTACAAAATTTTGTGTGCAGTATCTCATGATAATTTACGTAATTGTGTAATTTTTTACAATTTTATACATTGTAAGTGTTGCTAAAAAATTCATACAATTACCAGGTGATTAGCAGGTGTGGCAGAGGTGAGTCATTTCATTTTATTTGCCTTGTTTAATTCGCATTTTAAATTTCTTTGCTTTGTTTAATCTGCATGTGAACAAAGTGCAGTGGGCCATAGAAATTTCTCTCATATGGAAATTGAGCACTCGTGCATGAAACAGACCTCTGAAAGTGTCACTTGCGTCGCGTCTGTCTCCCCACGTGCAGTTCACTCTCATCATTATCGTCTAACATCATGGCATTTTTGTCGATATAGTCCGCGGATGATCGGTGGATGTACTTCAAAGTATTATGCAAAGCTGGTAGTGTGTCGGGGCTGGTGAGGACGGTCTCGGATGCGCTTGCGATGCGCTACGTCCGCTCGTCCAACTCTCAATAGTCCCTCCTAATTATGCCTAAACAATTAGAACTAAATTAGTTACACCTAAATAACTACAACTAATTACGTACATATTTAATAAAGACAATTCATACGATAAAATATTACATGTTAATATGACTACTAAGAATGACAGTAAACAATATTTAATTGGCTGTGAAAAAAGGGGATGAAAAGCGCAAGCGAGGAGTATGAGCGAAGAGACTGTGAGGCGAGGAGTGTCAATGAAGAGACTGCAGGAGTGTGAGTGCGCGCAACTCAAAATTTATTAGGAGAGTGATAGCAAGCGAAGTGCGCTCTAACGACATGACGATACTGACGGGAGTGAGCTGCACACGGGGAGACAGACGCGATGCAAGTAACATTCTCGGTGGTCTGTTTTCTGCACGAATGCTTAATTTTCATATGAGCCAAATATATACGACCCACTATGTTTGTTCACGCATGGATTAAACAAAGTAAAGAAAAACAAAATATGGATTAAACCTAGCAATCGTATGAATTTTTTAGCAATATTCACAACTGATAAAATTATCAAAAAATTACTAAGTGAAGTACATTGTCGCGAGAGGTTGCACATACAATTTCTTAATTTTTTGAACTCATTTGCTGTATTAAAAAAATTCAAATAACCATCACATTGTGCAAATTTGATACAACCCAAATCGAAGGCCACGGAAGATCTAGTGATCAACTGTAGGAACCAACGTATTAATGTACAAAGCAAAAAATTCGGACTCGCTCGTTTTGACTTTAGTTTCTGATATTTAGTTTATTATTCTTTAATTTTATTTATTTTTGGCTTTTTAGCTTTTTTAGAGTTTGTTTACCTTTTTTCTTGTGTTCATTTGCATTGTTCGTAATGTAATAACCTAGTTTTTCTATTTTTTATTTTTTTAAAAAAATTTAATTATATAAAAACTATCATCTACTACGGTATAAATTAAACTCACTACATAAAAAAACTAAAAACCACGAAAAAAATCCAACTCAGCACAGCCTAGCCACTTCTATTCACTCTTTCCCTGGATGACTTCCTTCGGACGGTTCAGCGCCAACTGTCGGCAGCGAGGACTCGCACGTACGCACGCGCTGTGCTGGCGAGATCACACGGCCGAAGACATGGTGGTGATGGTTCGGCTGAAAAGCTCATGGCTTATGGCTGAAAACATTGTAGCTGGCTGAAAAAAGCACTGTAGCTGACAGAGACTTAGTTAGCATAATTAAATTTAAAAATTTTAAAAATATAAAAAATATGTTAGCCCATTACGTATAATACAAACGAATACGGGGAAAAAAGAACCGGCAAAAAAGCTCAACAAAAAACCAAAAGTTCAAAAAAAGATGAAATTTATGAATAGTGAAAAATAAGCCAGAAGCCAGAAGCTCAAGCCGAATTGATCTGGGCAAATAGCGGTGCACGCGGCCGCCCAGCCCGTGAGGCTCATGAACGATAAATTTCATACGTCTTTGAGCGTATGCATTTCTATCCAAACAACAATTAAACAGTACTACTTATATGCATGTATCTATCCATCTATCTGTCTATCTATTTAGACAGACAGACGGACGGACGGACAGATAGTTGGCATTGCATAAAACCCTTATTATGCCAGGGGGAATCGCCGCGCGGAGCGCCTCGCCACGTCGCCCCTGCGCGCGCTCGCGCCGGCGCGTGGCGGGGGAAATTTGCGTACGGTCGGGAGACCTATTTTCCCTCTACTTTTTGGAAATTACGTAGAGGTCCTTTTTCCTCGCGAAAAGGTCCCTGCCCGTTTTTCTTGCGGCGCTTTTTTCTGAAAAACCCCTTTAACTTTTTCGAAAATACGCATGTGCCCTCGATTTTTTTTAAAACTCCTCGCGGATCATCGCCTCTTTTACTTCAGTACACACGGTGGCTGGCACGGCGTGTCGCCACGCCTATGAGGCTAGTTGTTTGTATGGCGCGCTGAGCTGAGATTGAGTGAGCAGGCCCTTCTAATCCAATCTCAATTTCTCTTTTTCTTTTTGGGAAAATCTGTTGAGTAGCACTGAAAATACACCGTTTCTGGAAAATACCACTAAAAGAATCGGACTCCGGATATTACCACCAAAAACTTCAATTTTCTTCGGAATCTAGCATTCTGGACAAAAATGCCCCTCCCCCTCCCCTCCCTCACCTTCTCTCCTCCTGCGCCACCCCGTCCGCCTCCCCGCCCCCGCCTCGTCCTCGCCGCCGGCCTCCCCGCCTCCTCCCTCCTCACGCCGTCGCCTACCTCCGCCTCCTCCTCGCCCCGCCTCCCCGCTCCTCTCCCCGCGGCGCCCCGAGCGGCAGCGTCCTCCTCGCCCCCGCCTCCCCGCTCCTCTCCCGCGGCGCCCGCGCCGTCGCCTCTCTCCCCGCCTCTTCGCCGGCCTCCCCGCCTCCTCCCTCCTCACGCCGCCTCGTCTGCCTCCGCTCCACCGCTGCACCGGCTGCTCGCCGCGCAGCCGGCGCCGCACGCCGCCACCATCGCCGCGCCTCGCCCCGCAGCCGACCGCGCCGCGAACGGCCCGCTCCCGAACCTCGTGTCCAGGTACTCGTACATCGGGCTCGCAAATATCTGGCACACAAATCGCGAATAACTGAGAAGGGAGTGCAGCGATTAAATGAGAGGTGAAGAAAATTCATTTCGTACACGTACCCAGTGGGCAGGGGCGGAGCACACCCCAAGCAGGATAGGTTTTAGCCTGATATCGAGCCAACTCCTCGTCTTATCGAGCTTTTCCTAAAAATGACATAGTTTGATTTAATATCATTTTACATATAATTTAAAAGTATTTTTAGAAACGAGCTAACGAGCCGAGCCGAGCCGAGCTTGGACAAAATTCAAATTCATTTGAAATCAACTCATTTTAATGTTTAACCAATTAACAAGTATAATTGAAGCAATTTTGAACCGAGCCAACGAGCCCCACTAACGAGCTTTTTTTCCACCCCTACCTGAGGTGTGAAAAAATATCTAGTGTACAATCCGAATAAATTTAGTTCAACCTTGGTAATATTTTTATGGTCCAGTCCAGATAGATTAGATTATTCCACTATTAAGTCTGGGGCATAATTAAATCCTAGCTCTGTTACTGAGCAGTGGGTGTGAAATCTAGTGATACGTGATAGTAGTGGTGGTGCCATTATCAAGGGAAGATATCAAAAATTCTCTTCAGTCTTTAGAAATCACGCAGTTATATATGTAGACTCGTGGAGCTGTGGGGTACTAAAAGAATCCTGTGCAGTGGACAAAACGAAGAGAGCTCGAAGTTTTCTCTTTTGCTTGCTGCAAGTTAAGAGTTTGACGGTTTGACGGGGTAAAAAGAAAGGGATCGATGGGTGCACCCTTGGGTGACCGGGTAAAAAGAAAGGGAAGGTTCTTGGATTCTTTAGGTTTTAGAGCATGAAATCATCGGATCGGATTGATAATAATCGCGTGGGAGGCCAACGAGACGGCCGCTTTGTTCGACAGCATGATCTCCTCAGATCTTCTCTTTAGGTGAATTATAGAAGCACTCAATTGACGCTGCGTAGGCCTGTTCCAAACAGTTGGAACGTCTTAGCTAGTTAACACGGTGTCTCGTTGTAAACAGTTAGAACATATATAATGCTACCAGATCATATTAAACTCAAACACCAGATCATATTATAAGTTATTGTGAACAACCTTATAGTAGCAACCTAATTTTGTTCCTTTTTTATATCATACTGGCTTGTGTTTCCCCGTTTTGAAACCGAACACAATAACAGTGTGTAATTTTTTCTTGTAAAAAAATAGTGATCTTCTTGTTAAATGGACACACTTCAATATGTTTCCTTCTACCGTGCTATCTAAAACAGCGATCTTTTATGGGATTAAATATCGTGATATATCAAATAAGAAAGTTCAAAGAAGTCCATCAATTTCAATCATGAATTGCAAAAAATCCAGAATAAATTGGGCACTAGAGCTGACCAAAAATCCTTTATTGTTGACAACTGGGCATGTTCAGAGATTGATTTTCCAAAGCAGATTTACAACCATAGTATTTCTTCTAGTTAAAATTCTTTCCTTTGTAAGGAGAGTTTGTTCAAATGTATACCTAGGAGTCATAGAGAAAAACCTGTGTCCCAAAAAGGCATAGTAACAAAAAAAAAGGCCACAATGAAATCATACAAACTACTAATTAATCTATAGATAGCACAAACGACTATTAAGTGTTAAGTACATGTCAGTACATGTGCGCTCTTAATTTGTATGTCCAATTAAGATAGACTACGTATACATGCATGAATGATTGCAAGCTAACCGTGCTGATATAGTGACATTAGGCAACCGGGTGAATGGGTGACCTCTCGCCCTAATGCCTATTGCCTAATTAAGCACGTTACTCAATGTGAGTATAGCTGCTGTTTTCGCGGCAGCAGCTAAGTAATGCAAAGGAAGCATATCTGAAACCTACACCCCATGATGCAGCAAGCTTCATAACCCAACGAAAGCATGGAACTACCACCCATAGCAATCTGCCATCACCTTCCTAAGTTAAGAGCCTATTTGGATATCCCTCCTAAGTTAGCTTGTTTGAAACTAACCCATATCAATCTGCCATCTCCTTCCGAAGTCTAAACCCTAAGAACGCAAAAGGGAATAGTTAACTTTCCCATAGGTATCTAGAAAAATTCCTGTGTTCCAAACAAGGTCTTTGTAGGTTGCAAATGTTGTAGAGGTGCAGCTAATTAAAGGACCTATCTATATATGGAGCATGCATGCCTAATTAATCTCGATCAGGACAGGTGAGTAAAAAGTGTACCCCTTTTGTTGATTGCTTGTTTACTCGTTTTAGCACATTTTTGCATGCTTTAGATTCCTAGCATGGATTAATTGCATGCTCACAGTTAATTAGAGTCCTACGTTTTTTATTGTTACTAGCTAGCCATGTATGCATGCAATATGTTAGTGCTGGTACCAGTGCAAAATGGAGTAGCTAGACTTTCAATTACTCATGCAAAACCATGCACAACATATGAGCAAAACAAACACCTAGAAGTACCGCATGCATGACAGCGCATCATTGTTCTCAGGTTAATCAGGAAAATTTCCTGCATAAACTCATTTGGTGCCGAGAAATTTTTTGTGAAGCTACCTTTCCATTTTGCACCGATATTGAACATGCGTCACAGTGAACTATATACGTAGCTAGCTCTGAAATAGGAGTATTAGGAAATGCGCTTGCTTGCTAATATGAGAATGATGTTGTCACTAGCGAAGTCTAGCCATACTTACTTACATTACTTCGGACTTGCTCACCTCATGTTAAAGTTCATCGTCTGCATCTTGTCATACGGTGTACATGTGCGCTGTTAATTAATTTGTGTATCCAGTTAAGATCGACTACATATACATGCATGAATGATGAACCCTAATGCATGAAGTGCGAGAAATGTCAATTGCTAACCTTACTAACATTCTTAATTTGTCGTTGTCCTGGAGTGCTTCCTTGCTCATGGATTAATTATTTTCTACACTGGTTTGAGTTCCCGCATTGCAAGTTGCAAGCTTTCACCGTACGTTGCTTTGGACTTTGTGCTATTGCTTACTTACTCGGTTGAGAAATATAAGCACTATAGTTTAAAAAATTTTGTTGATAAATATAAGGTTTACATATAAATTTAACGTTGCCTTTTTTCTTATGCCCTTATTTATTTTCTCTCTATCATGTGTATCTATTCATTACCACCCACACAAAGTATTCTTTCATTTTTCTAAGATGATTATGAGGGATACAAGTCATTTTTTCCTTATGACTTTCTCAATTTCACAATCTTCTTCATCTTTGCGCGCAGTTAAAATACGTCTTATATTTAGCTGCCATTGCTTTAGTTTGGCACACGCAGTTGTAGTGGGCAATCGGGCCGCCCTAAGCACATTACTCAATGTGGGTGTGTCTAGTTGCTGTTTTTTTGCGGTAGCCAAGAATGCAACGAAAATATACAAAACCAATATCCATCGAGAGCATTGAAGTACTACTCATATATCATATTGGCCATATCCTTAACTAACTCCCATAAGTTAGAAGTACTACTCAAATTCAGAGAAAATTGTATCGCTGATATTTTGCCTGTAACTGGTGGTTACTAGTTTTATCGGCAGGGACCAATAAATTTTATATCAGACAAAAAAATTCGGATTCAACAAAATTCATCTAAAAAATAAAAAATAAAAATTTTCGTTCCAGAAAAATTTTAAAATTTCCGGTAACCGACGGTTACTAGTTATATTGCTGCACTTCAATAAAATTTTTGCTCCGATATAATTTCCCTGCTCATATCCCATATTTGCCATCTCCTTACTACCGTAAGTTAGGCCATTTAACAGTTGTGCTGCGATGTGGCGTCTAGTTAGACACCAACCTTTATCAATTTCAGTAAGATCTTGTTGTTATCATTCCAGAAAGATGGGTTCCAACTCTTAACTAACTTTAACATCCAAGAGCATAAAAATATAAGTGATTTTGAAAAGCTACCGCGATGCCTAAAGAAGAAGCTCGTTGGTTACAAATGGTGTCTACCTATATTAGTCACCGCTAGCCATCACTACCAGGCTAAGCAGCTTTGCCGAGTGCCGGTGGCACTCGGCAAAGCACGAGAAACACTCGGCAAAGGCTTTGCCGAGTGCTACCCACGGCATAGCTCACACGGCAAAGTTTCTGACGGCAAAGAGCTTTTTGCCGAGCGCTTTTCATCGAGCACTCGGCAAAGGCTTTGCCGAGTGCCAAAATGACCCTCGGCAAAAAAAAGGTCAGTGGACGGTGAGAACACGGTGACGGCGTCTTTTGCCGAGTGCCAGGACGGAATGGCACTCGGCAAATCCTTCCAGTTTGCCGAGTGTCGTGGTAATGACACTCGGCAAAAGCTTAAGCTTTGCCGAGTGTCATGGTAAAGACACTCGGCAAAGACTACAAGTTTACCGAGTGTCATTACCATGACACTCGGCAAAGCCAAAACACTCGGCAAAGTATGTTCCCAGAATGCACAGAAATGTTACTTTGCCGAGTGTTTTTACCATGACACTTGGCAAAGCCTCCCTTTGCCGAGTGTAACACACGGCAAAGTGGCCAAAAACTGCCTATTTTAATTGTTTATTGCACCCCACTCAAACAAGTCACAATATATCACAGATATATCAACAAGTAATCGCCACAAGTAATCACATATAGTCCACAAGTAATCCACAAGTAATCACATATATCACATATAGTCCACAATATATCACATATATCACCACAAGTCACAATATATCACATATATCACCACAAGTCACAATATATCACCACAAGTATCATTCACCTAGAGGATCCACACTTTGCACAGTACTTTGCTTCCGTGTGTTCTTTCCTAAATAGGATGCACCCCTTCGGACAAGCATGTATCTGCTCATATGGCATCTTAAGTGCACGAAGGAGTTTCTTTGACTCGTACATGCTCTTTGGCAGAATGTGACCCTCCGGAAGCATGCTGCCAAAAACTGTCAACATAGCATCGAAGGCATCTCGACTCACGCTAAACTGGGACTTCAAGGCCATTACGCGTCCAATGCCATCCAGTTGAGAAACCTTCGTGCCGCGTGAAGGGGTTTCGTACGCAGAACAACATGTCGTAATACGCCTTTGCGGTTGCCTCGCTCCTCCTCCCTACGTCCTTCAGCGAAGTGTGCTTCATGATAGTCATTTAACATGTCTCCTACCCCGCCATCAGCATCATAATCCTCGACGCGTGGTGTCACGACCTCCTCTCTCATACGATCGGATTCACCGTGGTAGATCCACCGGGTATAGTCTGCCGTAAATCCAAACTTGCAAAGATGTTTACCCATGACCTCCTTTGTTTGTCGACGCGTGTTTGCACATCTGCTGCAGGGACACCAAATGGCACGCGCTCCTTTAACCTTGGCAAATGCTAGTTCCAAGAAAGCATCGGTCTTCTCAATCCATTCATCGGACAACGAACCCTGACTTGAGCGGCCCGTGTACATCCACTCACGGTCATCCATCCTCTAACATATCAGGGAGTAATATAAGAATCAAATGCATCTACACGATCTTTCTCCTATCTAATAGGTGAAGATAGGTCCTAATCCCACTGAGGATGCGTAGATGAGGTTAGTTTCCATGCTCTACTCCTATCAGAGACAGAATTTGGCAGCACCTCCCATTGTTCTCCAAATACACGTCTGGCGGGGAGATTGTGTATCCGGAGAACAACGGGGAGATGATGCGAAACTGTCGCGGATCGGAGTAGACCATGAAACTAACCCCATCTACGCATCCTCGCTGTCAAAAACGTGGACAATTGAAGCAGATACGGTTATAGATATGCAAAGATCTGCATATTTCCAACCGTATCTCTTTCGAACGGAGACGCCTAACTAGGTTACGTAATCTATGAACATGAATAAATAGCTGAGCGATGAACCGAGCAAGGAAAAGGGTAACTCACAAAGCACGTAGATTGTCTACGTGGGAAGACAAGCTGTCGGAGCCGAGGGAGACGTCCACGGCTCCAACCCCATTATCTAACTAAATATGAAGCATGGATGTTAAGCTTGTCTCTACAATTTAGCATTACCTACTACAAGTTAAAACATCCATATCATGCCGCAATCCATAGATAAGGGAGGTGAACTACTTGGATTTTGAACAGATCACCATAATTCCATTGAATGGTAATTTCTTTCACGACCTAACTATCAAGTGGCATGTCCTCCCACAGTTAGCTATCTCTAAAAACTTGCATGTTGCAACTCTAATACTTGCATAAAAGCAACAATCAAGACATTTCCAATCAAGACATTGTGAAGTAATGTCCATGTCCTTCCACATTATCAGGAATGGCTAATCAAGACAAAAAGCAACAATAAGTTACCTAATCCTGTTGCACTAATGGTCCTAGATGGCTTCACTGTGACACTTCTTGCTCTGTTGAAATTAATGACAGTTCCTTGCACAAGCCCAGAAACATCAATATCTTCAACAATCAACGCGTCATATCTGCATACAGCATACCAATTACCACCATGGATTACATGCTAAATCAAAAAGTAATCTAAGATGGAATTGTTGTATTTAAAAGGCTATTCTAAATTGTGTTTTTGGTTGTCCTCATGCCTAGTTCATTGACGTAACCCTTACAAATCACCTCGCTTTTCATCATGCAAAAGCCCGCCACAATGCGGTTAATCAACTAGCTAGGCTTGTGCAAATGCATTGAATCTTCTCTATATAATTTCAGCTATGTAATGCAATAAATAATAACGTGAATAATCTTATCAATTGTGAGATATTCCCTATCTCGGAGATAATTAATTTCGAACATGTCATTCATATACTCCATAGCATGCACAAGAAAATCACAAATCAACACTCAATCAAAGATCGATATATGGGCCCAATCATTGGTTTACTATAGTAGCATAGAATAAAATTAGTAGGGAGTAAGCATGACTGACCTCCACTTTGTGGCCGGCGGGCGGCGGAGGCGAGGCGAGCGAGCGGCGAGCGCGCGCGGCAACGGGCGCGCGGGCGGGCGGTGGCGGGCGTCGCGCGCGCGCGCGGGCGGCGGCGGGCTGTGTGTTGTTGCGTGTGTGAGTGAAGGCCGCGGGCCGGGAAATTAACGTTTTGTTTGTGTTGATTGCCGAGTGCCCCCGATCTGGCACTCGGCAAAGCTCCCCCTTTGCCGAGTGTCGCCCACAAGGCACTCGGCAAAGATTTTTTTAATAAAAATTCCTTTCCTCTCTTTCTTTTCCATAACGTGTTTTACAAATTTGTTCGAATGTACTTCGAAAATGCCTTGTCAAATTCACTCAACAAAGCATATTCGATGCTTCTACGAATATTAGACCATTATTTCATGCAGTTATAGCTCAAATTCAATTTATATCAATTAAAATTCTATAATTGCAGTTTAAAAATTAAAATTATCAAACGGATCCGAAAAATTACCAAAATTTCACATGAAACAATCTCTGTTGTCTATTGCCTATACAAAAAGTTTTGTAGTCAAACCACAATTCGACCGTCACTTTGACTCCAAATCTTACCGGATCCTTCTCAACTCTACGCTTCTTCTTCAAAAATGCTTCGGTTTGTAAGCATCGTACGTGACAACTTATGCGAAATCTTATCAATTTTTTACCATAGCCTCCACGTATGATATCATGACATCTTGACAAATCTCATGATTTTCAGACTTCGTTTGCTTTTTTTAAAATTTAAAAACCATTCGGCCACACGTTCGTGGTCGTGTTTCCTGAACAAGATGTTCAAAATTCCTTTTCATTTCACAGGTAAGGCCTCAAACCGGGCTGAATAACATGAATATCATTTTTCTACTCATTTTTTTCCTATTATTTGAATCACTTGCAGTTCAAATTTGACTTGATTCAAAAAATTACTTGAAATGCAATTAATTAATTAAATATAGCAAACAAATACAAAAATATACCAAATTTTAACATGGAGTACCATATGTTGTATGTGGAGAGTAGAAAAAGTTTGAAGGGTAGGAAAGGAAAAGATTTTTATTTCTTTGCCGAGTGCCGCAAACAAAACACTCGGAAAAGAGCTCTTTGCCGAGTGTCAGCTCCAGACACTCGGCAAAGTTCTAACGGCGGCGCTGACCTCTAACGGACGGCGGTTGGTGCCGAGTGTTTTATGTTTGCCGAGTGTTTTCTTGTCAGCACTCGGCAAAGAGCTTCTTTTGCCGAGTGTCTAATCTGCAGCACTCGGCAAAGATATCTTTTGCCGAGTGTTTTATTTTCGCCGAGTGTCCCATTGGAGGCACTCGGCAAAGTGGTTGTTTACCAAGTGCCCGATAGATTGCACTCGGCAAAACTCCAGACACTCGGCATATAGCAGCTTTCCGGTAGTGCATGAGCTGAAGCAGCCCTCTCGTGGCCATGCCATCCTGCAGCGCGTGCCAGTCCACCGCCTCCAACGCCTTCAGCTCCGCTTCGTCCTTAGTCTTGTAGTCGAGCAGCACCATCGCCAGCGTCCCCACCATCACATGTTTCTCCTCCATCTCCGGCAGCATCGGCAGCCAGAACACCCACATCACCAGCGTGTGCCCCATCTGCAGTCGGTTCTCCCTCAGGAACGGCCCGAACGCCCCGGTGAGCCGGTACATGCCCCTCCCGACTTCAATGCTGGCCACCTTGGCGAACCTCATGAGGTCTCGGTTGCCCCTCCGGTCGTACGCTGCCATCTCAAGCTTGTTTTTCGAGTGGGCCAAGAGAGCCTTCTCGCCGTCGGTGACGTCGGGGCACTCGAGCAGGCCGCGCGCGTCATCGTAGGCGATCTGCAACCGGGCCTGGAGCGGCGTCGCGCAGGGGCGGACCTAACGTGGGACATGGGGGTTCAGTTGAACCCTCAAAAATATGGAAAAATAAACTGCTAATGATACTCCACAACGCAGCAAGCAAATCCACCACAAACTCCATGGACTGGATCCTATCCATCTCAGAAAGGAAGATTTGGATGAGATTGCTCACGGAAAAGAAACGATCCTCAGGACAAAGATCACTCTGAGAACAACAATCCAAGCAAGCTAGGGCTTCCTTACCAGCGAAAGAAAGATCAATCCGGTAGAGTGGAGGACGATGACGAAGCTTACGAGAGAAGAATTCCTTCGCTTCGAGGGTTAAATGACGTTGGCGTGATAAGTTGAGACAAGCAATATCCGCCGCCGCCGTCGCGACGAGATATGGAGAAGAGTTCAAGGAAGAGGATGGGCAGGAACTAGAGACGAGAGAGGTTTGGGATTGGGCTATGAGGATTGCGGATTTGTGGAGGAGGAGGAGGGGGATAGAAATCTTGACGATGGTCTGTCGCTTGTGCTGAACATGAGGGATCCATTCTAGGGTGCGTGTGGAAGAAAAAGAGAGGCTCATTGAAGGCCCACATGTCATGCATGTTACTTGGCGCTGGCCACTGCATCGCTTAGGTACCAGGTTTGCCAGTTTTGTCTCGGTGCACGCACGCGCAGACCAGCTGATGACTGTTGGCGCAAGGGAGCAGCGAGCAGGCCGGGGAAAATCAGTGTCAATCAAGGGAAGAAAAGGAGAGTAGCAACGAGACAACAGTTGAGAAAAATAAAAAGAGGAAAAGGGAGGAGGAGGTCGTGGCTTTCTCGGTCCTCGCTTGAGTATTAGATAGGGAAAAAACTAGTAAATCGGCTAATCTTCTATATTGTTCTCTTGTAATTATGGGTACTGTATGAGAGTAATTTAGGAATATCATCTACTAGATAATTATAGAGAAATTCGATAGCTTTCTACACAATATTTATTTGTGTTGATCGGATAAATAGATTTTAAGCTATGAATTTTGTAATCCAGTTGTCTGGTAAATTTATCATCTTCTAGTAGCATATATTAATCTATAGATTAAAATTACTAGATGGAATAATTTGGATGATTTATCTACATGAAAGATGTAGATAATTAAGGATTCTAGAGAGCCCATGAACATGATTTTTCGACGAGTAGGACAAAAGTTATGAATATTGGAATACTACTGTTTAGGACCGGTTGCTGGTGGATTTGGTGGATGTGAATAAGTATATATGGTCTGGATTTGCGATAAGGATCAAATGTTTTAAGATGTATCTCTCAAAATATACTCCCTCCAGTTGCAAATACGGTTTCCAAAATGTAATTTTGACCACTAATTTGTATTCTAATATGTTTGTAAAACCCAATAAATTATAATATTATGATAGTATATTTCAAGACAAATCTATACATATGATTTTCTTGTATTAAATGTAAATTTAAAAAAAATCGATAATTAAAGTTTTGAAAGTTTGACTACAAATATCTCCAAACGACATGTATTTGTGACTGAAGGAAGTATTTATTTAGTTAATACTCAATTCAGAAAAAATGTAATTATCAAAGTGTAATACTAGCTTACTTTATCAAGCACATGCACTCAACTACTTTATCATAAATGATAGAGTTATTTTTCCTCAAAAGTGTCCAATTAAAATAATTAAAAATCATTCTTAAATCTAGATAGTTTCCTAGAAATATCTAGATATTTTATTCGGAAGAATTTAATGGTGCCAATTGTCATAAATCTAGTGGTCACAAGAATTTATATAAACCTTTCAATCCAAAATATACATCATTTGGAAGAGTTGGTTTTGGTTTATAAATATTTATATTTTCTGATTCGGAAGCAATATGTTCGTCAAAGTACCCACATTAATTGTTATTCTTATAGAGAGGTAAATCATAAATAGAGACAACATATGTCAAAAACAAAAATATGTGCTACTTCTTTTTCTATGTGTATGAAAATACCATTTAATATGCTAACACAGAAAATAAGAAAAGAGAAGTGGGTTAAAGTTAATATCTATTTAAAAACAGAGTGCACACTTGTGTTGTCAACTAAAGTTATAATAGTTTTACTCTAAAAATTTGTAATTGTGCTACCACCAAATAAAGTGTGAGTATTAGATTGTTATTTCAAATTTTTTAGTGTTATTGACTTTCAATAGACTTAGAAATGTGACTTTTTATCTTTAGTTTTTATAAACCAATATAAGTATATATTTAAAAAATATAACACAAAGTAATTTGCGAACACCCATTTATATAATCCTAAATCTGCCATTGGCGTCGCGTCCGTCTTGTTGAGTAGCCTCCGGAGGGTGCAGATGGGCTTCCGGTCGACGCCGAGGAGGTTGATCAGGTGCGCGAGCCGGTCCTCCACGGGCAGCTCCGGCGGGAGCCCAGGGACGAGCCGGGAACGCTTCTTGCCCGTGCGTCTCTTCGTTCCCTTTTGCCCCGGGATCATTTGCACGGCATTCTCGGCCAGTGTCTCCTCGCTCGTGGGATGATCAGCCTGGCCATCTTGTTGCTGGTTGGAACGATCGATCTGGCCATTTGGTTGCTGATTGAGGTCGAGCTTTTTCAGACGGCGAATCCTCACCATAGCTGTTGGCCTGTTGCTTAGGGAGCAACTAACCAGAGGCCGGTCGATCATCTTATGGATCACAATTACATCTAGTACAGGAGTAGATAGAGATATACAAAGTTAAGCAGAGTACGGCAGGTGTACGTCGTGTTCTATTCCAACACACCACATCTTCCGAAACCAATTTCAATCAATAGGCAATCCTAAATGGGTCTGTCTACGAATAACTCGAATGTTTTCTTTCTAACTATTATCTAAAGCTGTGACCTTTGGATTAGATATCAAGAGACTCTTGTTTTTGAAGGGAAGAGATTTTTTTCAAAGAGGAGGGGAAAGAATTCATGTCCATTAGATCTCTAATTCAACAGTCCTAAATCTGGATGATAGTTAGAAAAAAAAATTTAGATGATATTTAACAAAACCCGTCCTAAATTCCTGATTAGTTAACTTTGTCCAGCTACGTTTCCAATGAAGGCAAATTGGCATTGGGCCCGTTGAGTCCACCGCGGCTGGGGTTTGATCTGGTAGTCGCCATGCATGCCCGGTGGCTAGCTCACATTCCAAGCTCGTGGCTTTCTCCGATGTGAGCGGCAGCGCCACCACCGAAGACAAGCAAGGCTGTTGCCCCAGCGCCTCCTCCTCCCCTGTCTTCTCTGGCCGCCTCGGCAGCCTTGACGAACCCGCCGAACCCGTTGAGCCGGTACATGCCCTTCAACTTGCGCACCCTGGCGAAGCTCTGCTCATGCCGTCGCGGTCGTAGGCGACCACGTAAAGGCCGGAGTGGAGTTTCTTCCGCAGCGTGCAGAGGCGCTGCCGCACGCCCAGCCGGTCGCGGGCGGGCGCGGCGCGCATGACCTCGCAGCGCCGCTGCGGCCACCTGCCGCCGCCTCGCCTTCTTCTTCATTGGACGTACGGTCGATCTGCCCCGCTGAAACGGCGAGCGGCTTGCTGCTGGTGGACGGTTAAGGTGATCGTCATGGTGCAAATTTAACCTGTGGTTGTTGCTACGTATTGGAGATCAGTGGGAAAAGCTATAATTTGTGCTCTAAGAATGATATCCATAACCATCAGAATAATAAATCTACTACTACTTGAAACACCCTGTAACCAGTATGCACAGTTCCTTGTTTAAATATGTCATCTCAAGACTCAACCAATCCAGAGGTCATGTGGTTAAATCACAATATTAAATCCACAGATAACCAACCTAACATGTAGTTAATAGAGTCCTACCATGTGGTATCATGGTGTCAAACTGATTTAAGGCCCAATGCAGGGTGTACATGTACAGGTGATTGTGTTTGTACAAAGTTCAGCAAAAATGCAGAGGCCCAATCCAAGCAAAAATGCAGTTTGTTGCAAGCAACGTTTGTCTTTTGCAGATTAGGATCGATCACCAATGGAAGCACGCGTACCAAACATTCCAAATGCAACAGAAGGACCGCGTTTAGTTAGTGTGTTGCAGTTTACGACCACCCTAGTAGTGCTTACAATCATATTGTGACTGCTCCGACCACGCATTCTGACTCCGATCACGTAATCGTAACTTCAGTTGACAAAAGTTACAATCACGTTCACGCTGCGCTCTTTCGACCACATAGTAGGCTCGATCACCGTAGTCATAACTCTATTACGACCACACTGTGACTCTATCGACCGCCATGATCATAAAGCTTACGATCACGTTGAAGACCTGATCGCCGTGGTCATAACCCGTTTACGACTACGTCTTCTGCTCTGCGACCATGGTTGTAACTCGTTTACGACCACGTCTTCAGCTCCTGCGGACACCTCCGCTCGATCGCCGTGATCGTAACTCGTTTCCGACCACGTCTGCGAACACGTCGAACTCGATACTCGATAGTTTTCCTGGAGCCAAAACTGCTTCTTCTCTTTTTTTATTTCTCTCTTCTATCGTTCAATCACACCGATCGCTTCGACTCGCTATTCTCATTACATTGATCTCTTTTATACTCGGCTCTACGACTAAGAAACAGAAAAGCACATAACTTGGAACCAGACTGGAACAGGACTTGACTATGATTTGACTTCTATAACTACGACATGAACTCAAAAAATTGACTCGTACTCGTACACAACTGCGACCCTCAAACCGAAAACAAGATTACTAACTCTAACAATCACCTCCTTAATCACGCCAATCTTCTCTCTTGCTTCCGCTTCTTCCTCTACCTGTACTCCCGTGCGCCATTCCTTCTTGAGCTTTGTACAATCTGACACTTGCTATGCCTTGCACCTAGACTGATTCTTTTCTTTCTTGCACGTCTGTTTGGGCTAGAGCACCTGCTCCCACAGCCACCTTAGTTTCGCCGTTACCTGAGTCTCTCGCACACCACTTCCAGTCTCTGCGTTCGTGCGTCCCACTGATGCTGGTCCCGCGTATCTCGTCATGGATTTTATCTGTAATACCCTTAAGAGTCAACACCAGGAAATTACTGTAAGAACACAGACACCGTTTAACTGTTCTGATGGATAGCAACGGCGAAAAAAGAACATGTACTCGATGAATGTTGGTTCTACGGCCTCGCAACCATTCATTTCAGTCGTCACCGGCGGGGCGTCATGGACGCAGTTGTGGGCGGTGGAAAGTCGGAAATGCTCTACTTTACCCCTGTCAAACGACAACACGCTTCAATGGTTCCACATCTTCAATAGTGCTCGATGAGCGGATCGAAATGTTAGCGGAGTTGCTGCCGCCGACGATGATACACATCCTCCTCCAGCCCTCCACACGTTCTCGAGTCTAAATCCCGGCTGCCTTGCACATAACCCAGTCGTACATTTACACAGTTGCACCCACACTGAACTAGTATTCACTTCTCGGTATCATTACTGCTGTTTTCATTTGCAATCGACAAGGCAATCATCAATGTTTTCAGGGGAAAAACAATGCAGTCATCAAAATAACTCATGATACGATCTTTAGTGTACTCATGTTACCAAATATACATATACATTCTATTGAAACAAGACAAACGTGGAGAAAAAATGTGATCACAAACCAGAGGAATTAAACATTTAAAAAAAACAGAGGAATTAATAACTTATTACCATTTAGTACCATTGTCAAAGCTTCAGTACCAAGGTTTAAAATAGCCGGCTATAGCCACCGCTATAGCCGGATTTAGCCTTTGGGAAGGCTAAGGGCTAAGAGAAATCACTTTTAGCGCTAAACATTTTTTTCCCGCTATTAGCCGGATTTAGCCCGCTAAATCCGCTAAATGGACTGCTATTTAGCCCGCTAAGTCTGGAGGGGAAAAAATCTGAAGTGGGCCGAATTCCCGTCTGGCCCAACTCGTGCTTAACCCTAGCTCTTGCTCTGCACAGCCTCACACGGTCACTCGTCCTCACACCAGCCTCCCGACTCCCGACTTCGCCGCCGCGCGCCACGCCTCCGAGCCCGTGCGCGCCGCGCCGCTGCCACGCCTCGAGCCTGCCGCCGCCGCCGCCGCGCGCGCGCTCCGACTCCCGACTTCCGAGCCCGTGCCGCCGCCATCGCGCGACGCCTCGAGCCCGTGCCGCCGCCACCGCGCCACGCCTCCCGACTTCCCGAGCCGTGCCGCCGCCGCCGCCGCGCGATGCCTCCCGAGCCCGTGCCTCCGCCCGCCGTTGCCACGCCTCCCGAGCCCGTGCCGCCTGCCGCCGCGCCTCCCGGCCGCGCCCGCCGCTTGACCCGTCGGTGGCAGCTATTTTAAACCTTGCGCTTGACCCGTCGGTGGCGGCAGCTGAGGAAGACCGAAGACCATGTCCCAACCAGAGCAACAAGGCAAGTTTTACACTTTTACTCTCCTCTGTTCCAGTGTTCTTCTTCCTTCCTTTGCTCCATTCAGACTTTAGAGATTGAATTCTGAGTTTTTTACATATACTTTTACTAAACCGCTAAATGAGGCTATAGCCCGCTATAGCCTTTGTAACCTCTACGGAACCCATCCGCTAAATGTCTTAGCCGGCTATTTGAAACCTTGTTCAGTACAAGGACAAAAACTAAGTACCATTTTCAAAGCTTCAGTACAAGGACAAAGTCTAAGTACCAAGGGCGCAACCGACAGTGACAATTCATGCATCCCTTCAACGAAAGGCAGCGTTCATCCTTACATTCAAATTCACTACAGATATTTGAAGGTTTATTCACTATGTGGTACAGAAATGCATAGAACAAGACAGCAACGAGGGCGGTCTCCAAACATACGCCCATTTCACAAAAGCCATACAGAAATGGCCTTGCAGAACTAAAAATGTCTCCAGTAAATTCAAGAAGATGAGTGGTGGCCACGACAACTAATACCACATCTTGAGGCCAAGAGAACAGACTAGAGAGAAACCAACACAGCTACAAACTGAAAACCCACCTTGATAATCGCCCGACATTTAACCTTGAAGAGCGATTAAACAGTGTCTTCAAGTAACAGCCTGCACCACCACTAAACTACACAATACACATCGCCTGGGTTTCCTTCCTGAGGGCAACAAAACTCAGCCCCAGAGAAGATACCGGTAACAAAACCCAACTGACTGCGTAATACATGCAAAACAAACTGCATCCCTAGAAACAATCAAAAATGATATTTTTATGAGGGATAGTAAATTTTAAGCCTTGTATAACCAGCAGTTTATTGACGCTCCAACCCTCTCAATCTTGTTTCTTCTGCTTCATATTACTAATCACAAGTTTAGCCTTTCTTCTCTGGGGGAAAAAGCATAACCAACCTCTTAAAGAGCCATTGCGTCAAGTTTCTAGATGTCAAAGGAAGCGGAAACTCGACGCTTCAACTTATTTCTTCTAACCATCTCAGCTTGGGACAGACTCTGATGTCATGGGTCCATTACCAGACCCATGAGAACTATGGCTGTTAACTGGAACAATACGCTGAGCAAAATTGAGCAACTGCTTGAACTGCTTGCGCTGATGCTCATTTGTGTGAGGAAGGCTGGCACGCAACAGCTCTACTGGCATTTCCCTGCTTATCACTGCCGTGGCAGCAGGTTGCATCCGCGCTGTACGAACCAAACTATCAAATTTACTAATGCAATACTCCGTAAGCAGCCCGAAGAACGCATCAAATGATGCCTGCCACATAGCTCGGTTCTGTATGCTGTAGGTAGAGGCCATATGCTGATCAGTGAGAAGCTCTGTTGCTCTGTCCAGAACAGATTTTATGATGACAGAAGCTCCAGCACCTGCAGCATGTCCAAGGGGTCGAAGAGGTGGCTGCAATGACGAACAGACAGTATCTGCAAGACAAGCACTGAGGCCGCTCAACTCCATCCGATGAACACAGGTGCATACAGCACTTGCAAGTTTAGTAGTTGTCTCAGCTGCGTTGCTATCCGAGGGCAAATTGCCAAATATAAATCTCAGATGCCGAAAGACTGCCATGCAAGCTATCCTTGCAAGCTCGCTGCCTGGATTCACAAGTTCAAGGTAACGGGAAAGTAGTTTCCGGCCCTTCGGTAGAGAGACTACGCGGAGAAACACCAGATCATCATTTGGCGACAGAGGTGCATTCTTATTGGGTCCAAGTGGATCAACTAACTGCAGTGATTCTGCCAGCTGCTCCAGGAGAGCCTGTCTTCTGTTTCTCAGTTGCAAACCACCATCTTGCTGTTGTTGCATCTCTTTGCGCTTGGGGAATCTAGATCTGAGAGGGAAGGGAGAGAGGGAGAGGGTACCGACCGTCTGATTGCGTGGAGGAGGAGCTAGCCATCGCGGGTTCGGCGGTGAAGTCTGCGCACGGGCAGCGACGGTCGGAGAAGAGGACGGTGGCGTCGGCGGCGGCGTAGATCCGGTGACGGGGACGGCGATGGAGCTTCCCGCCGCTGACTGCGCCCCCTCTAGATCGGTTAGGGTTTTGTCGGGTGGGGATTGCGGCTCAGGCGAATCTCGTAAGTCGAGCCGCCGGCCCCCACCCTCTATTGCGCAGCGCGACGGGGGCCCACCAGCCAAGAGATGGGTTGGGCGCCCCCGATCAAGGCGCGGATCAAGGCCCGATTAGCCATTGGGCTAATCGGCTGAGATCAATCTAACATTCTCCCCCTTGATCTCAATCTATGCTTTAACTTTAATTACTTTTGACTTTACTCATTCCATCGCAGATCAGTGCATAGAACATGTCTCATCGTCACGGTCAATCGCCGATAGATTTAACAGCTACAATACACCTCTCTGTTCTGAAATAGTTACTTTAATCTTTTGGGCCATCTTTTAGTCCAGGAATCATATGCTTTCCTTAAACCCATGCCGCTACATGTTCTCTCGAACACGTTGGGTGGTAAGCCTTTGTAAGCGGATCCGCTAACATCTTTGCGGTACTTATATACTCAAGACTTATAATTTGATCCCGAACTTTATCTTTCACAACATAGTACTTTATGTCAATGTGTTTGGCAGCACCACTTGACTTATTGTTGTGGGCATACATTCTGCGGGTTCATTATCGCAGACAACTTAAGTGGTCTATTGATGTCGTCAACCACTTTTAAACCGGGTATGAACTTCTTTGCCAGTTCACCCGCCCGTAGCCTCATAACATGCTACAAACTCAGCATACATTGTGGACGATGTAGTGACGGTTTGCTTTGAGCTTTTCCACGATATAGCTCCTCCAGCGAGAGTGAACACATATCCAGATGTCGACTTTCTATCATCTCCCGCATAATCAGAATCTGTATACCCCACTATATGGAGTGAATCGATCTTACAGATGTCATCATGAGGCCTTTTGTTCCTTGCAAATAACGCAAGACTTTCTTTACCAATTTCCAATGTTCTATTCCAGGATTGCTCTGGAATCTGTCAAGTAACCCGGTAACAAACGCTAAGTCAGGGCGTGTACACACTTGTGCATACTGCAAGCTTCCGACAGCTGAAGCATATGGAACCGATTTCATTTGTTCGAGCTCGTACTGGTTCCTGGGGCATTGAAAATCCCCATATCTATCGCCCTTGACTATAGGTGCAGGTGAAGGACTACATTTACGCATACCAAATTTCTTTAAGACTTTCTTTATGTATGCCTTTTGTGACAGTCCCAATGTCCCTTTGTTTCTGTTCCGGTGAATTTCGATCCCTAGAACGAACGAAGCTTCACCAAGATCTTTCATATCAAAGTTTGAGGACAAAACTTCTTTGTCTCGATGTGATGACATCACTACTAGCTAGTAGGATATCATCCACATACAGGATTAGGAAGATAAACTTCCCATCTTTAAACTTTGCATAAACACAGTTGTCCTCTACATTCTCTTTAAACCCAAATTTTCTTATTGTACTGTCAAACTTCAAGTACCACTATCTTGAAGCTTGCTTTAACCCATAAATCGATTTCTTTAGGCGGCATCCCATTCTTTCATTTCCTTCCACGACAAAACCTTTCGGTTGTGCCATGTAAACATTTTCCTCCAAATCCCCATTAAGAAATGCCGTCTTTACATCCATCTGATGTAACTCTAAATCATAATGTGCTACTAATGCCATTATGATTCTGAAGGAATCTTTACATGAGACTGGAGAAAAGGTCTCATTGTAATCAATCCCTTCTCTTTGCGTAAAGCCTTTTGCCACAAGTCGCGCTTTGTATCTTTCTATATTCCCTTGGGAGTCAAGCTTTGTCTTGTAGACCCATTTACAGCCTACTGTTTTGGCTCCTTTAGGAATAATTTCTAAGTCCCAGACTTTATTAGTCTTCATGGACCTCATCTCCTCTTCCATGGCCTCAAGCCATTTTGAGGAATTTTCGCTTCTCATGGCTTCTTCAAATGAGGTGGGATCATCCTCCATTTGAAATTCCTCTGTATGATAAATCTGATAATCATCAGAAATAGCTGATCTTCTTACTCTTTGAGACCTCCTCGGGGCCTCCTCATTTGGTACATCTTCTGTTTGAGGCTGCTGTTGCTCCCCCTCATCTGTGGCAATAGGTTCTATAGGATCCTGAAAAACAGGTTCCTCATTATCATTCATTGTTGCCACAGGAGGAACAATAACAGGTGCTGGCACCACAGTGTCTTGCACCGTCGGTGCAGCGACAGCAGGTAGTGTGAAGAATGGCTCTTGAATCATCGGAGTGGGCGCATACACCCGCTTCTCTTCAAGATCAATGTCACGAGCTACCATACTTCCTCTCATCATTTCATCCTCTAAGAAGACAGCGTGTCTCGTTTCTACAAACTTTGTATATCTATCTGGACAGTAGAAACGAAAACCTTTTGACTTTTCAGGGTAGCCAATGAAATGACAACTTACTGTTTTGGGATCAAGCTTCCCAAGGTTTGGGTTAAATACTTTAGCCTCAGCTCATACTCCCCCACACACGTAAGTAGTTTAGTGAGGGAACTCTTCCTGTCCACAACTCATACGGTGTTTTGGGCACCGACTTACTAGGCACTCTGTTGAGAATATGAATGGCGGTTTTCAACGCCTCCATCCATAAACTCAATGGGAGTGTGGAATAGCTCATCATGCTTCGCACCATATCCATCAGGGTATGGTTGCGTCTTTCAGCTACTCCATTTTGCTGAGGTTCGCCCGGTGTAGAATACTGGGCCACTATGCCATTTTCCTGTAAAAACTTTGCAAAAGGTCCAGGAACTTGTCCATATGGGGTATGTCGACCGTAGTACTCCCCCCACGGTCAGATCGGACTATCTTAATCTTTAAATCGTGTTGGTTTTCAACTTCAGCCTTAAATATCTTGAATTTATCCAAGGCTTCATTTCTTTCTTTGATTGGATAAATATATCCATAACGGGAGTAATCATCCGTGAATGTTATGAACGAGTGATATCCATCCACACTTTTCACAGGAAAAGGACCACAAATGTCTGTGTGAATAATTTGTAGAACTCCTGTGCTTCTTTTGGCGTCTTTCTTAATTTTCTTTACATATTTTCCTTTAATGCATTCTCTGTATTGTTCTAAGTCGGAGAACTCTAATGGAGGAAGAATATCATTATTAACTAGTCTTTCTATTCTCCCCCTCAAAATATGGCCTAAACGACAGTGCCATAATTTCGACGACTCATCTAGAGTTCTCTTTCGTTTCCTGTTTACATTCGTGAGACGAGATTCAATCACTTTCTACACGCGACGTTCCCATTATCGCATACGACATTCACATCATCACATAATGATAACAAATAAAACTCATTTTGTAAGATGGCAAGACCAACACATTCTTTATTAAACATTATTTCACACTTGCCATTTCCAAAATTACAATCATAACCATCATTGTCCAAATTTGAAACACTAATCAAATTCCTCTGTAAAGAGGGAACATAAAGGACATCTCTAAGTAAAAGAGTGAAGCCATTAGCTAGCTCTAATGAAAGATCGCCAACGGCTTCAACTTCAGCTTGGACTCCATTTGCGACTTTAATGCATCTTTCTTTTCTTGCGTAGTCCTCGTCGAACGGAATCCCTGTAAAGAATTAGCAACATGAACAGTTGCTCCTGAGTCAATCCACCAAGTGGATTTCGAATATTGCACATACAGGGATTCATTTATATAGGTAATAATGTTCTCACCTTTCTTTGCCATTATCATCTTTAAGTAATCAGGGCAGTTCTTCTTGTAGTGTCTTGTCTTCTTGCAGTGAAGACACTGATCTTTGTCTACAGTAAACTTATTCTGTGGAGGCTGATGGACAGAGGCTTTTCCCTTGTTCTTTGAGAAGGAGTTACTGTTGAAGTTCTTTTTCTTGTTATCCTTCACATAGTTGATAGAACTACCATGTGAGGATTTAATTCTTTCCTCCTCTTGCACACACATAGCTATGCACTTTTCCAAGTCCCATTTCTCGGGCTGCATATTGTAGTTGACAACAAAAGTGTCAAACTCTTTCGGCAAGGAAGCAAAAACCAAATGAATAAGGAACTCATCCTTGAGAGCCAAATCTATTGGTTTAAGCTTGGATGCCAAGTTGCTCATCCTTAGTATGTGCTCTCTTATGCCACTGCCACCACCAGAGTACCTTTCTGTCACAAGCTGTTTAATCAGCTGTGTAGCATAAGTCTTTGAAGAGCCAGTAAACTGACTCTTTATTCTCTCAAGGTACTCTGTTACAGTGTCACACTCTGCGATTGAGCCCACAATTGCAGGCTCAATTGTGTTCTTTATCACAGCCATACATTTCTTGTTGGCTGTGGTCCATTTCTTATGCTCAAGGTCATAAGACATCTGTAAGGGAGCATGATCTCTCTGTCTTTTCTGCCAAGCAGTATCATCCTCATTTTGATTCCTCACCGGTGCCATAGGCTCAGTGGGACGTGCTGTAGTGAGGACCCAGTCCACCTCAGCCAAGATAAACGCTAAGTCTATCTTTTTCTTCCACTCTCCATAATTATCTCCTTTGAGAGTGGGGATCTCTCTGATACAACTCATCAAGTTGTATCCGCCTGAAAAATAGTTCAAATAAAGTGAGAACGCAACAGCAAAATTACATGCCTTATTTCCAACGTTGGTCAAAATACGACATACAATTAAATCAATTTTATCTATACATTAAATCTACATCACCGTTCGGCAAAAATAGAAATAATGCATAAAAACATCAATTAAAAATTATAATACTGTTATTACCAACGTTGGTCAGAAAATAACAATATCATAATTATCTTGAAAATATATCTATTTTTCCAAAATTAAATTCTCCCGTTGGTTCGAATTTAATAATGAAAAATTATATCTTTAAGTACGCAGCGGAAAAAAATCTCTATTTTCTAGAAGCATCTTCTATATTTTTCTATTCTGTCAAAAATATCTCGTTGGTTCAATTTTTGACAGATTTAATTAAGCCAAAAAATAGCCAAATTATCAATTAAAGTGCATCAGCCCAAATTACCAAATTCTCTTTTCTTTTTCTTTCTCCGGCTCGGCCCAAAATGGCCCGCGCGGAAAACTTTCAGCCCAGGCTGCACATGCACAGAGCCCAGCCACCCACCGCATTCATCAAGCCCGTTGATTCTCATCGGACGACCTGGAGGAATTTCCGCCAGAACAAAAAACCGCACCCCCCAAAACCCTAACCCTAGAGGCCATTTGGTCCTGTCCCACGCGAAAAAAACGGAGGGAGCGGCGGCCGAGTCGGGCGGGCGGCTGCGCGCGAGCGCAAGAGGGGGCCGGGCGCGCAGCGCGCAAGGTGGCGGCGTCGCAAGGCGTCGAGGCGGCGCTGCGCAGAGCGGCGGCGTCGGCGGCGGCGCAGCGGCGTCGGCGCGGGCTCCGAGCGAGCGCGGCGCCATCGGACGGGCGGGCGGCGGCGGCCCCGACGCGAGCGCGACGGCGCCATGGGAGGCGCGGCGCCGCGGAGGGCAACCCCGAGCGGAGCGGTGGCGCGGCTACCGGCGCCGCGACAGCGGCCGAGGCGCCGGCGGCGGCCGCCCCACGTGGCGCACGGCGCGACCGCACCGTAAGACCCGCTCGATACCATTGTTGCATCTCTTTGCGCTTGGGGAATCTAGATCGAGAGGGAAGGGAGAGAGGAGAGGTACCGGCCGTCGATTGCGTGGAGGAGGAGCTAGCCATCGCGGGTTCGGCGGTGAAGTCTGCGCACGGGCAGCGACGGTCGGAGAAGAGGACGGTGGCGTCGGCGGCGGCGTAGATCCGGTGACGGGGACGGCGATGGAGCTTCCCACCGCTGACTGCGCCCCCTCTAGATTGGTTAGGGTTTTGTCGGGTGGGGATTGCGGCTCAGGCGAACCTCGTAAGTCGAGCCGCCGGCCCCCACCCTCTATTTATTGCGCAGCGCGACGGGGGCCCACCAGCCAAGAGATGGGCTGGGCGCCCCCGATCAGGGCGCGGATCAAGGCCCGATTAGCCGTTGGGCTAATCGGCTGAGATCAATCTAACAGCTGCTGGCTAAATTGCAGCAAGCGATCAATGTCATCTACATCAAGTAGTAGGCAAAGACCATCTTCAATTGTGATCCTAGCAGCAGGCATGGGTTCTTGGTCAAGAGGTTTTGAAGCAGATTTTTCAGGAATGTTATCACTTGGAGCAGAGGCTTCTTCAACATCAAGAAGTGGACGAGGCCTGCGGATGGAAGAAAATGGGAGCCTCCCAAGAGCATCAACCTGAAGATATGCATGTGGTTCATCCTTACTACGTGCACGAGAAGATGGATCTCGAATCAAAGTTGGACAGAAGTGGTGCTTCAGTCGTGCTCCTGCTGATTTTCTAGCCAAACAAGCTTGGTGGTAATAATCATCAATGTATGGATCATTGCTGTGAGTGGCGGCTTGCTGCATCTTTGCAATGTTCTCAATTTCTTCAGTGGACATGAACTTGGATCTGAATCTTGGCCACCCATTGTCCATCCTCATATTGCCAAGCCCAAAACCTTGGGGAGGGTAATGTTGGCCCTGCCTTCCGTGGTGCAACATTGATCTTGCTCTTGGATTACTCAAGTCAGGCATCCCAAAATTTGCATCAAACCTACCCATCATTTGTGATGGAGGATGCTGAGGACCAAACATCTGCAGGCTTTGTGGTGGAGAATGCTGGGGACCAAGCATCTGGGCCTGGAGTGAGAACTGTGGTGAAGACTGTTGAATTGGGAGCATTCCATGTTGTTGACGGGGTGGCGGCATTTGAGGTGGCAGCAATCCATTTGGATGCTGCACTTGGTGCTGCATCAAAGCTGGTGTAAACCTGGCACCATTCCCACGAATTGGCCCACTATTTAGAACATGGTTTTGTTGCACATTGTTAGTTGATAAGCCCGTTGAACCCATATGAGACAGGTTCCTACCAAATAGTGGCCCTGAAGGTGTACCTCCATGAGGGAACTGGGGAGGAGGGAGCTCATTTTGTGCGGACATAGGCATATGGAACGCAGTGGGAGGAGATGGCATGTTCATGTGATGTGGTTTACCAGATGAAGAATGAGATACTGAAGCGGATGGAGGGTACGAAATGAATGCTGATTTAGGTACAGGAATTGGCTCAGTGTGATTGTATTGAGGCTCTTGTTGGGGATATGATGATGTTCTGTGCAAAGGAGATGCCTTTGGTCCAAGCATAGGTTCATTAGGATTGTATTGAGCTTGAGCATCTTGCTGTGGGGATGAGGATGTCCTGTGCAGTCTGGAATCAGCAAAGTGGGATAAATGGGGAGGTTGAGACCACCGGTTCTTGTTATCCAGCCCTTGTTCAGCGTCCAATACAGGCCACTTAGGCAAATATGAAGATTCAGGCTCTTGTGCCCAGTCTGCAGTAGAAGGACCTATAAATTGCAGCATTAGAATAAGATGATAATAAATTAGAAACAGAGAAATCCAAGAGAACAAAGAATATTCTTTTTCATTGGTAAATTGAAATTTACATTCTAGCAATAAGATTAGCAGATATATAATATATTCATCCCATTGATCAGACACAATAATGGCACTTGGAAGTGTTCCTCAATAAAGCATGTGATATTAAACAGTCACGAATTATGATTTAGTTTTCTGTAGAATACCTAAAACATTCCTCGTTAAAACACAAACTTGCCATTTAGCAACATGCACAATTTCCCATTTAAAAAACGTGCACACTTAATAAAGGATGCAGTAGTCCGATGTGTATTGAAGAATCGTACCAGCAAGTAAAGAATTCTAAAGACAATTGAGCAAAACAGAGCACTACTCACTTTGTCTAGAAACTGAGCCCCCGGGACCAACTATTCCATGGTGCTTTGGTTCATTAACAATTCTGGTCAGCTGAAAGCAAATAGATATGCATCAGATCAATAGATAAGCTTCAACAGTCAAAAAAAGAGCAAATGTAACAGGAGAAACATGCAAATCAGATAAACAGTTGTCAGTTATTCAGGTAAAACCAATATGTGCAGCTCACGTGATAACTGATAACTATAATAAACATTCTATGATCTTTTACAAAGAACATAATGCATCATGATCCTGTTAACTCATACAAAGAGTACACCAAGAATCAAATGTACCACTATTTTGTCTGAATTTTTTCCCTTCGATGCATGTGCAGGATGTAGCTAAATTTTTTTAATTTTTCAAAGAAACAAACCTTTGAGAATGTTCCAGCAAGATCATCAACTTTCTACTTCCAAGTTATGTAGACAGGGTTTCAACCATAGCTGTCCGTGGAGGTGGAGCTAATTATCAATTGCAAGAAAGATAACGCCAAATTTCTCAGTTTACAAGGTGATGTTGTTGGCAACATAATAGCTCCCCTAAAATACAATTGACTACATTCTCTACCACGCTTTCAACCATAGCTTTGCACAGAGATTGTTAGCAATCACGGGAGAGACAATGCTAACTTATGTACTTAGTGGACATGATAATTCCCCTAAAACGAAATGGGCTGCATTCTCTACCAGACTCCTGCTGGCAGTAGCCAAAATGCAAAAAACATAGCACTTATTCATTGCGCGGGGGCTTTGAAAGGACATAAGATGGGCAATGGCCATCACCTCATACATAAATGAGACATATACATTACCTCTAGCATATCACTTCCATAAGTAGGAGAGTATTCTTCGTGACCAGGCCCAACAAAACCAGCATCTCCGCCACCATCATCATCTTCCAATCCACCTAACTCAACATCCTCCATCACATTGTTGCCAAAGAAAGCGTACTGTGATGCATCAAATTTGGTATCGCCTGTACAGAGATTGTGAAAGAATCAAATAATCACTATCAGAATATGCTATAGTATAACAAAGCAAAAGAACAATAAAAGTGCACTCAAGGAAAACTGTGTAAGACTAAACAGTTTTAAATGCATGCACAATAGAACATCACAATAGAAAGTTAATTATAGATGGATGCAAGTTGCAATATGGACAACCACAGATGGTGCATAGTTAAGCAATCGCCAAAAGCGGCAATCAAGACTGCAACTATTAAGCAAACCCACCACTGTGATTCAATCACTGCCAAATAACTATACTATAGTAGGGTTGTAAACAAGCCAAGCTCGAGCGAGTGAGCTCGGTAAAAACTTGAGCCGAGCTTGAGTTGGGGTCCGAACCTGGACCTAAGCTCAAGCTCGGCTCGTTGAAACTCGATAATAATTAAAATAATTTATTATGCACTACTTTTCAATAATAATCAAAATTTTGAGTTCAAACTCGGCTCTATTAAGCTCGATAACAGTCAAAATAATTCAAATATACACTAATTTTTAACAATAAGAAAAGCTCAAACTCTAGCTCGGTTTAAGTAAGCTTGGTAAGATTTAATATGTATCACTATTTAAACTCAAATCAACGCTCACAAACTATTCGAACTCGGCTCGGTGAAGCTCATGAGCTCGAGATCAAGCTCGAGTTCGGCTCGTTTAAAGTTCGAACCGAGCTCGAATCGAGCTTAGAAGTTAGAACGAGCTAAACTCGAGTAGCTCGCGAGCTTCAAGCTTTTTTATAGCCTTATACTATAGCCCACTCAAAGCATAATCTTACAAGAGGATCACATCTCGTTAGCTCATAGAGTTTCCACCTATCAAGATAAAAGTGTGGCTCCAAACAACACAATACCACAATCAATCTAATAATAGAATAATAAGCTTAGTTAACTAGGTATAATCTGCAGATTTTAGCTACTCCAAAATAACATAGGGACTGCAGAATTCTTTGAATAATCACAAACTTTATTGACTAGAGCCAAACAAAGGTGGAAATCAAAACTAATTTCAACAATGTAACTAGCTCAATTTACCACCATGGCCAAATTGATTAATCGTTAACATCATATTCCTAGCAAGGAAAATCATGGTAGAATTTCAGTTGAATGATTTCAAAATTACGCTTTGCCACTATCAGAACTCTGGAAACCATCAGAACAGTTAAGATTCTTTTAGCAAAAATACAGCTCAGAATAATATAATACTAAATTACTAATGTCAACGCTCACAGGAATCTCAACAAACTTAAAAAAAACTTGATCAAGCTCATGATTCCATTGGTTGACAAACCAAAGAAACCGCCGTCCAGAAAACCTGAAATGATTCGAACAAAGTACCAGTAGCCTGAATTCACCGTCTTCACTTCAGCCTTTGGAGCTGTGGATCAAAAGTTTCATCGATTTTTGAATTTAAAATAGTGCTGAAAATATATTGTGTCTTGAGAGAAGAGGTCAAACCATACTGGACTGGTTAGACCGCTCTATGCACTTTGGTCAAACCGTCTGGGGAAGTTTGGTCCATTTGGTACATTTTTTCTTGATTCTTTCCCTGTGGACAATTGATCGCTTCGATTTGCCTGGCCAGCAGGCGGGCGGCGTGCTTATCTTGTGTGACAACACTATAGAGCGAGTAGCTCTTCTAGTCGGGCAGAATGTTTTCTTTGCAACTTCTGAAAACTACAAATGTTTTCTTTGCATCCGCTAAGACGAAGCAGGAACCTTTACAGGTGGCTGTTTGCAGTTTCAAACAATATAATTGATCACGCCCGGCTCATGCATGCAGATGGTAGATAGCTGTACATGTTTTAAAATTTTGGCACCAACTCTGTTGTCATCCTTGGCGCTTGGACCCTTTGGAAGCTTCGCAACATTTGTGTTTTTGTTGGAGTGCCTCCTAACCTGATTAGAGCTTTACAGCTCGCTGGTGAGGAGCTGCATTTACAGTTTGGCGGGGCTAAAGGTATTTCATACCTTTTTGCCTTGGTGCCAAACTAGGTCGTGGTCGGGCTCATTTATAATAGGCGTGTGTTGTTTGGTTTTGAAGGACCTGATGTGGGTGGGTGTGTGTGTGTTTGTAAGGGCTCTTCCCCTTTTCTTCTTCTTAATATAATGATGCGCAGCTCTCCTGCGTGTTCGAGAAAAAAAAAATTTTGGCACCAAACCAAACTACGTTTCGACTTTTGGTGTATGGGGCCTGATATAGTTTCTAATGGCTATAGTTTCTAATATAGTTTCAGCAACGCTGCATGCTGATTGACTTAGTCTTAATGCAAACTTGACCAGTATTGATTGACGTATAAGTTGACAAAAACATCCTTGGCGTGATGGCTATACTTTTCTCTCTCCTTCGTGTTCAATCCTACATGCAAAATTAGTCTACTAAGGCCAGTCTCAATGCAATGTTTCACCTCCCGGTTTCCAAGATATGAAATTTAAGATGAAACCGGTCTCTATTCTCAGTGCATAGTTTCATTACACGGTTTCACTTGGTTGTTTTGGCCCACCAGTCTCTCTCCCCTCCCTCTTCCGCCCTATTAAGAGCCGTGTCCGTGCTCGATGAAACGAAGAAACGCTCTCAATGGAGATTTCACCCAGTTTCCAATGTTTTGGAAACAACGCTCAAACGTTTCGTGGGGATGAAACGTTTCCCTTCTCTCTTCTCCCAATTTCATGCAAAAAGCTCTTTTCTGTTGATGTGGCACCCTATTTAATGTGCATGAAACCCCCCATGAAACCCCATTGAGACTGGCCTAATTGAAAGTTAATGCATGCTACTTACGATGCTGCTAATAGTAGATCAGTGCATTGCTTTGATGCAAATCCATATCATGCACGGTGTTCTCACAGAGCAAATGTGTGTGCATGTGCAAGCCAATTAAAACACACAGCTGACTTCACGTAGACACAACTATGTATCACACAGCTGACCTCAAAAGATGCAAAGCTAATTTAATCATACTACAAATACCTTTTAGAATGTGTATCCAACTAAAATAAATTAAAACACAACTATGTATCATATACATTGTTCATTCTGATGCACATGGACAGTGGACTGGAAAATCAGACAGATGTCACCAAAACCCAAAACCCTAAGATGTGGATAGGTTGTACGTGAGATTGTTTCTAAATAAAGGACTGTTGATTTTGGGCGCAAGCACAGGCGAACCCAGTGCAAAGTTTGAGTCGGGCACTCTCTTTCAAATTCTAAAAACTATATTTTCTTTGCAATTATAAAAATTTTTCATGCAATTTAGAAAATTGAGTGGGGGCATATGCTCCCACTAGCATGCACGAAGGTCCGCCTCTTGCAAGGGCGAACCTAGTACAAAGTTTGAGTGGGCGCACTCTCTTTGCAAATTCTAAAAACTACAAATGTTTTTTTTGCAATTATAAAAAATTTACATGCATTTTAGAAAATTGAGTGGGGGCATATGCCCGTACTAGCATGTACGAAGGTCCGCCTCTTGCAAGGGCGAACCTAGTACAAAGTTTGAGTGGGCGCACTCTCTTTGCAAATTCTAAAAACTACAAATGTTTTCTTTGCAATTATAAAAATTTACATGCAATTTAGAAAATTGAGTGGGGCATATGCCCCACTAGCATGTCTGAAGTCCGCCTCTTGCAAGGGCGAACCTAGTACAAAGTTTGAGTGGGCGCACTCTCTTTGCAAATTCTAAAAACTACAAATGTTTTCTTTGCAAATATAAAAATTTACATGCAATTTAGAAAATTGAGTGGGGGCATATGCCCCCACTAGCATGTACGATGGTCCGCCTCTTGCAAGGGCAAACCCAGTACAAAGTTTTGAGTGGACGCACTCTCTTTCCAAATTCTAAAAACTACAAATGTTTTCTTTGCAATTATAAAAAATTTAGATGCAACTTAGAAAATTGAGTGGGGCATATGCCCCCACTAGCACGTATGTAGATCCGCCTCTTGCAAGGGCGAACATAGTACAAAGTTTGAGTGGGCGCACTCTCTTTGCAAATTCTAAAAACTACAAATGTTTTCTTTGCAATTATAAAAAATTTACATGCAATTTAGAAAATTGAGTGGGGGCATATGTGCCCACTAGCACGTACGAAGGTCCGCCTCTTGCAAGGGCGAACCTAGTACAAAGTTTGAGTGGGCGCACTCTCTTTGCAAATTCTAAAAACTACAAATGTTTTCTTTGCAATTATAAAAAAATTAAATGCAATTTAGAAAATTGAGTGGGGGCATATGCCCCCACTAGCATGTGCGAAGTTCCGCCTCTTGCAAGGGCGAACCTAGTACAATGTTTGAGTGGCCGCACTCTCTTTGCAAATTCTAAAAACTACAAATGTTTTCTTTGCAATTATAAAAAATTTACAAAGAATTTAGAAAATTGAGTGGGGGCATATGCCCCCACAAGCACGTACGAACGTCCGCCTCTTGCAAGGGCGAACCTAGTACAAAGTTTGAGTGGGTGCACTGTCTTTGCAAATTCTAAAAACTACAAATGTTTTCTTTGCAATTATAAAAAACTTACATGCAACTTAGAAAATTGAGTGGGGGCATATGCCCCCACTAGCATGTACGAAGGTCCGCCTCTTGCAAGGGCGAACCTGGTACAATGTTTGAGTGGGCGCACTCTCTTTGCAAATTCTAAAAACTACAAACGTTTTCTTTGCAATTATAAAAAATTTACAAGCAACTTAGAAAATTGAGTGGGGCCATATGCCCCCACTAGCATGTACGAAGGTCCGCCTCTTGCAAGGGCGAACCTAGTACAATGTTTGAGTGGCCGCACTCTCTTTGCAAATTCTAAAAACTACAAACGTTTTCTTTGCAATTATAAACAATTTACATGCAACTTAGAAAATTGAGTAGGGGCATATGCCCCCACAAGCATGTACGAAGGTCCGCCTCTTGCAAGGGCTAACCTAATACAAAGTTTGAGTGGGCGCACTCTCTTTGCAAATTCTAAAAACTACAAATGTTTTCTTAGAAAATTGAGTGGGGGCATATGCCCCCAGTAGCATGTACGAAGGTCCGCCTCTTGCAAGGGCGAACCTAGTACAAAGTTTGAGTGGGCGCACTCTCTTTGCAAATTCTAAAAACTACAAATGTTTTATTTGCAATTATAAAAAATTTACACGCAATTTAGAAAATTGAGTGGGGGCATATGCCCCCACTAGCATGTACGAAGGTCCGCCTCTTGCAAGGGCTATCCTAATACAAAGTTTGAGTGGGCGCACTCTCTTTGCAAATTCTAAAAACTACAAATGTTTTCTTTGCAATTATAAAAAATTTACATGCAATTTAGAAAATTAAGTGGGGGCATATGCCCCCCACTAGCATGTACGAAGGTCCGCCTCTTGCAAGGGCGAACCTTGTACAAAGTTTGAGTTGGCGTACTCTCTTTGCAAGTTCTAAAAACTACAAATGTTTTCTTTGTAACTATAAAAAATTTACATGCAATTTAGAAAATTGAGTGGGGGCATATGCCCCCACTAGCATGTACGAAGGTCCGCCTCTTGCAAGGGCGAACCTAGTACAAAGTATAAGTGGGCGCACTCTCTTTGCAAATTCTAAAAACTGGAAATGTTTTCTTTGCAACTATAAAAAATTTACATGCAATTTAGAAAATTGAGTGGGGGCATATGCCCGTACTAGCATGTACGAAGGTCCGCCTCTTGCAAGGGCGAACCTAGTACAAAGTTTGAGTGGGCGCACTCCCTTTGCAAATTCTAAAAACTACAAATGTTTTCTTTGCAATTATAAAAAATTTACACGCAATTTAGAAAATTGAGTGGGGCATATGCCCCCACTAGCATGTCTGAAGGTCCGCCTCTTGCAAGGGCGAACCTAGTACAAAGTTTGAGTGGCGCACTCTCTTTGCAAATTCTAAAACTACAAATGTTTTCTTTGCAATTATAAAAATTTACATGCAATTTAGAAAATTGAGTGGGGCATATGCCCCACTAGCATGTACTGAAGGTCCGCCTCTTGCAAGGGCGAACCTAGTACAAAGTTTGAGTGGGCGCACTCTCTTTGCGAATTCTAAAAACTACAAATGTTTTCTTTGCAATTATAAAAAATTTACACGCAATTTAGAAAATTGAGTGGGGGCATATGCCCCCACTAGCATGTACGAAGGTCCGCCTCTTGCAAGGGTGAACCTAGTACAAATTTTGAGTGGGCGCACTCTCTTTGCAAATTCTAAAAACTGCAATTGTTTTCTTTGCAATTATAAAAACTTTACATGCAATTTAGAAAATTGAATGGGGGCATATGCCCCCACTAGCATGTACGAAGGTCCGCCTCTTGCAAAGGTCGTGGCATTGGCTCAACGTCGTCGGCTTCACCGTCCTCGCCGTCGCTACCGCGGTTGCCGCCCTCAGGCTCATCGTCGTTGACTCCAGCACCTACCATCTCTTTGCTGATCTCTGAGACTCTGACTGACGCCATTTGGGCAGCTAGCTTTAGCAGTCCTTCATTTCATTTTAACGGGAACTAGCTCAAGGTATCCATCGATCATTCACGTATGGTAGCTGGGATACAAGTACTATACAAGTAGTATATTTACTGCATGGGACTGTATTGCTCAGTTGACTGAAACTTCTTATGTTTCAGTCACTTTTTCTGGTCCATTTGATCACCGTACGATTGTGTATTTCAATTGTTGACCTGTTAATGTTTGCTCATGGGCAAGCCGGGAAGCCTAAAATTTTAGCCCTTTAATTAAGCTTTGTTTTATGGGCTGTTTCTTTACTGCTTTGTTCAATTGGAGACTAGTTCTGTCCCTGTCCTATGCACGGAAGCACATTGTGCTGGAACATCTCAAAAAGATGTATGAAACATAACAATCATGCAAATCCTCTCCTTCCTGCACTTGAACGTCGGTCTGTCTAAATACATACATACATACATACATACATACATACATACATACATACATACATACATACATACATACATACATACATACATACATACATACATAAATACATACATACATACATACATACATACATACATACATACATACATACATACAAGTAGTACTGTTTGATTGTTGTTTGGATACAGATGCATACACCTGAAAGACGTATGAAATTTATCGTTGTTTGGGGGCCGGGGAGTTGTGTTGTGGCCGGGTGGACTAGAATGAATGAATGTACTCTACTACTGATCCATTCCATCAGTTAGTACATCAAATCAGCCTGTTTAATTCTTTATTCTGCTGCTACACGGATTGGATTGGATGCTGTACGTTTTAACTTGTAGGACTGATAATAGCGACTAGAGATGGATGAATAAGAGCAAACTTGATTAAAATCTTTTCCAAATCTTTTTTCTCAAAAGAGAAAGCGGGGTTTAGTTCTATTGAAAAGATAATAAGGGATTATTATCTAGAGATTAAAGTATATATGTTTACACGCAGTGCCTGCTCTACTCGTTCCTCGTTTCGGGGATCTTACCTTTCTCGAGTCCAATCTCGAAAGGTGCTTTAGGCAAGGAAATATATAAATGGATATTTTATTTGAATTTTATACTCTGGGAATTAGTAGATTATTCCTGTACTTGAAAAGTTAAAAAAGGATTATTATCTACCTAGTAAGGGCGTTGAGACCATAGCATGTTACACAAAAGCGCTGCTTTCTCAGGAGTGTTGGCGGACCTACGTATATGCTAGTGGAGACACGTGCCCCCACTCAATTTTCTAAATTGCTTATAATTACAAAGAAAACATTTGTAGTTTTTAGAATTTGCAAAAAGTGTGCGTCCGCTCAAACTTTGTACTGGGTTCGCCCTTGCAAGAGGCCGATCTACGTACATGCTAGTGGGGGCATATGCCCCCACTCAATTTTCTAAATTGCATGTAAATTTTTTATAATTGCAAAGAAAACATTTGTAGTTTTTAGAATTTGCAAAGAGAGTGCGTCCACTCAAAACTTTGTACTGGGTTTGCCCTTGCAAGAGGCGGACCTACGTACATGCTAGTGGGGGCATATGCCCCCACTCAATTTTCTAAATTGCATATAAATTTTTATAATTGCAAAGAAAATATTTGTAGTTTTTAGAATTTGCAAAGAGAGTGCGCCCACTCAAACTTTGTACTAGGTTCGCCCTTGCAAGAGGCGGACCTTCGTACATGCTAGTGGGGGCATATGCCCCCACTCAATTTTCTAAATTGCATGTAAATTGTTTATAATTGCAGAGAAAACATTTGTAGTTTTTAGAAATTTGCAAAGAGAGTGCGCCCACTCAAACTTTGTACTAGGTTCGCCCTTGCAAGAGGCGGACCTTCGTACATGCTAGTGGGGGCATATGCCCCCACTCAATTTTCTAAATTGCATGTAAATTTTTTATAATTGCAAAGAAAACATTTGTAGTTTTTAGAATTTGCAAAGAGAGTGCGCCCACTCAAACTTTGTACTAGGTTCGCCCTTGCAAGAGGCGGACCTTCGTACATGCTAGTGGGGGCATATGCCCCCACTCAATTTTCTAAATTGCATGAAAATTTTTTATAATTGCAAAGAAAATATAGTTTTGAGAATTTGCAAAGAGAGTGCCCGACTCAAACTTTGCACTGGGTTCGCCCGTGCTTACGCCCAAAATCAACAGTCCTTTATTTAGAAACAATCTCGCGTACAGCCTATCCACATCTTAGGGTTTAGGGTTTTGGTGACATCTGTCTGACTTTCCAGTCCGCTATCCATGTGCATCCGAGAGGAATCAGCACCTGAGACTGGCATCCAAGGTCAGCTAGTTGGTGAGGGATCGGAATCCTCTTGCCTGCGGATGGGACAGGAAAATGGTGCAGCCCAATCAAGCTTACACGATGTACTGAACTCTACTTCCAACAATTTGGTATCTCCGGATGGAAATGATGAGTCAACAGGCATTTCAGTTGCTCCAGAATAATTGACACTTGAGACTGGCTTCCAAGGGCGACCAGATGAGGAGGGATCTGGACGCTGTGTCGTGCGGACGGAAGAGGAAAATTGTACTTTTGCAACATCTGGAGTTAAGGGTTGTTTTCCTACTTCAATCGGGCTGCCCAACGCTGGGAACCGCACGGTACCATTTCATCAAAATGGTGATAATCCTGGTCCTTGAGGGCTTGAGGCATCTGTCCTTTTCGCTGGTAAAACCCTCAGCTCTTTCGGTTATTGTTTTTCGGTTCAGGCATCTTTCTTTTTGAACAAACATCTAATCTTCTACCAGCCGTGAGCAACTTGCCATTCTTGCTTTATCTCAAACTGATTGCAAATCGTATGGATAATTTTGCCATAGAAGTTGGGACATTCCAAAGCCTACTCCGCCTGCGCTTCATTATGCATAGTCTGCCCCTCTTAGAAATCCAAGAGGAAGCTCTGCCGTAACTTGTCTCACTTCAGCTGTTCTGCAAGGATCTAGCTGGTCTTTCTGGCATTGAAATCATGCACCTCAAAAGTCTTAAGGAAGTTGCTCTTGATTCCAGAGTGACTACCGAAACAAGAGGAACATGGGTAGCAGCGAACCAACAGTTTGGTATCTCCGGATGGAAATGATGAGTCAACAGGCATTTCAGTTGCTCCAGAAGAATTGACACTTGAGACTAGCTTCCAAGGGCAACTAGATGAGGAGGGATCTGGACGTTGTGTCATGCAGACGGAAGAGGAAAATTGTACTTTTGCAACATCGGGAGTTAAGGGTTGTTTTCCTACTTCAATCGGGCTGCCCAATGCTGGGAACCGCACGGTACCATTTCATCAAAATGGTGATAATCCTGGTCCTTGAGGGCTTGAGGCATCTGTCCTTTTCGCTGGTAAAACCCTCAGCTCTTTCGGTTATTTTTTTCTGTTCAGGCATCTTTCTTTTTGGACAAACATCTGATCTTCTATCAGCCGTGAGCAACTTGCCATTCTTGCTTTATCTCAAACTAATTGCAAATCGTATGGATAGTTTTGCCATAGAAGTTGGGACATTCAAAAGCCTACGCCGCCTGCGCTTCATTATGCAAAGTCTGTCCCTCTTAGAAATCCAAGAGGAAGCTCTGCCGCAACTTGTCTCACTTCAGCTGTTCTGCAAGGATCTAGCTGGTCTTTCTGGTATTAGAATCGGGCACCTCAAAAGTCTTAAGGAAGTTGCTCTTGATTCCAGAGTGACTTCCGCAACAAGAGGAACATGGGTAGCAGCGGCAAGGAGCCACCCTAACAGGCCGAATGTTTTGTTTGTCAAAAGGGCAGATCCGATTGGCAATGAACCTGTAGGGAACCCGGTTGCTCCAGAGGAATCAGCACCCGAGACTAGCACTGATCCGACTGGCAATGAGCCTATAGGGAACCCGGTTGCTCCTGAGTTTTCAGTTGCTTCAGAGACTAGCACTGACCCGACAAATAGCATGCTCATGGAGTTTTCAGTTGCTCCAGAGGAATCAGCACCAGACACTGGCATCCAAGGTCAGCTAGTTGGTGAGGCATCGGAACCCTCTGGCCTACGGATGGGACAGGAAAATGGTACAACCCAATCAAGTTTGCACGATGTACTGAACTCTACTTCCAACAATTTGGTATCTCCGGATGGAAATGATGAGTCAACAGGCATTTCAGTTGCTCCAGAAGAATTGACACTTGAGACTGGCTTCCAAGGGCAACTAGATTAGGAGGGATCTGGATGCTGTGTCGTGCGGACGGAAGAGGAAAATTTGTTGCCAAAATTGAATATACTAGATGATCGTTATAAAATATACTTTTGATAGAAATTAACAGTCAAGTGGTAACTTATAGACAATATGTATGTCTAAAATAACTTATATTTGCAATTGGATAAAGTATGTCATAGGAAAACTCGACTTAACTTTTTTAGTAATAATACTGGACTTAAATAGGTGGAGCTAGCTATCTTTACAAACCACTAAAACCAACCCATCACATTGTTGTATTTTATAAACTACTTGACCTATCTAATAATAGAGTTTTTATCCAAAGATGCTGACACGATCGCCATTTAGATTGTGCGGCATATGTTAACGCAGTTGTACACAAGGTAGTTTAAGATCCGGCTCGAGTTCTAAAATCATAGGACAACCATAGGATAGTTTAGCGGTGTGACATCTTGTCTCTGCCTGATGACTAGGGTTCAACTTCCACCAACCCGTGACGGTTGGGTGGGTTATTTGTGTCAAATTTTGCACTTTAGCTGTCTAGGATTTGAACCAGTGACCGGTGGATTGTGGGCATGACTACACTAGCTAATTGTCCCCACCGCTTCAAAAATAAAGTTCTAGAATCATAGGATCATCTGTGACTATACGGGACTATATCAATCTTAATCCCACTTTGATTCCCAATTATGTTAGAATCCTGATTCTAGTCATAAAATCAGTGAGAATCACAATTCTGATTCGAGCATAACTCCGATTTGTACTTCAGGATTCGGCATAGCTTATATTCCAAAGGTCATACTTTTGACATATAAACTCCGATTTTAGAGAACTCCGGTTTTATATGACAATGGATTTCTTTTTTTTGCAATTACAAGGAAGACGTATATGTACACACACCACACACAGAATGCATCCCCTTAGCACACACTTGGAAAGAAGGAGGCCAAGGATAAATCTGTGAGCTAACAAAATTCCTACTGAAGTGCAATTGCGTGTGCGTAAAGGTGGGCATCAGGATTTAAACCTTAGTGGGTGGAGTTGTACACCCACAAATCCACCATCCCACCATGAGCTGGATTTCAATGTTAAACTGTCGGGACCCCGGATTTCCAAACCCGGACCCTCTGTGTATTACAGCACTAGTCACAGATCAAAGCTAGTGCACACAGTTAAACAAAAATGATTACATAACCAACACACACGAAAGGTCTCATTATTACAAATGAGGTTTCAAGACCTCGCACACACGAAACACAGTGGAAGCAAAATAAATTCATTGTTACATAAACCTTAGTGGGTGGCTCGGCACGACAACGACGCATGTAGTCGTGACCTCCTTCCGCCTGATATCCCCAGCCGTTCACCCACTGCTCGAACGAGTACAAGCCGAAGACAAAACAGAGCACATAAAGTGGAGAGGAAAACAAGTCACCGAAGAACTTCTTCTGAAAAGATCTGATCTACTATTTCTTCATCAAGTTCTTGGCTACAAAGCACCTCATGGCACCTCTAAAAACCTTCTCTTTGAAAGCTCTAAAACCTCATCCGCTAACCTACAACATCACCTACTTTTATAGGCTAGCGCACAAAGCGCGTTCCACTCAAACACCTCAAACCGTGTCCTTATCCACCTGGACATACAATTCTATCTCTTCCTCAAATCAAGGAACCCAGAACTCTTCCTAACACGGGTTTTAACCACCTCGTACAAGTCATGGACCCCATCCTCAAATCAAGAGAAGCTTTATCTACAGGTAGAGATCTTGAAGACAATAATTCAATCACTAATCAATACTCAATAGTACATAAAAACTTCTTTTTTATATATATAATGGCCACAACAAATTAGGGAGCTTCCATGCTGCACAAAGAACGATCAGCATCCGTGCAGGCAACCTAGCATGTCGTGAGCATGGACGCACACATTAAAACAAAGGTATAAATATACAGAAGTACAAACTTCCCAAAGACAGGACTAAGAAAATAGCTACAAGGGAAGACCGTGAACACATCATGAAACTGAGAGGTGTGCACAATAAAAGACTAAATTGAATTTTCTTAGTTGGATCTTAGAATAGTGTATCACAGTCACATGCCACTTTTGATGATAGAAATTTGGTTGGCATGATTCCTGAAAGTGGCACAGAAAGAGGGTATCAAAGAGAACTAATGTTTCATCTTGTGCAACATGTCCTCAGTTTAATACTGAGTGGATAGATATACCAAAGAAAGCGTCATTCAGAATAATTTGTTTACCATTAGGCAGAAAGGAAATAATGTTTTAGACTACATCGCTACAGTGGGGAAATGAACACAATAAATTGAACATTGATTTGGAAGTTGTCTCAGTTTATGTTTCAAGTCATTTGGAGCTGTGGATCAAAAGTTTCGTTGATTTTTAAATTTAAAATAGTGCTGAAAATATATTCTGTCCTGAGAGAAGAGGTCAAACCACCCTGGGCTGGTTAGACCGCCCTTTGCACTTTGGTCAAACCGTCTGGGGAGGTTTGGTCCATTTGGTACATTTTTTCTTGATTCTTTCCTTGTGGACAATTGATCTCAGATCTTCATAGCTTTTAATAGCTATTGAAGTGGAGTTACTTGCTTTCTCTTTTGAGAAAAAGATATGGAAAAGATTTTAATCAAGTTAGCTCTTACTCATCCATTTCTAGTCGCTATTAGCGGTCCTACAAGTTAAAACGTACAGCATCCAATCCAATCCAATCCGTGTAGCAGCAGAATAAAGAGTTAAATAGGCTGATTTGATGTACTAACTGATGGAATGGATCAGTAGTGGAGTACATTTATTCATTCAGTGTCCACCCGGCCACAACACAAATCCCCGGCCCCAAACAACGATAAATTTCATACGTCTTTGAGGTGTATGCATTTGTATCCAAACAACAATCAAACAGTACTACTTACATGTATGTATGTATCTATCTATCGATCCATCCATCTATTTAGACAGACCGACGCTCAAGTACAGGAAGGAGAGGATTTGCTGTCCAAAAGAGCTGCAGAAAGTTAGTACCGATTGTTGACACAGGCAGAGATGATCGAGTGCTGATACTGAAGAATGCATTTGCACGCGATTTGTGTGTCAGATAGTCGCGAGCCCGATGTATGAATACCATTGCTCTTTGAGTTTGGGCAGCTAGGCAGCGCAGTTGGTAGCCTGAGTGTCTTTAAGATTTTCCATAGCATAACCTAAAAAAAGGTACATCTATTATAATATTAAAGCAGAAGCAAAAGAAGCTATCACATTCACACTCAAGGGTTAAAAAATCCCACGTTAATCCATGAAAAAAGAGAAATATCTATATTGTCAATTATGGTGAGTCTAAATTATAACAGTCCAGATTAAAAGAAAAAGTCCATATGAAGTATAATTTAGAAATAACTGAAATTCGAAATAAAAAATAAAATAAACACTTTGAACGATTTCACCTGCAAGGCAGGCAGGTACGAACAAAACAATCCGGTGAGTTGATTACTGCATTGCGTACCAAGTAGAGTAATCGACAAAGGGAATGCAACATAGACATAGGGAGATGAGAAGGGGAGGGGAGCAGCGTACGGGCTCATAGATACCAATGCGGTGGCCGGCAGGAGAGCCTACTCCATATTATCCTAGCATTTTGAGTCAATATTGTCGGGATCAGCCTACTTCACGCCCTCGGCTCCACCTACACAATTTGTCAAGGTCCGACAAAGCTAGCTTTGTGCCTTCGCCGACGTGCTCAACTTACACTGTGTGCTCGCTCTTCACCACCACATATGTTGCAATGTGTATTGAAGTTAATTTGTTTGTTGAGAGATGGATTTTTTGTAGAGATTTTTAAGATGGTGGAGTTTGTTTGTTGAGAAGGGGCTTGTTTTTGTTTTTTCTATTAGAGATTTTTAGCGGGTGAAAAGGGTGATGGGAGGGGATGGATGACATACCACCATCATCACTCACCAAGAAATAGGTTCTTTTTATTCAAGTAGTAAAGAAACTTATGTTTACGGCCTTACGGGGGATAAGGTGAAAATGGACCAACCCATTCTATTCCTCAAACAAAAAAAAGTGAACAGTAGGCCAGGGCTCAGTGTGTGTGCACATGAGCTGTGCCCCCCTTGTATCTTGTGGGTCCGCTCCACTGTCGGCCTGTCCTTCTCTGACAGTCCGACTCTATCTCAGAGCAAGTACAATAGTATAGCCAACTAGTGAGTATAACACTTGTCCATTTCATCTATAGTCTTTAAAAAAATAGTCCATACAATAAGGTAGCTATTACAATAACTATTTGGCCCCACGTGTAAGAGAGTGAAATGCATATTTTTACGTGCTATAGCTAGCTGTAATTTAGTAGTCAACTTCCTTCTCTCTCTTCCTTTCTCTCTCTGCCACGTAAGATTTGGTTGATATTATATTTGCTATAGCCTGCTGACTAAGTCTTATTGTACCTGCTCTCATTATCTCAGGCTGCAGTACACAGAATGCCATAAAGTCTGTTTCAGTTTCTAGTCAACGAAGAAATGCTGTAGAGCCTATTGGTCTGCTGCTACTGCAAAAAATACGTTACAACATCTTGTAGTGGTGAAGGAGATCTGCATTGGGCTCACCCTTGGGTTTTTGGCTGGTGGTCTGTGATGATGCATCACTGGAACGAGCAGAGGAAGACGAGGGCCTTCTACGGCATGCTTGACAGCGGCCGGAGTCGTTGAAGAGTAGCCTGAATGCTTCACACGTAGGTTAAAGTAGTGTTTGACGAGAATTTGAGTAGCCTGCATGCTTTACACCTAGGTTAAAGTGTTTGACGAGAATTTGAGTAGCCTGCATGCTTCATACGTAGCTCAAAAGTGTTGGACGAGAGTTGTGAATATGTCTCAAGATACGATCACATATGATAATATGCATGTGTATCTCTATACATGTAGAGACCAATGCGGTGGCCGGCAGGAGAGCCGGTGGAGAGCCTACTCCATATTATCCTAGCATTTTGAGTCAACATTGTCGAGATCAGCCTACTCCATGGCCTCGGCTCCACCTACACAATTTGTCAAGGTCCGACAAAGCTGGCTTTGTGCCTTCGCCGACGTGCTCAACTTACACCGTGTGCTCGCTCTTCACCACCACATATGTTGCAATGTGTATTGAAGTTAATTTGTTTGTTGAGAGATGGATTTTTTGTAGAGATTTTTAAGATGGTGGAGTTTGTTTGTTGAGAAGGGGCTTGTTTTTGTTTTTTCTATTAGATATTTTTAGCGGGTGAAAAGGGTGATGGGAGGGGATGGATGACATACCACCATCATCACTCACCAAGAAATAGGTTCTTTTTATTCAAGTAGTAAAGAAACTTATGTTTACGGGGGATAAGGTGAAAATGGACCAACCCATTCCATTCCTCAAACAAAAAAAAGTGAACAGTAGGCCAGGGCTCAGTGTGTGTGCACATATGCTGTGCCCCCCTTGTATCTTGTGGGTCCGCTCCACTGTCGGCCTGTCCTTCTCTGACAGTCTGACTCTATCTCATTATCTCAGGCTGCAGTACACAGAATGCCGTAAAGTCTGTTTCAGTTTCTAGTCAACGAAGAAATGCTGTAGCCTATTGGTCTGCTGCTACTGCAAAAAATACGTTACAACTTACAACATCTTGTAGTGGTGAAGGAGATCTGCATTGGGCTCACCCTAGGGTTTTTGGCTGGTGGTCTGTGATGATGCATCACTGGAACGAGCAGAGGAAGACGAGGGCCTTCTACGGCATGCTTGACAGCGGCCGGAGTCGTTGAAGAGTAGCCTGAATGCTTCACACGTAGGTTAAAGTAGTCACTACCAGACTACAGACCTTTAGCGAGGGTTTCTCATTTTTGTGACGGGCCCGCAAGGAACCCACACAAAAATATATTTGAGTGTCGGGATCACTTAAACCTACAGAAAAATTATAATTTTTCTGACGGTTTTAGGTAAACCTTCAGAAAAATAAAATTACAGTGACGGTAACCTTCAAAAAAATTACGGAGACCTAACTTTTGGTCTCCCGCGGCAATTTCGAAGACGCGGGAATATTTTTTTCCACGTGAGCCCGTTTATGTTGGAAAATATTGTAAAACCCTAAATTGTGCAGTCACACAGCCCTCCCTCCCTATCCGCACTCCGCACCGCAATCCCTAACCCTAAATCCTTCCCCGCTCGGCCGCTCCCTGGTTCCCCCCACCCCGCCTCCGCCCAGATCCGCTGCTCGCGGCCGACCTCGTCGTCCCCGACGCGGCCGCCTCCGCCTCCTCTCCTCCCACCCGCCGGCCGCCTCGCCCAGATCCGCCGCTCAAGCCCTCTCGTCTCCCCGACACGGCATCCGCCCACTTCTCTCCCACCACCGACCGCCTCGCCCAGATCGCCGCTCGCTGCCCTCCCGCCCAGCGCCGGCCGCCTCGCCCCTCCTCTCCTCCCACCCGCCGGCCGCCTCCCCCCAGATCCGCCGCTCAAGCCCTCCTCGTCTCCCCCCGCGCGGCATCCGCCCCTCCTCTCTCCCGACCGCCTCGCCCAGATCTGCGCTCGCAGCCTCCCCGCCCCCGACGCCGGCCGCCTTGGCCTGAGATCCGCCGCTCGAAGCCCCTCCTCGTCTCCCCCCCGACGCCGGCATCCGCCCCTCCTCTCCTCCCACCCGCCGACCACCTCCGCCCATCCTAAAGAAAGCTCGTGACTTGCTAGTTTACTAGCTTCAACAAGTTCTAGGTAAGTTCAAGCATCCCTCTACTATGTTGTTCTCTGCATAGATTCATAAAAATGTTAGTACAAGTATTTTACTCGCGTATTGAATATGATTCTGTGCTAAAAGTTAATCTTAACATGTTTTAAACACAGAAAAAAATTAATGGCAGACCGAGAGTGGATGTACAGTGGTTGGGGTCAAGGCTCTACACTCTCTAGTGATTGGATTGAACAAACCAATCATTTTCTAGATCGTGCCTTCTCCATAAGCACTTTAGTTAAATGCATCGTTAAATGTCCATGTGCTATGTGCCGCAACTATGTAATGCACAAAAGGAATGTTATTGAGTTGCACTTGTGCAAGTATGGGTTTAAAGAAAATTATACAACATGGACAGCACACGGGGAGACATTTGTTAGGTCTGATGAACCTGCTTCTTTAGGTGTCCATGAGGGGTTTGATGATACTGATCATATGGATGATATGTTGGTTGATCTTGGTGCTGTCCAAGCACCAATAGTTGATGAAGAGCCAACACCTTCTAGTAGTGCTTTCTATAAAATGGTCAATAGTCTTGATGAATTGGTCCATGAAAACACTTTACACTCAAGGTTGTCTCTTTGTGGCACTACTGCTAGCTTTAAAATCGAGTACAATATGTCAATAGCCCACTACAATGATACCTTACAATTGATCCATGAATTACTTCCCCCGGGGTCTAAGTTAGAGGAGGATTTCTACCATTCAAAGAAATTATTACAAGGCCTTGGTATGACTTATGTTAAGATTGATGTGTGCTATAATAATTGTGTGTTGTACTACAAAGAAAATGAACATAAAGAAAAGTGTGACTTTTGTGACACACCTCGCTATGAGGAAGGGAATAATAAGGTTCCACGCAAAGTCCTGCGGTACCTTCCAATTACAGATAGGTTACAAAGGTTGTATGCACATGAAGACACTGCAAAGGCAATGCAATCATATAGACAATCCACATCCAATAGGCTTGTACACCCATGTGATGGTGAAGCATGGCAAAAATTTGACATAGGCTTTCCAGACTTTGCTAGAGATGTAAGAAATGTGCGATTTGCTCTTGCTACTGATGGTTTTACACCATTTAGTTTGGGTGCTGCTCCTTACTCATGTTGGCCAGTATTCATTTCTCCATTGAACCTACCACCAGGCATGCTCTTGAAAATGCAATATATATTCCTTGCACTTGTTATACCAGGCCCTCAACACCCAGGAAAGAAATTAAGCATTTTGATGCAGCCCTTGGTTGATGAGCTTCTTAAGTTGTGGGAGGGGGTTGAAACATGGGATGCTTCAAGTAAGCAAAATTTTACCATGAGGGCAGCTTTTATGTGGTCAATCCATGATTGTCCTGCTTACGGTAACTTTGTTGCATGGAGCACCCATGGTACCTTTGCATGTCCAATATGTCTATGTGATACCAAAGCATTCCGCCTTCGTAGTGGTGGGAAAGCATGCTGGTTTGATTGCCATAGGCGTTTCCTTCCTAGGGACCATGAATTTAGAATGCAATCCAATGCTTTTCGGAAAAACACAATAGAATTGGGTGAACCACCAAGGATTTTAACGGGAGAAGAAGTGAAGGAGAAAATGTACACACTTGTAGGTGACACAAAGAACTATGGCAAAACACACAATTGGACCCATGTGAATTGCTTTTGGCAACTTCCATACTATCATAAATTACTGCTGCCACATAATATTGATGTGATGCATAATGAGAAAAATGTGGCTGAGGCTATATGGAATACATGCTTCGACATACCCGATAAAACTAAAGATAATGTGAAGGCTAGGCAAGATTTAGTTGACATATGCAATCGTCCAGCACTGCATTTAGAGTTGAAGGAGAATGGGAAGTGGCACAAGCCAAGGGCAGCATTTTGCATTGATAAGAATGACAAGCCAATTATACTAAAATGGTTTCAACAATTGAAGTTCCCTGATGGGTATGCAGCCAACATTAGGCGAGGGTTAACTTTTGCAAAGGAAGATATTCGGGCTAAAAGTCATGACTACCATATCTTTATAGAACGTTTGCTCCCGGTTGCTTTTAGTGGATTCCTTCCAGAAAACATATGGGTCTGTTTAGTGAGCTTAGTTTTTCTATAGGCAGTGTGTGCAAAAGAACCGAGCAAGGATACCATATGTTCCTTGAAGAGAATGTTGTTGTTCTTCTCTGCAAACTAGAGAAGATATTCCCTCAGGGTTCTTCAATCTAATGCAGACATCTAATTATTCACCTTCCTCGTGAGGCTCGGCTTGGAGGACTGTCCTAGCTCATTTGGATGTATACCTATGAGAGGTAGAAATATTAATTAAAATAGAATATCTTTTCTCATATAATTATTCTAACTAAATTATTCTTTGGACTTTCTAGGTGTATTGGAAAGCTTAGAAAAAAAGTTAAAAATAAGGCTCGTGTTGAGGGGTCTATTGTTGAAGCTTATCTAGTAGAGGAAAATACAAATTTTCTCTCACTTTATTTCAGTCCTAAAGTGAGATCAACTAGAAATAAGGTTCCTCGATATGATGATGGTTCTTCAAATTTTGATGTTATATCAGCTGCTAAAGCAACAAATATTAGGCCATCCAACACTCCGTCAGTCCGAAGTGTCCTACGTGAAAATGCAATGCTTCGTCGTCAATTACATGTTCAATCAAGACAGATCAGGGTAACAAATCAAATTGCACATATGTTTTTGCTGATTATTTCACTGGTCCAGTAATTCCATTCTTTTCTTTCCAACTACAGATGCTCTTTGAGAAGATAGGAGAAGAACCACCACTAGATGAAGATTTAATGTCACCTTTGCATGGCCAGGTCAGATCATTTAATGTCACCTTTGCATGACTTTTCTATTACATAATATGAGATCTAATGGCTTTTGGGTATGGCAGAATGCCAACAAATGCAGCAGTTCACAGGCTTCATGTTGATATTTGTAACATCTGGGCATAACCTCATTATTAGATCTAACTTGATGGTAAGGTAGCAAGGAATGCCACCTTGTTATAGATGACCCCTCATTGCTTAAACTGTACAGATAATACAATCTTCATTCTAGCATTAAATTGTGCACATCATTGCTTATTTTGAAAATTTGTCACACCTGTAGTCATGAGTAATACAATCTGATCAGTTGTGCAGAGTTACTTTGCATATAAGTTTAACATCTTCATTCTAGCATTAAATTGTGCACATCAGTAATATTTCTAGGAGTTAAGATAGGTACAGATCTTACAACATTCATGAAAAGGAAGATAATCATAGCTAACTGTGCTAAAAGCAATGATATTGGCCATTTTAGTAATCAATTAATAATCCTTGCCTTTGCTTACTTAATTCATATTAATAAGTTGATTATTCCTCTTACTCGTTGTGCTATATGGTTTGTTGTAGCGAACTGGCTCTTCATATGCGGGCTCACAACCAGATCCGGCAAGTTTCGGCAATGGGGATGGTGATACGAACATCGGCTGCGAGGGAAGCGAGGGGAACATCACCATGCGAGGCGGAGAGGAACATCACCGCGAGGACAGGAGCAATAATGGGGCATCCTAGGATGTTAAACTTGCTCACCAAGATGACCTTAGTCTTGATCAACTTAACTTTTGGTTGCAACAAAGATTAGACTAACTTTTGGCTATGCTACTTGCATATAGTAAGAAGTATGAACTTACCTTTTGGCTGATGGTAGATGCATGGCTGTGTATATATTGCTGATTTCTGGAAGTTCTGGAATGGCTGTGCATATAGTAAAACTGATGATGTCTGAAATGGTTGTGCTGCTGGTTGCTAAAACTGAAATTGGTTTAATGCCTTTATGTATATATGGCTGATTTCTGGAAGTTCTGCCCCTTTGTGGATGTGCTGTCCATTTGTTGATATGGATTATTCTGGATGTGCTATAAACTGCAATGTATATGTATGGTTTTGTTCTGAATTCTGGATGTATAATTTGTGCCTGAAATTATATTTTTTTACTGCAGTTGTGCTATCGATTTACTGTGATAATTTTGTGACGGGCCAACTACAGAGAAAGGGGTTCTCGGCATATTTAGAATGGCTGCATTTTTCTGTCGGTTACCTACACTATTACTTTCCCTGATGGGGATTTGTGACGGTATTAGTTACAGGAATATGAAGATTTGGGCCATCCACGATGCACTTTTTCCTGTTGGTGAACGTCGCGAATAAATTTTCTGTCGGGTTTTTCTGACGAGGTAAACATGCGAAATAAGAACTACAAACCTGACGTGCCCCAAAAATTTCTGGCGGCAACCGTCACTGATAGCCGACGCGAATATTTTTTCTGTCGGTTCACACCCAGGCAAATGTAATTTCCCTGTGCGAATTATCCTGTGGGCTCATGCCTGACGGTTAACCGTCACAAACAATATTCCTGTGGGTTTTCCCTCATTTCCTGTGGGTTTTTCCCCCTCGCGAAAGGTGCGATTCCTGGTAGTGAGTGTTTGACGAGAATTTGAGTAGCCTGCATGCTTCATACGTAGCTCAAAAGTGTTGGACGAGAGTTGTGAATATGTCTCAAGCTACGATCACATATGATAATATGCATGTAGAGTACATAGAATCCAAATACTCATGACAAGATAGTAACATACGTACATGCAATGCAACTAGTAGTGCATGGATGCATGTATATATGTGTACGTACGAGCCAGAACCAAGTACTGCTGTGTGGCCGCATGCTCATGTACTAATCAGCGTACGTCCTTGAGTTAATTACATGCATGCATGGGTAGTGTACATGTTGCTGATCCCATGGGCCATGGAGTCGTATACAAGTCAGGTCGGCAAATACATACACACCCTCGAGCGATTCGATAGCCTGCACGCGTGTAGATGCGCATCTCGGCAGTCTCTATTGTTATGCTGATGATCTCCAGCGCATTACTTATGTATGGTCGCTGCATGTAATTGGGAAGTGGCCAGGAACAGTTGTCGCCAATATCAAACGGATATAGGGATGGGTACGTCGCCGCACTTGTCTGGGCCGTGGGACCAAGTTCTGATGAGGTGCCTCTCACGGCAGGCCCGTACATTAGCAGGAGCAGAGTGGGCAACTGTTCAGGGCCCCCAAAATTACAGGGCCTCCAAATTTACACTAAGTAGTAATTAGCAATAGTTAATCCTTGAATAGAAAAACTAAGTAGTAATTGATGGAAGAGAATTATATGTGGAGTTAAAGTTCATCCAAGATCATATTGGCAAATCTATGGGCCCTCTTGATATTCTGAAGTATTTGAAACAGTATGGTTCTTTCCCAAACGCCATTATTGCATATAGAATTTTGTTAACCATTCCTGTTACTGTTGCATCTGCGGAAAGGAGCTTTTCTAAACTCAAGTTATTGAAGTCCTACTTGCGATGTACAATGACACAAGAAAGACTCAATGGGTTGGCGACAATAGCACTTGAAAATGATATTTTGGAGATGATCAAGTATGAAGATATAATTGAAGATTTCATTTCAAAGAATACTAAAAGAATGATGCTTTTCAGTAGAACATAAGGTCAGTTTGTTGCTTGAGTACTACTTTTATTGTTTTAGCATTAAGATTTGATATGTTCTTACTTCTTAGTAGTGTAAGAACAACGTATATTTTGAAACTTTATAGTTAAGTAAAAGTATGCTTTTGTTATATTATTTTCTCGAATTTTAGGGCCACATCACGCGTTTCGTTCAGGGTCCTCCAAATCGTAGGTACGGCCCTGCTCACGGTCAGACAAGTTGTTTCACTTGATATGCATCTGTCTGAGGTTTGATCATATCAGGTGCCTCCTTTTCTTTGTTTATGTGGTAGCTAGTGGAGGTGGAAAGATGGGTGATAATTTTTTGCAATTGATAAACCCTGTGGTTTTTCTAGAATCATGTATGGATCTTTGGTTTTTTCAGAAAAAACTTCGCTTTTTTCTGCATTACGTATAGATTCTTAATTTTTTTTAAAAAAATCTCTCACAAATTATCGCTTCTTTTGCTTCGGCCCACACGCAACTTCCTCTGCTAGTACCACGAGGGAGAGAGCTTTTGCAGGCAGCACAAGACAGACGTACAAAAACGAGTACTAGTGTGTGCAACATTGCTTGCGGTTGGCCTAAGTGGCCGCCTAAAAACTCGACTCTTCCCTGCCCCTAATCTAGGCCACGGTTTACTCCGCCCGGCGACGCTCCACTCGGCTCGGCTTCCAACTCGACTGATCATTGCCTCTGCTATCCGAAATGAACAACTTTGATAATTGGCCTTTTAGCAAAATATACTATTGAAACTGCAGATACATAATATTTTGAAATCATTTTCTATAGCAATGCTATAATGCTATGTTCTTGTGCCCCAAATCGACTTACATTTATGAAAGGATGAAGTATGATTATTTTTTTTTGTATATTTAGTGAAGTTGGAGTCGGTAACTTGCTTGGAATACTAGAGTACTAGTGCTTGCATCTCTTATCTTCCAAAATCATGAGTGTTTTTATGTGTGCTTCCTGTACAGATGTTTGCTATTGGTATGAACACTAACATCTACGAGTATGTTTTAGAGGTTCTCTGTGGCATTTTGTGATCAGTTTACTCATTGTTGATTATCATGAGAAGATATGTTTTACTTATACCTAGACAAAATTGTCATGATCTAGACCCATGGTAGAGCAACATTATTAAGTCTTCAAGTAGGATGTAAAAGTTAACAGCAAGGAAGAAGTATCGATCAAGTTATTGGACTTTTCTCTTATGTGTAAGCACGAATCTTTTCTCCTAGTGATTTTTTCCTGCTGTAGTCATTTGAAGTATCCATTGCCCTTTTAGCTTATCATATGCCAAATAATATCCCTACTTCGTAGCCCTAAGCCTTCCCTGTAATTCAAGTTTTCTACCCTCTCCAATATGTTTATCATTATTTATGTTCATTATGTTGAACCTTCTCTTGTTGCTCTGGCAGTATTTATTTTTCAGTGTTAGCAACAAGATGATAATTGATACTGGGATTCTTGAACATGTTGTTGTATTCGATAGTTGGCACTTGGTGAGACAAGAGATTTTGAGGTGTCAGCACATCTAAGACTTTCAGTTTGAAATTGTATTTCACCTGCAGTCGTTATGTTGACTTCAAGGTTGAAGCTATAGGCTTCCAGGGCAATATTAAGGAATATATAATAGGGAAGCTGTTTTTCCTCACCCTTCCGTACTATAGGGTGCACCCACTCAAACTATGTACTAGGTTCGCCCTTGCAAGAGGCGGACCTTCGTACATGCTAGTGGGGGCATATGCCACCACTCAATTTTCTATGTTGCATGTAAATTTTTTATAATTGCAAAGAAAACATTTGTAATTTTTAGAATTCGCAAAGAGAGTGCGCCCACTCAAACTTTGTACTAGGTTCGCCCTTGCAAGAGGCGGACCTTCGTACATGCTAGTGGGGGCATATACCCCCACTCAATTTTCTAAGTTGCATGTAAATTTTTTATAATTGCAAAGAAAACATTTGTAGTTTTTAGAATTTGCAAAGAGGGTGCGCCCACTCAAACTTTGTTCTAGGTTCGCCCTTGCAAGAGGCGGACCTTCATACATGCTAGTGGGGGCATATGCCCCCACTCAACTTTCTATGTTGCATGTAAATTTTTTATAATTGCAAAGAAAACATTTGAAGTTTTTAGAATTTGCAAAGAGCGTGCGCCCACTCAAACTTTGTACTAGGTTCGCCCTTGCAAGAGGCGGACCTTCGTACATGCTAGTGGGGGCATATGCCCCCACTCAATTTTCTAAGTTGCATGTAAATTTTTAATAATTGCAAAGAAAACATTTGTAGTTTTTAGAATTTGCAAAGAGAGTGCGGCCACTCAAACTTTGTACTAGGTTCGCCCTTGCAAGAGGCGGACCTTCGTACATGCTAGTGGGGGCATATGCCCCCACTCAATTTTCTAAGTTGCTTGTAAATTTTTTATAATTGCAAAGAAAACATTTGTAGTTTTTAGAATTTGCAAAGAGGGTGTGCCCACTGAAACTTTGTACTAGGTTCGCCCTTGCAAGAGGCGGACCTTCGTACATGCTAGTGGGGGCATATGCCCCCACTGAATTTTCTAAGTTGCATGTAAATTTTTTATAATTGCAAAGAAAACATTTGTAGTTTTTAGAATTTGCAAAGAGAGTGCGCCCACTCAAACTTTGTACTAGGTTCGCCCTTGCAAGAGGCGGACCTTCGTACATGCTAGTGGGGGCATATGCCCCACTCAATTTTCTAAGTTGCATGTAAATTTTTTATAATTGCAAAGAAAATATTTGTAGTTTTTCGAATTTGCAAAAAGAGTGCGCCCACTCAAACTTTGTGCTAGGTTCGCCCTTTCAAGAGGCGGACCTTCGTACATGCTAGTGGGGGCATATACCCCTACTCAATTTTCTAAGTTGCCTGTAAGTTTTTTATAATTGCAAAGAAAACATTTGTAGTTTTTAGAATTTGCAAAGAGAGTGCGCTCACTCACACTTTGTACTAGGTTCGCCCTTGCAAGAGGCGGACTTTCGTACATGCTAGTGGGGGCATATGCCCCCACTCAATTTTCTAAGTTGCATGTAAATTTTTTATAATTACAAAGAAAATATTTGTAGTTTTTAGAATTTGCAAACACAGTGCGCCCACTCAAACTTTGTACTAGGTTCGCCCTTGCAAGAGGCGGACCTTCGTACATGCTAGTGGGGGTGTATGCCCCCACTCAATTTTCTAAATTGCATGTAAGTTTTTTATAATTGCAAAGAAAACATTTGTAGTTTTTGGAATTTGCAAAGAGAGTGCGCCCACTCAAACTTTGTACTAGGTTCGCCCTTGCAAGAGTCGAACTTTCGTACATGCTAGTGGGGGCATATGCCCCCACTCAATTTTCTAAATTGCATGTAAATTTTTTATAATTGCAAAGAAAACATTTGTAGTTTTTAGAATTTGCAAACACAGTGCGCCCACTCAAACTTTGTACTAGCCCTTGCAAGAGGCGGACCTTCGTACATGCTAGTGAGGGCATATGCCCCCACTCAATTTTCTAAATTGCATGTAATTTTTTATAACTGCAAAGAAAACATTTGTAGTTTTTAGAATTTGCAAAGAAAGTGCGCCCACTCAAACTTTATACTAGGTTCGCCCTTGCAAGAGGCGGACCTTCGTACAAGCTAGTGGGGGCATATGCCCCCACTCAATTTTCTAAATTGCATTTAAATTTTTTATAATTGCAAAGAAAACATTTGTAGTTTTTAGAATTTACAAAGAGAGTGCGCCCACTCAAACTTTGTACTAGGTTCGCCCTTGCAAGAGGCGGACCTTCGTACATGCTAGTGGGGGCATATGCCCCCACTCAATTTTATAAACTGCATGAAATTTTTTTATAATTGCAAAGAAAATATAGTATTGAGAATTTGCAAAGAGAGTGCTTGACTCAAACTTTGCACTGGGTTCGCCCGTGCTTACGCCCAAAATCAACAGTCCTTTATTTAGAAACAATCTCATGTACAGCCTATCCACATCTTAGGGTTTAGGGTTTTGGTGACATCTGTCTGACTTTCCAGTCCACTATCCATGTGCATCCGAGAGGAATCAGCACCTGAGACTGGCATCCAAGGTCAGCTAGTTGGTGAGGGATCGGAACCCTCTTGCCTGCGGATGGGACAGGAAAATGGTGCAGCCCAATCAAGCTTCCACGATGTACTGAACTCTACCTCCAACAATTTGGTATCTCCGGATGGAAATGATGAGTCAACAAGCATTTCAGTTGCTCCAGAAGAATTGACACTTGAGACTGGCTTCCAAGGGCAACTAGATGAGGAGGGCTCTGGACGCTGTGTCGTGCCGACAGAAGGGGAAATTGTACTTTTGCAACATCGGGAGTTAAGGGTTGTTTTCCTACTTCAATCGGGCTGCCCAATGCTGGGAACCGCACGGTACCATTTCATCAAAATGGTGATAATCCTGGTCCTTGAGGGCTTGAGGCATCTGTCCTTTTCGCGGGTAAAACCCTCAGCTGTTTCGGTTATTTTTTTTCTATTCAGGCATCTTTCTTTTTGGACAAACATCTGATCTTCTATCAGCCGTGAGCAACTTGCCATTCTTGCTTTATCTCAAACTGATTGCAAATCGTATGGATAGTTTTGCCATAGAAGTTGGGACATTCCAAAGCCTACTCCGCCTGCGCTTCATTATGCAAAGTCTGCCCCTCTTAGAAATCCAAGAGGAAGCTCTGCCACAACTTGTCTCACTTCAGCTGTTCTGCAAGGATCTAGCTGGTCTTTCTGGTATTGAAATTAGGCACCTCAAAAGTCTTAAGGAAGCTGCTCTTGATTCCAGAGTGACTACCGAAACAAGAGGAACATGGGTAGCAGCGGCAAGGAGCCACCCTAACAGGCCGAATGTTTTGTTTATCGAAAGGGCAGATCCGATTGGCAATGAACCTGTAGGGAACCCGGTTGCTCCAGAGGAATCAGCACCCGAGACTAGCACTGATCCGACTGGCAATGAGCCTATAGGGAACCCAGTTGCTCCAGAGTTTTCAGTTGCTTCAGAGACTAGCAATGACCCGACAAATAGCATGCTCACGGAGTTTTCAGTTGCTCAAGAGGAATCAGCACCTGAGACTGGCATCCAAGGTCAGCTAGTTGGTGAGGGATCGGAACCCTCTTGCCTGCGGATGGGACAGGAAAATGGTGCAGCCCAATCAAGCTTGCACGATGTACTGAACTCTACTTCCAACAATTTGGTATCTCCGGATGGAAATGATGAGTCAACAGGCATTTCAGTTGCTCCAGAAGAATTGACACTTGAGACTGGCTTCCCAGGGCAACTAGATGAGGAGGGATCTGGACGCTGTGTCGTGCCGACAGAAGAGGAAATTGTACTTTTGCAACATCGGGAGTTAAGGGTTGTTTTCCTACTTCAATCGGGCTGCCCAATGCTGGGAACCGCACGGTACCATTTCATCAAAATGGTGATAATCCTGGTCCTTGAGGGCTTGAGGCATCTGTCCTTTTCGCTGGTAAAACCCTCGGCTCTTTCGGTTATTTTTTTTTTCTGTTCAGGCATCTTTCTTTTTGGACAAACATCTGATCTTCTATCTGCCGTGAGCAACTTGCCATTCTTGCTTTATCTCAAACTGATTGCAAATCGTATGGATAGTTTTGCCATAGAAGTTGGAACATTCCAAAGCCTACTCCGCCTGCGCTTCATTATGCAAAGTCTGCCCCTCTTAGAAATCCAAGAGGAAGCTCTGCCGCAACTTGTCTCACTTCAGCTGTTCTGCAAGGATCTAGCTGGTCTTTCTGGTATTGAAATCGGGCACCTCAAAAGTCTTAAGGAAGTTGCTCTTGATTCCAGAGTGACTACCGAAACAAGAGGAACATGGGTAGCAGCGGCAAGGAGCCACCCTAACAGGCCGAATGTTTTGTTTATCGCAAGGGCAGATCCGATTGGCAATGAACATGTAGGGAACCCGGTTGCTCCAGAGAAATCAGCACCCGAGACTAGCACTGATCCGACTGGCAATGAGCCTATAGGGAACCCAGTTGCTCCAGAGTTTTCAGTTGCTTCAGAGACTAGCACTGACCCGACAAATAGCATGCTCACGGAGTTTTCAGTTGCTCCAGAGGAATCAGCACCTGACACTGGCATCCAAGGTCTGCTAGTTGGTGAGGCATCGGAACCCTCTGGCCTGCGGATGGGACAGGAAAATGGTGCAGCCCAATCAAGTTTGCACGATGTACTGAACTCTACTTCCAACAATTTGGTATCTCCGGATGGAAATGATGAGTCAACAGGCATTTCAGTTGCTCCAGAAGAATTGACACTTGAGACTGGTTTCCAAGGGCAGCTAGATGAGGAGGGATCTGGACGCTGTGTCGTGCGGACGGAAGAGGAAAATTTGTTGCCAAAATTGAATGTACTAGATGATCGTTATAAAATATACTTTTGATAGAAATTAACAGTCAAGTGGTAACTTATAGACAATATGTATGTCTAAAATAACTTATATTTGCAATTGGATAAAGTATGTCATAGGAAAACTCGACTTAACTTTTTTAGTAATAATACTGGACTTAAATAGGTGGAGCTAGCTATCTTTACAAAACCACTAAAACCAACCCATCACATTGTTGTATTTTATAAACTACTTGACCTATCTAATAATAGAGTTTTTATCCAAAGATGCTGACACGATCGCCATTTAGATTGTGCGGCATATGTTAACGCAGTTGTACACAAGGTAGTTTAAGATCCGGCTCGAGTTCTAAAATCATAGGACAACCATAGGATAGTTTAGCGGTGTGACATCTTGTCTCTGCCTGATGACTAGGGTTCAACTTCCACCAACCTGTGTCGGTTGGGTGGGTTATTTGTGTCAAATTTTGCACTTTAGCTGTCTATGATTTGAACTAGTGACCGGTGGATTGTGGGCATGACTACACTAGCTAATTGTCCCCACCGCTTCAAAAATAAAGTTCTAGAATCATAGGATCATCTGTGACTATACGGGACTATATCAATCTTAATCCCACTTTGATTCCCAATTATGTTATAATCCTGATTCTAGTCATAAAATCAGTGAGAATCACAATTCTGATTCGAGCATAACTCCGATTTGTACTTCAGGATTCGGCATAGCTTATATTCCAAAGGTCATACTTTTGACATATAAACTCCGGTTTTAGAGATCATATATGACAATGGATTTCTTTTTTTTTGCAATTACAAGGAAGACGTATATGTACACACACCACACACAGAATGCATCCCCTTAGCACACACTTGGAAAGAAGGAGGCCAAGGATAAATCCGTGAGCTAACAAAATTCCTACTGAAGTGCAATTGCGTGTGCGTAAAGGTGGGCATCAGGATTTAAACCTTAGTGGGTGGAGTTGTACACCCACAAATCCACCGTCCCACCATGAGGTGGATTTCAATGTTAAACTGTCGGGACCCCGGATTTCCAAACCCGGACCCTCTGTGTATTACAGCACTAGTCACAGATCAAAGCTAGTGCACACAGTTAAACAAAAATGATTACATAACCAACAATGCTTTATTACAATAATAGAGAGTACTGACTGAAAGGTCTCATTATTACAAATGTGGTTTCAAGACCTCGCACACACGAAACACAGTGGAAGCAAAGTAAATTCAATGTTACATAAACCTTAGTGGGTGGCTCGGCACGACAACGACGCACGTAGTCGTGACCTCCTTCCGCCTGATATCCCCAGCCGTTCACCCACTGCTCGAACGAGTACAAGCCGAAGACAAAACAGAGCACGTAAAGTGGAGAGGAAAACAAGTCACCGAAGAACTTCTTCTGAAAAGATCTGATCTACTATTTCTTCATCAAGTTCTTGGCTACAAAGCACCTCATGCCACCTCTAAAAACCTTCTCTTTGAAAGCTCTAAAACCTCATCCACTAACCTACAGCATCACCTACTTTTATAGGCTAGCGCACAAAGCGCGTTCCACTCAAACACCTCAAACCGTGTCCTTATCCACCTGGACATACAATTCTATCTCTTCCTCAAATCAAGGAACCCAGAACTCTTCCTAACACGGGTTTTAACCACCTCGTACAAGTCATGGACCCCATCCTCAAATCAAGAGAAGCTTTATCTACAGGTAGAGATCTTGAAGACAATAATTCAATCACTAATCAATACTCAATAGTACATAAAAACTTTTTTTTATATATGTAATGGTCACATCAAATTAGGGAGCTTCCATGCTGCACAAAGAACGATCAGCATCCATGCAGGCAACCTAGCATGTGGTGAGCATGGACGCACACATTAAAACAAAGGTATAAATATACATAAGTACAAACTTCCCAAAGACAGGACTAAGAAAATAGCTACAAGGGAAGACCGTGAACACATCATGAAACTGAGAGGTGTGCACAATAAAAGACTAAATTGAATTTTCTTAGTTGGATCTTAGAATAGTGTATCACAGTCACATGCCACTTTTGATAATAGAAATTTGGTTGGCATGATTCCTGAAAGTGGCACTGAAAGAGGGTATCAAAGAGAACTAATGTTTCATCTTGTGCAACATGTCCTCAGTTTAATATTGAGTGGATAGATATACCAAAGAAAGCGTCATTCAGAATAATTTGTTTACCATTAGCGAAAGGAAATAATGTTTTAGACTACTTACTCTGTGGGGAAATGAACACAATAAATTGAACATTGATTTGGAAGTTGTCTCAGTTTATGTTTCAAGTCATTTGGAGCTGTGGATCAAAAGTTTCGTTGATTTTTGAATTTAAAATAGTGCTGAAAATATATTCTGTCCTGAGAGAAGAGGTCAAACCACCCTGGGCTGGTTAGACCGCCCTTTGCACTTTGGTCAAACCGTCTAGGGAGGTTTGGTCCATTTGGTACATTTTTTCTTGATTCTTTCCTTGTGGACAATTGATCTCAGATCTTCATAGCTTTTAATAGCTATTGAAGTGGAGTTACTTGCTTTCTCTTTTGAGAAAAAGATATGGAAAAGATTTTAATCAAGTTAGCTCTTACTCATCCATTTCTAGTCGCTATTATCGGTCCTACAAGTTAAAACGTACAGCATCCAATCCAATCCGTGTAGCAGCAGAATAAAGAGTTAAATAGGCTGATTTGATGTACTAACTGATGGAATGGATCAGTAGTGGAGTACATTCATTCATTCAGTGTCCACCCGGCCACAACACAAATCCCCGGCCCCAAACAACGATAAATTTCATACGTCTTTGAGGTGTATGCATTTGTATCCAAACAACAATCAAACAGTACTACTTACATGTATGTATGTATGTATCTATCGATCCATCCATCTATTTAGACAGACCGACGTTCAAGTACAGGAAGGAGAGGATTTGCTGTCCAAAAGAGCTGCAGAAAGTAGTACCGATTGTTGACACAGGCAGAGATGATCGAGTGCTGATACTGAAGAATGCATTTGCAATTTGTGTATCAGATAGTCGCGAGCCCGATATATGAATACCATTGCTCTTTGACTTTGGGCAGCTAGGCAGCGCAGTTGGTAGCCTGAGTGTCTTTAAGATTTTCCATAGCATAACCTAAAAAAAGGTACATCTATTATAGGGCCTGTTTGGTAGAGCTCCACCAGCTCCAGATCCACCAGATTCACCTGGATCCACGGTGGAGCAGCTCCACCGTGGATCTGGGATTCGTCAAAGTGTTTGGTACAGCTCCACCTCCCTCTCTATCTCACTTCCACCTGGGCCCCACGCGTCAGTGGAGAGCTCCATTCTTCTTCCTCCCGCTGAGATGCACGCGCGCAGAGGAGGAGGCGGAGCGGCGGCTGGGGGGCGGCGCGCCAGCCGGGCGGCGCGCGGCTGGCCGTGGCGGCACGCGCGCGGCAGAGGAGGAGGCGAGCGGCGATCGGGAGGCGCGCCGCCCGGGAGGAGGCGGGGAGGCGGCGCCGGCCGGGGAGGCGGAGGCGAGGGAGGCGCGCCGGCAGGGGAGGCGGACGCGGGAGGCGGCGCGCCCGGGGAGGCGGACGCGGGAGGCGGCGCCGGCAGGGGGAGGCGAGGCGGGAGGCGGCGCGAGAGGGTCGCGAGGGCGGCGCTAGGAGGCGGCGCGAGGAGGCGGCTCGCCGGAGCGCCGGAGGTGGCTGCGCGAGTAGAGGAGCGTCGGTCGCTCGGTCGCTCGGCGCGAGGAGGCGAGGAGAGGAGCGCTTGGAGAGAAAAGAAGCCGAATAGAAAAAACGGTTGGGAGGGGTGTGTAATGGCATTGGTGGGTAATTACCACCTAACTTCACGAGTAGATACGAAACAAGTTTTCGTGGAGCACCCCTTGAGGTGCTCCATGGATTTGGTGGATCTGGAGCCAGATCCACGGTTTTGGTGGAGCAGATCCACGGTGGAGCTGCTGGAGCTGGAGGTGTTTGGCTTGGAAAAGTGGATCTGGATCTGTTTTTCGTGAATCTGGAGCTGGTGGAGCTCTCCCAAACAGGCCCATAATATTAAAGCAGAAGCAAAAGAAGCTATCACATTCACACTCAAGGGTTAAAAATTCCCACGTTAATCCATGAAAAAAGAGAAATATCTATATTGTCAATTGTGGTGAGTCTAGATTATAACTGTCCAGATTAAAAGAAAAAGTCCATATGAAGTATAATTTAGAAATAACTGAAATTCAAAATAAAAAATAAAATAAAATAAACACTTTGAACGATTTCACCTGCAAGGCAGGCAGGTACAAACAAAACAATCCGGTGAGTTGATTACTGCATTGCGTACCAAGTAGACTAATCGACAAATTATGGGAATGCAACATAGACATAGGGAGAGAAGAGAAGGGGAGGGGAGCAGCGTACCGGCTCATAGAGACCAATGCGGAGGCCGGCAGGAGAGCCGGGACGATGCCCTTCCAGAGCGCGGCGGCACCTTCCTCCCGAGCGATGGTGGCGGCGGTGCCGAGCAGACCGCGCTACTTGGGTGTGGCGGCGTCCCCGACGACAATGTTCTTCTGCAGCCGCAGCCTGAGATTGGCCGTGTCAAGGGGGATCCTGCACAACTGGGGAGAAGGGGAATCAAACCATCCAGAATTAAATAAAATTAGGCAATGTAACAACAAGAACATGAATAGGGCAAGAATTGGAGGCGTGATCCTGGATGCTAGAAAACGAGGTTTAACTTTTTTGATCCTACGTGTATGAAGCAAGAAATTGAGATATGGGTGCAGCCTGACCTTGGCTGTGTCTAAACATGTTTAGACCATGGCTACGTGTATAAACATGACAACTACTATGACTGTGTATGTATGCATTTCTTCTCTTCACGTCTGCTCGTCCTGCTCTTGTTGAAAAGAGATTGTAGTCATATGAGCGACTGCAATCTGTCTAGTGTAGCCTAGCAATTAAAATCATCATACTATGCACGCTCACAGAATAAATGAAATTGCTCGAAACAGAGGTATGTCGATCGATGCAAGATCGGATCGTACGTAGAATGCATGGATGAATGCACTCGATCGAATCTTCAAGGAATAATATGGTGTTAGTTGACGGACGGGCTACTACTAGTAGCTAGCAGTACCGACAGTTGATCGAGGAACATGTTCTCTTCTTCATCTGCTTGCATGCTGCCCCTGCACTGCACTTGACAACACAATTTGGATGGATGGATGGTGCGAGTTGAAACGTACAGCATCCAATCCAATCCAATCCAATCCGTGTAGCAGCAGAATAGAGAGTTAAATAGGCTGATTTGATATACTGACTGATGGAATGGATCAGTAGTGGAGTACATTCATTCATTCTAGTCCACCCGGCCACAACACAAATCCCCGACCCCCAAACAACGATAAATTTCGTACGTCTTTGAGGTGTATGCATTTGTATCCAAACAACAATCAAACAGTACTACTTGTATGTATGTATGTATGTATGTATGTATGTATGTATGTATGTATGTATGTATGTATGTATGTATGTATGTATGTATGTATGTATGTATGTATGTATGTATGTATGTATGTATGTATGTATGTATGTATGTATGTATGTATGTATGTATGTATGTATGTATGTATGTATTTAGACAGACCGACGTTCAAGTGCAGGAAGGAGAGGATTTGCATGATTGTTATGTTTCATACATCTTTTTGAGATGTTCCAGCACAATGTGCTCCCGTTAATAGGACAGGGACAGAATTAGTCTCCAATTGAACAAAGCAGTAAAGAAACAGCCCATAAAACAAAGCTTAAAGGGCTAAATTTTTAGGCCATGAGCAAACATTAACAGGTCAACAATTGAAATACACAATCGTACGGTGATCAAATGGACCAGAAAAGTGACTGAAACATAAGAAGTTTCAGTCAACTGAGCAATACAGTCCCATGCAGTAAATATACTACTTGTATAGTGCTTGTATCCTAGCTACTACATATGAATGATCGATCGCTACCTTGAGCTAGTTCCCATTAAAATGAAATGAAGGACCGCTAAAGCTAGCTGCCCAAATGGAGTCAGTCAGAGATCAGCAAAGAGATGGTAGGTGCTGGAGTCCGATGAGCCTGAGGGCGGCAACCACGGCAGCGACGGCGAAGACGGTGAAGCCGACGACATTGAGCCAGTGCCACGACCTTTGGAGGGAGGAGAGCTGGTTGCGGTTGACGACGAGGTACATGTGGTTGGCGAGGACGAAGGTGAGCGGGAAGGTGCTGAGCGCGCCGGTGAGGCTCATGAAGTCGCCGAGGAAGGGCAGCATCGCCGCCACCAGCGTGTTCACCGTCAGGTACCCTCCCCTGACGCCCACCCTGAAGAGCACGTTCTGCAACGCGAATGGCCCGCCCCGCCCGCTCCCGAACCTTGTGTCCAGGTACTCGTACGTCGGGCTCGCATATATCTGACACACAAATTGCAAATGCATTCTTCAGTATCAACAATCGGTACTAACTATGTTGCAGCATCAACTTATTAATCCAGAGAGATCGGTACTAGGCGATCGATGGACTCACATGCAAGCTTATGACGGTCTGGAGAAAGGCCGAGAGATTGGCGACGGCCTTGACCCAGACGGGACCATGCACGTTGTTGAGCAGGTAGCTCGACGTTGAGGAGCCGTAAGAGAGAGTTGAGTCCCAAGTTTCTGGTGGTTTTACTTGTCATGGAGTGAGTGAGTGATTTATTACTGAATAGCAAGAGAGAGTGAGCAATCACATCGCAGGGGAGAACGGAATAGCAGATAAATCAAAATATCACTGAATAAAACATCTCAGGGGAGAACGAAACCTCTTTAGGCTTTGGGAAGAGTCAAGTAAGGCAGCAAATGCATCTCTTTGTACTTTTACCTTCGTATACTTTTACCTTTTTTCTCTTCCGGCCTTTGAAACTGCTCCTTTATCTGCACCAATTTGTCATCCTTACCTGCACAAGAAAAATAGAGCCATAAATCAAATGGTCAGTATCGGATTCTAGGACATTCACGCAGCAACGTTAAGAAGTCAGGGGTGATCTCGCTGAAGCTTAGATACTGGAGGGGCATGAGGAACTCGATGCCTGCTGGGACATCCATCATGCTTCTGAGGTTGCGTAGTAGTAGTCTTTCCAGGCTCGCCATGGCACCTTGCTGTATCTCGAGGCGCTTCAGGTCAGGCAGGTCTCTTAACCAGAGAGTCTTCAGCTTGGGAAACCACCCGGTGAGAAATGCCAGCTGCTCTCCGCTGTATGCTCTGGTCAATTCTAGCTTCGTCAGACTTGACAACCGAGAGAGGCACGGCAGGGGGTCTTCTCTCAGCTGGGATCAAGATAGAGCCAACCGAAACAAATTCTGTCCAGCCGTTTGGAAGAGAGGACACTCCTCCAATGTCCTTTCCGCCAATCGTCCCCTCAATCTACTTTTTGAAGGCTAAGAGGGGGTGGGTTCAAACCACTCAATTGGAGAACCTCATTCTCACCATTGCTGCAATGCATAAGTAGGACAAGAAGTGCATCTGAACTAGAGACTCGCAGAGGCACTTACATTAGATTTCCTTCACATTCCATATCCTGAAGCTTCTAAGTTGCCTCAGCTCCCCCAAATGTCTAATAGAATCATCCTGTGCTTCCAACGCTTGTAGTGTTTGCAGGTTTGCCAGGTTGCCAAGACCCTTGGGGATGCACACACCAGTGCGACAATGGAAATCTCGCCCAGTACAGTCGCTCGCTGCTTCAATGAATAAGTGCCTAAGCTTCTTCAGTTTGGTGATCCCTCGTGGCAGCTCCAGTACGTTAGAGTCCATAAGATCCAGTGTCAACAAGTTGGAGAGCTTCTCAATAGACTTCGGAAGGATCTTCACCTTCGAATCGTGCAGACCCAAATGGCGGAGATTGAATAGATCTCCAATTGCATCAGGAACCTTCTCGATGGGTAGCCCACTTAACTCGAGTACTGACATATATCTGCACTTTTCCGCTATGCGGGACAGCAGAGTGTAATCCCGGGAAGGTGCATGCATCCCTGCACAAATCGAATCGAATCTCAATTTCATTTTCAGTGCTCCCATCCAGTCTACCAAAGACTGAAAACAGCAACGCGCGCCGGCCAGTTCAACAAGCTAGCTAGGTACTAGCTAGTAGTAATTTAGTACATTGCGTACCATCTTTAAGCGACAGCACAAATGCTGCAATGATGTAGATGAGGCTGAAAACTGTGGAGACTCCCAGCCAAATCCTGAGAGGTGACAGGTAAGGAATTCCGAATGCAAAGAGAGCACATACAAACCCAGATACTGCTATGCAATAGGGTAGCTTCAGAGCACCGTCATCCCTGGAGAGGACATATGTTGCCTAGATGTGCAAGACGGATCGATGAACACAAACAAATTAATAGGCTTGAATCCGAAACCTCCCAAGTTTCTGGTGGTTTTACTTGTGATGGAGTGAGTGATTGATTACTGAATAGCAAGAGAGAGTGAGCAATCACATCTGAGGGGAGATCGGAATAGCAGATAAATCAAAATATCACTGAATAAACAATCACATCTCATGTAAGCAAACAGTACATTTTGTGCGGAAGAGATATATTCGTTCAAACGGTCATGAGGTCCATACCAGGTCCTACCTCTACAAATTTTTGATGTCATACCAAAACTGTCATACCATATATGAGTAGATCAATCGTGTCGCACCCTGAAAACAAGATAATTGCACCCTGTGTACCGTGTTGAACCCTATGTAGCATGGTATTGCTATTTTTTTTACTGTAATGTGGCTTATTATTAGGCAAAACAAAAATTTGCCTAATAATTCCGTGAAAGGTAGTCACAGGCAAGACAATGCTTGTACGCCAACAAATTCCGTGAGTGTTGGTATGAGATTTGCTGAGCTTAACCACGATGTTGCTACACCTGACTAATCTCTTCGTACTTTTACCTTTTTTTTCTTTCGACATTTGAATCTGCACCTTTGTCTGCACCACTTTGTCATCCTTACCCGCACAAAAAAAATAGAGCCATAAATCAGATGGTCAGTATCGGAGTTGTTTAACTCGTTTTTAGTAGATGGAATAGAATGCAGTTTCTCCTGTAGATTATATATATGTTGTAAAAAGGCACGCACACAGATGCCCAAACATATGTAAGATGACACAAGAAAAACAAGCACATGTGTTCATAAAATTTCAAGGTGATAAAAAAGAACAAACCACATGAATGCCCGAACAACAATATCACAACCTAACAGCAATCACACAAATGTCTGACAGTCACAACCGAAATATATAGGAGCCACAATTCAGAAGCAGTCTAGCTAGTAGGAAAAACAAGTAAGGGAAACCTTGATTACACAAGTAATTGTGGTTTGAAGGGCTAAAGTACTTGGCTTCCCTTATTCATCAAACGGGAACAGAAAAATGGCAAGCCTTTAAGAAGCAACTGCATGCAACATGCGTACTAATTAAACTGTCTTCCTCCAGACACCCTGGCGCTTTGAGCAACTAAAACAACAGGACAATCATCCATGTGTGATGTGTCCCTCCCCTGTAAAACATTTTCCTGCCAATGAGACATGAGCGATGCTAATTAAAGCAACATATGTGCATAATCTAGTACTCTTCAGTCCCTTAAGACTACGATAGCGTGAGCAAGTAGTAATCGAATAGTTGTTACTGGCAGTTGAGTGACTTACATCTTCAAACCAGCCATCAGTCCCGGAGAGAATACCTCCACTGCATACTGCGAATTCTAGAATGACGCAGCAACATTAAGAAGTCAGAGGTGATCTCGCGGAAGGTTAGAAATTGGAGGGGCATGAGGAATTCAATGCTAGGTGGGACGTCTGTCATGCTGTTGAGGTTGATTAGATAACATCTTTCTAGGCTCGCCATGGCACCTTGCTGTATCTCGAGGCGCTTCAGGTTAGGCAGGTCTCTTAACGTGAGTCTCTTCAGCTTGGGAAAACACTCGGTGAGAAATACCAGCTGCTCTCCGCAATATGCGTTGGTCAATTCGAGACGCGTCAGACTTGACAACCGAGAGAGGCACGGCAGGGGGTCTTCTCTTAGCTGGGACCAAGTTAGAGTCAACGAGTACAAGTTTTGTCCAGCCGTTTGGAAGAGAGGACACTCCTGCAATGTCCCTTCCGCCAATCATCCTGTCAAATCAATTCTTTGAAGGCTAAGAGGGGGTGGGTTCAAACTATTCAACTGGAGAACCTCATCCTCATCACTTGCTGTAATGGATAAGTGGGACAAGAACTGCATCTGAACTAGAGACTCACAGAGGCACTCTAGTAGATTCTTTTCACATTCCATATCCTGATGGTTCTCAGTTGCCTCAACTCCCCCAAATGTCTGACAGACTCATCCTGCACTTCCAACGCTTGTAGTGTCTGTAGGTCTCTCAAGTTCTCGAGGCCCTTGGGGATGCATACACCAGTAACATATCGAAAAATTCGCCCAAATATATCAATCCATTTCTCAGCAAATAAGTGCCTCAGCTTCTTCAGTTTGGTGATCCCTCGTGGCAGCTCTTGTATGTCAGATCTAGCAAGGTCCAAAGTCAACAAATTCAAAAGCTTCTCAATAGATTTCGGAAGGAGCTTCACCTTCGAATCATGTAGACCCAAATGGCAAAAATTGAAAAGATCTCCAATAGCATCAGGAACCTTCTCAATGGGTAGCCCACATAACTCAAGCACTGACATATATCTGCACTTCTCCGCCATGAGGGGCAGTAGAGTAGATGATGGCATACTTCTGTCTAATGCGATGATAGATCGAAGGTGGTGTGCACTCGAAATTGACTCAGGAATACTGCCCTTCTTTCATTTGTGTATTACCAGTCGACGTCCTTCCTTCTCCTCGACAGATTCACCCCCATATTTATCTTCCTCGTATGCAACGCCAAAGCATTCTCTTCGGCACAAAGCTACCGCCAACTCACGCACAATGTCATGCATTCGGAATAATTTTATCCTGCCAAAGGTGTTCCTCTCAATAAGTTGCATCATGTTTCTCTGAACCAACTCCTTGAGATAACCTTCCGCCACTTCCTCAATTGTGCTTTGACCTCTCTTCTCGATGAACCCCTCTGCTATCCACAACAGAGCATTCAACTCCGAAAGACATTCATATTCTGTATCTCTCTGAAAGGCCTTTTTACAGAACAGCTCCCATGACTTCTCTCTTGGTAAAGTTTATTTACGCTTTTGAGAACACCCTGAAGATATATATTATGCTATCAAAATGTAATTCTCTTGATCATGTCAAAACATGTTGCATTAACACAAAACTCTAAGTTTTGAGTGACCCAAATTTCAAATCATAAGTATGAGTAATTGGACCATAATATTGGGCAATATATAAGAAGCTAGAATATTTTTGCTGTCGTAGATTAATAACCTACAAGATGTTTGGGATAATCTACCAGTAGTAAAGATGTGCAGTTTTCATGCCATTGTATTAATAAATGTCTAGTTCATTGCATTAAGAAAAAGTACCCCTAATCAATGGATTAGTGCGTATTAGAAGAATCAATTATTTCCCATACAATATCACCACCGTAGCATACACAATTTTGGGCCACCACTAGTAGCTGAGATCAGATTGTATATGAAATTCCATCTATTATGTGTCCGTACTAAGGAGATTTTGAGGTTGCTATTAAGCAAGATCAAATCTCAACATTAGGGGGAGAGAAATGCCCAAAATCTTTGAATACAGCGATACTTTGCTGAAGAAAGATCATTGGTACAAGATTTACACACTAACCAAGCTAATTTTAAGTTTAGTTAATACTCCTGTACGCCAGAAGTAAGCAGACTGCCAGATTTCTTTTTCCATTGCATAGAGGAGTTGTATAGTATTTATTTGAAGTAAATGCATCGCTAAGTTTGGAATTCCCCGGGTTGGATAGTATATCCATTTTTGCGAAGTTGACTTATTGGTCAGTGATCTAGAGTCTACGGGTACGCCTGTGGATCTAAGGTTTAGTGACACTAGTCAAAATAATCATTAAACACTTCTTAAATACTCTAGAAGAGAATTCACCTTAAGGTGAAATACCTCACGAAGAGACTCATCATGAAGATGAAAACCCCAATAATTAAGTGCGCACATATTTCAATACTGGGGAGCACAGAATGACCAATAATCTTTTGTTTGGAAAATAACGAAGATTTGGTTAACATTAAAAGACACTCAATTATGAGGATATTTGGAGAAAAGTTGTCGACAACCAGCTTGCCTCTAGAATTGCTAAAGTTTCTCGTATAAGAACATAAATCCAGAATTAAAGTTCATGGCTGAGCACTTGAAGTGTTCATATCGAGTAAAGAAAATGAAAGGAATCAATTGAGACTGAACCATACTCGCATATAAAAGTCTTAGAACTTGTTAGTTCAGACTTGATGAAACATTATAAGAAAATGAGGTGTGAAAGCGATGATTTAAGGATCCCTGAAGAGATCGATTTTATCCTAATATGAATGAAATAATATTCCATTATATAATAACTCTAGCAGATGACATGAATAATATATGCAGTTATTGGATTCTAAAAATCCTATACTTCCCTAATGTTGTATTTGTAATCCTTACAAATATTTGCGGCTCCGGGGGCATACCTATTACTCAATCAGTAGCAAAAAATAATGTACATATAATGCCGTTTGACTTGACACAGTCTACAACGAATCTCTTTAATAACAACAGAATCATAATTATCTGAAAGTGTGTCTAATGGTATCGCTTTTGTGCCAATAAACTTATTAATGTTAACATGGAGTAATTGTTGATAAAATTGTTCACAGTTTGGTCCTTTAAATGAGCGGCACATTATAAAAAAAAATGGAGAGAGTAACTTTTGCTTTTCATTTGCTTTGTCTGTTAGGTATTTAATTGTTTTCGATGACATCGAGATGAAGCAGTGAAATACTATAAAATCAATCATGAAAAATAATGGCACAAGCAGCAGAATAATAGTGACCACAACCATTCAGTCCATAGCTAACCAATGCAGCTCTGGTAACGGTTATGTTTACAAGATGAGAACTCTTGGGGAATTAGATTCCAGGAATATAGCTATTCCGGGGAAACATAGACATTCACCTGAGTTGGTGTAGGGTTCGACAACACTCCTGAAGAAATGTGATGGTCTTCCACTTGCTCTTGTTAGTGTGGCCAACCATCTGCGAAGTGAAAATGAGCTCACAGGGCAACACTGTGCAAAGTTGTGCCGCGACCTGGGTACTTATCTGCAAGACAAGCGTAGCTTTGCAAGACATGGATATATCACTCTGGATAACTTTGTAAGACTTCGAGGTATGCTTGGGGATTACTACACCAGTTTGCCCGACTATGTTGTTAGGACGTGCTTGCTATATCTAGGTATATTCCCACATGATCGGCCCCTAAAGAGGAATGTGATAGTCAGGCGATGGTTAGCTGAAGGATATGCACGAAGCCATCTAAATAGCGACCTCGACCTGGATGTTGAAGTTGGAAATTTTGATAAATTTATTGACCGGGGTATCATTCAACCTGTTGATACAAGCAATAATGAAGTAGCGAAGATATGCAAAACTCATGGCATCATGCACGAGTGCCAATTGCACAAGTCGATGTCTGAGAAATTCATCATGTCCATCCGTGCTCCAAGGTGCAAAAGAGTTCGTCACTTCTATGTCCATCATATGAATGATACAAATTGCAGAACGATCTTGGACATGGACTTATCACGTGTCCGGTCTCTAACAGTCTTCGGGAATGCAGGTGATGCTATTTCTAATTTTCGCAAGTACAAACTGATAAGAGTTTTGGATCTAGAGGAATGCAGTGATGTGCATGACCGTCATCTCAAAGACATACAGAAGCTGTGGAATGTGAGATATCTAAGCCTCGGGGCCAACATTACTATGCTTCCTAAGAAAATAGCAAAACTAAAATTATTGGAGACACTCGATGCAAGAAAAACAAAGGTAACTGTGGTGCCCTTGGAAGTCATTGGTCTGCCCTGCTTAACTCATCTGATTGGAAAGTTCAAGCTTGCCGATCAAGTTGGGGCAGTGAGTAGTAGACTCGAGCAACTGTCAAAGGAAAGTAACCTGTAGACACTAGCGGGATTTGTTGCTGATGAGAGCCAAGGATTTGCACAACTTATGGGTCATATGAAGAAACTGAAAAAGGTTAAGATTTGGTGCGAGTTCACTGGAGATGGTGGTAGCTTGACTGATCACCTTTAACATGCCATTCAGGAGTACATCAAGGCTCCCAAGGATATGGAGACCGATGTTCGCTCACTATCAATTGACTTCGAGAGGTGCTCGGAACAAATCCTGTGGTCTTGCTATGAAGAAAATAAATTTCTGTGTTCTCTGAAAGTTCCTTGTTATCTTAGCTCACTGAAACTGCACGGCGACCTATCCAGATTGCATCAGTTCGTTGCCTTGCCTAAAGGTCTCCATAAGTTGTGTCTTTCATCAACTACTACTCTGACACCATATCTTCTATCAGACGTGAGCAAATTTCCATTATCGTTATAAGATATTCTTTTGATAGAAATTAACAGTCAAAGTGGTAACTTAGAGACAATATGTATGTCTAAAATAACTTATATTTGCAAATGGATAAAGTATGTTATAGGAAAACTCAACCCGACTTTAACTTTTTTTAGTAATAATACTGAACTTAAATAGGTGGAGCTATCTATCTTTACAAAACCACTAAAACCAACCCATCGCATTATTGTAAAATTGTCATTATTGTATTTTATACACTGCTGGAGCTATCTAATAATAGAGTTTTTATCCAAAGATGCTGACACGATGGCCATTTAGATTGTGTGGTATATGTTAGCGCAATTTTACACAAGGTAGATTAAGATCCGACTCGAGTTCTAAAATAGGACAACCATATGTTAGTTTAGCAGTGTGACATCGTCTCTCTGCCTGATGACTAGAGTTCAACTTCCACCAACCCGTGTGGGTTGGGTGGCTTATTTGTGTCAAATTTTTCACTTTAGTTGTACTTAAGGATTAGGCATAGCTTATATTCCAAAGGTCATTCTTTTGACATATAAACTCCGGTTTTACAGATCACATCATACACACACACAAATGCATCCCCTTAGCACAACCAGCAGAATAATAGTGACCACAACCATTCAGTCCATAGCTAACCAATGCAGCTCTGGTAACGGTTATGTCTACAAGATGAGAACCCTTGGGGAATTAGATTCCAGGAATATAGCTATTCCGAGGGAACATAGACATTCACCTGAGTTGGTGCAGGATTCGGCAACACTCCTGAAGAAATGTGATGGTGTTCCACTTGCTCTTGTTAGTTGTTAGTGTGGCCAACCATCTGCGAAGTGAAAATGAGCTCACAGGGCAACACTGTGCAAAGTTGTGCCGCGACCTGGGTACTTATCTGCAAGACAAGCGTATAACTTTGCAAGACATGAATATATCACTCTGGATAACTTTGTAAGACTTCGAGGTATGCTTGGGGATCACTACACCAGTTTGCCCGACTATGTTGTTAGGACGTGCTTGCTATATCTAGGTATATTCCCACATGATCGGCCCCTAAAGAGGAATGTGATAGTCAGGCGATGGTTAGCTGAAGGATATGCACGAAGCCATCTAAATAGCGACCTCGACCTGGATGTTGCAGTTAGAAATTTTGAGAAATTTATTGACTGGGGTATCATTCAGCCTGTTGATACAAGCAATAATGAAGTAGCGAAGATATGCAAAACTCATGGCATCATGCACGAGTTCCTATTGCACAAGTCGATGTCTGAGAAATTCATCATGTCCATCCGTGCTCCAAGGTGCAAAAGAGTTCGTCACTTCTCTGTCCATCATATGAATGATACAAATTGCAGAACGATCTTGGACATGGACTTATCACGTGTCCGGTCTCTAACAGTCTTCGGGAATGCAGGTGATGCTATTTCTAATTTTCGCAAGTACAAACTGATAAGAGTTTTGGATCTAGAGGAATGCAGTGATGTGCATGACCGTCATCTCAAAGACATATGCAAGCTGTGGAATCTGAGATATCTAAGCCTCGGGGCCAACATTACTATGCTTCCTAAGAAAATAGCAAAACTAAAATTATCGGAGACACTCGATGCAAGAAAAACAAAGGTAACTGTGGTGCCCTTGGAAGTCATTGGTCTGTCCTGCTTAACTCATCTGATTGGAAAGTTCAAGCTTGCCGATCAAGTTGGGGCAGTGAGTAGTAGACTCGAGCAACTGTCAAAGGAAAGTAACCTGCAGACACTAGCGGGATTTGTTGCTGATGAGAGCCAAGGATTTGCACAAATTATGGGTCATATGAAGAAACTGAAAAAGGTTAAGATTTGGTGCAACTTCACTAGAGATGGTGGTAGCTTGACTGATCACCTTTCACATGCCATTCAGGAGTACATCAAGGCTCCCAAGGATATGGAGACTGATGTTCGCTCACTGACAATTGACTTCGAGAGGTGCTCGAAACAAATCCTGCGGTCTTGCTATGAAGAAAATAAATTTCTGTGTTCTCTGAAAGTTCCTTGTTATCTTAGCTCGCTGAAACTGCACGGCGACCTATCCAGATTGCATCAATTCGTTGCCTTGCCTAAAGGTCTTCGTAAGTTGTGTCTTTCATCAACTACTACTCTGACACCAGATCTTCTATCAGACGTGAGCAAATTGCCATTCTTGCTTTATTTCAAACTGATTGCAAATCATATTGATAATTTTACCATAGAAGTTGGGACATTCGAAAGCCTACACCGCCTGCGCTTCATTATGTAAAGTCTGCGCCGCTTAGAAATCAAAGCGAAAGCTCTGCCAAAACTTGTCTCACTTCAGCTGTTCTGTAAGGATCTAGCTGCTCTTTCTGGCGATGAAATCAGGCGCCTCATAAGTCTTGAGGAAGTTGCTCTTGATTCCAGAGTGACCACCGAAACAAGAGGAAAATGGAGAGAAGCGGCAAGGAGCCACACTAACAGGCCGAATGTTTTGTTTATCAAAAGGGCTGATCTGACTGGCAATGAGCCTGTAGGGAACCCGGTTGCTCCAGAGGAATCAGCACCTGAGACTACCATCCAAGGGAAGCTATTGGGCAAGGGATCAATACCCTCTGATCGGCAAAGGGGATGGGACAATGGTCCAGCGCAATCAAGTTTGAATGATGAACTGAACACTACGTCCAACAATTTGGGATTTTTTGATACAACTGATGATTTGACTAGTGCGGCCCAATCAAATCTGAACGATGCACTGAACTCTACTTCTAATAGTTTGGGATTTACGGGTAGAAGTGATAATTCGACAAATAGCGAGCTCACGGAGTTTTCAGTTGCTTCAGAGGAATCAGTACCTGAGACTGGCACCCAAGGTCAGCTAGTTGGTGAGGGATCGGAACCCTCTAGCCTGCGGATGGGACCGGAAAATGGTGCACTCCAATCAAAGTCTGCACGACGTACCGAACTCTACTTCCAACAGTTTGGTATCTCCGGATGGAAATGATGAGTCAACAGGCATTTCAGTTGCTCAAGAGGAATCGACACTTGAGACTGGCTTTCCAGGGCAACAAGACGAGGAGGGATCCGACGTGCAGACGGAAGAGGAAAATTCTACTTTTGTAACATCGGGAGTTAAGGGTTGTCCCAATGCTGGGAACCGCACGGTACCATTTCATCAAAATGACGATAATCCTGGTCCTTGAGGGCTTGAGGTATCTATCCTTTTTGCTGGTAAAACCCTCAGCTCTTTCGTTTATTTTTTCTATTCAGGCATCTCTCTTCTCGAACAAACATCCGACGTGCTCCTTATATTCATTACCTATATCCCATTGATCAGCCCATTAGTACAATTAGAGAGACTCCTACCTAGACTATTTTAATTTACTAGTTGCATACTCGATACATTACAACAGATTAAAAAAAAATATTTCCCTAGAGCCACGAAAAGAAATTTGTGGGAGGGGGAGGATGATGTTGTTTGGATAAGGATAAAATTTATTAGAAATTGGTTTGTTAAGGAGGTGATTTTTCGTTGGTGTTTTCTTAGAAGTTGTATATGGAGATTGTTTTGTTAGAAGTTTGTTAGATATAAGAACATAAATATCTAGATTCATTGCCAAAATTGACAGCACTAATAATGATCGTTATAAAACATACTTTTGATAGAAATTAACAGTCAAAGTGGTAACTTAGAGACAATATGTATGTCTAAAATAACTTATATTTGAAATTGGATAAAGTATGCCATAGGAAAAAATCAACTTGACTTAACTTTTTTTAGTAATAATACTGAATTTAAATAGGTGGAGCTAGTTATCTTTACAAAACCACTAAAACCAACCCATCACATTATTGTAAAATTGCCATTATTTTATTTTATAAACCGCTAGACCTATCTAATAACATAGTTTTTATCCAAAGATGCTGACACTATGGCCATTTAGATTGTGCGGTATATGGTAGCGCAATTGCACACAAGGTAGTTTAAGATCTGACTCGAGTTCTAACATCACAGGACAGCAATAGGATAGTTTAGCGGTGTGACACTTTATCTCTCTACTTGATGACTAGAGTTCAACTCCCACCAATTCGTATGGGTTGAGTGGGTTATTTGTGTGAAATTTTTCACTCTAGTTGTCCGGGATCTTCTGTGACTATACGGGACATATCAATCTTAATCCCACTCTGATTCCCACTTATGTTAGAATCCTGATTCTAGTCATAAAATCAGTGAGAATCACAATTCTGATTCAATCATAACTCCGATTTGTACTCCAGAATCCGGCATAGCTTACATTCCAAAGGTCATACTTTTGACATATAAACTCCGGTTTTAGAGATCATATATGACAACGGATTTCTTTCTTTTTTTTTGCAATTACAAGGAAGACGTATATGTACACACACCACACACATACGAATGCATCCCTTAGCACACACTTGGAAAGAGGGAGGCTAGGAATAAATCCGCGAGATTACAAAATTCCTAGCAAAACGCACTCGCGTGTGCATAAAGGTGGGCACTAGAATTTAAATCCTGGTGGGTAAAGTTGTATACCCACAACTCCACCATCCCATCAAGAGATGGCTCCCGACAATGGATTTCAATGTTACTCCATTTCTTTTTATAAGGCATATTTAGACTAGGCATGGGATTAAGGAGATTATAATATCAAGAGAGTGTAGATGGAAATGACTATGAAATCCTTGTGTTAATGCTATGAGAATAAGAGAGAGAAATAGGATAACTTGTGTGATGGTTTACTCATAAATGTTGAAGAAAGAGGGAATATAAATGAGGGTAAAAGTGAGCAAGAATCATTAAAATCGCTTGCATGTCTTAATTTGAAACAAGATTGGAAAAAATTATATGCCTTATATTTTGAAATGGAGGATATGTTACATGTCTAATTTATATGGGTAAAAGTTCTGACAATATATTTTGGTGCCCATATTAACAACGTTGTTGATCTCTTTTGATGTACATAATAAAACGTGTTTTTATTAGATTTGGTATAATCCATTACTCTATGATTTGACTCTGCCAGAAAAAAAATTGATTAGACTTAGATCCCATGCAGCTTTGACTAACTTGTTACACAGGGATTGTCATCTGGTGTTACTTGCCAGACTTGCAGGATCCAGAGATGATTCTACGGTGTATTAGACTGTCATGGAGATGATTTATCTTGGACTTTACAAATAAGTGACAGGCAATAAAGATGATGAAGTGTTGTTTTTGTGGTCTAAGTTTCTGCTTTTTTGTAGTTTTCGTGCAAAGATATGTCTCCTTCCAGTGTGTATCGGTGGCTTTCTGTTGTTACAAAGTTCACCGTGTTGTCGGATCTCGGATTTGATTTTTGAAAATTGCACTTGTCGATTGTGTTAGGGTCCTGTACTCCTGTTTATATCCAACTCTATCTTTGTTGTTTTCGATTCAGTTTTCGTACAAACAATATTTTTGTACTCGCTACAGTTTTATACAACGTTGTCAGTATTGCACTTCACATAACAAATTTATAATTTCTAGAAATTCTCATAAAATTACACATATAGGAAATGATATGTTCTACATGTCTGTAAAAATGTAAGACCAAACTCGATCATATTTGTGAGATACAAAAATACAAACGAAATTGTGCTGCCCTTGGAAGTCATCGGTCTGCCCTGTTTAGCTCATCTGATTGGAAAGTTCAAGCTTCCTTACCAAGTTGGGACAGTGAGTAGTAGACTCGAGCAACTGTCAAAGGAAAGTAAGCTGCAGACACTAGTGGGATTTGTTGCTGATGAGAGCCAAGGATTTGCACAACTTATGGTTCATATGAAGAAACTGAGAAAGGTTAAGATATGGTGCGAGTTCACTGGAGATGGTGGTAACTTGACAGATCAGCTTTCACATGCCATTCAGGAGTACATCAAGGCTCCCAAGGATCAGGAGACCGATGAACGCTCACTGTCAATTGACTTCGAGAGGTGCCCGGAACAAATCCTGCAGTCTTGCTATGAAGAAAATAAATTTTTGCACTCTCTGGAAGTTCCTTGTTATCTTAGCTCGCTGAAACTGCACGGCGACCTATCCAGATTGCATCAGTTCGTTGCCTTGCTTGAACGTCTCACTGAGTTATGTCTTTCATCAACTACTCTGACACGGGATCTTCTATCAGCCGTGAGCAACATGCCATGCTTGCTTTATCTCAAACTGATTGCAAATCATATGGATAATTTTGACATAGAAATTGGGACATTCGAAAGACTACGCTGCCTGCGCTTCATTATGCAAAGTCTGCCTCACTTAGAAATCCAAGAGGGAGCTCTGTCGCAACTTGTCTCACTTCAGCTGTTCTGTAAGGATCTAGCTGGTCTTTCTGCCGATGAAATCAGGCACCTCATAAGACTTAAGGAAGTTGCTCTTGATTCCAGAGTGAGCACCAAAACAAGAGGATAATGGGATAAGGATAAACATTATTAGAACTTGTGGGAGGGAGGGGGATGATGTTGTTGGGATAAGGATAAAATTTATTAGAAATTGGTTTGTTAGGGAGGTGATTTTTCTTTGGTGTTTTCTTATAAGTTGTATATGGAGGTTGTTTTGTTAGAAGTTCGTTAGATATAAGGATATAAATATCTAGATTTGTTGCCAAAATTGACAGTACTAGATGATCGTTATAAGATATACTTTTGATAGAAATTAACAGTCAAAGTGGTAACTTAGAGACAATATGTATGTCTAAAATAACTTATATTTGCAAATGGATAAAGTATGTTATAGGAAAACTCAACCCGACTTTAACTTTTTTTAGTAATAATGCTGAACTTAAATAGGTGGAGCTATCTATCTTTACAAAACCACTAAAACCAACCCATCACATTATTGTAAAATTGTCATTATTGTATTTTATAAACTGCTGGAGCTATCTAATAATAGAGTTTTTATCCAAATATGCTGACACATGGCCATTTATATTGTGCGGTATATGTTAGTGCAATTTTACACAAGGTAGATTAAGATCCGACTCGAGTTCTAAAATAGGACAACCATAGGTTAGTTTAGCGGTGTGACATCGTCTCTCTGCCTAATGACTAGAGTTCAACTTCCACCAACCCGTGTGGGTTGGGTGGCTTATTTGTGTCAAATTTTTCACTTTAGTTGTACTTAAGGATTAGGCATCGCTTATATTCCAAAGATCATACTTTTGACATATAAACTCCGGTTTTAGAGATCACATCATACACACACACAAATGCATCCCCTTAGCACACATGTAGAAAGAGAGAGGGCAGGGATAAATCTGTAAGCTCACAAAATTTCTACCAAAGTGCACTTGCGTGCATGTAAAGGTGGGCACCAGGATTTAAACACTGGTGGGTGGAGTCGTACGCCCACAACTCCACCATCCTACCAAGAGATGGTTCCCGACAATGGATTTCAATGTTACTCCATTTCTTTTTATAGGGTGTGTCTAGACATCACCCGGATGTTTTCTTCCTACCAATCATCCAAATCTGAGACCGTTGGATTACCTCTTTTTTTAGAGGGAGGAGATTTTTTTGGAGGAGGGGGAGATTTTTTTGGAGGAGGGGGAGATTTTTTTGGAGGGGGTGGGGGAGAATTTATGGCCATTGGATCTCTAATCTAATGGTCACAAATTTGGATGATAGTTAGGAAGAAAATATCCGGGTGATGTCTATCAATACCCCTTTTTATAAGACATATTTTGACCACGCACGGGATTAAGGAGATTATAAAATCAAGTGAACTGTAGATGGAAAGGACTATGATCTCCTTGTGTTAATGCTATGATAATAAGAGAGAGAGAATAACTTGTGTGGTGGTTTACTCAAAAATGTTGAAGAAAGAGCAAATATAAATGAGGGTAAAAGTGAGGAAGGATCATTAAAATTGCATGCATGGAAACAGAGATTGGAAAAAATTATATGCCTTATATTTTGAAATAGAGGATATGTTACATGTCTAATTTATATGGTTACAAATTCTGACAGTATATTTTGGTGCCCATATTAACAACGTTGTTGATCTCTTTTGATGTAGATAATAAAACATGTGTTTTTTTATTAGATTTGGTATAATCCATGATTCTATGATTTGACTCTGGTAGAAGAAAATTCGATTTGACTCAGATCCGATCCCATGCAGCTTTGACTAACTTGTTAGAGCAAGTACAATAATGCTGACTAGGTCGCCTCTAGCGAAATCCACGTCAACACAATCCTATGTGGAAGAGAGAGAAAAGAGGAGAGCGAGGCAAGCTGCCCCTTATATAAGAGGTAACCTCTAGCACATCATACGAGGAGAGAGAGGCAAGCTGCCCCTCATGCAAGAGGTGACCCCTGATATATTTATGCAAGTATTAAATGTTTGAGTGCTTTAGTAGAGGTAACCTCTACTCAATTTATTATATTAGCTACCTCCACCATGAGACACGTGTACTCTTTTTGCTTATTTGGCTAGTCCTAGAGGTAGCAGCCACCTCTTCTATTAAACTTGCTCTTACACGGGGATTGTCATCTGGTGTTAATGCCAGACTTGCAGGATCCAGAGATGATTCTACGGTGTATTAGACTGTCATGGAGATGATTCATCTTGGACTTTACAAATAAGTGGCAGGCAATAAAGATGATGAAGTGCTATTTGTATGGTATAAGTTTCTGCTTTTTTGTAGTTTTCGTGCAAAGATGTCTCCTTCCAGTATGTGTCGGTGGCTTTCTGTTGTTACAAAGTTATCGTGTTGTCGGATTTGATTTTCGGAAATTGCACCAGTCGATTGTGTCAAAGGTCTTGTACTGTTTATATCCAACTCTATCATTGTTGTCTTCCATTCAGTTTTCGTACGAACAATATTCTTGTACTTGCTACAGTTTTATACAAGGTTGTCATATTGCGATTCGCATAACAAATTTAGAATTTCTAGAAATCCTCATAAAATTACACATGTAGGGAATGATATGTTCTACGTATCTGTAAAATTTTAAGATCAAACTCAATCATATTTGTGAGATACAAAAAACACAAATACTTGCCCAAACAGTGAAAACACTATTCCAACACCGTTTCATGATGCATTTATCTTTTTCGTATCTCACAAATGTGGTGGGGTTTTATTTTAAAATTTTGTAGAGATGTAGAACATACCCTCCCCTACATGTGAATTTTTTAATTTGTTTAGAAATTTCTAAGATTCACATTTTCACCAAAGTTTTCCCCCAGTCCTGACCCTATGTAGGATCGGTATTATGAAATAATGGCCTAGATATCAGGAATCTATTTCAATCATAGATCATAAAGATCAATGTCAAAATCTGTACATTTATCTAAAACAAAGAATATTGCACGAAAACCAGACAAAAGAGAAAAATTTCGATCTGCCCTTACTCATGAGTCCTTAATAATCTAGTTGACTTTAGATGGGCTCTCACATGTCATAACTAGTTAGATCACAGCAGAACTCAAGCCAAATTGCCCTTAAGATCAAAACCTCACAATCACCTTCTCTTGACCTAAAACTGGGTAAACACAAAAATTACAAATAACAAGTGCATGGTCATGCCGAATGTGATTGAGAAGTCAATCACAACTGAGTAATCCACTGCAAGTTCGAGTGAATGATCGAACTATCATAGGATAGTACACTTCTCACATTGAATTCAATCTGCTATCATGAGGCAAAGAGATCGTACATAAACACTATATAGGTTCGCTTAATATGTGATATATATATATATATATATATATATATATATATATATATATATATATATATATATATATATATATATATGGAAGTCGTTATATCCTACTAGAGACTCACTCATGACTTATAGATCAAAAAGGAGTTTTCAGCCTATTGGCAAATATATATGAACCTACATGGTCATACACTTAATGAGTCGGAACAATAAGGGTCCGGATGATAGACTCTAAGTGGGATACGATATTTACTCATATTGTACCCAGTTGGAGGTTCTCCGAGTGAGATACGATCTCTACTTGTATTGGATAAAGATCCAGGTGAGGTTTTCTGAGTTGGATACAATATCTGATCTTATCAGATAAGGATCCGATTAGAGACCATATAAAAAAGAGGTGCGGAGGCTGAAGGAGGTATCCCGAGACACACCCATTGAAACCCTAGCCGCCACCTCTCATAACCGCTACCGTGCGCGCTGGTGCTAACACACCAACGCATGGTGTTCTACCCCTGGACGTGTGGACCTCGGTAGAGGTGCTATTACTCCTACGACGCTGATCGGGACAATCACAAGGAGGAGACGGTTGGCCAGAGGATGATCGACTATTTTCACTACACCGACACACGCTTCATTAAACCGGCCGTTTCAACTCTACTTTTGCTGCATTGTGCATCTAGTAGTAACGATTTATGATCTCTTATTTGTATGGCATCTTGGTTTATATAGTAGAAAATTTTAATTTGTACTAGTGTAGTCTATCTTTACACCAACATTATGCACAAGGAATAAAACTATTTACTTGTGTTGAGTTAATTTAATAACCAGTTACATAAGAAATAGTAATGAAAACTACAATATGATGATCTAAGACAAGAAGTTGGGAAAGGTGCTCTCAGCATTCTGAATAATCAAATATTTCTTCTCAGTAAGCTCTGACACATCCCAATTTTCCCAATTCAGCCGAAGACCACCTCCTGGTCGCTGGTTGTTTCCTTCTTCCCTCTATTCTCCGCCCCTCCTCAGATCCCCCATCGAATCCGGCCGACTACTGCGCTTCCTCCCTCTCCTAGTCCTACGCCCCTCCCTTGGCTCTAGCTCCCCCTGCGCTTCCTCTCTACTGAGATAAATTTTATGTGCATGATAAAGATTGTTCCTCACGAACAATTAATCCGAGGCCTTCTATTTAATACTAAAATTAATAAATAAAATTTTGCTAATCTTATTAAATTGCTAAACGTTACTAATCTGGATTTATGATTATTAAAAGTTGATTAATGTCATCGGTAGATTAAAATTTAGTGTGTACCGATTAAATTAGTGTATTATTGTGTAACTCATTCTAATGCCGATTTAATCAATTTGGTAATCGCATGTAAATATTAAAAACTCATTAAGAATTATTTAGTACTTTAGAAATAAATTAACTGTCATTCGAAGATTTAGAATCTGTACGTGATTTAATAGAACTACGCGTAGCGATTAAACTTTAGCGCGACAATTAAAATAACAATTGAGCCGTCAAAATCTGATAGTGATAGGAGTAAAATTCAGGGATCACATTATTTATATGAACAATATTTAAGAGTACTGTTCGTATGGACGTTACCCCCGAAAATAAAGCACCCTCAGATCAAGCTGGGCAGCCTTACCATCCTAGCGAGGCTTGGCCCTCAGTTTTTGTGCTTCTTAAGAAGAAGAATTGCGACGGGTCGAACCGGGACACAGGCTGATTGTGCAGATGCAACCGTGAATTGGTTCTGACTTCATTTTCTGGTCGCGGCGCCTATAGCCCATTTGCGTGTCTATCTTTTCCTTTCTCTTTTAGTTTGCAGCATTTTGCTGAATATTGCAGTAGGCCTCTTTTTTTATGTTCCTCGTGTTTATTTCTTTGTTCCACTGTTTTATATTTTTTTCTATTTGTTCAACCAACATATTTTATTTGGTGTACTAATAGGTTTCGATTGTTCTACTAATTGTTTCGAATTATTCCACAAGCATGTTTGATTTGTTCCACTAATATTTTTTATTTCTTTCCAAACATCTCTAATAAACTATTGCAACATCGCCATGAACTGTTTGAATATTGAAACCAAACATGTGAAGTATAGGCTTATTATCCCTTAGAACTTAATGCGTGGAGCATTGTCGTTGAATTGTTGGAAAGTCGAAACCAAATGCATGTAACTTTTCTTTTTATGCATTGGAACATTTAACACCCAACACTAGATAGATTCATTCCCCTATCCAATTCCAAATATGCGTTGTAAAACATCATCAATGAACTAATAAAACATTAGAAAGTAATATGTAGAACATTTTATTTTACCTATCTAAACATTCATCTAGTTCATTCCCCCTACCTAATTAAAAATATGTGCATTAGAACATCGTCTGAGAAACTACTGCAACATTAGATATAAATTGTAATTGTTGAGGACTAGGATATAAGTTTTCATCCTACCTCATTCATATATATAAAACCTCAGATGGTATGGAAGATGGACAGATCTACTCACTCTCGAACAGTCATGATTCAAAAAAAATAAATCAAAAGCCATAACCCGCTGGCAAAAAAATTGATTCGTCAAAAAGAATATATATGTTTTCTCGGGATCTAGGTTAGAGAAATGGAGGTCAAAATGATTTAACTGGCTTGAAACAGTCAAAAATAATATATATATATATATATATATATATATATATATATATATATATATATATATATATATATATATATATATATATATATATATATATATATATATATATATATACACACACACACACACGACATAGGGTGTAATTACACCTTAAGTAGAAAAGAGGTTTCCTATATTTTATATATATATATATATATATATATATATATATATATATATATATATATATATATATATATATATATATATATATATATATATATATATATAGTTTTTGAATTTCAGTGAATAAAGTGATTGCTACAAAGTAGCTTTGTGTTGGGCAGCTCTGGAATGAACAACATTCGCACAGCTAAAAGAAATTAGCCTCTTGGGCTGGCCATTTTGGCTCATTGCGCTCGGCCCAACGCACGTGGCCTGCGCGGCCCAACTCGCATTCTTCCCCCTTCTTCTATCTTGGGCCGGCTCCGGCGCTAAACAGGGGAACACGGTGGTGGCCTCAGGAAGGTACCATCGAAGCTCGCCGTTGGTGGTAAATGGTACGAACGGGATCTATGAGATTCAGTGACTCCATTTTAGGGTTTGTAAGGACTCAGGAATGGACGATGGTGGCTGGCAGAGAGAGGATGTGCTACGCAGGGCTGGTCCTGGGACTTTAGGGGCCCGAGGCGAAACTAGAAATAGGGGGCCCTAGTATAAATATGTAAACATAAATCTACATACACACACACACATATATATATAATTTTACCAACAAACACTTAAAATACTCTTAGTTCATTCCAAGAATTCATGTTGGAAATATGCTCGACACTAGCTTCATGTTCTTTCAGCCTCTCATTGATATGCCTCCAATCTCTAAACCCATCATGCCCCAATGAACTCTTGCAATTATCAGAATTGAAAAGCTTGCAACAAAAGCAAAACACCTTATCAACGTGTTTTGAATAAACTAACCATTTTCTATCATGTACCTCTCCATTGCTCATTTTTCTAGAGTAATGACTGCATTTAAAAATGTCTTGAGTTGTCATCCAAAGGAAATTCAATATTTTCTTCTCTTATAGGCCCCTTCTCCATTAATATGTCTCTTGCTTTGTTATCAAGATTACCCCAATTTATCGGATCATAAATATTTGTAGTAAATACTGGTTCATCAAAACTAGCAGATTCTGTAGCAGATGAATTAAATATGTGCTCATGATCACTCACATTGTTATCATCTGTGTTGATGTTGACATGGTCTTCCGTAGGGCCCTCATCTTCTAGATTCACATTAGCATCTTCCTCCACAGTAACTATTGCCAATTCATCAGGATTTCTTGAACTGCTCGTATTACTTTTAAAAAATTTGTCAATGGATCACCTCTGTGATTCTATCAACTCATCTATTTGTTTCCTCTTTTTTCTTTTTTCACTGCTGGATGCATATTTCCTAGATGACATGGTACTGAAAATTTAAAGAACAATAGTATAATTAGTAAGAGTAAAGTCCATTACCGGTCCTTAAACTTTTTATGCTGTGTCATCCCGGTCCATAGACTTTAAAAGTGTGCCATCCCGGTCCATAAACTTTCAAAGTGTGCCATTACCGGTCCTTAAACTTTTTATGCTGTGTCATCCCGGTCCATAGACTTTCAAAGTGTGCCATTACAGCTGGACCCGAAACGCTCCGGTAATGGCACACTTTGAAAGTTTATGGACCGGGATGGCACACTTTGAAAGTCTATGTACCGGGATGACACAGCATAAAAAGTCTATGTACCGGAGAAGAGAAGGCACCATGGCCGGGATAAAGTGAGGAGGCGCTGCCAGGCGGCGTGGTGAGGAGAGCAGGAGAGGCGTCGGTGAGAGAAAGGCAAGGCGGGGCGGCGCGGCGCGGCGAGTAGAGGCGTCGGGGAGAGGTGATGCAGTGCGATGAAGAGGGCGCCATGGCGGGGGAGAGAGGGAGAGAAGGCGGCGCGGTGAAGAGGAGGCGGTGCAGTGGAGGCGCGGCGAGGAGCCGTGGTGAGGCGGCAGGATGGAGAGGGCAGGCGAGGAGGCGTAAGAGGCGGCGGTGGTTCGGTGAGAACGAGAAAAGGCAGGAAGGGTGAGGCGGCGGCTGATGAAAAGAAGAGGAAGGGGAAGCGGTGAAAAAGAAAAAGGGGAGGAGAGCCGCTGCTGCCCGGGCCGCATTTGGCCGAGTCAAAGTGGGCCGTGTGCATGCGTTTAAGGTCCAAAAAACAAAATCAGGCAGGCAAGCTGAAGGACGCGGTGGCGCACTTGTTTCTTATGCGTCCTGCTGATTCGGGGACGTTCGGAATAACATGGTTTCTGGCTTCTGGTTGAGATTTTACTGTAGCTGAGTTGATTTATTGGGTATAATTAAATTTAAAAAAATGTAAAAATAAAAACGGCATGTTAACATATCATGTACAATGCAAAGGAATATATGAAAAAAAGAAAACACAAAAAAACCTAAAAAAAGGAAGAAAAAAAAACAAAACATTACAGTACCTATCATCGCTGCCGCCGAACGTGCAGCGGTTTGGAGCGGGGCTGAAATTTTGGGTAGGTTCGTAGAAGGGAGATTCTCAGGAAGACCTGAGAACAGGAGCTTCCCCTTAAGAAAAAAAAGATTTATTCAGGGTAAATTGCACCAGGCTAGCTTACGCGTGCTATACGTAATACTCTTTCTGTGTAAGAATATATATGGTATTTTGGATATCGACACAGTTTTCAACGTGTACATTTGACCACTACTTTTATATGAATATGTTTGTAAAAAATTAGAAAATTGTTATGTTATGAAAATGTTTTTCTTGACTAATCTAGAGAGATTATTTTCACATTACCAAATGAAATAGTTTTTCCATAATAGTAGTCAAAGTACTCATGCTCCAGGATCTACAGACCTTGAACCCAGTGGTGGATCTAGGATTTTTAGAATAGGTATTTGGACTTTAGAGTTAGATCGATACCGATACATCGATACCGCGACACACGTTTCCTCTAAAACACCGATATAACGATATGTGTATATAGATATAATAAAAATATAGAAATTAATGATTTCTTATAAGAAAATGGGTGACATAATGCTAGCACAATGACATGAATTAAATAGCAAATTATAAAGATTAATGGCAGTTACATACCTTGCTTATCCTACTTTTTTTTTTGCTCTTTTCAGCTCTCTTCATAGATTTCAAATTTGCAGACTCCTTCATTTTTTAAAGCTCAAAGATCTACAAAATCAAATAATTGATTATCACGATTTACCAGTAAAGAGACGAGAATACCAAATTATAAAACTTTTCTTACTACTTTACTAGAACATTCAACTTCTTCACTAGACCTCTTCTCATCAGTTGCTTCTACTTTTGAGATTCAAATAGACAGCATTCAGTTTCAGCCATGGTCACAAAATAAGCAGATAACGTGAGTCAATTGTTAGAATAAAATGCTCTTTTGTGAAGTTAAAACTTTGATAAAGCACTAAATGTTTATACTTTGATCGATTACACAGAACTTCCGAAGTTAGAAGGCCCACAAAATAAACCCAATAAATTCACTAAAATAGTGAGGGCAATGCCATCGTAAGTTGGGTTCATTGGGCTTATTGCATAGCACAAATGCATAAGTACTGAAGATAAAGGAACCACAGCATTGTGGCGAATTCATACAGAATAAATAAAAGTAAACAGAAGGTATCTCTTAATCTTACAGGATTTCTTTGTGTGTTCTTATCCTCCCTTGAGAAACCAGGAACAGATAAATGCCAATGAAGTTAGCTTAACTCAATAAAGCATACCAATCCTTAGATGCAGGCGGCAGCGCGGATCCACGGTGGAGGCCGGCGAGCTGATGGCGCTGGCGCAGATCTGGAAAAAGGGAGGGCGCTGGCGCTGGCGTAGATCTGAGGTGGAGGCCGGAACCATCGTTTCAAACACTTTCGCAAACAGTTTAAAACCATCGTTTCAAAACTTGACAACTACTTCTTATGATCAGGGGTTTTCCAAAAGTTAATTAACCAACTAGTCCAGTTAAAACACTTTCAAAAACTACTTAGGCTTTGCAACTGGAATCACCCAAGTGACACAGGCACAGTTTCATTAACCGGAAGCACGGCGTATTCGAATACCATTTGATTGACTCTGCAGAGTTGCTCAACTTTACCCACATGTATCCCTAACCCTCATGACTGAGTTAAGAAACCAGGTCTTTTCGCTGTTCAACTCATGGCCGGATCCGCAACCCGACACTCTCGGAGCAGCGCACTGCTTGAGTTGAGCAGGTACTAAACCAGGGTTGACAAGTCAACACCTGTGATCGAGCGGGTACTATGTCCTTTGCTCGGCAAAAGGGGGTTTTAGTCCTTAAGTTTTCTTGAGGTCAGCAACCTCCAACGTCGGGTAATGTGGTGGGCGTAGACCGCTTCATGGTTTCCCACGCACCCTTACCCTACTGCACAAACCAATACCACCACCCTAGGGTACGGTGTCCCATACCACCCTACCCTAGCTTGGGTTTTGAAATTCTACCGGCCCACGGCCACATCCTTAGCAGTATAAATCATTTGCATGAGATGATAATAATCTAAGAGTAATTATGATACTACTAGATTAAGTCTAAGGTTAACAAAGGCGGGGTTGTAAATTAACATGGCGTTTTAATGGTGGTAGGATTTAACTAAGTAGCATGTCATTCTAAACATTTTATTTTACATAAACTAGCATTTTATGACTACCATAATGAAAGTAGCATAATAAATAATTAAGTTAACATGGGATAACAACATGATCAAGGTATTGTGACTTGCCGTTAATCTGGACGATCTCGGCAATCTCGAACGAAGTCGCTCCTGGGTCCTGAGCCTGCACCGTCACCTCCGGGACTTCGGACACTAGCGCAAAAACACAAGAAAACAGAAATAAATCAAAAGGAAAAATGAAATAAACATTTTATTTTAGAAAAAGAAAGCTTAAACAACACAAAAGGAATTTTTAGAATTTTTCTGGAATGAAATTGGAGGAATGGAGGCCAAAAATGGGTTCAGTATTTACAGCAAATAAAATATCATGCCAAATAAATATTTGTAGTGAATACCGGTTCATCAAAACTAGCAGATTATGTAGCAAATGAATTAAATATGTGCTCATGATCACTCACATTATTATCATCTGTGTTGATATTGACATAATCTTCCCTGGATTTTCAAAAACTCAAGATAGATTTTCAAAGTATATATATATATTCTACATAATATATGGGAGGCCCTGGATTTTGAGAGCCCGGGACGGCCGCCCCTCTCGCCCCCCTCCAGGGCCGGCCCTGATATCTTGCATACAAATGATCATTAGGTTCGTCAATTCCTGAACAGCACCTTTGTAAAAGCCATCTTTGGGGCAAAAAAGAGAGGGTCAGTTGACCAACTAGACATAAATGGGGATCCGCGCGCCTGTCTGCAAATTAAATAAAATGGGGACCGCGCATGGGGATCCGCGCGCCTGTCTACAAATTAAATAAAATGGGGATCCGTGCGCCTGTCTGCAAATTAAGCAATCGGCCGCAGCTGAAAATCATCCTAAAACGAACGTCCCCTTAAGACTGCTCCCGTTTAGCTTCCCCGAAAGTCGGTTATTATTTTATTTTCTTATCATTGCAGTACGTCTCTCTCTCCCGTTTAGCTTACCACATGTGCGCCATTGCTTACCACAGCCACCGCGCCTGTCATGCACTACTTGGGACTTGACTCGGTGGATTGGGGCTCTATAAATAGGACGGCCGGAAGCATTTGGATCATCGTCACCAGCTAGCTTCCCTGCAAAACAAACACAAGCAGATCCATCACCAGCTAGCTAGAGAAGGATCAATGGTAGCTAGGTTTGCTTTCCATTCACGATCATCGATCTATATTAATTGCTAGCTAGATGCTAATCGATCGGTGCGTGCATGCTGCAGGCGCCAAGGAATATCGAGATTTCGAGCAAGCTGAAGGACGCGGTGAAGGTTGGGCCGTTCGGTGGGCGAGGAGGTACTTCCAAGGACATGGAGTCCAGCTACCATCCGAAGAACCTTACCAAGATCGAAATTTGGAGCTCAAAGGACGCCAGAGGTGGAGTCATCAAAGGCATCCGCTTCACTTGCGTCGACATCAACGGCAGAACGCACTCACACGGTGTGTGGGGCGCCGCAACTGGTCGTCATCATACGGTATATACGACGTCCTAGCTCAACGTTAATTACATGCATGCTTCAATGTTAATTAATATTGAAGCTAGCTAGCTAGGACATGCAGATCGATGTTGAAAGGGGGGAGTACGTGAACGGGATCGTGGGCACGGTCGGTACTGATTCTAGTACTGGTGCTGTGTTCGTCTCTTCCCTGAAAGTCACCACCAACAACGACACCGAGTATGGACCGTACGGGGATCCGGCTAACGGAGATCATTTCAGTGTGACCAAAGCACGGGTGGCTGCCTTCTTCGTCCGCACTAACGACGTCCACCTCAACGCAGTGGGTTTCTACGTGCTACCGTGCCTCTGAACTAGACATGCATGCTTAATTTCTATCGATATATCGTCCTGCAGGCTTGTAATGAATAAAAAGTCTCGGAAACTATTTTTCTGAGAAACTGCAACTGCGTTTCTACGTGTGTGTATATATATATATATAGTACTTATTGTATGCATGTCTAGTTCAGGGGTACAGTAGCACGTAGAAACCCACTGTGTTGAGGTGGACGTCGTTAGAGCGGACGAAGAAGGCGAAGATGCCGGTACCCTCCAAAGACACACTAAAAGGAACTCCGTTACGCAGTTAGAGGATGCCGGCATCTTCGCCTTCTACGGCCGCTCTAGCGTCTACCTCAACGGTGGGTTTCTACGCGCTATCCTACCCCTGAACTAGACATGCATGCAATAAATACTTTATATATACGTAGCGTACGTCTCTCTGCAAATTAAATAAAATGGGGATCCTAGTGCATGCAACGGATCGATCCCCCTCCTCGTGTGCTGCTTTATTTTACATCCATCGCCCCGTCTTGTAATGAATAAAAGTCTCGGAAACGACTACGTATTTTTCTGGGAAACAACTGCTCGCTTGGTGTTTATTTTTCTGAGAAACTATATATCGATCTCTTCATCTGTTTATTAATTTGTCGACTTCTTCATCTTATCGATCTCTTCATCTGCATGCATGGTCGTTCTCTAATGTTTATGCTGGAGGGATCCTGATGTCCAGTACTTGATCTTTATACCACGGACGACGGAGTTTTCTAGTAGGCAAAATCCCACGAATCATATATGACAGAGCGCTGTTTATATTGAAAGCCTTTCTCCTTCATGCCAAATCTGTATTTTTCTCGCTTGTCTGCAAATTAAATAAAATGGGGATCCGCGCGCCTGTCTGCAAATTAAATAAAATGGGGATCCGCGCGCCTGTCTGCAAATTAAATAATAAGAAGAGATTACAATGGAGCGCTACTCTTCAAGGCTTGCTGTTCCTATGTACTACTGGGGTACATATATAGTACGGGAAAAAAGAGTTCCACACAGAGAGGAAATCGAATCAGAGTCGGTTGCTTTAGGTTGATATCACGTCTGATACAAACTGTGTATCTCTATATTTATAATCAAAAATATTTGCATCCGTATTTGTACCTACCACTGTTCGTGCCTAACTCCTGACTCGGAGAAAAGTGGACGCGATGGTCATCATCGAGCAGAAAAGTAAGAGGAAAGCTCACCGGAGCGACGTATTTTCTATTTAATATTTAATAGAAAAGTAAGAGGAAAGCTCACTGGACAGCGTGGCTGCGGCCGATTCCTTCGCACCCTTCTGTTTCGACCAAGGATCGAGGCTAGCTGTCACCTCGGATTCGAAACACGACGCCCCGACGTGCCGCAGCCACGCTTCAACAATTCGTTACGCTGCGTGATAAAATGATAAGAAAATAAAGGGAAAATGAAGATATGTTGCAAGAGGGAACAAGTGATTGCAAAAGAACTGTTGATTATCTTCATTCTGTACATGTACATGAGTATATATAGATGATGAGGGAGTGGCAAAGAAGGTGCCTTTACATGAATAGATGTCTTTACAGTAAAGGTGCCTGTACATTGGTTACTTTATTTTCTGGTTGTAACACTCCCCCTTAACCAATGTGTCTTCATATGATCATCTTGATTCATCATCTTGGAAAACTCCTCTAAAACCCTGTAGGGAAAAATATGAGGAGAACCTATAAAGTAGATATGCCATGAAAAACTCCTTTAAAACCCAATGGGAAAATTTAAGGAGAAAATTTGATATGGCATATATATGATTATATCTCCTTAAAAACCCCTGTGGGGAAAATAGAGATATAATATATTTATGATTACGTTGTCATATTGCCTCATTAAAAACCTTAATGAGAAATCTTAGAGGAAAAACTCATAAAGGGAAAAGAGTACAATATTTATATTGAACGAGTTAAATCTTAGGAGATTTCTCCCCCTGATATCTGCAAATCACGTAGTCTTCGCATACCAATTCCATAAACACATTTCTGGAATGTGGAAGTTGGTAATGACTTGGTCAATAAGTATGTGAGATTATCACAAGACTTAGTTTGCAGAATATTTATTTCCCCCACTCTCTTGCAATTCATGTGGGTAAAATAATTTAGGTGCAATATATTTTGTGATATTGCTCTTTATGTAACCCGTTTGCATTTGGACAACGCAAGCAGCATTATCTTCGTAGATAATGGTAGGTGATGCGATAGCACCTATACCACATGTATGTGGTTAATCATTCTGCGAAGCCATACACATTCACGTGATACTTCATATAATGCAATTATTTCAGAATGATTAGTGGATGTAGCCACTAGAGTCTGTTTCGAAGACTTCCAAGAGATGGTTGTTCCACCATGTAAAAATACAAAGCCTGTTTGAGATCTGGCATTATAGGGATCTGATAAATAGCCAGCATCTGTATATCCTATTAAATCCATATTTTTATTCTTCTGGAAGAATAGACCGAGATCTTTAGTGCCTTGAAGATATCTAAGGATATTCTTCACTCCTACCCAATGTCTTTTGGTTGGAGCAGCGCTATATCTAGCAAGTAGATTTACTGCAAATGCAATATCCGGCCGAGTGCAATTTGCAAGGTACATAAGCGCTCCGATGGCACTGAGATATGGAACCTCGGGTCCCAATAGCTCTTTATTGTCATCTCGGGGTCTAAATGGATCTTTGTCCCTGTCGAGAGATCGAACAACCATGGGGGTTTTCGATGGATATGCTTTGTCCATATTGAATTTCTCCAATATTTTTTTGGACATAGGCTGATTGATGCACTATGATGCATGTATGAAGGTGCTCAAGTTGTATACCTAAGCTAAATTTGGTTTTACCCAAATCCTTCATTTGAAATTCCGTCATAAGATGATTACATGCTTCATCTATATCTTGTGTGTTACCAATGATATTAAGATTATCAACATACACAGATATAATGCAAAATCCTGTTGAGGATCTTTTAACGAACACGCATGGGCAATCATCATTGTTGGAGTATCCCTTTTTGGTTAGGAACTCACTTAGTCGGTTGTACCAAATTCTACCCGACTGTTTCAAGCCGTATAAAGACTTGTTTAATTTTACACAATACATATTGCGATTTGCGTTCGGATTCGGAATTGAAATTCCATCGGGAACTTTCATGTATATGTCCGAATTAAGTGACCCATAAAGATATGCGGTCACTACATCCATCAACTGAAAAGATAGATGATTTTGTACTGCCAATGAGATTAAGTATCGGAATGTTATTCCACTCATTACTGGAGAATAAGTTTCATTGAAATCAATGTCGGATCTCTGCGTGAACCCTTGTGCTACAAGCCTTGCTTTGTATCTCACCACCTCATTGTTTTCATTCCGTTTGCGGACGAAAACCTATTTGAAACCGACAGGGAATACTTTGGGAGGTGTATGTATCACATTGGTGAATACATTTCTTTTCTTGAGCGAGGCTAACTCCTCTTGAATTGCATCCTTCCATTGAGTCCAGTCCGAGCGCTGTTTGCACTCTGCCATGGTCTTGGGATCTGGATCATTTTGAAGGTTGTTTGCAATTGTTGTGGAGAAATAAATATCGACAATTGTAGTCTTACGATCGTATGATTCTCCATAATCAGTATAGTTTTTGGAAATTTCTTGGACCCCTGATGACTTAATGTTTATTTCCCAAAACATTTGAGTCGGGGTATTCCGATGTCCCAGGATCAGATATTGAGTGCACTGTTGATCTGGGTACAAGGATCCTTTGGTGTCTATCAACTTGAGGTTGATCTGCATTTACATTATTTTGTTTCCTTTGTCGCTTGTTAGAAGTTGTATCCGCCGTTTGTACCGTACTTCTCCCCCTCTTATTTTGAACTGGGAGTTGAGTGGTATTTTGCAGTACCTCCACTCTTTCAGGTACATTTCTGGCAGGATTATAGGATTTTGTGACACCCTTATAATCAGTAAATGCATCTGGCAGGTTATTTGCAATGTTTTGCAAATGAATGAGTTTCTGAACTTGAAGTTCAGTCTCTCTGGTACGTGGGTCTGAGGTAGGAATGCTTTGTACATTCCAATTAATTTCCTGGCATTCAGTTTGGTACTTGTTGTCTCCCCCTAATGCCTGGAAATGTTCCTCATTGAATATGCAATCATCGTGTCAGAAATGTGTCCCCGTTAGGGGCTCGAGGTATTTTATGATTGACGGAGATTTATACCCAACATAGATCCCAAGTTTCCTGTGAGGTCCCATTGAGGTACGCTGCGGTGGTGAGATCGGTACGTATGTAGCGCAATCGAACTTTCGCAGATGGGAAATATCTGATGGATTTCCACGTAGTAATTGTAGCGGGGAAGTGCTATGATAAGCAGTTGGACGCAATTGGATTAAGTCAGCAGCGTGTAAAACTGCATGACCCCAACATGATGTTGGTAAGTTGCAATTCTGTAATAATGGTCTTGCAATGAGCTTGATTCTCTTGATTAGAGATTCTGCTAAACCATTTTGTGTATGGACATATGGAACAAAGTATTGAACTTGTATCCCAAGAGCCATACAATCGTCATTGAAGGCATGGTATGAAAATTCAGCAGCATTGTCCATTCGAATTGATTGAATTCGATATTCAGGGTAATGTGCTCGTAATTGGATAATTTGACCAATTAACTTAGCAAATGCATGGTTTCGTGTGGATAAAAGACACACATGTGACCATCTAGTAGATGCGTCAATTAGAACCATGAAGTACCTGAACGGTCCACACAATGGTTGTATAGGACCACATATATCTCCTTGAATGCGTTCAAGGAATTTAAGTGGTTCAGCTCTGATTTTAAGATAAGAGGGTCTTAAAATCAATTTTCCGGTGGCACAGGAAGTGCACACAAAATCTGAGGATTCCGGAAATTTTGTTTTGAGATATGTATGACCAATTGAATTGCTAATAATTTTCCTCATCATTCCAATGCCTGGATGGCTAAGGCGATCATGCCATATTTGGAATGTGTTTTTGGAAAATTACTTTGTACGCAATATGTTTAACGGGTTGGATGTATGTATAGTACAATCCGGAGTTTAAAGATGGATTTTTTTCTAGTATTTGTTTGCCATATCCGTTGTTTTTGGTAAGAAGAGTTATCCTCTTTGTTGTCATTTTGGATTTCAACATGGAAACCATTGTGACGGATATCTCTATACCTGAGTAGAGTACGTGTTGAATCGGGATACAAGAGTGCATCCTCAATTTCCAATTGTGTACCCATAGGGAGAGTAATAGAGACGCGACCAGAGCCTACTATAGTTGCATCGCGTCCAGCGATTGTTAAAACATTTCCTTTTCTCCTAGTAAGAGTTAGGAAATATTTTGTGTCCCTATGTATAGAGTTTGTGGTACCACTATCCACAAGGTATAATTCCTCCTCCATTGGATTAACTCCAAAAATCTATATACACAAAGAAGAATTTAATGAAATTCTTATAGTAGTATATAGAATACATACAAACTTCATTTTCAATACCAAATATGTTCGATATGAACAGCATGGTTGAACTCTCCCACAGATTTAAAATCTGTATGCGGAGGTGGTTCCACTCATTGACACCTCCCAGTGGATGATCGCTCTGCTGCTCATACCGTGTTTGAAGAGCAAGCCACAGAGCGCGTGGGTCTTCTTCCATCAGATACTCAGCCTTGAGATCAGGATGGATGTGGTTCCTTATGATAAATAAGGCATTGTACTTGAGAGGCTCAGCCAAAGGAGCTACACCCTCTTGGGGGGCTGCAATTGCCTGGTACATTCCGCGCAACGATAGACTCATTTTGAGATCCATCGCCCATGTGGGGAAGTTGTGGTCGTCAAGAGCGAGGGCCTCAAACTCTTTAGTAGCCATTGTGCCTACATATGTAGGGCCACAGATTTGTTAAAATCGTTGGCAATGTTAAATAAGCAATGCGAAATGCAAGTAATCAAGGTAAACTTGAAATACATAAAGGGACATTCTCCTATTGTGGAACAACATAGTTAATCACCAATGGTATTAACATTATTTAATTTATTTTTCAACATTGAGTGCGCACTTGGAGGATGATAATCCCACAGTAGTACTCTGATACTACTTTGTATATGGCCAATGTGAAAAAGAACCATGGTAATCACTGAGGTGTAGACCTTGTATAATTTATAATCAAATTGGGTACGCACGTTGAGGATGAAAATCCCACAGTAGTACTATAAGACTACCTTGTGTATTGCCAATTTGAAAATAAATAAAGGTAGTCACCCAAAAGTGTAGACCAAAATGTTTCAAAACTTGATATTGGGTACGCATACGTTAAGAATAAATCCATGAGAGTACTATAGTACTACCTTGTGTATGGCCAATATCAAAGTTAAGAAACTTTGTGTTATTCCAAAACGAGAGAAAATCAACCTAAAGCATTTGCATAAAAAAAATATTAAGTGCTTGTATGGTAAGCTAGTAAATGTAATATTTAAATTGCATAAGATAGATTGCAATAATTGATGTATGCCATAAAGAATTAATTTACATGAGGTAAATTAATGTGTATGGTAATGTTGTAATAAAATGCAAAATATGTGGAAAACAATATGAGTATTGTAATCCGAATGAATATATACCCAAATTAAATATAACATGAGGTTATATTTATAATAACGTGTAATCACAATATTGGTGGTGAACACCAATTTATTGTATGGCATAGCGTACAAGCAAAGTGCCATAAATTGTGATTTTATGATATTTATGGTAGGTATAATATTTTGCAAAAAATTCCAAATTATTAAGTACAATGGTACTTACTAAATGGGAATTTTAAATATTAAATTTGCGAAAGATAGCAAATTTAAATATGGTCGCAATTCATATTGTAAATAAATTGCAATAAAATAATCCTAAATATGTAAAAGTTATAGAAATGTGCATGCACATTTATTTGAACAATTACATAATTTTCAGGTCCTGGAGGAACTGAAATGCTAATTTATTTCAGCATAAGGACTATACTGCAAAATATGTACAATAGGAATGTATTTTAACATGAAATTCTGCATTATCATGAAACGGAGGGGGGGGTTTCGCAAATTTGCGAAAACCTGGGCTAAAGCCCATTCGGCCTTTGGGCCCATGTGGGGAGGTGGAGGCAATTGGGCTAAAAACCCATTTTGGGCTGCCATATATAAATGAGGGGGGGGCAATTTAGGGTTTCCCCAAACCCTAGCCAAGCGCGGCGCCGCTTAGCGCGCGCGCCGCCGCTGCCCTTCGGGCTCGCCCGCCGCCTTGGCGACGCCACTGCGTCGCCGTCGCGCGCCGCGCCGCGCCACCTCGGAGTCGCCTCGCCGCCGGCCGCCCCATCGCGCAGGCGCCGCCTCGCCGTGGCACCGCGCGCCGCCGCCGCAGCGCGGTGCCGCCGGCCGCGAGCGCCGCTTCGGCGCGCCTCCTCGGTCGTGCGCGCCGCGCGCGCGCCCGCGAGCGCGCCACGGCGCGTGTCGCCGGCCGTCGTCGGATCTAGGCGCCGCCGCCGCGCTAGGTCTCGGCGGCGCGCGCCACCGCCGGCGATGCCTTTTAGGCGCCGCTGTTGCCGCCTTGGTGCCGCCTCCCGCAGCCGCCGGCTTTGGCTCCGCCGCCCGGCCATCCGCGGCGTCTCGCTCGGCGCCGTCGCGCGCCACGCTGCGCCGCGCGCCATGGCGCCGCCATGCCTCGCCGGGCCGCGCGCGCGCCGGGCGTTGCGTCGGAGCCACCGCCACCTCCTCGGGCTCGGATGCCGCCTCGCCGCGTCGCCACGCTGCGCCGCCGCCACGGCGCCGCCGCCGCGGGCATCGTCGTTCGCGGGCCTCGCCACCGCCGCCACCACGGCGCTATCGCCTCGCCACGCAGCTATGGGCGTCGCGCGCGGCTGCCGCCGCGGCGCCGCCGGCTGTGGCTGCCGCGTCTTGGCGCCTCGGCCGTGAACGGCCTCGGCGCCGCGTGCTACCGCCGGAGGCCACGCCGCCGCGCGCGCGCGGCTGCGCCTCACGCCGACTGCGCCTCTTTACCGCGCTGGCCGGCCGTGTCGGCCGTCGCCGCGTCTGCCCGTCGGCGTCGCCGCCACGTCGCTGCCGGCCGCGAGCGCCGCGCCGCGCCGTGAGTGCCGCCACCGCAGGGCCACCTGCCACACCGGGTGCGCCATGTCGGGCCGCGCCGTGAGGACGGGCCGCGCTGGACCTCGCCGTGAGGACGTGTGGCCGCAGGCGACGCCGCCGTCTCCAAAGCAAGAACATCCAGGAAGAGTCATTACCTTGTGTTCTGTTCTCTGTTTTTCACTTGTGTGGATGGATGAGCGTGTGTGCTGATAACGTGTTGCAAGAGGGAACAAGTGATTGCAAAAGAACTGTTGATTATCTTCATTCTGTACATGTACATGAGTATATATAGATGATGAGGGAGTGGCAAAGAAGGTGCCTTTACATGAATAGATGTCTTTACAGTAAAGGTGCCTGTACATTGGTTACTTTATTTTCTGGTTGTAACAACCTGGTAGTCTATTTGGCTGTGCTTAATGGCATCATGCAAAACCATGAATGCTATCTTTACATGGTCCACCATAGAAGCTGAATTAGTAGCGGTGGTAATAGCAAGGTCAGCACTCAACTTCACGTCACCATCCTGGGTCAAGGTGATGACGTGAGGGGCCACGCTACTCAAACCCACCTACAAATCTGGTCTAGGGACTAATATGCAGTTTTAATCTGCTAAATTTGTACTTCCATGCGTACGGTGGGCATTCTCGGTATTTTGAGCGAGGGGGCAAATGTGGCTCGGAATCGCATCTAGCCCATTAATGACACTTCAGAGTTTGCCACTCCCTCTTGTTATTTTCTAAATGGTGTTTTAACTTCGTACGCACATATAAGAAAATGAACAAGAATACCGTCATGCCCATATTAATTTGTCTCTTTTTGGGGGGAGATATGCCTATGTTTTGCCTCAAAAACGTGGAACATCATTTATAAAAAGGACAATAATCCATCTCTAAAATGTCATTTACAAAAGAACACAAATCCATCTCTAAAATGTCGTTTATAGAAGAACACGAATCCATCTCTAAATGCCACTTAGAAAAGAACGGAGGGAGTACTCCTAATGTGGTATTTGTTAGGATTTTTATGTGGCTTTTAATATTTATTGTGGTTATTGTCTATTTTACTTAATGTGGAATTATTCATATTATTGATATAAGTGATAAGAAATATTTTGATGTGAAATTTAACTCGAGAAATTAATATTGGAGATGCCGAGGACGAATGTGCTAGAGTATGATAAACATATTTATCGAGGTCGGTCTAGTGGAATTTAATATGTATATATTTGTTTAATCCGGGTATAGTATATGGCAGAATAGCTGGGTTTATTTTATAAGATCGGCTCTGCAGGCTGTTGACATACATGATCAGATTGGAATTGTTTTCGTAAACAATCTGATTATGGTGCATGATTCACACATGTGTGTTTGGGACTGATATATTTTTAGACTCATAAAATTGTCTTGTCCGATCGTGGTTGGTGACATGGTTCAGGAATTTCACGGGATACCAGAAACAAGTGGATTACTTTGCAACACCTGAAAGTGGAGTATATAAATAGGTCCCTATCTTCTGATCTTATTATGTAATTGTGAGTGGCGTCATAAATAAAATAAAGTAACAGAGGGTATACCAAAAAATTATAAATTAATCTAGATTTTAAAGAAAATATTGATAAGAGAGCGACGCTCGGCGGTCGTCGGCGGCGTGCTCTTTTCGTCGCTCGGCCGCACGCGTTCTCATCTCTCGGTCGCCGTCGTCGGTCGCGGTCAAAGCGCAGCCCATCAGAGAAACACAGCGCAGCCTCGGATTTCTCTCCTCGATCACTGTGCTGCGCGTCCACGTGGCTGGAAGGAAGGCAGCAGATCAACATGGCACATCTACTCATTCACGTGCTGTCGTCGAATTCCTTGGTAGGCGCATGCATTGAGCCACCATGCGTGTACGTGCATGCTCCTTCCATTGTTCAGCACGGGTGCGGCTCAGGTGCTGGGGGCACAGCACTTAGCGCGTGCGGGGTGCCCTCAGCACCCACCACGTGTCCTCCAAATCCCAAAATAATTCTGAAAAATTCAAAACAATACTTACAAAATCCGAAAAATTGTAAAAAGTATTTTCTTAAGTATAAAAAGTATTTTTTTTTGTAAGTACTTCATTTTTTTATTTATACTTTTATTAAAAAGTATTTTTTTAAGTACTTAAAAATACTTTTAAATAAGAGTATTTTTACAAAAAGTACTTTTTACAATTTTTCGGATTTTGTAAGTTTTTTTTTGAATTTTTCAGAATTATTTTGGGATTTGGGGGACACGTGGCGTGTCAGCACCCCGCACGCGCTATGTCTCTGTGCTCAAAGACTGAGCCGCACCCGTTTAGCACAGCCCAAGGGGCACATCAATCAGCACAGCCTGCAGAGCCATAATCACAGTGGCGGAGGACCCAATAGGGCAAGCTGTGGTATGGGCCAGACCTTGAATTTCGCGGCGGCTACGGAACTGGGAGCGACGCGCGCGGCGGCGGCGGGCGGGACTCGGGAGGCGGGCGGGCGGGCGGCGGGAGGCGGGCGGGGAGGCGGCGGGCGGCGGGGCGGCGGGAGGCGGACGGGCGATCCGCCCCACCTCAATTTTTTCCCGTCCTCCGCCACTGCATAATCAAGTTACGGCCGGCCACGCGAAACAAATCATCGGCGTCCTCAGTCGTTCGGCGTTAACTTGTCCTTTGCTAGGCCGATCTAGTAATATTTTTTTTCTCACGATAGTGAACAGCAGATTTTTTTGAACTATTTTGGTCTTATAAATTAAATATCTCAAATTTTATGATTTAGAAAAGAAAATCCATGTTTTTGGCTCAAAGAGAAACAGAGGCATCATAATGACTTCAATGATTTGCACGCGGCTCAGAGAGTAGAGCGGCGGCTGCTGCCATGCAAAAAAAAAATCTTACACTTCTATGACTGACAATAAATTTGTGGACTCACAAGGTTTAGACGAACTAGAAAATTTGAGACTTCGGACTTAGATGGACACAACAAAAACTCACAAAAATTGACGAAAGACTGACTAAAAGAAATCAGCAGTAGAATCTCACTCCCTCAAAACCCCTCCGCTCTCTCTCTCTCTTCATCCCCTCCCTCACTCGCGCACGCTCTCTCCCTCTTTCTTGACGCGTGCTCACTCCCGCACAGGCAAGAAGAGGACGGCGGCTGCCTCTCGCTCCACTCCACTCCCATCTCTCTCCCTCTCTCCCGCACGGATCGGCGAAGACGAGCCGGGGGAATCCCGGATCCGGCGACGACGGAGATGGCGGCACGCGAGCACAAAGCGGCATGGCGACAACGGCCGCGTCGCGACGGCAGCGCGATCGGCGAAAGGCGGCTCCGGGCGGGCGACGGCGAGACCCGGCGGCGGCGGCGGCGAAGACAGCCGGATCCAGGCAGCAGGGGGAGGGCGCAGCCGGGGGCACAAGAGCCATAGAGAGGCAGCGCCGCACAAGAGCCAGAGAGAGGCAGCGCCGCGCGGCGAGAGACACGGCGGAGGAGGCCAGCAACGGCCCGCAGCGACCGTCCTGGCAGAAGAGGCGAGCGGCGGCGGCGGTCCAAGAAGAGGACGGTGGCGGCTTGCTCATCGGATCCGGTGGTGGGTGGCCAGATCCGACGGCGGAGTGGCCGGATCGAGCCCGGGACTGGCGCGGCGGTCGGGACGATGATGGATCATAGCGGGGCGCGGCCAGATCCGTGGTTGTCCAGCGACGGCTCGGCGACGATCCAGTGGCAGCGGCCAGCAAACGCGGGCATCACCAGCGCGAGGCGGCCGTCGACGAGAATCTGAGAGTGCCGGCGGTGGTGGCGTACGGCCAGCGAGCAGCGCGGGCACGGCAGCCGGGAGAGGTGGCCGCCCAACGAGATGGCCGCCCCCGGGAGAGATCGATCCTCCCGGGGGCAGCAGCAACAGCGGAAGTAGATCGAAAGTAGATCGAGGTTAGGGTTTTAACCTAAGCTCTGATACCATGTTATGAATATTGTGCATATATTGAAGAGCCCAATGAGCAATATATATAGGGAGTACAAAGGGATATTACAGGGAAATATACCGATTCCTATTCTATCTCTAATACCCTTATCTCTAATACCCTTAACAGTGAACAACTTTCAATAATTGACGTGGTGATAATTAATCCTGGTAGTTGATGTGTCTCTGCTGGTAGCCACATGTAATTCCAATAATATAATTGCTGGCTTATGTTTGTTACAACTAGTTGAATTAGGTACGCAATTGCATGTCTAGATATTATCCAGGTTATTAAAATCATGATCTTAGTTGTAAAATCCTACAATCCTATTATCCCACCGACACCAATATGGCTTAAATTGCACCTTGAGTTGTATATGGTAGGATCACGGTAAAATCACGTGCTAGTTATAGAATCACTGTAGAATCATAGGAGAATCACACATCTTCTTAGTTTATGGAAGACTTGGGTGTTTGGTGGTGTCCTAGCTCTCAATTCAAGTTGCATGGTAATTACTAAGTAATTAATAGTTTAGACATTAAGATCCAGAGGTTTGAAATAACAAAAATTAATTTGATTATTTATATCTTTTACTTTTTAGTGTAAAATAGTTAGGTAATCGCAATGTTGTGAAAATCGCTATTCTAGTCGTAGCTCTAAATAATGTGGAATTAAAACCACCATTCTAGTCGTGAATAAGGTATACATAATAAATCAAATTAGGTATCAAATAACCAAATAAACACTCATATCACTCTTGGAATACATGGCAAAATGAAAAAATTTGTATTTTTCGTAGAATCAGGTAGAATCTTAGATTCTACAATTCGATCGTAAAATGCGATCCTATCAAGCGTCTCCAATTCAATTTAGAATTACAATTCTGACAACCTTAGATATTATGATACAGTTGTCTTTAATATACAACTCTAATACCTATAACTGAAAATATAATTATATATGATATACAAATAATATATATAATTATATATATGTGTGTGTATGTGATTAATCTGTATTGTTATAATCTGGTCTCATCAAAATAACGACGTAGACCATTCTCTTTTTTTATCGATTAATGTGAGAATTTATAGGATGTTGTGTGCATACCTCCCACTATACAATATACATATTGGACAATCAATCCATCTTATGAAAGATGATTGAAATTGTATTGCCTACTTCCTTGCCGTCTCTGGGCTGTTGAATGTTTGCACGAAAGGCCAACTGGCAAGAACTCCTACACAGTATTACGTACTCTTAGGATTAGATTGATCAATCAAACAAATTTTCAAAAGATTTACCTGCGTGAAGATCCAATCAGGCTCTAAACTCTTGCGATCTTCATGCGTTTCTGACAGAAGAACCAGGTCCCAGAAAGCTACTTGGTTGTGCTGGTTCCCCCAATATGTGCTGAAGTACTGCTGTTTGATTCTCTGCTCATCACACCACCAATAATATATGTCTTCTTGGCTTCGATGCTGTTTCCTTCCCGTCACATTCTACATTTGTACTATTTAATTTCCCATAGGTTGTTTCAAATTGCTATATCTTGGAGAGTGACTTGGTTTTGAATAACACCAAGATGACCTCGTTATTCCCAAGTTGGTCGAGAAAAACAAAGACTCGAGAGGTCATTTGAGTCGATCACGGCAAGGGAAGATCGTATTTTGTACTGATAATTGAACCTCGTTTAAATGAGTATTGCTTGTCCTATTCTAATATACTATCATTTGCATCAAATTGATGCTAGGAAATGTGAATTTTTGTCCTCAAGTTGGGCAAGTGAACAACTTTCAATAATTGACGTGGCGATAATTAATCCTGGTAATTGATGTGTCGCCGCCGGCAGCCACATGTAATTCCAACAATCTAATTGCCGGCTTATGTTTGTTGCAATGAAAAGCTGCCTGTGTGCTAACTTATTTGGCAGTTCTTGACCCTGCTGCTAATCCGTAGTTAACCAGCTGTCGTTTAAAATTGAATCTGGTATATATATCAGAAACAAATACTGTAGGGAGTGGCAGAAATAATTTTCAAATAGGAGTTTCATAATGATCTACTCACTATGTAATTAGTAATATTACAAATCGTCGTTCATCCGTAGCATGCGAAACCATTTCAATTGTTGTATTTTCTCTCCTCAAGCTGATTCTTTTCCGCTTATGACTTATGGCTTATACTACAGTAACTAACTTTCAAACGATGTGTTTTTTAAAGCGGAGTCAACAGGAAGATTATAGTAAAAAAAATATTGAGTTCAGCTGTACTAGTAAAAATCGCACACGACTATTTTTCTCTGTATATTGTCTCTTATGAATAACCAAAATTCAAAATTTTAAGCCATAAGTCACAAAAAAAACCCACCATATTTCTTGGATTGAATGTAGCTTCCGAATGTATTTTAATTCTTATATGTTGTTTTGAATTGATATAAATCCTAGAAGCTTCACTTTCTGCTAAAAAGAATTGTTTAGCATTCACTTCTCACATTCTCATAGGCATGTAACGGGAGAAGAAAAAGAATGAGAGAAAAAGAAAGTACGCAGCTCACGTCTCGCCCAAATCTAATGTTGCAATATTTTTTCCTTTGTGAGATTTCCTTGAATTTTTCTCACGTGAAAGTTTGTTTTAATGAGGTAACAAGTGCGACACAAGAAATGTATGCAATGTACTCTTTTCTCTATTTATTTCTTTCACTGGGTTTTTGGAAGGAGTTTTTAATGAAGTATGTGCATGTCGTGATATTCGTCTAGGGGGAGTGTTATGAAACCTAGAAGGTCATGGTGTGGGCAAATACCAAAACTGTCTTTGGTGGGCTTAGACTATAAATAGAGAGGCCATTGTACCATATAAATAGATCTAAAATCAATAAACACTATTTCTGATATTCTCTCTCAATTGTATCTCCAGTGATTAATCTATTATAGTCTTAGTGATTGATTACATGGATTGCGTTATCGTTCATCTACATCGATTTCTTAATCACTCATCGTGGCACGGCCGCTGCATAACTGGGCATGCGATTTGCTGAGATGGCTGGAATGGCCGATAAGCCATGTCGCCTTATTATTGGGTGACTTGGTCTATGTTTCCATGGCAACATCGCCGGTGTCAATCGACACGACCGAGGTGGCGATAATTAACAATGGACGTGGCGATAATTAATCCTGGTAGTTGATGTGTCGCCGCCGGCAGCCACATGTAATTCCAACAATCTAATTGCCGGCTTATGTTTGTTACAATGAAAAGCTGCCTGTGTGCTAACTTATTTGGCAGTTCTTTACCCTGCTTCTAATCCGCAGTTAACCAGCTATCGTTTAAAATTGAAACAAATACTGTAGGGAGTGGCAGAAATAATTTTCAAATAGGAGTTTCATGATGATCTGCTCACTATGTAATTAGTAATATTACAAATCGTCATTCATCCGAGAATCACAGTATAATTTGGGCGAGTCTCACATGTTAAAAGGCTCATGTCGACCCAATGATCCAACGATCAGCTGTACAGCATTTGGCCATCGCAGTATATTCCTGAAAGAATCGTTACTTTGTAGTCCATTTGGCTGTGCTAAATGGCATCATGCAAAACCAATCTTGCTTCTCTCCTCAAGCTGATTCTTTTCTGCTTATGACTTATGACTTATACTATAATAACTAACTTTCAAACGATATGTTTTTTTGAAACGGAGTCAACAGAAATATTATAGTAAAAAAAAGTACTGAGTTTAGGTGTACTGGCAAAAATAATACACGACTATTTTTCTCTGCGTATTGTCTCTCACAAATAGCTAGAATTCAAATATTTAAGCCATAAGCTATAGCCTCAAAAACCCCACTATATTTCTTGGATTGAATGTAGCTTCCGAATGTATTTTTAATTCCCATAGGTTATTTTGAATTGATATAAATCCTAGAAGCTTCACTTTCTGTTAAAAAGAATGTTTTAGCATTCAGTTCTCACATTCTCATAGGCATGTAACGGGAGAAAAAAAAAGAAAGAGAGAAAAAGAAAGTACGCAGCTCACGTCTCGCCCACGACTACAGGTGAGAAACGGTAATAGATAATCTATTTTATTTGATATTTGTATCCGAGAAAACGTGAATGTGGTAAGCAAAATTCGTATTCGAAAATATTTGTATTCGTATCCGTATTTAATAATATTCGTATTCGCATTCGTATTCGAGAATATTCATATTTGTATTCGTATTTGAGACTATTCGATCCGTTTTCGGAATCCGAGAAAAACCCAGACGAATTTTGTGATTCAAAATTTGAATTTGGGCGGTTTGAAACCGATAACCGTTTCGGTAACTGGCAAAACCACTGGGATTCCGTTTTATTCGATATTAGTATCCAAGAAAATCCGTACTCGAAAATGTTTGTCTTCATATTCAAGAATATTCGTATCCGTATTTAAGAATATTCGAATTCGTATTTATTTTTATTTTCAAAATTTAGATTCATATTCGTATTTAAGACTGTTCGATTGTTTCTGACCTATTTCTATTCCTACCCACCATGCAGCTACTCGCGTAAGACCAGACACGCAAATGGGCTATGGGCCTTGAGGGGGTGGGCCGCAGGAGTGCATTGAGAAGTACGAAGCCGTGGGTCAAGGTGATGACGTGGTTGCCACGCTACTCAAACCCACCTACAAATCTGGTCTGGGGACAAATTTGCAGTTTTAATATTTAGTGAACCGGATCTACCCTGTTATGATTATTTTTAAGGGGTAAAAATTCCTACATTAATCAAAGAGAAACAAAGAGAAAGATCCACACCATTAAACGTGGTGGGTCCAGATTATAATGATCTAGATTAAAAAAAAGACTCCATATCAAGTATAATCCAAACAATAGTGAAATTCGAAATAAAAATAAATAAAATTAGCAATTTCATTTCAATACGAATTTCTAAGTAAAATATCTAAGTAAAATAATTCGGAAAAAAATTAAACAAAAATTAGCAATTAGATTTGTATATGAATTCAAACAAAAAATGGAAATTCAGAATAATAAATAAATAAAATTTGCAATTTGAATTCCATACAAATTACTAAGTAAAATCTCTAAATAAAGTAATTTGGAATAAAAATTAAACAAAAATTAGAAATTAGATAAGTATATGAATTCCAACAAAAAATTGAAATTCAAAATAAAAACAAAATAAAATTAGTATTTGATTTCGATATGAATTCCAAAGCAAAATCTCTAAATAAAAGTAAATCGGAATAAAAATTTAAAAACTTAGCAACTGGATTTGCGTATGAACTCCAACCAAAAAATTGAAATATGAAATAGAAAAAATTGTAATTGTAATTTCTATTCCTGCAACATTAGTATAATTTATTTCTTTAAAAAGATTCTGGGTGGGCCTCATGCGTCGGGCGGCCGTGCCGTGCAGTGAGCATTCTCGGTATTTTTGAGCGAGGGGGCAAATATGGCTCGGGGCCAAATAATATCCCTACTTCGTAGCTCTAAGCCTTCCCTGTAATTCAAGTTTTCAACCCTCTCCAATATGTTTATCATTATTTATGTTCATTATGTTGAACCTTCTCTTGTTGCTACGGCAGTATTTATTTTTCAGTTTTAGCAACAAGATGATAATTGATACTGGGATTCTTGACAATGTTGTTATATTCGATAGTTGGCACTTGGTGAGATAAAAGATTTTGAGGTGTCGGCACATCTAAGACTTTCAGTTTGAAAATGTATTTCACCTGCAGTTGGTTGGCATGTTGACTGCAGAGTTGAAGCTGTAGGATTCCACGGCAATATTAAGGAATATATAATAGGGGAGCTGTTTTTTTTCCTCAACCTTCAGTCACAATGACACCATTCTCTTTCTAGCTTAGCATGCACAACTCCTGATTTATTTCTCTCCATTTTGTAAGCATTTGCTATCAATAGTGACTCCAATAGTGCATGCATTACATCTAAATAGTGCACCAACATTTCTGCATGCAGACCTGAAAACGCACTCACAAATCCTGCAGATTGGGTAAAAATACTACATTTTGTATGCTCAGATCGATCACTCTTTTAGTTGTAAGAACAAAGAATTACTTTCAACGCCATGAAGCATGTCCTGAAACCAGAGCATGAGGTGTTGACTGCAGAGCGAAAGCCGAGCTTTTGGAGAACAGCATCGAGTGGTAGAGGACTTGCATGTATGTTGCCTCCAGCACATTAATGACACTTCAGAGTTTGCCACTCCCTCTGTTATTTTCTAAATGGTGTTTTAACTTCATATGCACATATAAGAAAATGAACAAGACTACCATCATACCGACACCCGAAGGCATCAGAGCCACTCGCCAACTCTTGCAGAGGCATCAGAGCCACCTCACTAGTGCCTTCACTCCTACAGGAGAGCCTCCACCGCCTCTCCTGACCTGTGCACAGAAGACACCCGAAACGCCTCCCTGTTCCCACTTCCTCTCTTCGCTTTTAAAGCTCATTCACCTCCACTAATAGCTTCACGCCACTCTCAGACACTCACTAGAACTAGTGAATCAAGCTTTTACTCACCGCAGCACCGCCGGCGACCTCCCCTGAGCCCGGTGAGCCCTAAACCCAATCTTCTTCATCTTTCGATTAAAACTCAATTGCTTTCGCTAACATAACCTCCTTTGCTTCTTAAACATGTTGGTGAACTCGCTTGGTTGTGAGCGTTCGTCGAGAGCTCTGGCGGCGGAAGCTACCATCTGCCGAAAGGCCCCTCCCGTGGACAGCCCAGATGGACATTTCCCAACCCAAACCACCACCACCACTGAGACCCATGCCCCACAAGTGGCCAAATCGCTTTTAGCCTTGCCAGAGAACCACCAAGATGCTCAAATGCCGCTGGGAAGCTCCAAACCTTCTCTCCTGCTGCCAGCCACCATCGCTTATGCTACCGCCCTCCAAAGCCCCAAAATGTGACTTGCTGGGTATGGTTATACTCATTACTTACTAAACAACAAACAGAAGATCAGTGGAACTGTGATGATCAAGCTGTGGACGAAGCTCAAGAGGAACCCTACTACGCTGAAGACAACTGGTTTTAGGTTTTAGCCGCGCTCAAGTTTGCCTGAGAGTTTCTTTTGTATTATAAAATAATTTTGGGCTTGCATACCTGCTGCGTCAAAACTAGGCTGTTTTTTTTTTTTTGGAAAAGGAAGACTTTATTAATCCCAAAACTAGGCTGTTAAACTATAATTCTGTAATAAAGCTTGGTCCTTTTGTTGTAAGCATGTGTTGTTGTGGTGCACACTCGTATACAGTACTCCGCAACTAAATGGTTCTACACAGTTACGGGGATTACTAGCGTCTTCACAAATGGGGGCGTTACAGGTACTTAATATGAGAATGTTATCTTTACCTTTTTTTTTTTTTGGTATAGGGGGCAATAACACGCACGCACATGCGCACGCAAATCTCATATCTTTGTGTAGCAACAGGCACAATCAAGTTATCCGGCTGTACTGAAAGTCAAAGCACAACACAGCCAACTGTTGTATGTGAAAGTGGAACACTAGTTTTAAAAAGGCTTACGGCCGTGTAATAATTCCACAAGCTAACTTCGAGTGCTACTCTGCATATGAAGGGAAATTTTCTTATTTATCTCATAACCCGACTACTTGGGCACACATGAGTTCACAATGCTTGTTTGCCGGCGGGTATTGAAAAATTTCCGAAGAAATTCAGTTCATACTGCAGCACTTCCAAGTTTCAACCGTCTTTCAATGTTGCATGTTACATTTTCTGAATGATCTAAAATAGGAAAACACGGCTATAGTTCTTCTCCATACTGAGCAACATAAACTGCTTAATCATGTTCTTGTGAATTCTGCTATTAATGTTGGTTGCAGCATATTTTTTTCGGCTCTACTTTCATGTTTAAGATCCTAGGTGGTAAATGCCGAGGTGTATGTTTGTACATTGAGCCAGTGGCTTTTCCCAAACCTAACAACTAGAACTATATGTTTGCATCACTAATTAAACGGCAAAAACATTAATTTTAACTAAATATTTGCCCACTTCAAATTTTCTTGCTCACTGGAGCAGAGTTTCATGGTCCGTTCCGGACTGGTTCCTGCCGGTGGGTAAGAATTGATTTTTGGCCGGTGGGAATCGGTTTAATCTCAGATGGTTTTGATATCAAGATTTTGAATTCAAATTTTGAAATGAGCTGGTGTTTACATTAAACAATATATTATATTGATTACATGTTCAATTCTTCTTTTGTTTTCGAAAAATTGACTTGGTACTACAGTTCTGTAGGTTTCATATAGATTTAAAATATAAATTTGGAGTCTAAGTAAATTTGCCGCTTTTATGTTTTCCGGTTGCCGCTTCCCAACAGGAAATAAAACCATGCATTGGAGTCACTTTACTGGAGCATATACCTTTGTGTAGACGCATCATTATATCCATCTAGGTAGCCGGGTTTGCTCTTAGTTTTAGGTATGTTCATATTAGCTTTTAAAAACCGTTTTTTCTACAGTACTTAACTTTTAAATGGAATGTCTTTTCAAGATAAGGTTTACTAATTGATTATAGTACATACTGTAGCAACTTTATTTGTATTAGCCAAAATCATATATGAGTCTCTCTGTACAAGCTATTACTATTTATAAGCCAAGGCAAAAAAACCTATATATAAACGGGCCCTTTGTTTCTATCAGTCAGCTATTTGGGCAAGGAACGTCAAGTTTACTGGCATATGTCTGTTGGCATATATGACGTGCATGGACATGGTTTAGCATCTTACAATTCATATAGCAGACTAGTTGATGTGTCAAACGGTGGTCTTATAAAATAAATGGCTTTCGTTTTATTCTTTACATATTTACTATAAATTCTCAAGAGATTTTTTAGAAGCGTAAATTTTCTTAACATATATGCTGGATTGTTAACTGTGCTACTGCCATATATCTCAGTTTGACATCATCAGGTACTTGAATTTTATAATAGTTTCTGATTATAATACATGAGTCTTAAGCAGGCCAGATTCATCTGCTTGGATGGCAGTAGTACTAAAGAAGAAAACGCAGCAGCAAATCACGGTGTTCCTTACCAGGTACTTGCATAAAGATTATTATCTCATAACATTTTAGTATTGTAATTAGTTTGATATATGGCACAATCTTTTAACATAATAATTAGTATGCCCTGCGCCTCTGCCTATTAGATTATCTAAGCATGCCAGTCTTACATACCACCCATTCTAGAACGACGCAGCAACTCTAAGAAGTTACGGGTGATTTCTTTGAAGGCTAGAATTAAATTGTAGGCTAGTAGTTTTTCATTCAAAAAGAAATTGTAGGCTAGCAAGCACAGCATGAAATTGAAATGCAAACACACGATTTAGAAGACAAAAAATAGTCGAGGGGAAGGCATCTCTGACGTCACCAGATGAAATGGATCTGAATTGAGGCTGGGCCTGTTCGGTTAGGCCCAAGTTACTGCTTACCCCACTAAAAATAAAAAATTAAATAAATCTCGATCGAATTCCTCTAAAAAAAATTAAGAAAATGCGTCTTATCTGCTGCATAACTACATAACTGCATTGCCATCAAATGCGTCCACGGGCTGCTCTTCTCCGGGCAGGCCCTTGCTAAATTTAAGTACCGTGTTGAGCCCTGTGTAGCATGGTAGTATTGCAATGGTAATTACATATGCCTAGCTATTTCTTTACTGTAATGTGGCTTATTATTTGGCAAAGCAAAAATTTTGCCCACTAGTAATCCACAGCCATCAAAGGTCCTGCATAAAGACCCTGTAAAGGCAAGAGAATTCCCCAAGCATTCCGTGAGTGTTGGTATGAGATGTTGCTACACCTGACTAATCTCTTCATACTGTTACCTTTTTTTCTTCCGACCTTTGAGTCTGCTCCTTTGTCTGCACCAATTTGTCATCCTTACCCGCACAAGAAAAAAAAGAGCTATAAATCAGATGGTCAGCATCGGAGTTGTTTAACTCGTTTTTAGTAAATGGAATATAATGCAATTTCCTGTAACTTGTTTAATCCTGTTTAAAAGTGTTATGACTTTTAGCTGAAATGACATTGTTAGCTTTTTTTTTATGATGTATTCAATTAAATAAAAATACCAAAAAAGGAAAAATAAAACACTGCTACATTTCTACAGATAATGCAAAGGAAAAAATCACGTAAAAAAAGTAACGTGTTTCAAGCCATCCCTGTTTCGAACAGGGTATAAATATATGCGGTAGAAAGGCACGCACGTGGCTGCCCAAACGTGTGTACGATGGCACAAGAAAAACAAGCACACGTGTTCATAAAATTTCAAGGTGATAAAAAACGATAAGGTACAAATGAAGGAACCGCATGAATGCCTGAGCAACAATATCAGGACCTAACAGCAATCACACAAATGTCTGACAGTCACAATGGAAATATATAGAAACCACAATTCAGAAGCAGTCTAGGAAAAACAAGTAAGGGAAACCATGATTACATAAGTAGCTGAGGTTTGAAGGGCCAAAATACTTGGCTTCCTTTATTCATCAAACGAGAACCAAAAGAAGAAAAACGCAAGCCTTGGAGAAGAGGTCGAGCCTCCATGTGTGATGCTAATTAAAGCAACTTGTGTGCGTAATCTCATCTATCCAGTCTCTAAGACAACAATAACGTGAGCAAGTACTTACAGGCAGTTGAGTGACATCTCCAAACCAGCCATCAATCCCAGAGAGTACCACCACCGCATACCACCAATTCTAGAATGGCGCAGCAACGTTAAGAACTCCGGGGTGATTTCTTTGAAGGCTAGATATTTGAGGGGCATGAGGAATTCAATGCCAGCTGGGACCTCTGTCATGCTTATGAGGTTGACTAGTCTTAATCTTTATAGGCTCGCCATAGCACTTTGTTGTATCTCGAGGTGCTTCAGGTCAGGTGGGTCTCTTATGGAGAGTGTGTTCAGCTTGGGAAACCACCCGGTGAGAAATGCCAGCTGCTCTCCGTTGTAGGCTCTGGTCAACCGTAGCTGCGTCAGACTTGACAACCAAGAGAGGCACGGTAGGGGGTCTTCTCTTAGCTGGGACCAATATAGACTCAATGAAACTAAATTTTGTCCAGCCGTTTGGAAGAGAGGACACTCCTCCATGGTCCCTTCCGCCAATCGTCCTCTCAACTCAATTTTTTGAAGGCTAAGAGGGGGTGGGCTCAAACCATTCAATTGAATAACCTCATCTTCATAACTTGCTGCAATGGATAAGTAGGACAAGAACTGCATCTGAACAAGAGACTCGCAGAGGCACTCACAGTAGATTCGCTTCACATTCCATATCTCTAAGATTCTCAGTTGCCTCAGATCCCCCAAATGTCTAATGGACTCATATTGTGCTTCCAATCCTCGTAGTGTTTGAAGGTTTGTCAGGTTTCCAAGACCCTTGGGGATGCATACACCACTGCAGCAATGGAAATCTCACCCAGAACGGTCGCTCGTTGCCTCAACGTATAAGTGTCCAAGCTTCTTCAGTTTGGTGATCCCTCGTGGCAGCTCTTGTATGTTAGTGTTAGAAAGGTTCAAAGTCATCAAGTTGGAGAGCTTCTCGATAGACTTCGGAAGGAGCTTCACCTTCGAACCACGTAGACCCAAATGGTGGAGATTGAAAAGATCTCCAATAGCATCAGGGATCTTCTCGATGGGTAGCCCACTTAACTCGAGTATTACCTCAGGGGTGTTGCTATTATGCAGCCGTCCGCTGGGATGCCAAACCACAGACGGCACGACATTCTTCCCCTTTCCGTTTCTGGACAGCCATCGTGGGTCAGTAAGTGAACAGCAGAAATGCAAATGACGCCGCCTACCCCCTCAAGGCCCATAGCCCAGTTGCGTGTCTAGTCTTACGCTGAGCAGTGTAACATATCCTGGAGTCCCATCTCAAGATTATACTGTTATGTAGTTCCAATAGTTTTGTAATCATTTTTAAAAAAAGTTTTATAATCAGTAGTAGAAAAACGATTTTTTTCTACCTATCCTTTCGGGCCTCTCAATTAGATAATAGGCGTGTTCTTTTTTTGCTGGAGCTTATGGTTTTTGGCTACAGCTTGTGGTTTTTAAGCTGTTTGTGTGAGAGATTACAGAGTAACAGAAACTCACATACGGCTTTTGCCGATATAAATGAAGTCAGTAAAGTATGTACTACAATTAACTATTACATCCTATCTTGAAAAGATACTTCGTTTAAAAGCTAATGACTATAGAAAATTCGAAAAACAGCTTTTAGAAGCTGAAAAGAATAGGACCAATGAGTCTGAGGACAAACTCAATGGTATATGATTATATATATAAAGTAATGTACTAATTTATCTTCATATTTTGTAATTATTGAGGATTAGAATATGTATTTTCATCCTATCTTATTCATATATATAAAGCCTCAGATGGTATGGAAGAGGAACAGATCTACTCACTCTAGCTCTCTCGATAGGTCATGATTCAAAAAAGTAAATCAAAAATCATAAACGGCAGGCAAAAATAATGCAAATAGTCAGTCTTCAAGTGAAGTCAGTAAGAGGAAGCCCAGCTCCAACACGAGCCTATCCAATCAAACAAGAAGCAGCAGCCATGGGAGACTCCTCCAACTTGAAATTGGCCTGAGGGTGAGCGCCGGCGAGTGCTCGCGGGTGGACGTGCTCTCCTCATCCGCAGCTTCTTCGAGGTTTCCGCGTCCTCCGCATCCACCCGGGCCTTAGAGCAACTCCAGCAGGGCCCCTACTTGAGCCATCATCCTACTTTTGAGAGCCGAGGGGCAAAAAACTCACTCCAGCAGGGCCTCTACTTGAGCCCTCAAAAGTAGGGGGCCCTCAAATCTCCCCCTCGAGCCCTCATTCCTGGAGGGTCTGGAGGGAGCCCCTACTTTTGAGGGCTCAAGTAGGGGCCCTGCTGGAGTGAGTTTTTTTGCCCCTCGGCCCTCAAAAGTAGGGGCTCCCTCCAGACCCCCTAGGAGTGGGTCCTATGTGTCATCCCCTCTAAGAATGAATTTGAGGGTCCTATTTTGAGGGCTCCTGCTAGAGTGCAGCCTAAAAAACAGAGCCCTCAAAAGTAGGGGGAGCTCTCAAATAAAAACTAAGGGCCCTGTTTTGAGGGTTACTGCTGGAGTTGCTCTTATAAACTACCTTGATGTACTTTTTTGCAGCCCGTTGAAATCTGCCTATCTTGAACAAATCATTGCCTGCAACTTACCATATTTCTGCAGCCTCCAATTTTTCATGGGAACTCATCTCCCATGATTATTTTTCCTGTCACATTGGAACCAGGACTGCATAGTAAGAAAAACAGATTGCCTGTATACTAAGGTGTTAAACTGAACTATCGTATCATCTTGATGACAGGTTTAAAATAGTGTTTACATTTTACAGTCAGTAGGAAGTTCTCAACGATTTACAGTCAGTAGGAAGTTCTCAACAATTCATAATAACATGGCATTCACAACTATCATATGGTGAAAAAATAAATTTATATCCATGGAAAGGTACCAGCTTAAGATTCCTAAGATGCAGAATGTTAAATGTTTTGCTTCTTTCTCCCTGCGGCTCTTCTCTTCCTTGGGAACACCAACTATAGCTGGGGATGCATCAAAATGGTTGGAATGAGTACAAATGTTTAATCCTGTTTGTACCAACGCCATCACTGGCTGACGCCTGATTGCTCTCACATTCATAATCCCAGTTTGATGCAATGAGCGTCAAAATCCAACAAAAACTAACAAAACAAAGACTCATTGTGGAGTACCTCCCGCTATGTCGTGCACATTCACCATCTTCACACAACTGTAGAACAGAAACTTAAAACACATCAAGCAAAGGATGATACTAGAAGAACGAAATCCCACCTCACAAGAGGGGGGAGGAAATGGTCGGGTCTCACACACCAGTCGCGGTCGACCCCTTCTTCTACCTTGGGCCGGCTCCGGCGCTAAACAGGGGAACACGGCGGTGGCCTCAGGAAGGTACCGTCGAAGCTCGCCATTGGTGGTAAATGGTACGGGCGGGCTCTACAAGATTCAGTGACTCCATTTTAGGGTCTGTAAGGACTCAGGAATGGACGATGGTGGCCGGCAGCGAGAGGATTGTGCTACGGGCTCTACCACGACACAGAGGTTCCCCGGAGGCTTTCCGGTGAGGGCGCGGCCATTTTAACCATCTAAAGTGCAAGGGGAGCAAGGTTGCGGTGGTGGTTTGGGCTTAGGCGATCTCAGGGGATCTGTCCACGAGCGATTCCTCGCCACAGCGGTAGAGGACGGTGCTGGCGAAGCTGAGCTCAAGAGGCAGGTCGGAGAGGTCGGCTACGGTTTTGGGGTAGTTCAAGGAAGTTATTGGAGTAAGGAAATGGAACACAGTTGCCGGAAGCACGAAATTGGCCGAATGGACTTACCAGTGCAGGGGAGTTCGCCGACGGTGGTGAGGTGCGAAGGAGGTCGAAGGAGTATGGACAGGGGAGTTGAGCAATTGAAGATCGTGTGAGGTGATCCTGGGTGTTGGTCGAGCTTTAAAGCGCGCGGGAGGCGGTGTGAGCAGGAGGGCAGTCACGGCGGCGCTGGCGCATGGCCAATGCGGTGGCTCCAGGCGCGGTCGGCTAGGCGGAGCTACAAGCGAGGTTGCTGGGGGAAGGACCACGGCCTCTGGCGAAGCTTGCGCGAGCTGACGGGGTGGAGGTACGGGTGAACACGCGCGTCGGCCGAGAGGTGTGCGGAGTTGCGGCCGGAGGGCTCGATGCAGCGTGAGGTCAGCCGGAGGTGGCGAGGCTTGAATGCGCTGGCAAAGCCGAGATATCAGAGCTTGAAATTGCATGGTGATACAGGGGAGCAACGGCAAGAAGATGAGCGCCGGCTAAAGAGGGAAGAAGGGCGGCCGAAAGAGGAAAATGGAATTTCAAGGTGGGTTGCCAGATTGGGAAATTTCGGGAACCCAAGCAAACTCCAATGAAATTCAGAAGTTTGAAATTTAAGGTTGTTTCAGAATGCTTTTGTAAGGATATCAGGAGGGTGGAATGTTTTTGGAAGAGGAGAATCGAATTTTGTTGGAAGAAGCTAGGAGTGAGTGTTAATTTGGAGAGGAATGAATGGTTTGGCAACAGATTGAAAGATCATATGAATGGTTTGCCAAATTACCTATGGTTAATTTGGAGAATTCAACCTCATCTCTGCGTGAATGTTTTTGTAAGGATCTCATGAGGGCGGATTAGGCAGGAAGTGAATTTTTTGGAAGAGGATAATCGAATTGTGTTGGAAGAAGCTAGGAGTGAGTGTTAATTTGGAGAGGAATGAATGGTTTGGCAGCTTCCTTCTGAACCAGGCAGCAAAAAACACCACTCCTTGGATCGGAAGAGCATATTCTCTCCAATGAGTATCCAGTATCCACAGGCAGCAGAAGCAAAATCATGTTTCCATAGACAAGTCAGTGACCTTCATTGCCTTTGCTTACTATGCTCCAAATTATCATCTAAACATTCTGTATTCAAACAAACCGCTTCATAAAACCCTAAAATGGCATCATCCTTCCTCAGCACTCCTCTTTCAGGACTAGTGTGGTCGTTCAGAATTCACCAAGCTGTCTTCATTGTTGACTCTTCTGCTATCTTGTTCTCTCTGCTCAATTTTAATGTTGATATCCCTTTACCTCTTTTTAGCACTGCAGGTTTTAATTGTTAGATCACAGATCCTGCAGATTGGGTAAAAATACTACATTTTGAATGCTCAGATCGACCACTCTTTTAATTGTTAGAGCACAGAATTACTTTCAACACCATGAAGCATGTCCTGAAACCAGAACATGAGCTTTTGGAGAACTGCATGGAGTGGTAGAGGACTTGCATGTATGTTGCCTCTAGCCCATTAATGACACTTCAGAGTTTGCCACAAGCTAACTTTGTAAGATGGAACGAGAAAAACAAGCACATGTGTTCATAAAATTTCAAGGTGATAAAAAAATATTAGTTACAAATGCAGTAACCACATGAATGTCTCAACAACAATATCAGAACCTAACAGCAATCACACAAATGTCTAACAGCCACAACCGAAATATATAGCTAGGAACCATAAATCAAAAGCAGTCTAGCTAGTAGGAAAAACAAGTAAGGGAAACCTCGATTACACAAGCAGCTGAGGTTTGAAGGGCCAAAATACTTGGCTTCCTTTATTCATGCAGCGTGCGTACTAATTAAACTATCTTCATACGGACGATCCTCCATGCAAAACATTTTCCTGCCAATGAGACATGAAGATGCTAATTAAAGCAACATGTGTGCGTAATCTAGTACTCTCCAATCTCTAAGACTACGATAACGTAAGCAAGTAGTAGTCGAGTGACTTACATCTCCAAACCAGCCATCAATCTCGGAGAGAATACCACCACGGCATACCACCAATTCTAGAACCATCCAGCAACGTTAAGAAGTCGGGGGTGATTTCGCGGAAGGTTAGATATTGGAGGGGCATGAGGAACTCGATGCCAGCTGGGACCTCTGTCATGCTTCTGAGGTTGCGTAGTATTAGTCTTTCCAGGCTCGCCATGGCACCTTGCTGTATCTCGAGGCGCTTTAGGTCAAGCAGGTCAACTAACTCTAGGATCTTCAGCTTGGGGAACCACCCGGTGAGAAATGCCAGCTGCTTTCCGCTGTATGCTCTGAACAGCCGTAGGTGCGTCAGACTTGACAACCGAGAGAGGCAGGGCAGGGGGTCTTCTCTCAGCAGGGACCAATATAGACGCAACGAAAACAAATGGTGCCCTGCAGTTTGGAAGAGTGGACTCTCCAATGTCCCTTCCGCCAATTGCCCTCTCAACTCAATTTTTTGAAGGCTGAGAGGTGGTGGGTTCAAACCATTCAACTGGAGAACCTCATTCTCATCACTTGCAGTAATTCGCAAGTTGCACAAAAAATGCATCTGAACTAGAGAATCGCAGAGGCGTTCACAGTAGATTCCCTTCACATTCCATATCCTGATGCTTCTCAGTTGCCTCAGCTCCCCCAACTGTATAACAGACTCATATTCTGCTTCCAATGCCTGTAGCGTCTGTAGGTTGGTCAGGCTCTCGAGGCCCTTGGGGATGCATACACCAGTGCCATATCGAAAAATTCTCCAAGATGAATCAATCCATTTCTCAACAAATAAGTGCCTAAGCTTCTTCAGTTTGGTGATCCCTCGTGGCAGCTCTTGTATGTCACATCTACCTAGGTCCAGTGTCAACAAGTTGGAGAGCTTCTCGATAGACTCCGGAAGGAGCTTCACCTTTGAATCACGCAGACCCAAATGGCGAAGATTGAAAAGATCTCCAATAGCATCAGGAACCTTCTCGATAGGTAGCCTACGTAACTCGAGTACTGACATATATCTACAGTTTGCAATGAGGGGCAGTACCTTCTCAATAGCTTCAGATGATGGCATTCTTCTGACCAATGTGATGATAGATCGAAGGTGGTGTGCACTCGAAACTGACTCAGGAATATTGCCCTTGTTTAGTTTGTGTATTACCAGTCGACGTGCATCCTTCTCCTCGATAGATTCACCCCCATATTTATCCTCCTTGTATGCAATGCCAAAGCATTCTCTCCGACACAGATCGACCGCCAAATCACGCACGATGTCATGCATCCGAAATAATTTTATCCGGCCAAAGTGGTTCCTCTTAATAAGTTGCAGCATGTTTCTATGAACCAACTCCTTCAGATAGCCCTCCGCCACTTCCTCAATTGTGCTTTGACCCCTCTTATCGATGAACCCCTCTGCCATCCACAACCGTATAAGCTTTTTCCTTTGGAAAAGATAGTCCTCTGGGAACAAGCTGCAGTATAGGAAACAACTTTTCAAGTATGTGGGAAGGTAGATGAAGCTCAGATGCAAAACATTCCTTAGGTGATCCAGCCTTGGATTATTACTTATCTCCCAGCTGAGTTGATCATGTATTCGCTTCCACTCATCTACGGTCTTGTCACGCACAAATAAGAGACTGCCGACAGAGACAATTGCAAGAGGCAAGCCTTCACACCTGTCCACTATCTGCATTGACAAAGTCTCTAGTTCTGCGGGACACTCATGATCTGGAAAAGCCTTCTTACAAAAGAGTTCCCATGACTCGTGCTTTGATAAGGGCTCTAGTGTTAGTATCCTCTGATTTGGGAAAGCAAGGTGGGCTACGTCAGCAATCCGTGTTGTGATTATTATTCTGCTCCCTTTGAGATTTGAAGGGAGTGCTCCAAACAAGTCATTGTATGCTTCTGGAGTCCAAACATCATCCAATGTAACCAGGTACTTTTTCTGTTCCAAAAACGTCTTCAGTGTCTCTTGCATGGCTGTCGTGTCCATGGTGGCGATGTTACTTGGAACACTCTGTTTGTCTCTGAAAAGCTCGATGATCAATCTTCGAAGGACATCTTCTCTAGTGTAAGTCTGTGAGATGGAGACCCATGCGTGGCAATCAAATTTCTCTCGTTCCTTGTTATAGACGGTTGCTGCTAGTGCCGTTTTCCCGAGCCCTCCCATGCCATGCAGAACTACTACAGAGTGTGCCAACTCATCTTCTACTAGCCACTGTACAAGTGTTTGCTTGTTATCTTCAATCCCAACAAGAACTTCTTCACCAAGGGAACGTGAGATGCTTGCAAGGTCATGGGACTTCTGCACAATGTAACTGGAGTTGGTAGTATCCCCATTGTTCATCGTCGGAACCCATCGCTCTTTCGCCTGAGATAGGTGTATAAGGTTGGCCTCTATTTCCTTCACCATGGAAGCTATCCTGTTTAATGAAAGCAGATCTTTTGGTTGCTTGATCCCTTTCTTCAGGTAGAAGCGCCATCCGACATCACGTTCCCAACCAACAAGATAATGATACTCATCCACCATGTCCTCGATCGCGTATGCTACCTTGCGCACCTCCTCCAACCAGCCTTCATACACTTGATTGTTGCGGTTTCGAATGTCCATCTGATAGAGAAAATCATGCATCACGCGAAGCTCCATCATAACGTGACCCATTCTGCCCTGGAGCTCTGTCAGTTGTGTCACATACTTTGCAAACAGAGCACCGGCTTGCTTTGTTGCTTCGTTTCCAAGAGCGATGCCAATCTTTTTAATGGCCAGGAGAATCACGGTCTCTGCCATTACATTTTGGAATTGTTTATCGTGGCAGTGCCGGGCCGTTTAGTTTCGTATTTTCCTTGATATATATTCTAGCATGATCATCTGTGAAATGAAGCAAGTGATGCATTAGTGCTTTCTGCTACTAGCATACCCGTATGTACGAAGAAAAACAGATGGCTAGAGTTACTGAGTAGGCAGTAAGAAAGATGGATCACAACTAAGAAAATGGGAAGAATAGCAGGTCGACTGTGCTGTTGCCTCAGATCTATCTAAAAACAGATAGCTACTCTTGCAAATAAGTACAATGTTAAAAACAGATAGCTTTGAGTTATTAACGTCACAAGTAATATCAAATTTTATATACTAACATAGTTTATTATCAAGATTACAATCCTATCCGATTCTATATGATTCTACTTTTCGAATCACAATTTTATAAAATTACGATCAATACAACAATCTATGTCATATCAACTCCGCTCCCGTATCGTGATCCTGATAATCTTGCTTTGGTGAGCTTTGCTACTAGCGAAATCACGTGTACAGCTCAGCTCCACCTCTCTTTCTGTACTTACCTACTTGTGCAACAGCTCCTTTGATGCCAGTGCGAACCAATCGACTCATCCTTGTCAGAAGGTAAGCTAGGCATCTTGTTAAACCAATTTGTGGGCCTGCTTTTAGTTGAGCTTGAGCCACAAAACTACCGTAATCTTAAGCCCCTCACTAACTGGTAGGTCTCACCATAATGCTGAAAAATACAAACAGCTCCCATGTTCTCCGCTTGGTCTACTTTCTCTAAGCATCACCAAAAGCAACTAGCTAGGCGACATTTATATTGTCTTTTACTGATAGCTTTTGGCTTTAGCTTATAAATAGTAACATCTTGTAGCAAAGCTTGTGGAGACAGGGATACTAGCGTGCAATTTTAGTAGATATAAATGAAGTCAGTATAGTATCTAATATAATCAACTAGTAGACCCTGACTTAAAAATATTCCGTTTGGAAGCTATTTATTGTAGAAAACGCCTTATAAAAGCCAATACGAATAGGACGTAATTAATGTCTGCCTCATTCCGTTGACTGGAGAAGCAACTCCACATGCACACCACAATATAGTCGTAGTGCTCATTTGTGCTTTTATGCTCTGTCTTTGAGATTTTTTGACATTGCAGCATTTTTTCACTATAGCGTTTGTTAGTTTTTTTCTACGTAATTAAATTTGAAAAATAAAAAGTTATATCATCACAAACAATGAAAGGAATAAGAGGAAAAACAAGCAAAAAGCCAAAAAAGCTAAAAAGACAAAATTAAGAAGCCGATGTGTTCTAAAAGTCAGAAGCTAAAAGCTAAAAGCAAGAGCTCAAATGAGCTCCGCCTAAATCTTTGTTATGATAGCTTAACTTGCTAACTTAAAACTTAATTCATAAGTGGAATCAATTTATACAATTGGTATCTTTTAAGTTTGGTAAAATAGATCTTTTGACTAGTTGTTCTCTAGTAATCCTTTTATAATACATGCCATGTCAATAATGCTCTATTGAATCTTGAATCTTATATTGAACTTTATGTAGTGCTTTCCTAATTCTTTGGAAAGCATGTCTTGTTCATTTAACTAGTGCCTAACTTGATAAAAATAATCTCTTTTATGCGAAAAACTGATCTCACCAATTCTTTCTCATTGGATAGCTTGTCATTGCACTAGGCATGATCTCAGAGGGAGTTTTGATGACAAAGACCACTCTTTTAAGGTTCTTGCTTGGGATGATCGTAGTAAGGCTTGGAATCTAACACTTGGCTAAGAAAATAAAAATATTAAAAATAGTTGAAGCATAGGAAACGGTTGTAGATGGCTCCTAGTTCAGAACTTGCATTGCTATGATAAGGCATAAATGATTTCTAAAAATTTTAAGAATGGCTTTTATCTAGTACTTAAATATAATTGGTTAAAATTAAACTTCTAGCACTTTTAATGATTCAACATGCGCTTCTTGGTTCTATTTAGCCTTCATGACATAGTTTAGCTCATACTTAAATATCTGTAGGTAAACTTGTCAATTTTGAAGTCTTTCTTAACTTGAAACTAAATTGAATGCTCTAAACTATGATATTTTACCTAGATTAGTTATATATGTATTTTCATGATTTAGATAGCTTTGTATGCATTTTATGGTTTCAAATGGTATCTTCTACCTCTAACATCACTTTGGATGATTTTCAAAGCTCTATTTTAGGTTGTACATTTTCATTCATGCATATATACTCTTTCTTGCCCTTGGATTATTACAAGTAGTTTCATGCATCATTTTAGAGGGAGAATGAGTATTTGTGAGCTTGCATTGCTTCCTTACCCTTGATGACTTTTTTGCCAAAATAAGAAGAGTGATTAAGGCAAAATTTGGTATTAGTCTAAATAGAGAGAATTTTATGAGAATGAACTTAAAAAGGAAGGGAAGAATGCTTAGAAAAAGCAAAAAGGGTGGAGAATGAGCTTTGTGAGGTTGCATTAGAGCAAATTGAGCTTTTATATGAGAAAAATGCACTTTGGATCTTCCTTGATCTTTTGTTGTCAAGTGGTATTGCATTTATTCTTATTTGCTCTTTTGTGCCTTTTCTTGCTATGACAATGGTCAAAATGAATAATTGTTCTTTTATTTAGATGATGAGCAAGATTGTGGTAATTAAGGAGTTTTAGGTGTGGATGGATCTTTTGTTCAAGACTAGCTCTTTCTATGTCTTACCACATTCCACATCATGCCATTGTAGCCATGTTCTTGCTTTCTCTTAAATTTGGACCACTAGTGACTCTTGCATCATGTGTGCTTTAAAAATTGCAAAAAATCAAACTTAAATTCTTGTTTTTGTGGTGTTTGTTAAATTACTCATCAATGGAGAGATTGAAGGACCATGTGGTGGTAACCCCAAGTCAGTAATGAGTATTTAGCAATTGATCATGTATTGTTTTCCTTGCTTGCGGTTGAATTTTTGAAATTGCAAATGGTGGAATTGTTGTGCTAGAAAACTGATTAGACTGATCGGCTCAGGTAGTCTGACCACTAGGACTGAGTGGTCTGATCGAGGGCGCTTCGAGCGGTGTGACCGGTGGTTTTGAGTGGTTAGACCGGAGGTACTAGGTGGCCTGACTGGCATGGATGCGATGGTCAAACCGACCCAACTAGACTGTTGGGTGTTCTCTCGTGTGTTAGTTGTTAGTCATGGTGAAAGTCAGTGCAAGTGTTAGTGTAACAGCCCAGGTTTTTATTAAAAAATAAAAATAATTTAAAATAAAAATAAGTATTTTGTGGCCTAAGTTTTATTCTTGCTTTGCCCTGAATTTCTGCTTTTAAAAGAAAGCTGGATTTGAAAAGTAATTTAAAGTAAAACTTAAAAACATTATTAAATAAAATAATATTTTGATTTTCTATAAAAAATACTAATTCAAATTAATTATTTGGGTTTATTTGGTTTATCTGTTTTTTCAGGATTTTAAAGTCTATTTTCAAATCAAAAAGTATTTCAAGTATAAAAATATAATACCAACTTCTGTTGAAAATAATTTACTAAGTCCAAAATTGTTCTAGAAATTTCTATGAATTTTTCTAGAATTTTTGGAGCTTATTTGGCATTTTTCTGAGCCTTTTTGAATTTCCTCGGTTTTTCTGAAAATCAAAAATCGAAAATAAAATTTAAATCCCCGCCTCCTCCCTCCGGCCGATGTGTGGATGGCCCAGATACGCCTACGTTTCTACTATCCGACCGCCTGCTCGTCCCGCCTACTCCCTCTCCTCGCTCGACACGTGGACGGCTCGGATGAGCCGAGTCCCCGCCTCCCAGCCCATATTCCCCGTCCACCGCCTCTCTCTCCGCTTGGCTGCCCGATCTTCTCCCCGCCACATGTCATTGATCCCTACCAGCCGCTTTCCCCTCTCTCTGACCTCCTGGCCCTACCTGTCAGCCCTCCCCTTCTTCTTCCCCGCCCCTTCCTCCTCCTCTAGCATGACCGTGCCATCACCGCCTCCATTCCTGTCGCCACCTTGCCGCTCAGATCTCCTCCCTTCTTCCTCTCTCTTCCTCCCCCCAAGCGACCCACGCCATCTCCTCCACCATCTCCGTGCCCGAATCCCCCCTCTTCCCACACCCGCTCCTCTCCTAATCCCGCCGCAATTGTTGCCGGCCGCCGAAATCTCCGACGAGAAATCTGTGCTGCCTCCACCCTCCCCAGCCCCTATAAATACCCCCTAGCCTCCCCTCTCTCCGCACCACCTCCCCCTCCACTTCTCTCTCCCTCCCGACCGTTCCACCGCCGCCGTGCCGGAGTACCCGAGCTGCCTCCGCCGCCGAGCTGAGGTGAAATGGACTCCCAGCGGCCCTCTCTCTCTCCTCCGCCCCTCACCGATCGTCGCCGCTCGCCGGAGCGCTGGTGAGCCCGTGAACCTGAGCCCCACCCCGGTCGACCTGGCCATGTCAGCGGCCGAGCCGACATGGCAGGTGAGGTGGCGCCATGCCCCAGCCACCTCAGCGCCATCCTGCCCCGTCAGCGCCACGCAAGCACCACCCCACCCCCGTGCCACCCCAGCGTCCCCTTGGGTCCGTGGACCTCGTCCATAGACTAGGGCCCACATGTCAGCCTCTCACCCATATTTTTCAGTAAAAAAATAATTCAACCAAAAAGAAATTCCCAGGGCTGACGTCATAAACCTATTTTCCTTTAGAAAAATAATTTCAGAAAATCAGCCTTTTTCTTTTTCTCTAAATTTAAACTTTCGAGAACCCGTTCTCCTTCGTCCTAACTCCGATTGAGCCCATTCAAATTTCTAAATTCATTAAAAAATTTCCCTCTATCCATTTCTGACCTCAATTTAAATATTTTGAGTCTATTTGAATTTATTTGAATTTGATGGATTATTTTCATGTGAAGACTGCGATGATTCCGGAGAATTCCTCGACGACGATTCACACCCGTTTGAGGAGCAAGGCAAGTCACATTCCTTGATCATGTTGATACTAGGTTGCAAACTAAAATTATGTTGTTTTAAATTATTCTGCATGCATATTTTTATTCAACGTATTTCAATTCAGTCTTAAATTTAGTTATTGCCTACTTGTTAAATTCCTCTATTGACATTGAATTTCCCCGATACCTTGTCACCCTAAAATAAAACTCTAGTTAGTATGCTAGTATGGACTAGAGAATTTTATATCAAATGCTTAGACCTGCTTAGACATAATGTTTGTTTTGGGATAACCTTTTCACATAAAATGATAAGCTTTTGAAATGTATTCTTGACTTCGGTTAGTCAAGGAGGATTATGAAATATTTTGCAATAAAATATAAAATCTGGTTTAGACTTAGGCTAATGGTTAGATGGTGGGTGCAGGCATGCACTGTTGTTCGGAGACACAGTATTGATTGTCGGGCACATGGTGTATGTGGTTGAGCTTAAGTCAATTAAGGATTGGTCTGTGAGCTACTGTTGCAAAGCCCTATTGTACTACCACAGGGCTACTATGGGACAGTTCTGGCTGAGTAATTTGCGGGTCCCAACCTGAGTCATGTCGTAGGTTGAAAGTGAGCATGGCGTAGGCCATGAGAAGTCTCACTCGGCTCAAGAGGGGGTCCCGGTCTGATGGATTCCTACTGGGGTGAAACCTTAGTGTTGGCTTGGCCAGGTTGATGGTTTTGCATTATAAAGGCCTTGTCATGATCTCTCCGCCGTACACCTAAGGAAGTGTGTTAATCGTGTGGCAATATGAGATGATCATGTCTTGTGGGTAAAGCTGTACAACCTCTGCAGAGTGTGTAATCTATCCTGGATAGCCGTGCCCACAGTCATGGGCATGCTGAGTAAAAGTTTTTCACAAATTAGACTTTGTTTTTTTAAATGTTTTTTTTAAAAAAACTTATGGATGGATGGAATCCATGAGAGATTAGAAGCATGTGGATGGATGGAATCCATATGAGATCTTTTGGAAAATATGGTCCAGGTGGGTGCCCGTGGTTAGGTTAGTGTTTGGTCGGAGCCTGCACTAACGGCATTAATTTCATCTACAATTACTGTTTTTACTTACTGTATTAAATTCAGTAATTTCAATCTATTTACTGTATTTCTTTAAATGTTGTTTTATGCTCAAACTAACTCTATAAGCCTTTCTTTGTTGCCTTTATCTTTATATTGCATTTTTCCATGTGATTTGCGGAGTACAAGTTTGTACTCACCTTGCTATCTCCACACAGAGGAATACAACTTCGACTATGGTGAAGACTTGGACGAGTAGGCCACGTCTTACTGTTGTTTACCTGTGGGCAGGCTTGTTGAGCTTCTTCCGCTTCGGTGTTTTTCTTCCGCTGCTATTATTTAAATTTGGCTTACGTGCAGTGGATGTAAACTTTGGCAATCTTGCCCATATTTAGTTAATAAATGTCATTATGGTTGATATTTATCTTTGTTATTCACTGTGTGCACTAGCTGATCCTGGACTAGTGCGATTTACACAGAGAATCCAGGAGTTGTTGCTTTGGTTTCCGACAGTTAGTCATAGGGGAGTTCGCGCAAGTGTGAGTCATGGCATGTGTCCATGCATTGGTTTACTGATGGTGAGTCAAGTGCATGTCATTTGTGCTTGATCGATTGCTTTGCTTTTTGGTGTGTAGGTGCTTTGATGATGGTTGCGGCCAGTGGTGAGACCGAGGCTTTGGAAGGAGTCCTGAGGCCATGGCGTGTTGTGTAAATCTGGGTGGAGCAACATCTCAAACTAAGAAGTATAGGAGAAAGATAAGGGTCTTGAAGAGACAACGTGTGCATATAATGTGCCAAATGGATTTGTGCATTTCAAGTGGTGATATTTGTTAGAGCAGATGTACAATCTTAACGGCAAGGCGTTCGGCATCATGAACTGTGGAGTGATATTGGTATACCATGGGAGTTCGGCATTTTAAGTGGTGGCGGCCTCGGCTCAGACATATGATCTTGGTGACAAGTCATGGGCATTGCATCGTTGTGAAGATCGGCGCGTGGCAATTTGGAAAATTGTTTGAAACCAGATGGAATAGCGGTTTGAAAAACCACGGTGCTAGCCTAAGGTGGTCTAGGTCATGTCTTTATAGTTGGAGAGTCGTATTGGGCTTGTGGACCCTATGTAAGTCACGCTTTGAAAAGCATACAAATGTATGAGTGTGTAAAACCTATTTGTGTGTAGATTATCAGGTTTCCCATATATAAGTAGTGTGATACACTAAGGAGTAGTTGATTGGTGTGAGGTGGAAGCCTCCACTATATAAGCCTTTGTGTTGTGTTGAGTCTAATGAAAGACTTGAGAGATTAACGTTAGGGTTCCAATGTGTTAGAGCCTTGTGTGTGTGCTCTAGGCTTGGAGCTCTACTATCCTAAGGGGTTGGCTGTAAAACCTTTCTCTCCAAGTGAAATAAACATCCAAACTTCATCTAAGTAAGTTGTGCCATGATTTCCGTCATATGTTTTTGATTTTCTTAGATTTCTTGTTTGGATTTCTCTTCTCGTGAGATTTTCTGGTACCAAGGACATGTAGGAGGTGGAGATGTCTCCTAGAGATAAGATCCCATCCATCTAGGCAGGATCTAGAGGAGGTTCTTGAGTTTGCTCAGTTTCTCTCAACGGAGAAGTGATTTTCGGGTTTTGCTCTTGGGGCTGTTTTGAGTTGGATTCGTGCTATGTTCTAGTTTGCTATGACATGTGAGAACCCATCACAGGTCACCTAGACTATCAAGGACTCACAAGAAAGAGCAGATCAAAATTTCCCTCTTTTGCTCAGTTCTTGTGCCTTCTCTACTCAAATGGAAAACGATCACAACTTTGGCAATGATTCTCTCAATCGTTGATTGAAATAGATTTGTAACATCCTAGAGAAGATACATGCCGAGTTTTAAGTTATTTGGATCAACCGATCAAAAGTTATACGTGGATTTTAGGATTTAAAACCTTGTTGAAAATACTGTTCATCCCTGATTTCACTACAGCAACGGTCCGATTGCCATTCAGCTAGAGGTCTGACCACCATGGAGCTGGAGGTCTGACCGCCATTGTATTTCCAGTTTGACCGGCGAAGGCTAAGATTTTGTAGGGTTTTTGCTTCCTTGTTTTAGGGCTTTGATGTTTTTGAACCCATAACCATAGACAGTTCATGAAACCGTCTGAGGTAACATTTTTGAACCATTTGTGAGGAGCTTTGCTATAATAGCGAAAGTTTGCAAATAGTAAGGTTGTTTCAAATTGCTATATCTTGGAGAGGAACTTGTTTCAATAACACCAAGATGACCTGGTTATTTCAGTCAATCACGGCAAGGGTGACCATCGTCTGATTGAATATTACCTACATTATTGTCCTATTCTAACATATTACCATTTGCTTCAAAGTGATAGTAGGAAATGTGCATTTTTGTTCTCAAGTTGGGTAAGTGAACAACTTTCAATAATTGACGTGGCGATAATTAATCCTGGTAGTTGATGTGTCTCTGCTGGCAGCCACATGTAATTCCAATAATATAATTGCTGGCTTATGTTTGCTACAACTAGTTGAATTAGGTATGCAATTGCATGGCTAGATATTATCAAGGTTATTAAAATCATGATCTTAATTGTAAAATCCTACAATCCTATGATCCCACCTACACCAATATGGCTTAAATCGCACCTTGAGTTGTATATGGTAGGATCATGGTAGAATCGCGTGCCTAGTTGTAGAATCACTATAGAATCATAGGAGAATCACACATCTTCTTAGTTTATGGAAGACTTAGGTGTTTGGTGGTGTCCTAGCTCTCAATTCAAGTTGCATGGTAATTACTAAGAAATTAATAGTTTAGACATTAAGATCCAGAGGTTTGAAATAAAAAAAATTAATTTGATTATTTATATCTTTTACTTTTTAGTGTAAAATAGTTAGGTTATCGCAATGTTGTTAAAATCGCTATTCTAGTCGTAACTCTGAATAACGTGGAATTAAAAACACCATTCTAGTCGTGAATAAGGTATACATAATAAATCAAATTAGGTATCAAAGAACTCCTACACGGTATTACTTACTCTTAGGATTAGATTGATCAATCAAACAAATTTTCAGAAGATTTACCTGCGTGAAGATCCAATAAGGCTCTAAACTCCTGCGATCTTCATGCGTTTCTGACAGAAGAACCAGGTCCCAGAAAGTTACTTGGTTGTGCTGGTTCCCCCAATATGTGCTGAAGTACTGCTCTTTGATTCTCTGCTCATCACACAACCAATAATGTCTTCTTGGCTTCGATGCAGTTTCCTTCCTGTCACATTCTACATTTGTACTATTTAATTTCCCATAGGCTGTTTCAAATTGCTATATCTTGGAGAGTGACTTGGTTTTGAATAACACCAAGATGACCTCGTTATTCCCAAGTTCGTCGAGAAAAACAATGACTCGAGAGGTCATTTGAGTCGATCATGGCGAGGGTAGATCGTATTTTGTACTAATAATTGACCCTCGTTATTCCCAAGTTCGTCGAGAAAAACAAAGACTCGAGAGGTCATTTGAGTCAATCACGGCAAGGGAAGATCGTATTTTGTACTGATAATTGACCCTCGTTTAAACGAGTATTGCCTACATTGTTGTCCTATTCTAATATACTATCATTTGCATCAAATTGATGCTAGGAAATGTGAATTTCTGTCCTCGAGTTGGGCAAGTGAACAAGTTTCAATAAGTGACGTGAAGATAATTAATCCTGGTAGTTGATGTGTCGCCGCCGGCAGCCACATGTAATTCCAACAACATAATTGCCGGCTTATGTTTGTTACAATGAAAAACTGCCTGTGTGCTAACTTATTTGGCAGTTCTTTACCCTACTGCTAATCCGTAGTTAACCAGCTGTCGTTTAAAATTGAGTTTGGTAGATCAGAAACAAATGCTGTAGGGAGTGGCAGAAATAATTTTGAAATAGGAGCAGTTTCATGATGATCTACTCACTATGTAATTAGTAATATTACAAATCGTCATTCATCCGTAGCATGCATGACCATTTGAATTGTTGGACTTTCACTATGTGCAGTCCTTGACCTGTTGAGTCTTGACCGTAGAGAATGACGAATTCCTTAGGAATGCAGCGCTAAGAATTGTAATGCTTGGATTGATCAACCCTAGTCTGGTAGACAAATTTGGGCAAGTCTCATATGTTAAAAGGCTCATGTCATGTCTACCCAATGATCCAACGATCCTGAAGGAATCGTTACTCGGTAGTAATGCAAAACCAATCTTGCTTCTCTCCTCAAGCAACAGAAAACATCTCTCTGGTTGGTCCAGACTCTGGTTGCTCTAGTACGCAAGAGCAAATAGTGGGTTTCTGGACCAGTTGTATTTGATCCAGTACGCATGAGTAAATAGTTGTATTTTAATTCTCAATTTGAAAGCTAGTTATTAGGTTGATTGTAGCTTCCTGAATGTATTTTAATTCTCACAGGTTGTTTTGAATTGATATAAATCTTGGAAGCTGCACTGTCTGCTAAAAAGATGTTAGACCATGTGGCTAACTTTAGGATATTTTGGTGATGAATAATTGATATTGTTAATTTATGACGAATAATTGATGAAGTTGCTTACTGTTACTTGACGTGTGTGGCGTGTGAATGGACTGATATTGGTCAAGTTGGGACGAGCTTGTGCCGGAAAAATATTTTTTGGTCTTTGCATGTGCAGATTGAGCATGGAGGCGATCATAGTCGGTGACGAGGTGGACCGAGAATAGGATGGGAGATCCAAGGTTCAGACGGTTAAGGATGTCATGAGATGGTCAGGCTCATGCTTGGGGCGCATGGAGATCAAAGATGGATGATACGTGTTGAAGCTACGGAGGTGCGATCCGGAGGCTGAGACACGTGGTCGATGATGTGTGGAGAAGCTACGGGAGGTGCGGTCCTACAGGCTTCGACACATGACGAGTTTGAAAAGTTGGAATTTTTTAAAACCCATGTTAGAAAGTATTTTGGGTCCTCTTGCTATTGGAATTAGATTAGAACTCGTGGGCTTAGGTTCAGCCCATGTTTTAGGCCCTAGACTATAAATACAGATGGGTTAGGGCCTAACCCTGTGGCTTTTCAAATGTTATTTTTGTGCTAGAGTTTAGAGGTACCATTACCATAATTAAGAAATAAAATCTAGATCTATTTCGAAAGAAAAAAATATGATCAGCGACGTGTTTCTCTTCGCATTGTCGTGAGTAGAGATGGCAACGGGCACAAACCCGTTGGGTTTTGCTATCCCAAACCCGTGCCCATGAAAGTTGGATGTGCCCGCTAAAAAACCCATGCCCGTGACGGGTGCAGATTTTTGCCCAGACCATGCCCGCTGGGTTAACGGGTACCCACGGGTCGCCCGTGGGTTCAGTAATGCGAGCTGCAACAATGGTTAATGGAGAGGAGGAAGAAGTTCACCGGCCATCTTCATTGGAGCCGGAGAGTAGCGCCATGGCCAAGGGCCTACTGCTGCGATGCGCGTTGGCTGTGGCGTGGGGGCGGCGGGCTGAACTGGAAGGCGAGGCGACGGCGAGGGCGTGCGGGAGGACGAGTGTGCGGCGTGAGTGGCAGGAGCGGGAGCTGCGGGACGGGAGGGTGAGCGTGGAGATTGCCGGAGACCAAGCACAGAGCGCCAGATGCGTCGTCGCTGCGGCGGTTGTTGAATCGGGCCATCGAGGTGGGGATTGGGGAGGAGTGAGTAGTGACCGTGACCGAGTGCTAGCTAGGGTTAACCGTATGGGTAATGGGGCATTGCCGCGTTGGATTTGGGGGCTTGGGGCTAAATGCTAATGGGCTATGGGTTGGGCTGGTTTGCCTAGGAGGCTGGGAGCCTGGGTTTATAACTCCTATGAATCAAATTTATATTACTCATGGGTTTACGGGTTTGGGTACTATAAGAACATACCCGAACCCGGCAGACCCGATGGGTTGGGCTTTTTGCCCATTAAGAGACCCATGGGTTAGGAAATTGACTCAGACCCATGTCCTAATAGAGTAAAAACCCACCGGGTATCGGGTTTCGGGTACCCATTGCCATCTCTAGTCGTGAGGCAACATCGGCGTCATCTTGTTCCGCACGCGCGAGAGACAGCAGCACCAGCGTTCTCAAGCGTGTGGGAATTAGCATTCGCTCGGTTGGCGTGCTTCCTCACGCAGAGATTTTTTTTCTTATTGTTGTTCGGCACAGCACGCAATGAGGAAGCAAGGCAGCCATCTACTTTTCAATTTCCTCGATCCATGCGCAGCATAACTAGTAACTCATGTGTGGTTGTTTCAGGGTGCCTTTGGTTGAGCTTTTGGGAGCTGCTTTTGTTTCCAAAAAGTCAAAAGCCAACCAAAGGGGTGGAAATCAAGTCGCTTTTGACGCACTACTTTTAGGTAGTCTGATTTGAAAGCACCTTAGACCCTGCTTTTGGCTTTTGGCTTTCTACTTTTTGAAATGGTGACAATAGAGAGCTATTTCACAGTTGTTTCAAAAAAAATAGAGATAGAAGGTAAGTTTTATACTTGTTTGAACCAAACAGCTTACAGCTTTTCCACAGCCCACAACCTACAGCAGCTTTTCTATAGCCCACAACTCACAGCAGTTTTTTCAAAAACCACATCTTAACCAAACACACCCTCAGTCTGCATGCAAGCATGTGGGTGTTCAGCCGAGAGTTGGCATGACCAAGGTAATTAGGAGAGGTAATTAGGCTATTACTAATTAGCTTTCTTCATTGCATGGTCGTTGAGTAAATCAACAGAGAAAGGCGTTGGGTTGTTTCCATTGGTCCAGCGGCGACGTCGTCAGTTTTTTTAGTAAAGCTACAGTACCGAATTATTTCTTTTGTCGTCTTGGCTCTTTTGTTTATTCTTTGGCTGACAGATTGAAAGAGCAAAAGATAACATACTGAAAGAACCATAAATCTCATACCCTAACTAAATAAGAAATTAACGGGTAATTAAAATTAATTACTGCACTAAATCAAACATTATTCCAATTAAGATTACAAACTGAATTACATTGTGGCATTGCATTTACAATGGCAAAATTACATTATTTTCATTACAAGCTTATTTTACAAAAAGAGAAAAATAAAAACTCCAGCATCAAGGTCTTCGGCGTAGTGGCAAATGCGCGTTTCTTCGTTCTTCGCCTGCAAATAGAATTGCCATTAGTATCAAACCAAACCTATTTTCTTAGGTAATTAGGGAATTAGATAATTAACAATCCAAAGGAGAATAAATAAATAAATTAAGAAAAGATTGCCGTCAGTGCCCTTGGGCTATTAGGGCCATTGCGAGAACATCTTAGAGACTCCCCAGACCGTTCCAAGCCGGTCGGCACCTCTCGTCTCTGTGGGCATCATCATTCGGCAAAGTTTAAGAAAAAGCCCACAGCACTTACCTCAGCCCAAAACCCTCATTTCATCCATTCATTTCATCCCACAGAAAGCCCAGCATATAAGCATTCAGCCCACAAAAAGCCCACAGATGCAATCTTTGCATTTTCAGCCCACAAGCCCACATATGTTTTCCAGCCAGCCCATCCCAGAAGAACAGTGCCCAGCACATCCTTAAGAGCAAGTATAATAAGAGGCTGCATGTTGAGGTGGACTAGAGAGAGAAAGAGAGATAGCTGTCAGTTTTACAGCCAGCTGAAGGCTGTATTATTAGCCTTACTCTAAGGCCGAAGCACCCTCGGCACAGGAGACCGAAGAAGATAAGGGCAAAGCAGCCAGCTGTAGCACCAAGACTCCAAGCCTTTACTAGGTGGTATACCATCGACTAGGGTAGTATAAAGCAAGTAATGAAAAATAGGACAAGTAAATAAAATGCATGTAAAATACTTAAAGAAGGAAGGCTAGCACCGTGTTGTCTGAATGCATGTTTGCCCGGAAGCCAGATGCCATGGAACCCCAATCACCTCAAAGCAACCTCAAGCCTGGTGAGGTGGTCTAGCCCCAAATCCACCCAAGGAAAAGCCGGTAGGAGTAGATCCACCATAAACCAATCGATCTAGACCGGATCCGAGCCGGAGAAGAGAAGGCACCATGACCGGTTGAAGGAAGTAGTGAAGTAGAGGAAGAGGGGTAGCGGCCGGGATAAAGTGAGGAGGCGCTGCCAGGCGGCGTGGTGAGGAGAGCAGGAGAGGCGTCGGTGAGAGAAAGGCAAGGCGGGGCGGCGCGGCGAGTAGAGGCGTCGGGGAGAGGTGATGCAGTGCGATGAAGAGGGCGCCATGGCGGGGGAGAGAGGGAGAGAAGGCGGCGCGGTGAAGAGGAGGCGGTGCAGTGGAGGCGCGGCGAGGAGCCGTGGTGAGGCGGCGGGATGGAGAGGGCAGGCGAGGAGGCGTAAGAGGCGGCGGTGGTTCGGTGAGAACGAGAAAAGGCAGCAAGGGTTGATGAAAAGAAGAGGAAGGGGAAGCGGTGAAAAGAAAAAGGGGAGGAGAGCCGCTGCTGCCCGGGCCGCATTTGGCCGAGTCAAGTGGGCCGTGTGCATGCGTTTAAGGTCCAAAAACACAAAATCAGGCAGGCTTAATGAGACCAAATTTCAGAGACTGCTTTTATTCTTTCTTTTGATATTTTCTTGCTGCAATCAGTTATATAATAGATTTTTGTCGAGAGCCTCGTATACCTAGGTAGTGAGATATCCCAACTAGAATTAAGTTAAGAGACGGGGTATTTATCCATTATTTAATTCTTTTCTAAAATTGGTAATTGTAAGTATTTTAGTTGTAAGTTAGCGTTAAAATTGCAGAATCCAAGCAATCGACATTCAGAGGAGCAGATTTGACTTTTGGCAATTCTGAGTTACCCTACGTCTCAGGCAAGCTCATTCTTCGATCATGCACGTAGTTGTGTTAAAAATATGTGTATTTCCATAAATATTATGAACTCTATCTAAGTGCATAAAAGTTTTTCTTAAAATAAGACATCAGAGAATGATGATGTTATGATGAGTAAGATGAGAAAAGAAAAGAGGAGAAAAAGAAAGAAAGTAAGAAAAGAGATGAACAGTTGTGGTACTGCTGAGAAGAGCAGCAGGCCCACAAGCAAAGATGTATTTGGTGGCTAAAGAGGTTCAGAGAAAGGATGCAGATAGGCTAGGCGGACCTCTTTACATAGGGCTATGATGTAAGGACTTACCCCGTTTTCACTCGGATAGGGAACCGTATTTAACGTGCCAACCAATTTCCCGTCTAGTACGGGCGGAAAATAGTATCCTATTACGTTAATCAGTCCACCACATTGGGTAAGTACTTAGGTGTGAGTAAGAGATGGATGAAGCTCAGGACCAGTAACGCAAAGTCTGGAAGTGAGTAAGTCCCAGACGCTATATGCGTTAGGTGGAGTGTTGGGCCGGGAGCCGGTCCAACCAAACACTATTGGAAGTCGGTGGAGCCCAAGTGAGCCACTTGGTACACCGATGGATAATAGATGGGCTGGTGGATGGATTAACGTAAGCGGAGAAAGTTCTGTACTCTGAACTGGATTCCATACCTAAGGCAGTGTGGAAGAACCGAGTTAAGAAGGTTCAGAGCAGCTTTGGGTACAGTGGTACAAGCTCGCGATCTTGATAAAATCATGAATTCATGCCATTCACTGGAATGTGGACTACGTGATCACTCGGGATCGTACCATCGGGTGAAAAATAGAAACCATTTGAGAATTAAAAATGCAAGAATGGATATTTTTGTAAGATTAATTTCAGAATTTAGAAGCTAAAATTTGGACTAAGGACATGGGAGACTCCTAAATTTCAGAATTTAGTTATACTAAAAAATAGTTCTGTAATCATTTTTAAAAAAGGTTTTGTAATCAGCAGTAGAAAAACGATTTTTTCTACCAAACCTCTTGGGCCCCTAAATTAGATAATGGACAAACCCAATAGCAGAGGATTACATGTATAAAGTACTGTAGTGATTTATCCTTATATTTTGTAATTGTTGAGGACTATGATATTAATTTCCCATTCTGCCCCATTTATATATACAAAGCCCCAAGTGATATGGAAGAGAAATAGATCTACTTATTTTACTCACTCGGTCTCTTTCTTACCATCAGCTTTCTCTAGCTCTCTTGAACCGTTCGAATTCAAAAAATAAGCAAAAAAAAGTCATATGGCATAGGAGAAAAGAATGCAAATAGTCAATCTTCGAGTGAAGTCAGTAAGGGCATCTGTAGTGTATGAAAAGAGGAGGTCTTAAGCCACCTTAAGGTCAACCTTATACATTACAGGGGTGACCTTAAGCAGACCTTAAGCAAAAAAAGCTTAAGGCTGGTCCTCAAGCTAAAGACCTGGCCATAAGCATTAAAATACAATTTTTCTTTATCTGTCAAGTGGGACCGTCTTAAGGCCCCTTGGGTTATATACACTATGGAGTTGGTCTTAAGGTTTAGATGGGACCCACCTTAAGGCCCTTTGGGTTAGAGCAACTCCAGCAGTAGCCCTCAAAACAGGGCCCCTACTTTTCATTTGAGGGCTCCCCCTACTTTTGAGGGTCCTGTTTTCTGGGCTACACTCCAGCAGGAGCCCCAAAACAGGGCTCCTACTTCTCAATTCCCTCTATTTCCTCACACACTATATGCATATGTATGGGACAAAAGCACAATACACAATAAAATATTTATGATTTCACAATGAGGGACAATATTTAAATATATGAATTCAAATACGAATATTCAAATTTGTTCCGAATTTAAATTGAAAGCACAAAGTTCATCACATAACATTCAAATTTGTTCCGAATTCAAATATGAATTCAAATACGAATATTCAAATTTATTCCGAATTTAAATTGAAAGCACAAAGTTCATCACATAACATTCAAATTTGTTCCGAATTCAAATATGAATTCAAATACGAATATTCAAATTTAAATTCAAATTTATTCCGAATTTAAATTGAAAGCACAAATATGAATTCAAATACGAATATTCAAATTTAAATTCAAATTTGTTCCGAATTTAAATTGAAAGCACAAAGTTCATCACATAACATTCAAATTTGTTCCAAATTCAAATATGAATATTCAAATTTGTTCTGAATTTAAATTGAAAGCACAAAGTTCATCACATAACATTCAAATTTAAATTCAAATTTGTTCCGAATTTAAATACGAATATTCAAATACGAATATTCAAATTTAAATTCAAATTTGTTCCGAATTTAAATTGAAAGCACAAAGTTCATCACATAACATTCAAATTTAAATTCAAATTTGTTCCGAATTCAAATATGAATTCAAATACGAATTCAAATACGAATATTCAAATTTAAATTCAAATCTGTTTCGAATTTAAATTGAAAGCACAAATGTTCCACAAAAAACGAGGAAAGCTGAAAAATGAGAGCCGGAGTAGGGGGCCCCTAGGAATGAGGGCTTGGAGACCTCATTTGAGAGGCCTCCTATTTTTGAGAGCCAAGTAGGGGCCTTGCTGGAGTTCAATTTTTTGCTCTGACTCTCAAATATGAGATTTGAAGGCTCAAGTAGGGGTCCTACTGGAGTTGCTCTTATATACACTACAGATGCCCTAAGAGCAACTCCAGCAGTAGCCCTCAAAACAGGGCCCCTACTTTTCATTTGAGGGCTCCCCCTACTTTTGAGGGCCCTGTTTTCTGGGCTGCACTCCAGCAGGAGCCCTCAAAACAGGGCCCCTACTTCTCAATTACTTCTATTTTCTCACACACTATATGCATATGTATGGGACAAAAGCACAATACACAATAAAATATTTATGATTTCACAATGAGGGACAATATTTAAATATATGAATTCAAATACGAATATTCAAATTTAAATTCAAATTTGTTCTGAATTTAAATTGAAAGCACAAAGTTCATCACATAACATTCAAATTTGTTCCGAATTCAAATATGAATATTCAAATTTAAATTCAAATTTATTCCGAATTTAAATTGAAAGCACAAATATGAATTCAAATACGAATATTCAAATTTAAATTCAAATTTATTCCGAATTTAAATTGAAAGCACAAAGTTCATCACATAACATTCGAATTTAAATTCAAATTTGTTCCGAATTCAAATACGAATTCAAATACGAATATTCAAATTTAAATTCAAATTTGTTCCGAATTTAAATTGAAAGCACAAAGTTCATCACATAACATCCAAATTTAAATTCAAATTTGTTCCGAATTTAAATTGAAAGCACAAAGTTCATCACATAACATTCAAATTTAAATTCAAATTTGTTCCGAATTCAAATACGAATATTCAAATTTAAATTCAAATTTGTTCTGAATTTAAATTGAAAGCACAAATGTTCCACAAAAAACGAGGAAAGCTGAAAAATGAGAGCCGGAGTAGGGGGCCCCTAGGAATGAGGGGTGGGAGGGTGATTTGAGGGCCTCCTCAAATTTGAGGGCTCTAGTAGGGGCTCTGCTGGAGCTCGTTTTTTGGCTCAAGCCCTCAAATTTGAGTTTTGAGGGCTCAAGTAGGGGCTCTGCTGGAGTTGCTCTAAGAGGAAGGCCAGCTCCAACACAAGCCTATCCAATCAAACAAGAAGCAGCAGCCATGGGAGACCCCTCCAAGCCTCACCGTGAGTCCCTAATTCAATTCTATTAGGGAACTCAATTCGATTCAATTAGCTTCGACAAATAATTCAATTCGATCAGGACTCGACGAGCGGACGCCTGGCCGCGGACGCCCTGGTGTCCCTGGTGGTCTGGTGGACGAGATCGGGTCCGCCGCCGCCATCGCCGACGGCCACCACCTCAAGGTCTCCGTCGACATGTCCGTCTCCTCTAGTGCAGCGTCCATGAATCGGTGATCCCAGCTGGGCACGCAGACTCTTCTCTCTTCTCTGACTCTCGACTTTGTGTGTGTATGGAGAACTAATTTGCATATTGTACTGTTTCTTATACAACAACAGAGGACAGCTTCTCTGTCTCCTTATTGGGATAGCCTTTCGAAACGGCTTATCGGTATTTAGTTTATTTATACAAGCATTCGCGCTAGTGCTAAAATCCATGCAGTCATAAGCCATCAAAGAACCCACCCGTTGTATGCCCATATGGCTCAGGCTGGATGATGCCCTGCCCTGCCTGTAGATTTCTCACATGCATACAGGCACAGCCAACAGTCAACAGAAGCAGCAGGGCAGAACTAAAACAACATGGAATTTGCCATTAAACATGTAGATTTCTCGGATAACATCAGCAACCATCACATAAATGACCTATCTATTACACATCCAGTCCTTGATTTGTTTTACATCATCCTACACTTTTAATGCTACATCAGAAATTAGGGTGCTTCTCCAGACCTGTTGATTTCTGATGCATATTCAGCATCATGTACTGGTAACCAAAGAGGGTTGTTCTTGCTCTTGTGTCATATCTTTCCCCATGTTCATTTCAAGAATTCCATGTTGTCTATCTGAATCTACCTCCACATTCTCATATTGATTTTCCGAAGAGGGTTGTTCTTGCTTTTGTGTCGCCCTAATCTTTTCTTCCTCACAATAAAAAAATCCAATCCACGTATCGTATGTTGATAATTGGAGTGCTTGGATGCTTGGTAATGGCATCCCACAACACAGGTGTTGCTGCCGTTCGGTCGGATCCACCGATTAGAACAGTGATTTCTTCAAGACTCAACAGGTACTTGATGCTGGAAAGTACAGGGTCGTATTGCTCCGCTCTGTGGGCATTGGAGCCTAGCTTGAGCCTTCGGACGTTGGGCATAGCTCCTTCTTCAAAGGCCAGGCATGGTGTAGTACACATAAACTTGAAGTACTTGAGAATAGGGAATCCTGCCTTGTCAAAGACAATCCTTTCTCCAGGGGCTGTCCGGACATACAGCGACAGAGCAGTGAGGGCAAGCAGCCCTTTCAGGATATCAATATCATTCATCGACAGATCCCTAACTGCAATCCTCAAAATGGAAAGCCTGTCGAGTTTCCTAATCCACTTGGGGAGGCTAGAAAAGATGCAAATGCGCGGCAACAACTCAAGTCTCTGAAGAAGGGGTGGGGGAGAGGACACGCTGCCTAAGCCATCACAGGAAATGCTCATGCTTGAAACGCTGGCATCTGTAGTTTTTGTATGAGGGAATTCTGGTGCTAGAGTTAGAGATTTGAGTCTGCTGAGTTTCCAGAGAATTGTGCTCAGACATTGCATGTTATCCTCCAGATTGACAGACGGTACTGTAGAACAGGTGAGACGAAGGTCACACAGATTGGTCAGCTCCCCAAGGTTCAGCACATTGTCTTTTGAGTTACTGCTGAGATTAAAATATCCTAGTGTCCGAAGAGACGTCATGCGGCCAATACTATTGGGCAGAGCAGTCTCACTCGGAAGACTGAGGTGCAACAGTCGCGGCAAATCAACAATGTCCGACGGAACCGCAGTTACTCTTCCTTCTATTTCTAGCGTCACCAGATCTTTTAGCCGTTGCATCTGTGCTGGTAGCTGTACACTCAAATGGAATGCATTAATACGCAGATATCTCAGTCGAAATAGCTTTGAAATTTCAGTGAAATTGTAACTCATGTCGCAGTCATCAGCCCATAACTGAAGGATTAGAACTTGAAGAAGGTTAAACTCAAGGATGGACGGCATACACTTGAAGAGTCCAAAAAAGCCAAGTGATCGAACCTGTGATAATCTCAAACTTGGTGGGGTTACATCTTCTGCATCGCCGAAATGTAGGGACAGTCGACGAACCTTGTTAGCAAGTGTTATATTGGTCTGAGAATCATCTATTGCACAGACAAAATTCTCTTCTATGGACTTGTACCTAATAAAATTAAGTACAATGTAATGCACTGCACAGGACAACACCTCTCCATTGCAGTTGATGTCTACAGGTTGGATCATTCCCCTCTTAACGAGCTCATCAAAATAGCTCCCTGCAGTTTCCTCCATGTCTTCACCTTCTACCACACTGATAAAATCTTCAGCAATCCATTGCTTCACCAAATCATGCTTCCAGATTATGTGGCTCTCTTGATACATGCTGAGATATAGCATGCATGCTTTCAAATGATGAGGAAGATTATTGTAGCTAACGTTGAGTACTTGCTGCATCCCTTCCAAAGTAGGATCTGTCCTCCAAATGGAACTAAATGAATTCTGTATGTACTTCCATTGATCTATTCTATTTGGCTGGCTTGCTAAAAGACTGGCTATAGTAATAGTTGCTAGAGGCAAACCACCACATTTTCGTATAATTTCATACGAAACTTCATTGAGTTGTTCAGGACAGTCATGTTGATGGCCAAATGCTCTACTGGAAAATAGTTCCCTTGACTCATCTTCACTAAGCGGTCCCATCTCAAAGATATACTTGGAGTTATAGCCACAACACATCTGAGCTACAATATCGAATTCTGTCGTTAATAGTATCCTACTGGAAGGATTGTCTGGCAAAGCACGGCTAACAATATCCCATGTTGACATAGACCATAAATCATCAATTATAATAAAGTACCTGCCAAAAATAATTATCTTTTAGGAAGCAAAAAGTATTTAACACTCAGTAAAAATGAAAAAACGTTAACTAAATAAGTGACCTTTTGGGATAAATGTAGTCCAACAATTGAAACTTTCACTATCAATATCTCTACAAATATTTATATTGGAAATATGAAAGTGATATGCAGATCTATCTTCAAAAATATTTTCACAATATTATAATTTTGTTAGGTTTCATACATACATTACATTACATTAGAAATTGGTGTTCAGAGTTGCATTTTGGAGGCATTGTTGATGTCCAGAATATCAACTATTTATGAGTAAAGGGAGTAATTACACATCTGTTGATAGAGCTAGACTGTTCTTTTTTGTAATGAAAATTTATAATGACTTATTAATAGAAAAAAGTCGAAATTTAAATTAGAAGGAAGCTGGTGTTCATAAACTTTTATGTGCATATCTCGCAAATATGTAACTGTGCAGTAAGGAAAACAAAGAGAAAATCATACTTCTTATGTTTCAGATGTGCCCTGATCTTGTCGATGAGATCATGCACCTCCCAAGCGTCCGCTTCAGGGGGCTCGTGCCGTCGAAGTTGTGAGAGCATGCTGGTGAGAAGCCTCCTCATGTCAGCATTTTGGGATGTCCGCACAAACGCCCGGCGCTCGAATCGCCCTCCGAGCTTATCATACACTTGTTTGGCAAGCGTCGTCTTGCCGACTCCCCCAATTCCAACAATGGATGCCACCCGCTGTTGCTGCTCTCCATCATCAGTCAACCACCCGTGAAGCTTATCCCTCAAGCTGTCCATATGAACAAGGCGGGCATACAGCGGTGGAGGCGGATGTTCGTCGGAGGTACGCCAAGGCATGGAGGAGCAACTACCAAGATTGTAGTTTCTGTGCACTTTAATCGCCTCCTTCGCACGAGTCCTGAACCCTGAGATCTCGTCGGCGATCCATCGGCGCCGATTCAGGTTCTCACGAAGCCGAGTGATGTTAACATGGGGAGTTTTCTGGGCGACCCCAATCTTGGCATCGGCGTCGACATGAACGAGCTCTTTGACGAAGTCATCGATGTCATACGACAGTTCGCGCACCTCCTTCACCCAACAGTTGGCCGTCAGGGCAGGGGCATCCACCTCTGATGGCTCCATGAGGTAGTTGGCTATCAACTCTTCGAGATCGCCTTTGAGGAGGCGGATCTTAGTCTTCCCCCCCTTCGTCAGCCCGTGTCCGGGTTGTTCCAGCAGCAACGACGCGAGCTTGCCAGGAAGGGAGCGCATGGCGCCCTGCGAAGCACTAATCGGAGCTTCCATCTCCCCGTCCCTCCTGGAGCGAACCAAAACACACCCCCTGTCTCACAAGGAAAAATTATTAGATGAAATTTAGTTGTAGTTGTTACAATTATAGATGAAGAGTTGAAGAAATCCTGAAACCTGTTGGCAAAGGAAGATCAATCACGATCCTCACGCTCCCACGAACTCTCGCAACGAAGTTGAGGCAGAACAAACAGAAGACGACGCAAAGTTGCTTTGCTGTGCTGCGCTGATTAATTAGCCGCACCATTGATTCTTTTTATAGCAGAAACCAAGACCGAAACTAAAAGCAAAACGGAGAATCACTCCTAATCAAACTCCTAAACGGAGAAACACTCCTAATCAAATTCCATTTTTACCAAGCCGCGGGAGAGTGTAAGAGAGAGAGAGAGAGAGCAAAGGGGATAAGATCAAAGCACAGCCAGCTAGGACACAGCCAGGCAAGAGGGGAGAAGGGATAAGACCAAGAAAGCACCTCCTCCCCCTAAAATCAACACAACAAAATCAGATAAAATCCAAGCGCTAAAAGTAAGTTAGGAAGGGAAATAGCTAAGTAGAGGAGGAGCAGTCGAGCCGAGCGGCCGAACCAGGGCGGCGCACCAGGGCTGGGAAGCACGACGGCCGAGCTGGGGCCAGAGACCAGCCTGGAGAGCCCGAGCCGGAGGAGGTGACCAGAGTACTGGGGAGCTGGAGCCGGAGGAGCCGGCAGGGAGCTCGGCGAACCGGCGGCACAGGCGGCCGAAGGCGCAGGAGGCCAGGTTGAGCGCAGGAGAGCCGGATGACTGAGCGGTGCAGAGAGCAAGCGCAGGGGGAGCTAGAGCCAAGGGAGGGGCGTAGGAGAGGGAGGAAGCGCAGTAGCCGGCCGGATTTGATGGGGGATTTGAGGAGGAGCGGAGAATAGAGAGGAGTAATGGAGAGAGAATGTTAGGGGAAGAAGGAAACAACCAGCGACCAGGAGGAGATCTTCGGCCGAATGGGAGAATTGGGAAGAGAGAGAGATTAGAAAGAAGAGAGAGGTTAAGTGTGCATGATAAACATTGTTCCTCACGAATAATTAATCCGAGGCCTTCTATTTAATACTAAAATTAATAAATAAAATTTTGCTAATCTTATTAAATTGCAAAACGTTACTAATCTGGATTTATGATTATCAAAAGTAGATTATTGTCATCAGTAGATTAAAATTTAGTGTGTACCGATTAAATTGGTGTATTATTATGTAACTCATTCTAATGCCGATTTAATCAATTTGGTAGTCGCATGTAAATGTAGAAACTCATTAAGAATTATTTAGTACTTTAGAAATAAATTAACTGTCATTCGAAGATTTAAATCTATACGCGATTAAACAGAACTACGTGTAGCAATTAAACTTTAGCGCGACAATTAAAATAACAATTGAGCCATCAAAATCTGATAGTGATAGGAGTAAAATTCAGGGATCACACAGGGACATTTTAGTTAATCTGTGCAATTATTTACCTATTTGCTAATTTCTTCAGCGCCGGTGCATTAAACGGTAGTGCGCATGCTAATTGCAGAAAAGGATCAGGGTTTGGAGGGCGACTTTTATCCGACTAATCCTGGAACCTAGAACTTCGCTCTAAACTCAGGTAAGCATTCCTTCGAACATATGACTAGAGTATCTTTAGTAAAACAAATATTTACCTATTAAATTATGTATCACTCTGCATAAAAATGAAAATGATGTTTAAATCGAATGAATGCTATGAGAAAGAAATAGAAGAGATTAGGGCAGACAGTTAGAGAAGCCACTGTTAGACCCATAAATAAGGGGGTAGAAGGTCCCCCAGGGCAGGCAAGAGAAGGGCAGGTACGGGACCTTCTGCGTAGGGATAAAATATAAGGTTAATCAAACTTCACTTATGTAATGGACTGTACAAATCATATCAGCCATTGTTCTGTCTAAAGGCGGGCAGAATTAGTAACTCTATCGATGTTATTATGCACTCCACAAATGGGTAAGTAGAATTATCTAGGGAGGAACCAGGCAAGGTCTCAATTGGACTTTGGGCCATAATGGATACGCCTGACGCATATATTTAGCGATGTGGAGTGTCGGGCGAGGCCTCAATTGGACAGCGGGCCATAAAGGGTAAATCCGACCAATGGCTATCTTATAATTAAGGGCGCTAAGGGTAAGAGAAACCTTGAGCCAACAATTATAAGAAGTTGGGCGGAGGCATAATATACTGAAATAGTAGTAAAAGTTATGTGCTCTGATTCGGGCATCGCATCTAAGAAAATGCAAAGATCCACTTGCTACAAGGATCAGAGTGACTATGGGTAAAGTGGTATAAGCCTGCGCAGTGCTATATAAATCATTAATTCATGGATGTCTCCTAGATTGGAGGCTACGAAAACTAGTGGTGGTTTGATGTCACTATACGAGGGTTCAGTAGATTTTGAAATTAATAATCCTAAAATTCTTTCAAAAACTAAAAACCTCTATTTTCTATGAGTAGTGAGATATAGAGTAAGGGAAAAAGAAAGAGAAGAGAATGATGATGAGAAGATGAGAATGGGAATGAGGATCAGCAGTTTTCAAGAATGTTAGATTTATTATCATACAGTGCATTTAGTTATTAATGTTTGCTGGGTACTTATGTACTCACCCTTGCTATTACTCTCTTTGTTTAGAGGATAACCAGATGGGAGTTCTACTTGATTTGGATGCGGCTTATCCCCAAGAACCCTATGCTGAGGGGGAATGTGAGAGATATGAGAGCGTGTCGTATGGGGTTGACACCTCATATGAAACATGGGGCGACTAGGAGATCACCGTGGCACGAGTGTGACCCCGCAGTATATGTAAAGTCTGCGTAATGTCTATACCTCCAAGACTCTGTAGAAGATTAAGATGTGGAATTGAAGGCTTACTTTTGGTATTGTACTATTTTTCAAGCCCTAAAGGCTTTGTACCAAACTCTAGCCCCGCATGCTATGTTTATGTAATAAAAGCATGTTCCGACTCTAATTATTGTTCTGCTTCTATGCTCTGATGGGCTTATTATTCGTTGGAGTGACATCATTACTTCGAGTTCCATGCTGCTGATGACAGTTCGTGATGGGCTGGCTGCTGTTGCGTTGGAATACGCATGTGGTGCAGCGTGGTAGAGCTTGGGTAGGATCTGTGAGGAGATGGCGAGCTTGTGGTCTGTACACCAGAAGTAGTAGCTGTGATGGAATTCTGGCAGTTGGGATGTGGAAATGGCGGTTTGGCTGCACAAGTCCAGTGATTGCAAGTGCATCAGGTGCAATAATCCAATGAATGTTTTTGTAAGGATGTCGGGAGAGCAGATTAGGTAGGAATTGAATGTTTTTTGGAAGAGGAGAATCGAATTGTGTTGGAAGAAGCTAGGAGTGAGTGTTAATTTGGAGAGGAATGAATGGTTTGGCAACTGATTAAATGGGTGAAGAAACCTGGAGCGGGTTGGGGCTTGTTTTATTATTGTGTGGGTGAAGAAACTAGGGAGAAAAATTGCAGGGCTGGAATTAAGGCCTCACTCATTTTGGCTTTAGCTTCTGACTTCGGTTTATTTTTCACTATTCTTAAATTTCGCCTTTTCCTGATTTTTTTTGGAATTTTTGAGCTTTTTTACCTATTTTTTCCCGTATTCGTTTGCATTACACGTGCTGGGCTAACCCTTTTTCTATTTTTAAATTTTTTAAATTTAATTATGTCAAATAAGCCACCATCAACTACAGTGTAATTTCAATCAGCTACAGTGAAATTCAGCCATAAGCCACAATAATTCAGCCCAACCAAGTACCGCCTAAATGAGTGAGGTCTGGAGGGCGGCCTGGCCTGGCTTACATGATGGGATCGTCATGGAGGATTCGCTCAAAGTGGTGGAGATCCTCGCTGACATCTTGCTCTTTATTAACCAAAGCAGAGAGAGGGGGTGCATATGGGGAGGGATGGATGCCATCCCAGTTCTTGTGCTTATATATTTGTAGGATTATCTATGGCAATCAGAAGGGGTGAATGATTGCAACGACTAGCGAAAACTTTTTTAAAAAAACTACTGTATTTTTTTCTTACCTGCTAAAAACTGAGAGCACAAAAAAAACAGCAAGAAAATAACAAATAATACGCTACTATAGATAGCAGAATACCTCTTTGTCTCAGTTAAAAAAAACAACTCTCGGCCAGAATCCCAACCTCTGTTGATGCACCTATTTTTGGCTTTATGTAAGGGTCTGTTTGGGAGAGCTCCACCAGCTCCAGATCCACGAAAAACAGCTCCACTCCACGAAATTTTACCCAAACGCTCTACTCCACGAAATTTTACCCAAACGCTCCACTCCACAAAATTTTACCCAAACGCTCCAACTGCGCGTCGATCGAGAGCGAAGTAACGCTACTGCAGTCTTGTATGCAATCACTTCTAGTATGCCATGTTGCTCTTTTTATTCACACGTGAATGCCTTCAATTAATTAACTCTCAATAGGACATGCATGCATCAATTTATTAACTCTCAATAGTACATGCATGCAGCTACACCTTTTTGACTGCACACCAACTTGATGTTCTTTGCTCACACCAACCACTGTGCCCTAAAACTACAGCATTGATTTCGTATCCTGCCGCAAAAATACCTTCTCTCTCCTATAATAAAATCTCTGTTTTTCACGAGAACCAATGAGATGAATTGTTTCTTACTTTTTGTACGGATAATCTATTTTTTATTCGAAATTACATAAATATACCCGCGGGAATTTTTTTTACAAAAATAGGCTCCAGTCGCCTAATCGTTGGGCGACTGGAGCCTTTCGCCCAACCATACCGCGACAAAATATCTGTCGCTGCATAGTAGAGCGACTGATTCTAGTCGCTCTTCCGTACGGCGACTTAAATGTAGTCGCCGTTCCGTTAGGCGACTAGCATGCAGTCGCCTAACCGGATGGCGACTGCATGTAGCCCGTGATTGTTTTAGATTTTGTGGATTGTGTAATGTTGAACCGGTAAAAAATACAGTAAAGTTGTAATAAAAGTTTATGTTCATTGTATATTGTAGGTGCGTAAAAAGTTTTAGAAATTTATTTTTATGAAAAATTGAGTAGAGAACGATCGATATATACACTGTTAAGTGAGATAGTTTATGTGCGGAGAAGAGATGATAGACTTATGTAAATTTAAATAAACTTCATAATATAACTGTGAGTAATATGCCGTATGTTTTTTCATTACATGCATAATATATATAGCATCTGCAGCACGCCTCACTCGTCACCTGGTGTGCCCGTCACCGCGCGCGCCCTCCCATACGGCCTCGCTTGGCCCTCCTCCGGTGCAACGGGTTAGGACGATCCAAAAAGTAAAACGAGCGGGAGGGTGTCTATCCCGCCCCGCGCCGGTGGAGTCACCGCACTCTGGCGGTGCCCTCCGTGTCTGGGAGGGCGCGCGAGAGAACCTCCTGTGCTACGTCGGAGAACTACCCGGGCCACTCCGCGAAAAACTGGTCCACCTCGTCCTGGCCTAGGGAGACGCCATCTTCTTTGGTAAGTACCTGCAATATTAATATCGTTAGTTCGTTGCATGTCGTCTTGGGATAAAAATGAGATCGGACAATGCGTACCCGTAGCTAGCGCCATCGAGGTAGGAGCAGGCGCACACCTGCGTGGGAAGACAGGGGTGTGCGTAGGAGGCGTGAAGTGAATCGGTGTAGGAGGCCCCGCCAGCCGAACCCCGGCCGCTCGGGTGAGGTGGTGGAGGACGTGTCCACGTACTACCTCCGAGTAGTGCCACGCTGGTCGGGTGGCACCGTGGACGAGCGATCGGAGCGGTGGGCGTGGAGACCGCCAGAGCCTTGTGCGGGGCGAGAGGCTAACAATACGTCTACACCCCTCGTGCATCCGACGCGCAAAGCTGACGCCCTCCTCATGGGTCAGCTGCGCACCAGTGGCGACCCTCTCCAGTAGTGAGCCGGAGTCGGCGAATAGGCCAGCACCGACGTCAGCCTGGACACAAAGACATGAAATGGTCGATCATCAAAACGACATTACCAATTGAGAATCTTTGAAATGACATGTAACGTACCGCGATGTGAGCGTGGCGCGCGAAGTGCGCGGGGTACGTGTCCGTCGGAGCGGCGACGTGTGTGGCAGGCGGGTCTACCACATATACGAGCCTGGTACGGGTCCGCAGCTGGTACCAGCGCAGGTGCTCCGCGTACTCCGTGCTGTCGTACGGGCGGTCCTCCTCCACGCGGTCGTCGAGCGCACCCTCCCATTGCTCGACCCAGGGCTGCATCCTCGACGACCAGTCCGTGCCTTTTTTCACTCCCTTCGCGCTGTGCCTGCGTATAGAACCATTACGTAATGTGAGATACTTGCGAATGCAGTAGTAAGTATGTACAAATGATCACTGACCCGTGCACGTGCCGCGGAAGCGATGGTCCGATCGTACAGAACCGATCGCCGAGTTCGAATCGCCGCATGACCAGCTGGGGTGCGTAGTCCTCCACGTAGATGTTGTACACAAGCTTCCGGCGGGTGAGCCAGAAAGCCCGGTCACGCCAGCAAAGTGAGGACAGCCCGCAGGAGCACGGGCCTGCACTGACGTATCTACGTACGGCTCCCAGCGCACGTCGTCGGCTGTGATGCGGTCGAGCTGCTCCACAAAGGGCCGCTGACGCGTGACTGCGTCGCGGCGCGAATCGCACTTACACGGAAGACAAGTTGTTTAGTATGACGATCGTCAATAAGAAAGAAATAGTTGACTGTGATAATACTTACTCGGCGACGGCACCAAATAGAACCCATCGTCGGCCGGTCGATGTCTCCCCCTGGATACATCTCGGGCCCGCACGGACCCATGTCATCTAGCACAGGTCGTCCGAGGCTTAAGCGCTCGAATGACCACAACTGCAGTAGCAGGGGACAGCCCGTGAGGATCGAGTTCGCCTTGATCCTCGTTCACGCATCGCACAACGCGATGCGTCGCCGCCGCATCGGCCGATCCCGGTGACTGGTGGGGCTCGGCGTCGGCGATCGCCTCGCATAGCGATAAGGCGCGCATCCATCGAGTTGCCGTGGCTGGTGGTGAAAAGCACCCAACCAAACAGCCACAGCACGTACGCCTCCAAGTGGCGCGACACCTGGTGATCGTCTGCCTGTGGATCCATGCGCTCCACCTGAATGCAAACAAGTTGTTATTAGTACGTAATACCACAAAGAAGAGCTTCGAAGATATGATCGATTTTATATACCACGTACCCGGTACTATCTGAGCCACCTCAGTGTCGGCCCATGGGTCTGATTCTCTCCGAATATGTGGTGGTCATCGGCCGGTGGAACGACACCTTGAATCGCCGAGCGGTCGGCGCGCCGATCGGCCGGGCCTCCGGTAGGAAGCGGCGTCTCCGCGATCGGAAGGCCAAGGAGCGGGACACATCCTGCAGGGTCGACGTCATCTCCCCGAATGGGAGGTGGAAAATGTGCGTCTCGGGCCGCCAACGGTCCACCAAAGCCGCGGCGAGGAACGGTCGAACGAAGCGTCGTGATCGCTCCCGCCCGCCTCGTCCCCGCCTCGTCCCCCGCCACCGCTCCATCTCGTCCGTGGCCTGCACCATCCGGCAAGAGGGAGTAGCCCGGCATCCCGCACCGCAAACAAAGTGAAGGTCAAGACGGAACGAACTTACGGTCGCACTAAACGCTGGAGTAGTGCAAACCTGGCAGTCCAACGATGGTCGAGTCCCCAGGCCACGCGAGGTGTGCGTGTCCAGACCATTCCCAGCTCAGGCGGCACGTCCGTGCTCCCCGTGGCGGCACTAGACGGGAAGCGCGATGAGAGCGGTCCACGTGCTCGTCCAACAGCGCGTAAGTACGAGTCATACCTGCAAAATTTGTACAATAATTTTTTACATTAAATTTGTACACTAAATTTTCTACATCTAAATTTGTACAATAATTTGAACATTAAATTTTCTACATGTACATTTAAATACTATATTTTGTACAATAATGCATTAAAAATGGTATACAAAATTTATAAACTAAATTTTCTAAACTAAATTTCTAAACTAATTTTCTAAACTCTATTTCTAAACTATATTTGAAAATTAAATTCTTAAACTAAATTTCTAAACTAATTTTCTAAACTAAATTTCTAAACTACATTTTCTAAACTAATTTTCTAAACTAAATTTCTAAACTAAATTTCTAAACTACATTTTCTAAACTAAATTTGTAAACTAAATTTCTAAACTACATTTTCTAAACTAATTTTCTAAACTAAATTTCTAAACTAAATTTCTAAACTAATTTTCTAAACTAAATTTTCTAAACTAAATTTCTAAACTAAATTTCTAAACTACTAAACTAAATTTTCTAAACTAAATTTTCCAAACTAATTTTCTAAACTATATTTCTAAACTATATTTGAAAATTAAATTCTTAAACTAATTTTCTAAACTAAATTTCTAAACTAAATTTCTAAACTAAATTTCTAAACTAATTTTGTAAATTAAATTTCTAAACTACATTTTCTAAACTAAATTTCTATACTAAATTTCTAAACTAATTTTGTAAACTAAATTTTCTAAACTAAATTTTCTAAAATAAATTTCTAAACTAAATTTTCTAAACTAAATTTCTAAACTACATTTTCTAAACTAAATTTGAAAATTAAATTCCTAAACTAAATTTCTAAACTAATTTTCTAAACTAAATTTCTAAACTACATTTTCTAAACTAATTTTCTAAACTATATTTGAAAATTAAATTCCTAAACTAAATTTCTACACTCATTTTCTAAACTAATTTTCTACACTAACAAAAATTATAAAGTTAAAAATTTACCTGAAAATCGCGCACCCCCTCTCCTCTTCTCCTCCTCTCCCTCTCTTTCTCTCCCCCTCTCCTCCTCTTCCTCTCTTTCTCTCCCCCTCTCCTCCTCTTCCTCTCTTTCTCTCCCCCTCTCCTCCTCTTCCTCTCTTTCTCTCCCCCTCTCCTCTCCCTCTCCTTCTTTCCCCTTTCTCTTCTCTGCTGCGTGACCGAACGAAAATAGTGCGACGTCGGCGGCCGCGCGCGGCTTATATCCCACCCGCAGTCGCCCCACCGTTGGGCGACTGCATTTCAGTCGCCCAATGGTTCGGCGACTGCATGGCAGTCGCCCAACGGTGGGGCGATTGCAGTTAATCGCTGAACGGTTGGTAGACTTTCTAGGTGTCGCGGTATGGTTGGGCGAAAGGCTCCAATTGCCCAACGATTAGGCGACTGGAGCCTATTTTTGTAAAAAAATTTCCCGCGGGTATATTTATGTAATTTCGAATAAAAAATGGATTATCCGTACAAAAAATTCGTGTATTGCTTCGTGTCTCCTATAATTAAATATTTTTATTCACGAGTGCAACAATGACGTCCTCGTTTGCACAAACACCACATATATACTCGCACTCACGTACTCATTTCAGTATGTTTAATGCACTTGCTAAAATAAAATGACCCTAAAGCCTCACAGATCGTGGGTACACGTTTTAGCCACTGAATACGTCTATATGCATATGTAATAGAGACAAAGCTATATTTGGCACTATTTCGCACCGTATTTACAAAACTAGCAGTATACCAAGCGTATTTGTAGAAATGCCGCTTCTACCGTCTCGCGATGGGACAGTGGCGGGGCAGCCGGCAGCAGCACCTCATCGCCCATTGGGGACAGAGGCCGCTGCTGTCCAGATGAGGCGCAGTGATTAAGTTGGCTAATTAACCGGCTTAATTACCTGTCCTAATTTTTTATTTAGTTTTTGTTTAAATTTTTAAATATATAAAATGAGCTCTAAAAATTACAAAACTTTACGTAAAATTTTCTAACACAACATACTTTGTAATATAATTTTTGGATAATTTGATCTACTGTGAATCTTGGTCAAAAATTCATACAATTTTGATATTTGTACAAGTTTTTACATATAGCAAATGAGCTTCAAAAATTACAAAATTTTATATGAAGCCTTCTGACTTACTCATAAATATTGTGTAATTGTTTGAGAATTTTATGTGCTTTGAATTGCTAGTCTATCCATAATGTACACCGTTGCTCGCTCCTTGCTTCGGACATTGTTGGCTTGACATACCAGCCCCCCTCGCCCACTCCTTCATCTGCACAATTATTAGTCTAGCCATATCGGCCCACCTCACCTGCTTTGTCGTGCACACATATGTCACTTTTGCCATACTATTCCCTGTCGCCCGTGGTGGTGCATGTCGACAATGCGTCTGTAATTTCCGGTGGCAACGCACCGGATTCTCCTTTCGCTCGCTTCAAATACAGAGCTCTCACAATCGTGCATCGCTCATCTAAACTATGTTTCGCTTCTAGTAGGAAGAAGAACCTTCAACATCATACAATAACATAACATGGCAGACACCGAGGGGTCAGTCGGAGCGGGGTCGCCAAAGAAAGACCTTCCCTTGGAAAGGAGGGAGGACTTCGGCCGTAACTATCGCTTGATGCCAAACAGGAGGGCTCACCGGTATGGCCGAAATGCAGACATAGAGAGGATGCGGTCGTGCAGGTCATCGAAGGCCATTTCGATGGCGGACGACGATTTTTCCGATGCCCACACTCTGGGGTACAATTCGCCAATAGTTTATTTTCTCTTACTGCTAAATGAACATTCATGTTAACCCTCCTTTGCAGCAGATGGTGAAATGCGACTTTGTCTGTTGGATTGATCCTCCCCCATGAACACTATGTTGTAAGGTACGTGGATACACTGTGGGAGCAAATATTAGAGATGGAGACGCGGATTGATAGTCTCAATGAGGAGAATACTGACCTTCGGCAACAGATGCAGCACGAGAGGGGCAACGAGGAGGTCGTCAATATAGGAAGTTCGTTTGATCCAACATGCTGTTGCACGAACCCTAACTGTATATATGCGTGCCACTACAACGACGGCCAGCTACGTCCGAGGCGCCCCCCACTGCAACACTTCATGTGGGTACCACGAAGCACCTTCTACCAGTAAGCACTCACAGAGAAGCTTGTAGCATGTAGCTCGTAGTTATGTTCAATTTCGTAAAATATGTAACTGAATGGTGTATGCATCGTTGCGGTTGTTTTTTGAGTGGACTGTTCAAATGCTGTGTTGCATGCATTAAGTTAGAGGGGTCGATATGCATTGAATAAACATTGCCAATTACATCTCAAATGGGTACAAATATGAATTAATGTGATACACTAAAAGATACACAAGATTATGACACTGAGTGGCGATCAAACGAGCTCGGTCTATTGGCGCAATCCTTCAATGAGTGCCCGAAGCATGGCAAAAGTGACATATGTGCATACGATGGAGCAGGTGTGGTGGGTTGATATAGCCAGACTAACATTTGTGCGGATGAGGGAGCGGGTGAAGGGGGCCGGTATGTTAAGCCAACACATGTCCGAAGCACGGAGCGGGCAACGGCGTACAGTATGGACACACTGGCAATTCGGAGCACATAAAATTTTCAAAAAAATACACAATAACTATGAGTATGTCAGGAGGCTTCACATCAAAGTTCGTAATTTTTAGAGTTTGTTTGCTATATTTGAAATCTCATAAAATGTCAAAATTGTATGAATTTTTGACCAAGGTACACAATGGATAAAATTACTAAAAAATTACACTATAAAGTATGTTATGTCAGGAGACTATACGTAAACTTTTGTAATTTTTTGAGCTTATTTGATATATTTAAAAATTCAAACAAAAACTAAATAAAAAATAGGGTAAGTAATTAAGACGAGCGGCAAGCTGTCTACCGTCTGCTGACGGGGCGGCAGGTGCCTACCACCAGTGGCCCCTGCCACCTGTCATCTCTTGGGTGCTGCCGCCCGGTCGCCGGACGGTAGAAGTGACATTTCTGTAAATACACTCGGCATACCGCTAGTTTTGTAAATACGGTGCGAAATAGTGCTAAATGTGGCTTTATCTCTATGTAATATGAGAGACATTATTTATATGAACAATATTTAAGAGTACTGTTCGTATGGACGTTACCCAGAACCGGGAAGGACCGGACTGGACCGGACACAGACTGATAGGTGCAGATGCAACCGTGAATTGGTTCCTCGTCAATCTTCAAGTGCAGTGCAATTTGAGGAAGCCCAGCTCCAACACCATCCGATCAAACAAGAAGCATCAGCCATGGCAGACTCCAACTTGAAATGAACTGCGGCTGCCCTGGGGGTGAGCGCCGACGAGCGCGCGCAGGTGGACGCGCTCTCCTCATCCACAGCTAATGTAGCTTCCTGAATGTATTTTAATTCTCATAGGCTGTTTCGAATTGATACAAATCCTGGAAGCTTCACTGTCTGCTAAAAAGAAATGGATATTTTGGTATAAAAGGAGAAAATACATTCTGTTATTGCCATTGAGACTAATAACAGAATGGCAATAACAGGAGCGAGTGTTGCTTAAGAAATAGTCTCTCGACACTTCTAGTCTGATTTCCATCTTTTATGCATTTCAAAAAAAAAAAACATCCTTTATTAGCAAAACCGGGTAGATCCGGTTCGCCAAACCCGCGGATGGCACGGCACGCTTCCCCTTTCTGAGCCCTACGGCCCTACCCCCTCAAGGCCCCCTCAAGGCCCATAGCCCCATATGCGTGTCAAGTCTTATGCTGACCACTCAAGCGTATCCTGGAGTCCCATCTCAAGATGATATTGTTATGTAGCTCTCCTTTCTATCTGTTTTGGGGTGCCCAACCCCTCGGGCCTCTGAATTAGATAATGAGTCTTAGAGTAAACCTAATAACATAAGGTTACATATATAAAATAATATACCGATTTACCCTCATATTTTGTAATTATTGAGAACTAGGATATAAATTGACGCTATCCGTGGGGCGCACACAACAAGCTACGCCGAAAAGGAAGGTACAGGTGGTCGCTACCGGGGTCAGGTAATTCCAGCACGACCGATCATGATCCATTGGCTCAACAACCTAGCAGATTAGTAGATATTATACCAGCTTTAGTCAAAATCATACACGACTATTTTCTCTTCGTACTCTATTTCTTAAATAGTGAAAAGAATGCAAATATTGAATTGATTCGTCAATCTTAGGCCCTGTTTGGCACAGCTTCACCAATGACTTCATGAGTTTGTTGTGTCGCTTTTTTATAAACACCCTTTTTGCAAACACTTCATGGGTGAAGCTCCTTTTCTGCTCTCACAAAGGAATGGAGAGAGTGAAGCTGAAAAAGTAGCTTTCACAGACTTTCTCCTCGGGCCCGTAGTCCTAGGAACCCACCGCCTCTGGTTCACCAAAATTACACGTATTTGCCACTAGTCCATCCCGTTCACCTCTCCCGTTCACCAAAATTTCACTGCCCCTCTTTCGTACGCACCGCTCTCTCTCCCGTCTCCTTCCTCCGAACGCACGCGCCGCTGCCATGGATGCCCCCTCGCTTGCACGCATTTTTTATTTTAATGTTTTAATTCATACTCATTCAAATATATTATTTTTTAATTCATATGACCATATACAAACATTAAACTCCAAATGTTAGAACAAGTCAGGTAGACAGGGGCATCTTGGACAATTGCCCTCTCTCAGCCATGCATGGAGTTGTTGGTGAAGCTGTTTTGCCAAACAATTTTCCAAAATAGATTTAGCTTCATCGGTGAAGCTGCTCGTGAAGCTGAAACGAAAAAAAACAGCTTCACTAGTGAAGCTGAGCTGTGCCAAACGGGGCCTTAGGGCATCCATAGTGTATATAACCCAAGGGGTCTTAAGGTGGGTCCCATCTAAGCCTTAAGGCTGACTCTATAGTGTATATAAGGGCATCTGTAGTGTATGAAAATAGAGGGTCTTAAGCACCTTAAGGTCAACCTTATACATTATAGGGGTGACCTTAAAGAGGCTATAAGCAAAAAAAATTTAAGGCTGGTCCTCAAGCTAAAGACCTGGCCATAAGCATAAAAATACAATTTTTCTTTATCTGTCAAGTGGGACCATCTTAAGGTCCCTTGGGTTATATACACTATAGAGTCAGCCTTAAGGTTTACATGAGACCCACCTTAAGACCCCTTGGGTTATATACACTATGGATGCCTTAACCCAAGGGACCTTAAGATGGTCCCACTTGGCAGATAAAGAAAAATTGTATTTTAATGCTTATGGTCAGGTCTTTAGCTTGAGGACCAGCCTTAAGCTTTTTCTGCTTATAGCCTCCTTAAGGTCACTCCTGTAATGTATAAGGTTGACCTTAAGGTGCTTAAGACCCTCTATTTTCATACACTACAGATGCCCTTAGAGTGAAGTAAGAGGGAGCCAGCTCCTACCCAATCAAACAAGCAGCAGCAGCCATGGCCATGGGCGACTCCAACTTGAAATTGGCTGTGGCTGCCCTGAGGGTGAGCGCCGACGAGCGCGCGCGGGTGGACGCACTCTCCTCATCCGCAGCGGCGGCGGCAGGGCCGGGGGCGATTAGCTTCTTTGAGGGGTTCGCGCTGCATGGGATCCGCGTCCTCCACATCCACCCAGGGTTCATCTCCTGCTCCTTCACCGTCCCTCCAAGGCTCACGGTGAGTCCCTAATTCAATTCTATTAAGGAACTCAATTCGATTCGATTAGCTTCGATAAATAATTCAATTAGGACTCGTCAACTGGGTGCCTGGCCGCGGGCGCCGTGGTGTCCCTGGTGGATGAGATTGGATTCGTGTCAGATCCCAGGGATGGAATCCGACTGGAGAAGATCGAATAACGAAAATCTGGTGTGGACAAAGGGGAAAATCGCCTCAGAACAGACAATCGCCAACGCTATGAGTAAACTAGGGCTACAGTAGTTTTTATCATTGACGGTGAATGGTTCTCATTCCACTGCGAAAGAGTATATATATGAGTCTTAATCTAACATTAGAGTCTAAGACTCGATTACAGAGATAACTTCAAGATTAACTGAGTAATAAGCACTAATAACAGATAATCAACAACTATTAAACGAGCCGTTGTCGGGAGTAACTGAACGTTGATCTCCCACCATAGGGGCCAGATTGCATCGCAGCCGTCAATTGCAATTACTCTGAAGCTTGATGAAGCGTTATCTTCAGAGTTCCGGCACTTCTTCAATTCTACAGTGATTTCAGGTTCTGACAATTCGCCGCCGCCATCGCCGACGGCCACCATCGCAAGGTCTCCGTCGACATGTCCGTCTCCTTCTCCTCCCTCTCCCAGGCCGCGCCCGGGGACCACCTGCACATCACGGCGAGGGTGCTGGGCCACAGGGGCGCCTACTCGGGCACCCACGTCCTTATCACCAACGCGGCCACCGGGGAGGTCGTCGCCGAGGGCAGGCACGCCATCTTCGGAAAGATGAACAAGGTCACCACCACCGTCGGCGTCAGCACCACCACGATGAGCAAGATGTAATAAGGAAGCAAAAATAATATATTGCTGCTGTCCATGAATCGGTGATCCCAGGCTAGGCACGCAGAACTCCTGTCTTCTCTGACTCTTGACTCTCTGTATGGAGAACTAATTTGCATACTCCCTACTGTTTCTTACAACAACAGAACAGATGCGACAACTTCTCCGTCGTTTTTTTGAAACGATTTATCATAACAGTTTTTTTTCAAGCGATTTGTCTATATTAGTTCATAACAAATTTTGATCAATATAAATGATAAGCGTGGTTGGGATGACTCATTTCCAACCATACTTATCATTTATATAGTACTGAGATTTGCAGCAATCCCAACCACGCTTATCATTTATATAGTACTGACTAATGACAAGCTGTATTTGCAATTTGCTTAATAGTACTGAGATTTGCAGCGGTAATTAAACTAACTCCTCCCAAATAACTTATTCCCGGTAACCAACTCCTCTCTGAAAACCGACGCATCCCGGTAACCAAATAACAAGTACTAATGTTGCAGCAGTAATCAATATACAATTTTATATTAATAGGAGTGCAGTTTTTTAGAATTTTTTTGCGTGTATTGGAATATTCATTTTTTATATCTACATGTGTGGAAATACAATATGATCCTTCAAAATTTTGCTGATGTTCATGCTGATGTTCATGCTTCTAGTCTTTCAAGGTGTGCTGGTTCACCATGTTTGATTAATATATTGGTCTCCTTCATTTTGAATTTATTCGCAAATGAGGTAGTATCATAAAACAAGTTAAGTTATCATCAATGTTGTGCTTGCATGTTGCAAAATAAATTGTACAAACTATGTTTGAATTATTTCTTTCCCTTGTATTTGCCAATTTTTTATTCCTTATTTTTTTTAGATCAATGATTCGAGCATTTTGGTGCAAGTTGTCCTTAGAAATGATATTTTATCAACCACTTGTAGTTAATTTTCCTATCAATCACGTTAGTTTATAACTTGCAGATCATTTGAATTAAAATTTCAGCATAACGCAATGTGCAATTTTAGTACATTGCAGTGCAATTATCTTTTTGCCCTTTTTATCATGCTTTTTTTACTACTCCCAGGTGCTATCTATTTATTGATTTAGTGTCATTGTCTTGATTTTATTTTTCTGCATGTGTATCTTCTACGTAAATAATTTATTTGCTTCTATTTTGCTTCACATGGTCATTTACCACTTGTCTGTTCATTATAGAATTAACTTATGAACAATGTTATATAGTTAAGCTATAAATAACACATGTCAGATAAAAGTTGCATGCCATTTTAACAAAACTTGCAGTTCGATGCAATATGTAATTTAATTTCTTGTGTAGTGCAATTTTTAGGGCCTTTGATTTCTACATTAAATTATGTTTTTTAGGTTTTTTTATGTTTTATGTTAGGGTTCACCTGGGTCAAGATCTTTATCCCTTTGGTAGAATAATTTCTGTTTCTTTTTATTTTGTTTTATGTTAGGGTTCACTTGGGTCTGGACGTTTTTGTCCTCGGTAAAATCATTTTTTTGTTTCTTCAGTTTAGGATATTGTTACATGGTAGGGTATTGAAATTATATCCAGCTATATTATCAAACATGTCAGTATGTTCTCACCTAACTCCCACCTTCAGAGATGTCATCCATGTGTGTTACGATTACTTTATGTGAACTCTCATGATCTCATCTGAAAGCAAACATGTTACTTTGAACAATGTTTTTCCCAGTTTTGGTGCTAAATTTGTGGAGAAGAACCAAAGGAATACTGGATGCCATATACTTGATTATATTGATGGTGAAGAAGCAAATGATCACTGCATTGCATGTACTAGATTGCAGTATTGGTGGAGAAGGAGCAAAGGAATATTGGATGACATTGACTTCACTGAATTGGTGAGAACAAGCAAAGGAATCTATGGATTTCAAAGTACGAATTCAGTAGCAGAACACTTCTGAGATCCATACTCATGTTCTGTATTCTTTGATTTCTTCCTTCCTTTCTCTTTTTATTTTTCTTTCTGGCTTCTTTCTTCTCTTGTTCTGGCTTCTGTCCTTTTCTTTGGTGATGCGTATGATCATGTGATTTGGTCATGTTTAAAATTTTTAATCATGTTGAGAAAATATGGGCTTTGTATTCAGGTTTTTGTTCTTGGGATGAAAGTACTGGGCTTTTGTGTTAGTGTTTGAAGATCTTGCGCTGAAAAAACTTGCAGACCTGTGAAGGGTCCAGAAAGGTTGGCCAATGAAAATTGACTCAAAACAGAAAAAAGACGAACAGAGCAAGAAGACCACAGGATCAGGATCGAAGGGTTGTGAAAATCGACTAAAACTTGTGTTTTTTTCAGGAGTCTGTGCAATAGACAGCCTCTACAGTTTAACATATGCTTAATAGGTGTATATGAATGAATGCAAGCAAATGTTCATATTCGGAAATCGGAACAAGTGAAAAACAGTCAGAGCTGTCGATGCCTGATGATAATAAACAATTCCTGCCAAGTTTTGTTCTCGCTGCAATCTGTCAAGTGTAGCCTAGAAATTAAAATAATCATACTAGGCACACACACAGGACAAATGAATGAATGCACACGATCGAATCATCAAGTAATAAGATGGTGCTAGTTGACGGACGGGCTACTGCTAGTAGTAGGCAGTACCGACATTTGATCGAGGAACATGTTCTCTTCTTCATCTCAAGCATGCTGCCCCTGCACCGCACTTAACGCAATTTGGATGGATGGATGGTGCGAGTTGAAACGTACAGCATCCAATCCAATCCAATCCAATCCAATCCAATCCGTGTAGCAGCAGAATAAAGGGTTAAATAGGCTGATTTGATATACTAACTGATGGAATGGATCAATAATGTACATTCATTCATTCGAGTCCACCCGGCCCCCAAACGGCCAAACAACGATAAATTTCATACGTCTTTGAGGTGTATGCATTTGTATCCAAACACAGTCAAACAGTACTACTTGTATGTATGTATGTATGTATGTATGTATGTATGTATGTATGTATGTATCCTAGCAACGTACGCCGGGCAGTTCAACAAGCTAGCTAGTAGTAAATAAGTAAAGCATGATGCAATGATAACATTGCATACCATTCTTTAAGCGACAGCACAAATGCTGCGATGATGTAGATGAGGAAGAATGCCAGCCAAATCTTGAGAGCTGACAGGTAAGGAATTCCGAATGCAAAGAGAGCACACACAAACCCAAATACTGCTATGCAATAGGGTAGCTTCAGAGCACCGTCATCCCTGAAGAGGACATATGTTGCCTGGATGTGCAAGATGGATCGATGAACGCAAACAAATAAATAGGCTTGAATCCGAAACCTCCCAAGTTTCTGGTGGTTTTACTTGTCATGGAGTGAGTGATTGATTACTGAATAGCAAGAGAGAGTGAGCAATCACATCTCAGGGGATAACGGAATAGCAGATAAATCAAAATATCACTGAATAAACAATCACATCTCATGCAACGTAATGCAAGTAGCACGTGTTGTGCAGAAAAGATGTATTCGTTCAAACGCTCATGAGGTCCATACCTGGTTCTACCTCTACAAATTTCTGCTGTGCGCTTTGGATCAGCAAAATCTACCCCATCAAAACTGTCATACCATGAGTGGATCATATCAATCGTGTCGCATTTGCTTCAAAAACATGAAAATTGACCATAGATAGAACAATTCGTGGCAAACGATAAGTTTCCTAGAGCATATGGAAACCTACTTTACTGGTCATGCTGCACATCTGCAGTACTAACAACACCTGTCACCTCAGCAAAATTTGCACAACTGAATGAACTGATTCCTCTGCCTCCTCATCGTTGCTGACATAGACAGCCCTGTAGTTGATGGAGTGGGGGCTCTCTACCTCATCCTAAACCTTGCAGAACTGGTCATGATATGCAGCCATATATATGGGAAGAAATTGGAGCAATACCGCCCAGCCAAATTATGGCATACAAAGGGCCTGTTCGGCTGGTAAGAAGCCGGTCGGCTTTTCGCAGCCGCTACAGTACCTAACTTTTAAACAGAGTATTTTTTTCAAGACGGGGTCTACAAGTTAAACGTAGTATACGTTAAAAGCCAAACATCTGTACCAGCCAAAATCGCAAGTGAGTATCGATCTCTCCGTAATCTGTACCATAAACAGCTAAAATTCAAAAATTTCAGCCAAAAGCTATAAGCCGCAGCCAAAAAGAACACGCCCAAAGGCTGCACCATGCCTAGGTGGAGGAGGGGAAGGAAGGAAGGATCAGATGGTACCTGATCTGATGTGACCTGCGGAGAGAGGTTGGGCCAGGTCGGTTAGGCCCAAGTTACTGCTTACCACACTAAATAAATATTGATCAATTCCTCTTAAATAATAATAATAATAATAATAATAATAATGATAATAATAATAATAATAATAATAATAATAATAATAATTCGAGTAGATAGTAGAGAATAGAGAAGAGTCAGCAAATGCGTCCACAAGCTGCTCTTCTCTGGGCAGGCTACTATCCCTTGTTATGTCTAAGGAAAATGTAATAATGGGCGTTGAACTCAATATTTGATGTGGCTTATTATTTGGCAAAACAAATTTTTGTCCACTAATAATCCACAGCCTAGTGTCATCACTGAAGGTGGTGACCGTGTTACAATGGACAAATTCCCCAAGCATTCGGTGAGTGTTGGTATGAGATTTGCTGAGCTTAACCAGGATGTTGGTACACCTAACTAAGCACTGGTGCTTGAAGAATTTAAAAAACTAATACGATCCTCCATGTGTGACGTGCCCCTCTCCGGTAAAAAACTATAAAGATCCTCCATGTGTGACATGCCCCTCCCCTGTAAAACATTTTCCTGCCAATGAGACATGAAGATGTTAATTAAAGCAACTTGTGTGCGTAATCTCATCTCTTAAGATAACATGAGCAGGTAGCAGTTGAGTGACTTACATCCCAAAGAGAATGCCACCACCGCATACCACCAATTCTAGAACATTCACGCAGCATCGCTAAGAAGTTGGGGGTGATTTCGCGGAAGGCTAGATATTGGAGGGGCATGAGGAACTCGATGCCAGCTGGGACCTCCGTCATGCTTATGAGGTTGACTAGTATTAATTCTTCCAGGCTCTCCATGGCACCTTGCTGTATCTCGAGACGCTTCAGTTTAGACAGGTCGTATAAATATAGATTCTTCAGCTTGGGAAACCACCCGGTGAGAAATGTCAGCTGCTCTCCGCTGTATGCTCTGATCAAATTTAGCTTTGTTAGATTCGACAACCGAGAGAGGCACGATAGGGGATCTTCTCTGAGCTGAGACCAAGATAGAGTCAACGAATACAAATTCTGCCAAGCCATTTGGAACAGTGGACACTCCTCCGATGTCCCTTCCGCCAATCGTCCCCTCAACTCTATTTGTTGAAGGCTAGGAGGTGGTGGGTTCAAACCACTCAACTGGAGAACCTCGTTCTCATCACTTGCCGTAATGTGCAAGCGGCACAAAAAATGCATCTGAACTAGACACTCACAGAGGCACTTACAATAGATTCCCTTCACATTCCATATCCTGATGCTTCTCAATTGCCTCAGCTCCCCCAGAGATTTGTAGGTCTGTAGGTCATCCAGTGCTTCCAATCCTTCTAGTGTCTGTAGGTCTGTCAGGTTCTCAAGGCCCTTGGGGATGGATACGCCAGTACCCCATCGAAAATTTCGCGTAGATGGATCAATCCATTTCTCAGCAAATAAGTGCCTCAGCTTCTTCAGTTTGGTGATCCCTCTAGGCAGCTCTTGTATTTCAGATCTACAAAGGTCCAATGTCAACAAATTGGAAAGTTTCTCTATAGACTTCGGAAGGAACTTCACCTTCGAATCACGCAGACCCAAATGGCGGAGATTAAAAAGATCTCCAATAGCTTGAGGAACCTTCTCGATGGGTAGCCCACTTAACTCGAGTACTGACATATATCTACACTTCTCCGCTATGAGGGGCAGTAGAGTGGATGATGGCATCCTGCTATCCAATGCGATGACAGATCGAAGGTGGTGTGCACTCAAAATTGACTCAGGAATACTGCCCTTCTTTAGTTTGTGTATTGCCAGTCGACGTCCATCCTTCTCCTCGAGAGATTCACCCCCATATTTATCCTCCTCGTATGCAACACCCAAGCATTCTCTCCGACACAAATCAACCGCCAACTCACGTACAACATCATGCATCCGGAATGATCTTATCCTACCAAAGTGGTTCATCTCAACAAGTTGCAGCATGTTTCTGTGAAGCAACTCCTTCAGATAGCCTTCCGCCACTTCCTCAATTGTGCTTTGACCCCTCTTCTCGATGAACCCCTCTGCTATCCACAACCGTACAAGCTTCTTCCTTTGGAAAAGATAGTCCTCTGGGAACAAGCTGCAGTATAGGAAACAACTTTTCAAGTATGTGGGAAGGTAGATGAAGCTTAGATGCAAAACATTCCTTACATGATCCAGCCTTGGATTATTGATTATTTCCCAGCTTAGCTGGTCATGTATCCGCTTCCATTCATCTACAGTTTTGTCACGCACAAACAAGAGGCTACCAACAGAGACAATTGCAAGAGGTAAGCCTTCACACCTACCCACTATTTTCTTTGAAAAAGTATTAAGTTCTTTAGGACACTCATGATTTGGAAAAACCTTCTTACAAAACAGTTCCCATGACTCATCCTCTGATAATCGCTCTAGTGTTAGTCTCCTGTCTTGGAAAGCAAGGTGGGCTACGTCAGCAATCCGTGTCGTGATTACCAGCCTACTTCCCTTGTCATTACAAACAAGTGCTCCAGACAAGTCACTAAATGCTTCTGGACTCCAAACGTCGTCCAATATGATCAAGTACTTCTTCTGCTCTAGAAAACTCTTCAGTTTATATTCAAGGCCTGTCGCACCCATGGTGGCAATTATGTCAATTGGAACACCCATTTCATCTTCTTTATCTTTGAAAAACTCCTGAATTAAGTTCCTCAGAACATCATCTCTGGAATAAGTTTGAGAGATGGAGACCCAGGCGTGGCATTCAAACTTTTGCCTCACCTTCTTATAGACATTTGCAGCTAGAGCTGTTTTACCAAGCCCTCCCATCCCATCTAGCGCTATCACTGAGCGCTCCAACTCACCATCTTCCAGCCACTGCATCAGTACTTTCCTACCATGATCTACCCCCACAAGATCTTCGTCGCTGATGGAATGTGAAGTAATTGCCAGATGCTGGGACCTCTCAACAATGTAACTTGAGTTATCACTGGTATTCCCACTAGCCACTATCGAAACCCATCGGTCTTTGGCCTTAAACAGGTGCACAAGATTGACCTCTGCTTCCTTAACCGATGAAGCTATCTTGTTTAGAGAGAGCAGGACATTCGGTCGCTTGCATCCTTTCTTCAGATAGGTGGCCCATCCAGTGTCATGTTTCTGACCAACAAGATGCAAATACTCATCCACGATGTCCTCGATCCCATGTACAAGCACTCGCACCTCCTCCACCCAGATTTCATATGTCTGGTTGTTGCGGTTGCGTACATCCATTCGACAAAGAAACTCATGCATCAACCGGAGCTCCCTCCTGATGCGGCCCATTCTACCTTGAAGCTCTGTTAGCTGTGTAATGAAATTTTTGAACTGCGAACTAGCCTGGTTGATTGCTTCATTCCCTAGAGCAATGCCAATCTTCTTCACAGCTAAAGGAATCACAGCCTCAGCCATTGCTCTTTGAGTTCGGGTAGCCTGGGTACGACTTCTCAAGATTTTCTATAGCATAACCTAAAAAAGAAAAGAGAAAGTTACATTGTGATAAGAGTACCGTACTCACAGGTCACAAATAACAAATACCATATTGTGCAAAGTATGAACTAAAACATACCGTGCGACCAAGGTGCCATTAGAGTCCAAATACTTTGCAGATCTAAAAGGAAAGCCATGAATTTATAAAATCATATAACTGATTTCCCCCTTTTTAAACACAAAAAGATCCTGAGCTGAACAAAAAAAGGTGGATCTGCACCAATAGGCTTTTCCCAAACTTACAGAAACTGGACATAGCAACATCTTCAAATTCAGATAAAGGATTGATGCATCAAGCACACATAATTGCCAGTCTATTGCATCACCTATCCAATAGGATTGCATTGCTTACTATTTCCTTTGAGCCTCCAAGCTGCTGTTGGGCGTGGACACATCACCGTATTATTAAGCATTCCTAGCCTCAGATCTATCTAAATGATGAAACCTAAATGATGAAAAATTGCGAATAAGAAGAGTGTTAAAGCTACGGGTGTACATGACAAGATATCGATCCCAATGGTCAGATCTCCAGAAACTAGTCTTGCAATCTCATGTCTTTCTGAACCTGCAACCATGCCATGTGGAGTGTGGAGTTGCTCCGTGTTCTAGCTAAGCTAATCTAAATTGGCTAATCTAACTGAATTGCACAAGACAGCTCTCGTCTATCAACCACGCCCTGTTCATGGATTGGCGCCGTCCAAAACAGGTCCTGTCCAAATTGGTCATTTGCCTAAGATTCTTGAATCACTAACTGGTTGGTCTCTGCCATTACTTTCCGAGATCTGACTAATTAAGTCGTCAGTGCTGGGTAACTTAGTTCATTCCATATTTTCCTCGATATCTATCATAGAATGACCATCTGCGAAATGAAGCAAGCAAAAGATGTATTAATGCGTTCTGCCAGTAGCATTTCCCAAAACACTTTAGCTCACCAAACCCGATGGAAAGGTGAAATAACTGAATCCTCTCAGAGTAAACGTAAAGAGTTATAAGTCATAGAAAGAACAGACCCAAATTTCCTCGCGTCCACCCTAGCTTACCCGATCCTCTCAATCATCAATCAGAGCGCATCGGTGTGACATTACTGCAAGCCTGCAATCTCATGTGTTTCTGAACCTGCAACCATGTCCTATGGAGTGCGGAGTTGCTCCGTATTCTAGCTAAGCTAATATTTGGTTAGGGTACGTAAGGTTATTTTAAAAATTTCTATCTTATGTAAAGACAACATTAGACACAATCTCTTCAATACATAAAGTTATTTTAAAATTTTCTATCTTATCTAAAGACAACACTAGACACAATCTCTTTAATAGTAAATTATTTCTCTAACTATTTTATATTATTTTATCATAACTTTTTACCTCACACTTTCTTACTATTTTCATTGATTTGTGGGCTCAAATCGTCACTTGCATAAGAGACAATACATTATCTTTTCTCACCCCATCTCTCCTTTACATAGAATTTTATTCAATTAATATAATAAAGAGATATTTTGGACTTCATTCCATAAAAAGATGGCATGATTTTTACATTGGCTTGCTAATCCTAACAGAGCCCTCCTTTTTTCTGGTTTGAGATAAGCTATGTAGAAAACTATCTGTAGCACCCTCAAAAGAGAAAAAAACCAACCCTAACTAACTAACCTTTCTCTCTCCTATCCCCATAAACACATCTAACTTCTCCCGTATCCCTCTTTCTCACGTCACCTCCCTCTTCTATCTCTCTCTCCCAACTACCTTTTCCTTCCCATCTCTCTCTCGTGTTTCCCTATGGGCGGTGGCGTGTTCCAGCTTGGCGGCGGCGTGGCTCAACGCTGGCGGCGGCGCTGCGGCGTGGATCGGCGTGGGCTACGGCACGGCTTGACGCGACCATGGAGGCGACGGCGCAGAGGCGCGATGGCATGGTGGCGCAGAGGCGCGATGGCGTGGTGGCGCAGAGGCGCGGTAGACATGGCAGCGGCGGTGCGGCTCACGGCACGAGGAGGCACGACGGCGCAGCATCAAGCGGCCATGGGGGCGTTGGCGCGAAGGCACGGCGGCGAAGCGGAAGCATAGCAACCATGGCGGCTACGACACGATGCGGTGCCGTGCGAGTGCGCTGAGGCGCGGGCTGCAGTGACCGGGGGCTTGGCAGTAGTCGGCAGGTGACCATGCACGGCCGAGCGGCGCGGACAGCCGAGCGGCGCAAGTCCAGGCGGTGCAGCACGGTTGGTCGGTGGTGGCTGAGGCGACGCAAGGGCGGTGCCAGCTGGGATGGTGGAGGTGCAGGCCGAGTCGGCGGTGGCGCAAGCTAGGACGGCGGCGGCGCAGCTTGGGCGATGGCCAACGGCGACGGTGGTGGCCGGAGCGACCGTGACTGTGATTTTCACGGTCATGTGTCGGCCAGTCAGTTGTGCAACCGAACCACGCATTCGCACATCAGTTTTGTTAGCTCGTACAGTGGGATGTCGTTGTTTGGCCGAACGTCGTTCGCTCGACCGAACGGTGATTCGCACAGCGAAATCTCAGCAAACACGATTCTTTTTAGGCAAACAATCTCTTCATGTTCTCCCACCATTTTATCATAACTCTCATCCGATTCACTTCCTTTCCATCCTGTAGGTTCGCACGTAGCCGTTGAGGAGCATTCATGCCGTTGTGTACTCCAGTTCGTGCGGCCTGTCCGCCGAGCGTACTCAAGGCAAGTACTTCGCGGCCGTAACCTTTACGTTTCGCATATCACATGTTTCCTGATTATTTACCACCTCGCCATTGATTACAATTATCAAATCACCCAAGCTTACCTGATCATTATTATATCACTAGAGTTATCTGATCATTGTCATATCGCTAACGTCACCTGGCAAATTGCTAAAGTTACCTGGCTATTATCATGTAACCAAAGTTACCTGGCTAGTATCATATCATTAAAGCTACCTGGTCATTAACATATCACTGATACTCGTCTATTTATTATTATACCGTTCATGCTTGTCTAGTTATAGACTTTTAATACTATATTCATACAACAACGTTCTGGGCTAACTTGTTCACTTGCTCTTAGGTTTATTAGAATGCTCAATTAATAATGCTCTAGAATTAAAATCTTTAATAAGTGTTAAGAATTTATACTTAAATCATTAATGTGGGGGTAGCATTTGAACATGTTCCAAGTTTAGATTTAAACCACTAGCAATCGTTAGCATTAGGGCTGCTATGTTATTCTTCCTGAGATTATGATCCATTACTTGTATGATTTCATATGTGAGTTATGATTGATGTGTTTAATACCTGTTAATCGGACTAATAATCACTCATCGCATAATAAAACTTGCTTGGTTGTCAACCCTTGTGTGTGCTATATTATAATACTTTATTAGAATAATTTTTATCTCGCTATCACCATTTTATACCATTCCACATCGCCCTCGTATCAGAAACTATATCTTTCAATTTTCAACCTTAGCATATCTTTTCACTTCTTATAACTTTATTATAACCTTATCCTCGCCATCTCTTAGTTTCCTCAAGTTCATACTTTATGATCTGTCCATGATGTATCAGTTACCTTATCACCAATCCCATCTCTCCGATCTCATTGTATTAAATCGTTACCCTCATAATTTTACCTTAATTCAATCACAACTCTCTAATTATATCATGGATAATTCGCTAAATAACGAACTAAGGGTTATCGCGCCGGGACTATCCACATATAGGAGTCATTTCCACCCAACCTGGTAACGTACGGGGGGCCGTACATTCTCGTTACACAGGATATTACACCCCGTCTGCGGTTATACAGTCGAGGACAAGGTTGTGTCTGGCTATTCTCGTATAACCGAGTATGTGGGATGAGGTCGCCGGCACCCTTGCTATAATTTGCTTTAACTTGTCACATAACAACTATCTTTAATACACAGTCTCCATGATATCCATCTCCTATTTATGACAGTATCTCCGATATCAGTTGTTTATTGCTTTTATCTTGTACCTGTTGTTTACTTGTGATGCTTATCCTTTATTTCACATGGTTGCATTACTTGTCTTTACTCTTGAGTTGCGACCATTGTTGGGTACTTGCTGAGATTTCTAAATCTCACGCTTGCTCTTTTTAGTCTCAGGTAAAAAGCCAGTGGAGTGATAGCATCATGAATGGATGGGAGCACTCAAGTTTTCAGCACCGTGGTTTGCCACTGTTTTGGTGTTTCATTCGTTCTTTATTTGGTTAGAAGTGGATCAGTCCTATGTTTTAAATATTTATTCCAACTTCCGTTGGTTCTCTATTAAAGTGTTAATAAAGTTCTAAACTTTTTGTAATTTCTTTTGTTACTCTTATTTATTCTTCACTTTGGCGATGACGTTCCATAGTGGTATCCCATATGGTTATGTGAAGTGCTACACTATCTCTCAAGAATTAGCTTTGGATAGGAGTGCATGGAAGTTAGCGGTCCATGTACCGAACTATAAGAAAGTTTTAGGCTCGTAGCTCATATAGCAGGATGTATGTTTAAGATTTTAACATTGTAGGTTTTATGTCAAAACTCCCATCTCTTTGACAGGTTTCATTTTTAACCTACTCCAACTTATTTAGGATAAAAGGTTTTGTTATTGTTGTTGTAATATAATAAAGAGATAGCTAAGATACATTGTTGAAGATGTCTTGGCCCCGCTCATTTCGGCTTGAGTTTCTGGCTTATTTTATACTATTCCTAAATTCTGTATTTTCTGACTTTTTACATTTTTGAGATTTTTTGCCGATTCTTTTTTCCGTATTCATTTGCGTTTTCTGTGATCGGCTAACCTGTTTTTCCTATTTTTCATTTTTTAAATTTAATTACGCTAAATAAATCATCATCGGCTATGGTGTAATTTCAACTAACTGCAGTATAATTTTAATTATAAATCAATTAACTTTAGTCCAACTTAGCGGTACCTTAATTTAGCGGAAGACAACTCTTGTCTATCAACAGCTTATTTGTTGGATCCGATGCAGTAGCCTGTACATATTTAATTCCCCGTGGTTGTTTCAAATCGCCTAACCACAAGTTGAAGTTGGTGTAAAACAATTTTTGGGGAAACAACGACTTGGTTACAGTACCAAACAATACTTTTCTCTGCAATGGTTTGGCCGTGGTAACATGCTGCAGTACTTTTCTGCTATTAACTGCTACAGTAGCCTGCCACTCATTTCAACGAGGATGCAAGAGTCCGTTCGTTTTTTTCCGGCTACCAGCCCTCTTATCAATCGCTATTTAATAAATTAATAAGATATAGAAAAAAATTATAAACCGTAGTAATAAAATAGACCTAAGTTCTCTCGTGTCCACCCTAGCTTCCCAAATCCGAATTTTGGACGCTTATAACACTGTACACTCTAAAAATTCTAAATATAGCCTTCTATGCATAAAAATTCTGTTTCTAGCCCCTTTAGCGAGCGCAGGACTCTGGGGAGGCAACATGTAGCCAGTCGTGCGGTCTCGGACCGCACGACCGCACTGTAGCTGAGTCGTACGGTAGGGGACCGCACTACTGCACTGTAGATGGCTTTTTTTTGTTGGTCTGTATATTTGTTATGGGTATAAATACAAATTTTATATATGTTTATAGAGTTATATTTAAAATATAATTATTTTTAATATACAAAATGATGTTTAAAAAATATGATTTTTATGTAGAGGCTTGTTTACTTTTTTGTAATTACAAAAATTAAGAATTTTCTTTGGTAATATTTTTTAGAACTTTTTCGAAATAAAATGGCAGATAAAGAGTAGGCTGCTGTAACCAAAGAGAATTCTTAATTTTTATAATTACAAAAACGTAAACAAGACTCTACATAAAAATCATATTTTTTAAACATATTTAAACATATCCAAAAATAATTATATTTTAAATATAACTCTATAAACACATATAAAATTTGTATTTATACACATAACAAATATATAGATCAACCCAAAAAACAGCCATCTACAGTGCAGTCGTGCGGTCCCCGACTGCACGACTCAGCTACAGTGCGGTCGTGCGGTTCGGGGCCGCACGACTGACCACGTGTTGTCTCCCCGGAGTCCCGCGGTCGCTAAAGGGGTAGAAATGAAATTTTTATGCATAGAAAGCTACATGTAGAATTTTTAGACTATATAGAGCTACAAGCGTCCAAACCTCCCTAAATCCTCTCAATAATCTACCATAGAGAGCGTCGGTGTGATATTTACTGCAAGCCTGCAATCCTCGACGGCTGCCTTGTTCCTTTTTATGGTGAGCTTTGCTACTAGCGAAATCGCTGTCGCGCGCACGCGAATCGCAACGCACGGATCTGGTCGTGACGTCTACAGCTCAGCTCCACCTCTCTTTCTTTATTTACCGACTCCTGTAACAATCCCCTTGTTGCACAAAAGTTCCAAGAAATAAAAGTTCCAAAAAAATGTAGCAGCTAAAATGTACTAGTTCTATTTTACTTGAAATCTAAAATTCGTGATTTAAAAACTATCTGGATGTACTATATAAATACATTCATAATATATAATTTTATAATGTTATTAATATATACATAATGCAAATATAAAGATAACGATAAAGTTATATCTTAAAGATCGTAAAAAGTTAAAAAGTGAAAGAAGACCATAAAAATTCAAAAACGTTAAGGAAAAAGCAACAGAGAAAGTATTCAATTATAGAAGGCAGAAGCAACACAACCCGTAGCAGGACGACCGATAGCAAACTATTCTAGCATGATCATCTGTGAAATGAAGCCAAGTGATGGATTAATGCGTTCTGCTACTAGCATACCCGTATGTAAGAGGGATGGATCACAACTAATGATCATCAGAAGTACCGTCGAACTCGTGCGGAACTACCGATTACCACGGGGACGAGAAGACTCCACGAAGGTGTCTCTAGAAAAAAAAGTACTGCTACACAAGCCGGTATTTCTGCACACCGGTAGTACCACTCACACAGAGTTGGTACTTCCGTACACCTTTCAGACCACTCACGTAGAGTTGGAACTTCCGCATCAATCACACGAAACTACGACCATACAGGACTTCAACCGCGTTAGTCTATGACCCCATAAGTCTACGACCACGTAGGCCTACGAAACTCCTGAAGCGGCCCATTCTACCTTGAAGCTCTGTTAGCTGTGTGATGAACTTTTTGAACTGCGAACTAGCCTGATTGATTGCTTCATTCCCTAGAGCAATGCCAATCTTCAGCTAAAAGAATCACAGCCTCAGCCATTGCTCTTTGAATTTGGGCAGCTAGGTTGCAGAGCAGGGTAGACTGGGTATAATTTCTCAAGATATTCTATAGCATAACCTAAAAAAAGTGGAGAAAGATACATTGTGATAAGAATGCCGTACTCACAGGTCACAAATAACTTGTTTTTGCAAGGACATATGCAAAGTATGAGCTAAAAAATACCGGGCGACAAAAGGTGGTTTCAAGTACTAACTCCCGAGGTGCCATTTGAGTCCAAATACCTTGCAGGTCTAAATGAAAAGCGACGAATGTATATAATCATCTAGCTGATTTCCCTCCATTTTAATCACAAAGGATCCTGCGCTGAACCAAAAAACCGCGGGGGTATGCACCAAGCACACATACTTGCCAGTCTTATTGGCATTCAGCCTCCAAGCTGCTGTTGGGCGTGAACGTCACAGTACTATTAAGTATTCCTAGCCTCAGATCTATCGGTCACTATTTCTCCAGCAAATGATGAAAACTTGCCAATAAGTACAGTGTTAAAGCTACATTGTACATACCTGATATCGATCCCAATGGTCAAATCTCCAAAAACTAGTATTGCAATCTCATGTGTTTCTGAACCTTCAAACACGCCCTGTGCTGGTTCCTCTCGCGCAAAACAGCTCTTACATCTCTTCTCGATCAACAGATTTATTTGCTCCTTTGTGAATCTGAATCCACCCAAAGAGCCTCTCACTCTCGTATGCTCAGCTCGGTGGCAGAACTGGCACTGCTGTCTGTGTATGGCTGTATGCTACTACTTGTATTGCTCTTGAGCGCAAGCAAGTCAAGTCAATGCAAAGTTTGCAAACAGTATAGCTCGTCGTACGTCGCAATAATGCACCGCCAGCTGCATTGTTTCAAAGGACTGCGACCCATGTGCAACATGTCCGCAGTACGTACTCATTGTTCAAGATCGAGACGCTCCATAGGGGGTTCTGCTCCCTCGTTCACTCACAAGGAATACAAATTATCATATTAGTCGATAAAAAGAAGAAAAATCTACATATTCAATCATGGTGCACTACTACAGAAAGCCTAATAGTAGACGCCTCATCACAGACGGTTTTGTGAAACCGTCTCTGATGAGCACTATTACAGACGGTTGTAATCTGGAGGCCGTCTGTGGTATTTGTGGCGGGAAAATGGATTATGACCAACGGTTATTACATATGAACCGTCTGTGATATTTTGTATCACGAGGCGATGCAGCATGAAAACGATGCATGATAATCCGGATTATCGCGACGGTTTTAATAAAAACCGTCGTGATAAGCTTGTTATCACGACGGTTTTAGTTTTTAAAACCGTCAGTGATAATTCACAGACGGTTTTAGTTAAAAACCGTCTGTGGTAATGACTAACACATTTATTGCGCTGTTCAGACCGCATCTGTCTTCATTTCGATCCGAGATCTAACCATCGCTGCGCACTTTTTCACTCGGGAGGAAGCTAGGCGATTTCGAGGCGATTAATTTGGTGGGAAGAGGCGAGATTGAGCTTTGAATTAAGATTCGACTTTCTGGTTCTTTGTAGATATGGTTAGTAATGAAATTTATTTTTCTTTAATTGCATTACAATTTAGGTCTAGGTAATCCATGAGTGGTTATTGAAGATGGTTAATTTGCAAAATTGTTGGTTATATAATAGTTTGTTGTGTTTGTAATATGAATTGAGCTAGCAAATTAAGTCCGAATATAATAAATGTGGCGGTATATACGTAGTTATAATTAGTTAATCTAGATTTTAATACTAAGTTGTTATATATGTACGTAACGTAGGACCAAAAGTGGATGTATGCCGCGAGCCGTGTGAGTGAAGAGTACATTAATAGCGTTTACGCTTTTATAAGAGCCGCGAGGAGGATATGTTGAATAAGGGGTGAATATATGTGCTTGTCCATGCACCGATCGAGAATTTGAAGATGTTTAAAAACCGAGGGCAAATTGAAGCGCACTTGATTCGGAGGGGTTTCAAAAAGGATTATACGTGTTGGACCAGTCATGGCGAAGTGAATGATCAGTTGCCGCCGGAGGACATCACCGGTGAAGTGAATGATATGCCCCCGGATGACATCGCCGGTGAAGTGAATGACATGCCGCTGGCTGATGTCGATTGTGGCTCGGATTCGGATAGGTTGCACGATGATAATTTAGATCAGATGCTTCGCGATGTAGAAGAGAACTATGATGAGAGAGAGTATGTTAAATTCCGTGGCTTGATGGAGGACTCAGAGAAACCTTTGGTCGGCCGTGCTTGAACTGTTGAAATTGAAGGCAAGCAACGGTTGGTCCGACAAGAGTTTCACGGCGCTGCTAGGTCGTTTAGCGGACATGCTTCCGGAGTGAAATGAGTTGCCTAAAACCACGTATAAAGCCAAGAAGGTTCTTTGTCCGTTGGGAATGGAAGTAGAAAGAATACATGCATGCCCGAACGACTGTATCCTCTACCGTAAAGAGTATGCAAACATGCATGTATGTCCGGTGTGCAACGCATCCCGATACAAACGTAACAATCAATCAGATGATAGCGAGGGAACAGAGGCGAAGAAAGGACCTCCTGCTAAGGTGGCATGGTATTTTCCTATAATGCTCCGTTTGAAAAGGTTTTTTGCAAATCCAAAGAAGGCAAAACTGCTGCGTTGGCACTCGGAGGAGCGCAAGAAGGATGGAATGATAAGACACCTTGCTGATTCCGCGCAGTGGAGAAACATCGATAGGAGGTTTGCAGAGTTCGGTGCAGAACCAAGGAATATAAGGTTTGGCCTGAGTACAGATGGAATGAATCCTTTCAGTAGCATGAGCAGCCGACATAGCACATGGCCCGTGACTCTCTGCATCTATAACCTTCCTCCTTGGTTGTGTATGAAGCGAAAGTACATTTTGCTGTCGATACTTATCCAAGGGCCAAAACAACCTGGGAATGATATCGATGTGTTCCTAGCACCGTTGGTGGAAGATCTAAAAGTACTGTGGAACGAAGGGGTACAGGTATGAGATGCATACAAACGAGAGAACTTCAATCTGCGCTCCTTATTGTTCTGCACCATAAATGATTATCCTGCTAGGGGCGTGCAAAGCATGGAAGAACTTCAAGAGCACGCTTGTCAGGAAATACGTGGAGACGGACGAAACGCATTTTCATAAATACCCATTCTTGGAACCACAATGGGAAGAGTTCAAGGCGATGAAGACGTCCGAGGATTTCAAAAGTACAAGTACGGCGCACAAGGCCCTCCAGGCAAAAAACACACACCCCCACAGACTTGGCACATCTAGGTATGCGGGAAAAATACCGCAGTGGAGGCAGGAGGATGACCTGGCAGCTGCACAGGACATCGCCCCGCCGTTTTCCAATATCCCGGATGACCGCGCTCGAAATTGGATTAGAGCAAGGTCATCTACAATGACATCGGGGACATCACCTTTGAAACCCTGCGCACCGCCAAGTGTCCTGGCGCTGGTAAGATATCGATAGAACTACGTAGCTTGTAATTACTCCACAACTTCGCATGCAATTGAAATGACATGTCGTGCTCTTGCGGAAGAGTGAGTTTTGAATCTACCAGGATCATTCCAAGGAACAAGGGAGAATGATATGCTCTCCGTGGCCTCGTAAACAAGGAGCACCGGGTCGCACGAGAGGCCTTGGGCTTTACGTTCCTTGGAAACATGGTTTTCAAGATGACTCGGAATGTATCGGCGTAGGAAGAGAAACAAAGCGAGCGTGGCGCACGGCTACGAGAAGAGATCAAGGAATCTCTTCGAGAGGAGCTATTAGCTCGGATGGGTGAGGTAATCAGAGAAGAGGTGCGGAAACAAGCAGAAAGTCGACAAGCCGCCACACCGCCATTGCTATGCTAGCTAGCCCGCACAACCGTCCGAGTAGTCGCTCGTCCAATCCGACGCATACCAGTCCAAATTTCCGTGGGCGACATCCAGTAATAATTATTACCTCTCGAATGCTTGCTCCATTGATAGGCCTATTCGAGTAGCTAATTTTGTATCGTTATGTAGGAGCCTACGGTGCGGGCTCCAAGTGAGATATGGCTCCATTCCCTTGTACGCTTGGGGCCGGCATATTAAATGCAGTATCGGGTCACGCCAGCGGTCAAGCTTTAGCGCCGAGCATCGCAAAGTTAATGTGGATGGTGTGTATGTCAATTTTGAGGTGGTCCCGCCATCAAGCCCCCACCGACGAGATCGTGACTCTAGGACGAGGCCATTGGAACATTCATCCAGTGGCCCAAAAGCGACATCTCCTCGAGGCTTCTTCACCGGTGGCGGGACGGAAGTGCGGTGCGAACCACGGCAACATGCACGGTGCCATCTCCACACGGGCAGTGCGAACCACAGCTACCTGCACCGATGCTATCTCCACGGGTGCTATTCTCACTAGAACAACTTGCACCGTCTATACCATTACAGTCGACTAGCATAAAGTCGGCGACAATCGAGGCGATGGCGGGGCAAATCAAAGATGAAGGACGATGGCGATATCCGTACATGCCATTGGCCCGCAAATTCGTGCTAGGCGAGCCGATGGTATTCCAGGAAGAGCTCTTAGAACTAGGACTTGGTTACCAAAGATTCCACGCTTGGTATATGGAACAGTCCAATAAGCCAGAGGGAGAACGGCGCTCGGTATCATCACAAATTCAAGTGGAACATTTCATTCACGGTTCGTGAATGTGTCTTCGCGGTGACCTTCGACGATATATTTGAACTTTTCACGCTCAACGCTCTCGACGCCTCACTCGTTCAATGCTGGACGCTGTAAGTCTGTACAATCACAGTCTCTATTCACATAATACCGATATATGTCACAATTTGTTGCTTTTCTGTGTTATATATAGATTCATACTGACTGAAGCTAGATCATTGAAATCACGAATTGGTTTCCTGGACCCATGCTTGGTCGCCATTGATACCATCATCGAGGATGCATCCTTCGTCGAGGACTATATTGTAAAAGCACTGCTGGCTCACCAAGATAAGGAATTTGTTCTTATGCCATACAATGAGGAATTCCATTGGATTTTAATTGTAATTATACCAAAATGGAACAAGGCTATATACCTTGATTCTCTAAGTAAGAACAAATCCAAGTACACAGCTATCGCCCGAATACTCGATAGGTGCGTACATTGTACATTGTACTCTTTCTTTCCTTCGAATGACTAATCTAGCTTTTGAATAACGAAGGTCGTTCGCCACATCGTTAAACAAACACGTGACTCGACGACGGGGCCAAGCCCTTGAAACATGATCGCAAGTTTCCGGTATTCGCTAGCTACATATTAATTAATCATATACAACACATAGTAGTAATGCCACTTGATTTAACACATTTTTGCGGTGCCATCGCAAAGAAATGGGCAACACGTGTGGATACTACGTGTGCCACCATATGTGACTACTCCTCGATTCCACCAAGATCACTAATTCTAAGGTTTGTCAATCTTCCCACAATTATTTCATACATGTCGGTGTTATATGTGCGCGTTGATATTCCTATCTACAAGTTGCGCCCATCTCTAAATCTGCATTGGAGCAATGGACTTAGCAAAAATTCGGGAGAGTTGCTTTGGTTTTGTGGGCTAAATTCATCAAATCGATGGAGAGTTCCATCACGCAGATTGATTTTTTATTGCTCTTATCACTCTGTAACTCTGAATTTGTAAATGGATATTTTATTTCATTTCAATTAATTCATTTGCGAAATGGATGCCTTATGTCTGTGAATGAAATGTAATGTGAATTGGATGTTTGTCAAATGAATTGAGATGTGAATTGGATGTTTGTCAAATGAATTGAGATGTGAATTGTATGTATACTTGTTTATCTGCTTGTTTCAGAGGGCATGGCTAGCATTTCCTGAGGCTAGCCAATAAACAGAAATAGATTCCGGTAGGGGAGGAATATCACAGACGGTTTAACATTACAAACCGTCCGTGATTATGGGATATCACGAGCGGTTTTTATTAAAACCGTGCAGGATTATCGATATCACGACGGTTTTTAATAAAAACCGTCGTGATATCCATAATCCTGCGCATTTGGTTGGCAAACCGTGCGTGATAACTGAATTATCATCGACCCATAATTTGAGCGGTTGAAAAACCATCTGTGATGACGTTTATGAACCGTCTGTAATACTGTTTTCTGTAGTAGTGGTGGACCTAGAATATAATGGTCTAGATAACAAAGTATATATCAAATATAATCCATAAAAATTGAAATTCAAAATAAACAATAAAATACAATTAGCAAAAGAGTTCAGGTCAAATACAATATAGAAAAGCTAAAATTCAGATTAAAATTATTAAAGCGATAAAAAAGAAGCCACCATGTTCGCTCTCAAGGAGTAGAAATTACCATATTAATCAATAAAAAAAGAGAAAGATCTACATCCCTGATTGTGATGGGTCCAAAATATAACGGTCTAGATTAAAATAATCCATGTCAAATACATCCAAAAAACTAAATTTGGAATAAAAAATAAAATTAGAGAAGAGTCCATGTAAAATACAATCTAGAATTTGATTTCCATACAAATTCCTAAGAAAATCATTACATAAATGTAATTTCTAATTAAAATAAAATTAGTAGCTTGATTATGATATGAATTCCAAACTAAAATCCCTAAATAAATGTAATTCAGAATAAAAAAAGGAAAAATTAAAATAGAAGCAAAAGAAATTACTACGTTCGCTCTCAAGGAGTAAAAATTACCAAGTTAATCATAGAAAAATGAGAAAGTTCTATGCCGCCGATTATGGTGGGTCCATATTATAATGGTCTAAATTAAAAGAAAGAGTTCATGTTACGTACAGTCCAAAAAAATAAAATTTAGAATAAAAATACAATTTGATTTCCATACGAATTTCTAAGTAATATCCCTAATAAATATCATTCGGAATAAAAATTTTAAAAATAGCAATTAGATTTGTATACGAGTTACAACAAGAGATAACTGAAATTTGGATTAAAATAAAATAGTAATTTGATTCTAATACGAATTCCAAAATAAAATCCCTAAATAACTTTAATTCAAAAAAAAATTAAATAAAAAGCTATATATTATATTATTAATATAGAGGAAAAAGAAGCTGCCACGCATGTTCACTCTCAAAGGCTAAAAATTATTATATTAATCGGAAGAAAAAGAGAAAAATCTAACTGTCAATTGAGGTAGATTCAAATTATAACGGTCCATATTAATCAGATGTATGTGGGAGCTATTTGTAGTATTATGAGAAATATAATTGTATTTTTAGTAATATATATGTATTATGAGAAATATAATTATATTTTCAGTAATATATATGTGTTGGGACCAAATAATCCAATCCATCCAATATGGTTTGAGAATTCTTAACATTATAGTAATGCTCCAAACTTTCTTATACCATAACAATTCAAGTAATAATGAAAATACTCCTAGTCACTATTTGTCATGAAACTACTGCAGGATATTAACACACTTAACCAGTTTCACTTACAAAGATGTCAATTACAATTATTTATATAGTACTTCCATTCCCCATGTAACACCCCGCCCACTCTCTAGGCCAAGATGCTACTACCTCTGCATACCCTTACCAGTACATCAATACTAGAAGAATTTAAACCAACACAAGATTTATTTATATGGCTGCGTTCGGATACATCATAGGAATTTAGTGATCACTCTAGCCTAACAAAGCTAAAGTACACTGACAAAAGGCGATACAAAAGTGCTGCTAGTTCATGCCGTTATTTCATGTGCTACTCCCGCCCGTACATGTCGTCCTCAACGGTCACCTAAAAACATCAACAAAGCAAGGGTGAGTCCACCGACTCAGCAAGTACATAATAGAACGATAAACACTTCCTAAACATGGCATCAGTTTATCTAGCCATAGCATTCCCCATATGCATCATCTGGTTCATATTCTCATTTCAAGTTTCTTCATTAACATACCGTTAGTGCAATGCAACACTACTCTACATGCTCATTTGCTCATCTCATTGCATATACCGGTATTGCCGAGTGAACACCCGTCGATGTTCACCCAAAATCTTGGGCCCGCCCATATCGGCACGGGGGTCTCTCCACTCCCGTGGAGGCCTACTGAAGTAGGACTTGCGGAATCCACCCAGGCGGATCCCAGTTCTCATTTCATGAATGCACATGATGTGTATGCATGTATCCATTGTCATTGTCATTATCATTGTCATTGTCATTAGCATCATCATGGATAGGGTGGCATCGCTGCTCACCCCGCTCTATTACCATTGCCATCATTACTTAACATCAACATGTCATAAAAACATTGCATATTCATATAAGCATCATCATATCATGTAAACATAGCATATTTTATAATTCCCACGGTCTACCGCTCTACCATGCACTTGCCTGTTAACCGAGCGGAGCGGAACGGCGTGCGGACAGCGCCGACTCGCGACCTCCACCTGGTCAAGCAAATAATCCGATTTAACGCATCTCAACGAACTAGAATTTAAATGGGAGACGTCGATGCATATGCATAAACTGGTTCGGGCGTAAAACGCGCGGGTTTTCAGGGATCTGCCGCGCGGCACCAAAACCCCCTAATTTTTTTCTCTCTTTCTTTTTTCTCCTCTTTTCTTTTCTTTTCTTTTCTTTTCTTTTTTTCTTTCTTCCCCTTCTCTTTCTTTCCTTACTTTTTTCCCTTCCTTTCCTCACCTACCCGACCGGCCTCCTCCTTTTTTTTCTTCATCTCCTGGCTCTCTCTCTCCCCCACTCCATTCAGCCGAACATGCCTTGCCTGGGGGCGGCGCGGCGGCGCGCATGGCCGGCCGCCTCCGACGCCGCGGCCCCCCCGCCGCCTCTCTACCCTCCTCTCCTCCTCTCTCGCTTCCTCTCTCCTCCGACGGCCGGGCCGGCGGCGCGGCGGCGGCATGGGCCGGCCGGCATCGCGCCCCATCCCGCCGCCGCGCCCCGCCGGCCTCGCCTCCTCCTCTCTGCGTCCCTCTCTTGGCGGCTTGCGGCACGAGGATCTCGGCCCGAGCGCCAGCGCCGGTGGCTCCTCCAGCCGCCGACCGGGCCCGGATCCGCCGCCGCAAAGACCGCCCCTACGCCACCTCCCCGCCTTGGATTAGGCGGTCAAGACCAGTCGCGCCACTCTATCACGGCGGTCCCCCGCTCGCCTCGCCTCGATTTTGGCCCACGCCCCGTCGCGGCCTCGCGTGAGCACCGAACGGCACTTGGCCTCGCCCTCCCGATGGACTCGAGCTCCGCCGGCCACGGCTCTTCACCGGTCAGCCACTCCTACCAGGGAAGTCTTCCCCCTCTACCACCTACTTTACTTTATTCTTTTTTTTGTCATACCTGGATGGGGGAATCGTACCTCACTTGGCTCGGGTTGGGTGGGGGATGAGAGGCAGTGACGAAGGCCGTGGTGGTGACAACGTTCGCCTCGCGTTTCCGTTGGCCCTTCTCGCCTCCTCCTTGTCCCGGTTGGGCTCGACGTGGTTCCGGCGATCCTAGGCGGCTTGCGGCTGCTGTGGATGTCGTCCTCACGTTGTCGGCCTTCCCTAACCTCCCAACCTCCCCTCCTCCATTTCCCTTTCCCTCACTTCCACTCGGTAGTGGGCTTACTCCCTGTGGCTACCCTCGGTTTGGCAGTGGGAAGGAATGGGGTGTGGTGCTCCCCTTGCTATGCTCTTACCTTGGCCGAGAGTAATGAAGTGGGAAATGGGGCTTGGGTGCATGGGCCTAGTTTATATGAACATATTGGGGTTGCCTTGCATTCGTGAAATGTCCGGCATGCCCACCCATTCCTCTCTCATATAAATTAACGGCCCAAGGGCAAAATGGTCCAAGGGTTAAGTTGGCTTTGGGGTCTTTACTGCAGCGGTAATAAAGGTAAGCATATGAGTTCTGCCGAATGACGAGAACCCCTGGGCAGTCCGGTAACCTCTGAGGCGCTACTCGGCCCTCTAGACGGTGCCGACTATCCCGGGGCGGTCTGGGAACCTCTGCGAGCGATAAACATTCGGCACATTAAACGCCGATGGGTCTGACGGCAAAACCCTCATTTGTCTCTAATGTTCCCCTTTAGCATATATTTTGTTGGGGTATTACACCCCAACTTGACATTCCATGCATTACCAACTTTTTTTTTCAAATTAAAGAAGTCATCACAACAAGAGCTTAGTATTTTTTTTCATAAAACCTGGCATTAAACTTTAACACACAATTTACTCTAAAAAAGGCAAAAGAGGTTCTCCTTGATCCAAAAAGAAAACATTAAGCCAGAAAACAAGCCGAATCCCTCAATAAAATTGTAAAACTACCACAAAATGACAACTTGGCGAATTTGACATCAAGTAATCAACAATGTTCCTACACGTTTCCCAAAACCACTCTTTTCTCCCTCTACCAAGCAATCCCCTTGCTGTCCCAGTATTCAAATTTTCATAATGCTCAATTTTTCACATCGTAAAATAGCAAACCATACCAATTCTGGAATCTACACAAAATTCTCTACATGTTCTTAGTTGGCCAAATCCTCATATTAAATCATTTAGATATCTGATTTTAACCCAGAAGACAGATCTATCATCTTCTGGATAGCAGCACTTAACAATTTGATATCGTTTAATCTAAACATGCAAATATATTAAACAATGGCACTTTTAGATTCTACAGAAATTTTTTTTATCACTTTCTAGTTATTTCTAAAATTTAATTCTGGCATTAAGATAGTCAAATTTGATCTCGTGTGTTTCTGAACCTTCAAACAGCCCTGTGCTGGTTCCTCTCGCGCAAAAACAGCTCTTACATCTCTTCTCGATCAACAGATCATTTGTTCCTTTGTGCATCTGAATCCATCCAAAGAGCCTCTCACTCTCATATGCTTGGTGAGAGGAGAACTGGCACTGCTGTATATGGCTGTGTGCTACTCCCTGTATTGCTCTTGAGCACAAGTAACTAAGTCAAGTCAATGCAAAGTTTGCAAACAGTATAGCGCGTCGTACGTCCAGTAATGCACCGCCTGCTGCATTGTTGCAAGGGACTGCAGCCCATGTGCAACACGTCTTCAGTACTCATTGTTCTGCTTGGAGGACAGGCCAACACTGTTCATGATCAAGACGCTACCTATAGGGTTCTGCTGCATGCATGTAGATGTCCCTCTCGTTTTGTTTTTAGCAGGGATTTCTCTTGAAAAAAAAATTAAAATTTTGATCCTACGGAAATGATATGTTCCTGGGTGGCATCTTTTGTTAAATTTAAGCGTATACAAGTACAGTGGCATATGTCGTATTGATCAGGAGGAATAAGACGACCAGGTGAGTCCCTTCAAAAAAGAAAAAGACTGACTCGATAGGTGAGGAAGTAGTACTCGAATGTAGTAGTTGAAACATCCCGCAACTTACTTACACTAACAGCAATTAAAAAGCAATCTAAACATAGTTACGATAAAGTGATAAATTACAATGGAATAAGTTAGATTGCATTAAATGAAGTTCATTCAAGTAAAATAAAATTATTACAACCATTTAACATTTATAAGATTGTGTTGCACGATTAGGATAACTAAATTACAAGTATTGCATTAACAGGGAAGAGAAGAAAAAGTGCCATTGCATTATTTTCGGACCTTGTATTTTCCGATGCTTGCTTAGCGAAGTGTAGCCTTCTGAAACCAAACCAAAATCCAGCCTTTTCTTTTGCAATATAAGAGTGAAGAATAAAAATAATCCAAGAAAGAATACCTGTCGGGATTTAGAATGCCTAACCAAAAGAGCGCTTATCGAGATTCCCAAACTGACTGAGGCTGGTCAGCTTCCTCTCACATATATAGGCCTTATCATTGGGCAAAAAAAGCAAGCCAACAGCACATATTAGTTTACCGACTTACCTCATACAGTAAAAACAGAGTTACAATGTCATTTTTACCCCCAACGGACTTTTAGCCCACAAATAAAAGCCCATTTTTACCGAGCCAGGGAGAGAGTGAGAGAGAGCAAGGGGATAAGATCAAAGCTCAGCCAGCCAACTCCGGCACTGCAACATCCAAGTCTCGGCCAGCTACAAGGTGCACGAGGAGGCCCCAAGCCCTGTCGCAGTATACCATGGCCAAGGTAGCTTATCACCAACGCCATCCAAATCACCAAGCTTGAGCCCCAAAAAAATCAACACAACAAAATCCAATAAAATCCAAGCAAGTAAATCAGGAAGGGAAATAGCTAAGTAGAGAAGGAGGAGTAATATTAGTAGAAGGGGACCCCGGAGGGAGGCGGTAGGGAGGTCGATGGCCAGCGCTGGGAGGCCAGAGGCGCCGGAGAGGTTTTCGGCCGGGCTAGAGGCGCTGGCGCAGCGGCCAAAGCCGGAGTCGGAGCCCAGCCATAGCGTGGCGGCCTGGGGGCCAAGCTGAAGTGCGGCGGCGGCCGAGCTGGAACCGGAGGTCGGCGCGGGGAGATGGGGCTGGAGGAAGCGACAGGACACGCGGGGATGCCGGAGCTAGAGGAGGCGCCGGAGACTGGGTGGTGCGGTAGTCAAGGTGGCTGGAGGCGCCGAAGAGGGAGGAGGCGCAGGACTGGCCGGATTTGGTGGGAGTTCTAAGGAGGAGTGAGAGAACGGGAGAAGAAAAGGAGAGGAGAGAAGAAGAGATGGGAAGATGATAAGATAAAGGAGGAGGAAGAAGAAAGCAACCGGTGGCAAATATTTAGTGCGCACGATAAACTTGTTCATCGCAAATATTTAATGCTGAGCCTTCCGTTTAATACTAAGGCCCTGCTTAAAAGGATTTATTTTGAGTGGCTTTTGGCTAAAAATAACCATATCTGACTGAAAAACACTATAGCTAACAGTGGCTTATTTGACGTAATTAAATTTAAAAATATTTAAAAATAGAAAAAAATAGGTTAGCTAAACATGGACAGTACAAACAAAGACAGAAAAAAATAGAACCGACAAAAAAACTCAAAAAAACAAAAAAAAGGTGAAATTGTTGAATAGTGAAAAATAAGACAGAAGCCCAAGCCGAAATGAGCGGGAATAAATAAAATTTTTCTAGTTATGTTAAACTACAAAACATCAATAATCATGACTTACGATTATTAAAAAATAAATTTAGTGTCATCAGTAGATTAAAATTTAGCATGAACCGATCTGATTGGTGTATTATTGTTTAACTCATTCTGATACTGATTTAATTAATTTGGTAGTCACATATACATGGTAGAAACCTATTTATCATCATCTAGGATCTTTAGAATAAATTAAATTGCCATTTTGATACTTAAAACCTGGACGCAATTAACTGAAAGGGCGCAGTGATTAAACTTCAACACGAGGAATAAATTAGCAGTCGAGTCGTAAAAATATGCCAATAGACAAGGTAAAATTTATGAATCACGTAGGGACATTTTAGTGTAATTTGTGCAATTATTTATCTATTTGCTAATTTCTTCGGCACCGATGCGTTAAACAGTAACACACATGCTAATTGCAGAAAAGGATTAGGGTTTGGAGGGCGACTTTTATCCGACTAATCTTGGAACCCAGAACTTCGCTATAAATTCAGGCAAGTCTCTCTTTGAACATGTGATTAGAGTATCTTCATTAAAACAAGTATTTTACCTATGAAATTATATATCAGTCTGCATAAAAATGAAAATGATGTTTAAATCGGAAGAACACTATGAGAAAGAGGAGAGATAAGGGCAGATGGTTGGAGAAGCCACTGTCAAGCCAATAAATAAGGGGGTGGAAGGCCCCCCAGGATAGGCAAGAGACTGGCAGGTACTGGACCTTCTATATAGAGATAAAATATACGGACTTACAAACTTCACTTGTGTAATGGACCGCATAAGTCGGATCTACCATTGTTTTGCTAGAAGGCGGGCAGAACTGGTAACGCTATCAAGATTATTATATTCTCCATATGAGTAAGTAGTCTTTTTGAAATTGCTTATTAGGATAGCCTTTTCGAGACGGTTTATTAACATTCGATTCGTTCATACAAGCGGTCACAGTACGGCTAAATTCCTTCAGCTGCGGTCATAAGGCATCAGCCGCTGCCGAAATGCCGAAAGTACCCCCGCGGGCTGTATGCCCATATGGCTGGATGATGCCCTGCCCTGCCCGTAGATTTCTCATGCATATACAGCCAACAGTCAGCAGAAGGATTAGGGCAGAATTAAAACAACATGGAATTTGCCATTAAGCATGTAGATTTCTCGGATAACATCAGCAACCATCACATAAATGACCTATCTATTACACATCCAATCCTTGATTTGTTTTACATCATCCTGCATTTTTGATGCTACATCAGAAATTAGGGTGCTTGCTGTCTACTGGTGTAAACTGTAAAACAATCGGGGATGCAGCTTCCTTCTGAACCAGGCAGCGAAAAACACCACCCCTTGGATTGGAGAAGCATATTCTCTCCAATGAGTATCCAGAGGCAGCAGAAGCAAAATTATGTTTCCATAGACAAGTTAGTGACCTTCCTTGCCTTTGCTTACTGTGCTCCAAATTATCAACTAAACATTCTGTATTCAATCAAACTGCTTCATAAAACCCTAAAATGGCATCATCCTTCCTCAGTTTATTCATACAAGTGTTCAGCTGGGTGATCGAAGGAGTGGCTCAGTTGAGCAATTGAAGATTGTGTGAGGTGATCCTGGGTGTTGGTCGAGCTTTAAAGCGCGCGGGAGGCGGTGTGAGCAGGAGGGCAGGCACGGCGGCGCTGGCGCATGGCCGATGCGGTGGCTCCAGGCGCGGTCAGCTAGGCGGAGCTGCAAGCGAGGTTGCTGGGGGAAGGATCACGGCCTCTGGCGAAGCTTGCGCGAGCTGATGGGCTGGAGGTACGGGTGAACACGCGCGTCGGCCAAGAGGTGTGTGCGGAGTTGCGGCCGGAAGGCTCGGGGCAGCGTGAGGTCAGCCGGAGGTGGCGGGGCCAGATTGGCACGGTGATACAGGGGAGAATCGGCAAGAAGATGAGCGCCGGCTGAAGAGGGAAGAAGGGCGGCCAAGAGAGGAAAATGGAATTTCAAGGTGGGTTCCAGATTGGGAAATTTCGGGAACCCAAGCAAACTCCAGTGAAATTCAGATGTTTGAATTTTAAGGATGTCAGGAGGGCGGATTAGGCAGGAAGTGAGCGTTTTTGGAAGAGGAGAATCGAATTGTGTTGGAAGAAGCAATAATCCGCCCTCCTGATATCCTTCGTTTTAGAGCGCTAGAAAATCTCACAATAATCATTAAATCAGAAAAAAGCATTATTTCTAGTAACTCTCTCATTAATTGAGAGAAAAAGAAAAGATCTTATGCGTCCATTGGAAGGCCCACCTATGTTCCAACGGTCATGATCTTTTATCTAACAAAGGTTAGCAAATTGTACTGGTCACGAAGTATGAGGTCTGCCTTTTTAAAGAAGGGTATCACATAGTATTATTTGCCCCTATCGTCCGATCCGGCTTGTGTACGAAGAGGAAAAAAATAGTGCTAGCCAATGGTTGCTGCTGCTCTCCTCTCCCCCTGGAATCCTTCAACGGCAAGCAACGTGCAAAGCGCGTACGTAGCAACAGGCCATCCTACTATCGAACAACGTCCCTGTTACCATTACGAACCCTAAAATATTATATTGTGGGTAAATGCTGAAACTATCTTTAAAAGATTTTGACTATAAATAGGTAAGTATATGTACAAAAAGTGATAAATCTAAAATTAATAAAGACTTCATTCCCTGGTGTTCTCTATCAATTATTCTATGATGTTCTCTGTTGATTGGTTATGTAGATTGAATTGACGTTTGTTATTTCTTAACATGTTATCAAAACGAATCGTTCTACAAGGAGTAAGGTATGTAAATCACGAACCAATCTATTACACATTGCAATCTCATAGATCAATGAAGATTGAAATTATATTCATTTGCAATGCCATAATTAGATCAGTAGTGTTCTAGTTGATTCTAGTCATAGGTTAATCTATAAATTTTCATATGACTATTCAACTCTCTAATCCAGCAAATCAGATATCTAGATCCTAGATCGGATTGCCTAGTTAAATGAAAGAGATCTGGTAGGGTAGCCTGGCTTACATGATGGGATCGTCATGAAGGATTAGCTCAAAGTGGCGGAGGAGATCCTCGCCGACATCTTGCTCTTTTTTAGGTGCCGCACATTTGGGTTGAAAAAAAGTAGCTTATGGCTGAAATTTTACTGTAGCTGGCTGAAATTGCACTGTACCTGATAGTGGCTTATTTGGCGTAATTAAAATTAAAAATTTTAAAAATAGAAAAAAAATATGTTAGCCCATCACGGACAATGCAAACGAATACGGGAAAAAGAACCGGCAAAAACGCTCAAAAAAGCTAAAAAGCCAGAAAAATACGAAATTTAGGAATAGTGAAAAATAAGTTAGAAGCCAGAAGCTTAAATCGAAATAAGCGGGGCCGATTAAAGCAGAGAGAGGGGATGCATGTGGGGAGGGATGGATGCCATTCTAGTCCTTGTGCTCGTTTTTTTATAACGAGTACAACGACGACGTACTCATACACACATCACATACACTTGTACTCTTACATCTACGTGGATACGTCTAATACATATATGAAGACAAAGCAGAAATCCTAAAGCCTTGGGCACACATGAGTTCACAGTGTTTGTTTGCCGGTGGGTATTTAAAAATCGCGTTAAGAAGCTAACACATTTCAAATGGCTTTTGGTTTCTAGAAACTAGAAGCTATCACTTAAATATATGTTGTAGAAAGACACGCACGTAGCTGCCCAAACATATGTAAGATGGCACGAGAAAAATAAGCATATGTGTACACAAAATTTCAAGGCGATAAAAAAGATAAGTTCCAAATGAAGGAACCACATGAGTGCCTTAGCAACAATATCAGGACCTAATAGCAATCACACAAATGTCTTGACAGTCACAACCGAAATATATAGAAACCACATTCAAAAGCAGTCTAGCTAGTAGGAAACCTGGATTACACAAGTAGCTGAGGTTTGAAGGGCCAACATACTTGGCTTCCTTTATTCTTCAAATGAGAACACAAAAACTGCAAGCCTCGAAGAAGCAACTGCATGCAACATGTACTAATTAAACTGTCTTCATACAGACGCAAATGTCTTGACAGTCACAACCGAAATATATAGAAACCACAATTCAGAAGCAGTCTATCTTGTAGGAAAAACAACAGAAACCTTGATTACACAATGGCCTGAATACTTGGCTTCCTTTATTCATCAAACGAGAAACAAAAAAAACCGGCAAGCCTTGGAAGAATAATTAAACTGTCTTTCTCCGGACGCACTGGCGCTTTGAGCAGCTAAAAGAAGAGGACGATCCTCCATGCGTGATGTGTCCCTCCCCTCCCCTGTAAAACATTTTCTTGCCAATGAGACATGAACGATGCTAATTAAAGCAACTTGTGTGCGTAATCTAATTTCTGATCGAATAGTTGTTACTGGCAGTTAAGTGACTTACATCTCCAAACCAGCCATCAATCCCGGAGAGAATACCTCCACGGCATGCCTCGAATTCCAGAACGACGCAGCAACTTTAAGAAGTCACGGGTGATTTTGCGGAAGGCTAGATATTGGAGGGGCATGAGGAACTCGATGCCAGGTGGGACCTCTGTCATGCTGCTGAGGTTGACTAGCCTTAATGTTTCCAGACTTGCCATGGCACCTTGCTGTATCTCGAGGCACTTCAGGCCAGGCAGGTCTCCTAAATACAGAATCTTCAGCTTGGGAAACCACCCGGTGAGAAATGCCAGTTGCTCTCCATTGTATGCTCGGCTCAACAGTAGCTGCGTCAGACTTGACAACCGAGAGAGGCACGGCAGGGGGTCTTCTCTCAGCTGGGACCAAGATAGACCCAACGAAAACAAATTCTGTCCAGCCGTTTGGAAGAGAGGACACTCCTGCAATGTCCTATCCGCCAATCGTCCACTCAACTCAATTTTTTGAAGGCTAAGAGGTGGTGGGTTCAAACCATTCAATTGAATAACCTCATCTTCATCACTTGCTGCAATGTGTAAGAAGGACAAGAATTGCATCTGAACTAGAGACTTACACAGGCGTTCACAGTAGATTTGCTTCACATTCCATATCCTGAAGCTTCTTAGTTGCCTCAGCTCCCCCAAATGTCTAACAGACTCATCTTGCGCTTCCAACCCTTCTAGTGTTTGTAGGTCTGTTAGGTTCTCGAGGCCCTTGGGGATGCATACACCAGTAGCGCATCGAAAAATTTGCTTAGATGAATCAATCCATTTCTCAACAAATAAGTGCCTCAGCTTCTTCAGTTTGGTTATTCCTTTAGGCAGCTCTTATATCTCAGATCTACAAAGGTCCAGTGTCAACAAATTCAAAAGCTTATTGATAGTCTTCGGAAGGAGCTTCACCTTCGAATCACGCAGACCCAAATGGCGGAGATTGAAAAGATCTCCAATAGCATCAGGAACCTTCTCGATGGGTAGCCCACTTAACTCGAGTACTGACATATATCTGCACTTCTCCGCCATGAAGGGAAGTAGAGTGGATGATTGAGGTTCCAATGCGATGACAGATCGAAGCTGATGTGCACTCGAAGTTGATTGAGGTTCCTTCTTTAGTTTGTGTATTACCAGTCGACGTCCATCCTTCTCCTTGAGAGATTCACCCCCATATTTATCCTCTTCGTATGCAACACCAAAGCATTCTCTCTGACACAAATCAACCGCCAACTCACGTACAACATCATGCATCCGGAATGATCTAATCCTGCCAAAGTGGTTCCTCTCAACAAGTTGAAGCATGTTTCTATGAACCAACTCATTCAGATAGCCTTCTGCCACTTCCTCAATTGTGCTTTGACCTATCTTCTCGATGAACCCCTCTGCTATCCACAACCGTGCAAGCTTTTTCCTATGGAAAACATAATCCTCTGGGAACAAACTGCAGTATAGGAAACAAATTTGCAAGTATGTGGGAAGGTAGATGAAGCTCAGATGCAAAACATTCCTTACATGATCCAGCCTTGGATTATTAATTATCTCCCAGCTGAGCTGATCATGTATTCGCTTCCATTCATCTACGGTCTTGTCACGCACAAACAAGAGACTGCCGATAGAGACAATTGCAAGAGGTAAACCTTCACACTTGCGCACTATTTGCTCTGACAAAGTCTGAAGTTCTGCTGGACACTCACGATCTGGAAAAGCCTTCTTACAAAAGAGTTCCCATGACTTATCCTCTGATAAGGGCTCTAGTGTTAGTATCCTGTTTGGGAAAGCAAGGTGGGCTACATCAGCAATACGTGTCGTGATAATTATTCTGCTCCCCTTGAGATTTGAAGGGAGTGCTCCAAACAAGTCATTGTATGCTTCTGGAGTCCAAACATCATCCAATGTAACCAGGTACTTTTTCTGTTCCAAAAACATATTCAATGCCTCTTGCATGGCTGTTGTGTCCATGGTGGTGATGTTACTTGGAACACTCTCTTCGAAAAGTTCGACCATCAATCTTCGAAGGACATCTTCTCTGGTGTAAGTTTGAGAGATGGAGACCCATGCATGGTAATCACATTTCTCTCGTTCCTTCTTATAGATGGCTGCTGCTAGTGCCGTTTTCCCGAGCCCTCCCATGCCATGCAGAACTACTACAGAGCGTGCCAACTCATCATCTCCCAGCCACCGTACAAGTGTTTGCTCGTTATCTTCAATCCCAACAAGATCATCTTCTTCACCACGGAAATGTGAGATGCTTGATTGATCATGGGACTTCTGCACAATGTAACTGGAGTTGGTAGTACCACCACTATGTAGCGTCGGAACCCATCGCTCTTTCATCTGAGATAGGTGTATAAGGTTGGCCTCTGTTTCCTCCACCATGGAAGCTATCCTGTTTAATGAAAGCACAGCTTTTGGTTGCTTGATCCCTTTCTTCAGGTAGAAGCGCCACCCGGCATCATGTTCTTGACCAACAAGATACAAATACTCATCCACCATGTCCTCGATCACATATGCTACCTTGCGCACCTCCTCCAACCAACCTTCATACAGTTGATTGTTGCGGTTGCGAATGTCCATTTGACTAAGAAAATTATGCATCACACGAAGCTCCGTCATAATGCGACCCATTCTGCCCAGAGCACCGGCTTGCCTTGCAGCTTCATTTCCCAGAGCGATGCTGATCTTTTTAATGGCTAGAAGAATCACGATCTCTGCCATTACTTTCTGAGAACTGGCTAATTAATTTGTCAGTGCTTGGTAACTTAGTTCATTCTGTATTTTCCTCGTTATCTATCATGGAATGACCACCTGCGAAATGAAGCAAGCCAAAGATGTATTAGTGCGTTCTGCCAGTAGCATTTCTTAAAACACTTTAGCTCTCCTAAGTCCTAACTCAATGGAAAGGTGAAATAACTGAATCCTCTCAAAGTAAACCCCTAAAACTCTTCCTTGATAGTTGAACTCAAAGTAACTGAATCCTCTCAAAGTAACCCCCTAAAACTCTTCCAAGAATTGTGCTTAGTTTCGTATTTTCCTTGATATCTATTCTAGCATGACCATCTGTGAAATGAAGCAAGTGATGCATTAATGCTTTGTGCTACTAGCATACAGGTATGCATTGAAGCATGTTATTGAGTAAGTGGTAAGAAAGATGGATCACAACTAAGAAAATGGAAGAAATAGCTGGTCGACTGTGCCATTGCCTCATATCTATCTAAATGATCTCAGATCTATCTACAAATAGATAGCTACTCTTGAAAATATGTACAGTGTTAAAAACAGATAGCTAGAGTTAATGTCACAGTACTATTAAGCATTCCTAGCCTCAGATCCAAATGATGAAAAATTGCAAATAAGTAGAGGGTTAAAGCTAGGGCCTCAAAGTTACTAACATCAAGGTAGGTCGCTCATGGTGCACCAGTGTTCTGATGATCAAATCGTTGATCTTATGAATAATAGGGAAATCCGAGCCTCTCAAGGAGATCAAAAGGGAGAATGGGGACTATCTTTATTGCATTGAATTAATTACAAGATATTCTTGATGAGAGATTACAAAAGGGGATACTACTAGCCCTAAATTGCTATGTCTTGCCTCTGTAATTTGCTATTCGGTCGAGAGTTCTTTCTCCTTGTTTTCTTTTGTTAGACTTAAATAGTGTCGAAGAGGTGTCAGTTATCTACATGAGCAGGTGCCTTGTCAATTCATCACATTTGTTTGAGCAGGTAGTTGTTGTCAGCAAGAGAATCCTGACAATAACTATCAATCGATTATTGTCAGTGGGAGAGAATAATAGAGTCAAACGTAAGATGGTTGTTATCAAAGGCATAGGGCTGAGTCGTCGTGTGGTTAGGAGGGAGATAAAGCATGTGCTTTATCCCACCGCGCAGGAGAAGTTGCATGGAGGTGGGCCTACACATTGTCTCGTAAGGCATTCGAATAGTGACTGGTCGAGGGATAAATAGTAACTCTCCAACTAGGGGTACTCGGTTAGTACAGTTCCTGGTAGTCCACTACTAGATTGATCTAAGTCCTTAATTGAGTATTAAAGACATATTTAATGGCTTATTTATTCCTTGTTAGCTAACCCCCAACTTTAAGTGAATTTATAACTCAGATTTTCTGATCGGAATACTAGTAAGAGAATATTCCTTATCAAAAACAAAGAAGTTTCTATTCACTAAAGGTTGAAAAAAACCCAACTAAAGGAAACTAAAAGGTTTTTTGCCTGTTGGGCACAAACCCTATAACCACTACCTCTGGTAGTGGGGGAAAAGCTATAAAAATTGGTGCAGTACATGTTCACTTCATGCTTCCCAGAGAAAAGCTTTCACATTCCTCAATCCCCTCTGTCTCTCTAGCCTTGTGTTCTTTGACATTAACTTCCAATCCCCCCAATCTCCACCTAGACTTAAACCCTTTAGAGCGAAGATGTCTGAATTAATCACTAAATGGCCAAGATCTGAGCTAGGATCGAAGAGGTTGAAAGCTTTGGAAGATGTAGGACAAATACCAGATATGGTTCTGATCCCCTGGAAGTCCGCAATGGGGGAAGAATTCCAGAGTAGCGACGATGGTGAGATCCTCGTATTCTGGGCATCTATAGAATGTGACGTTCAGGCTACTGGTGCACTTCTTCCTATCGAAGGTGCTCGATTTTTAGTGGATTGAGTTGGTGAACTTTGGCCCCAACTTGATCGCAATCCTCGACATCTTCGTCTACCTGTGTGAAGCGTATCTGAGAATTCCAGCAAACATGGAGCTCCTCAAATACTACTACAGGATCATAGGAAGAACATGAAAGGCAACAGCGTCGCCCGGGAGTTGCTCTTTGTGTCTTCACAATAGGAGGGCAAGGGAGTACATTTTGATGTACTCCAAATCTTCTTGGTCGTCATGGAAGAAGCTATGGTTCTACATGATGGTGGGCCAAGAAGATCACTTGTACTTCATTGGGAAGATAGCAGTAGAGAACCCAGAGTGTAGGTCCTCTTCCAAGGAGGGGAAGATACAACGATTAGTCGATGCAATCGTGTATGTGAAAGATAAGGGGCTGACTTCATGGCATGTGGTGAGGGATTTCACCATACGTCGAATTAGTTTGTTGAAGTCGTGTCATCATATCATGTTATTGTATGAGGGAGAGAAAGATTTGACCAGGGACTCCTCGAAAGGTAAGCTTTCAGAATTCTGACTAGTCGTTTCATCCCTTGATTTGTGCTTTTCAGATTGAGGGTTCTTTTTCCCTTTGGTTTCATAGCCTTATCCCCTTTTGATATAAGGGAAAGGGTGAAGACGATCTATGAAGAGGAACCTGAGCAGAAGGATGGAGTCCCTTTGATCCTGGTGGCTACCTCTCCTGAGGATAGAATTAAAAGGCTGAAGGTAAGCAAGAAATACTTTTCACTTAAATTTGCTTTTTCAATTGGTATGTTCTAATGTTCTTGGTACATGTAGATGGTCGGAGTAGATGGCACTAAGCCAAAGGAGACCATAGAGGAGGTAGCTTGGACCCCTAAGAGACGATGACTCATAAAAAAAGTCGTATGAGACGTTTCAATCACCTCATGCTGCTCCGACCTTCCAAGCATCTAAGGAGAAGGCGAAGATCACCTCGGAGGTAGGTTTTTGTTATGACTCTGAGAGTTTATCTTACAAACTTACTCCTACCCTTGTATAAAGAATGGATGAATTACACCATTGGGAATACATTTCTTAGATGAAGGGCTTCGTCGCCGAGTCTATCACCATTGATGAGGCGGCAGAGGTGGGAGCAAAGCCGCCAATTGAAGGGATCACAACCACCGAGCCAACAGTGGAAGCAGATCCACTAGTCGTGAGCACCAGGGTGGTTGGAACCAAATAGGTTTAGAGTTCAAAGTCTACCCCCAAGACTTCCACGGCGCTAGCGGAGGTAAGTGCTCCGGTGGTCGAGGAAGTCCATCCCTCCGAGGAGGTGTAGGTGGTTGAAGAAACAATCTCTGATTACCCTAAGGAGGAGTCGACTAAGGATGTTAATCCAAGCGAGAACATCCAGTCAAGAGGCATTGAGGATCTGACCAGCCCTACCAGTTCTGAACTGGTGAAATCAATCGAGAATAAAAGGAAGGCGAGCATTCTAGTTTATGCTCTAGGGCATTTTAAGTTCAAGACAAAAAAGACCAGGTATGTGTTAATCATAGAAAACTAGACGATTATACCTTCTTGATCTTTTCACGCTTTGAAGTCCTTACTTTGCTTCTTTTCTTATGTTGTCATTTCATAGCACTTCTACTACACCGATCACAATTCCCCTGAGTACTTTTGTTGAAGAAGTATAGAGGGACGGAGTGGTCATATCTGTCTCCTTGTCAATAGCATTATCAACTGGAGGAACAGAGAGCCCTCCGATTGGAGATCCTTTGGTGGCTCTGAGGCCATCGAAGGATCTGGTGGTGGAGATGAGTCTCAGCAGACTCCTATGTCTGCTAAGAAAGTAATGTTCGAGGGGGAGGAAGTAGAAATGCTTCCTCCCATCTTTGGAGGACAAGTGGTCGAGAGCTCTTCAATGATTAGGAAATCTCCTCATTCAAGGGACATTCCCGAATGAAGTTATATCTTCAACAATCAAAGACTTGAAGATCTTTGGTGGAGGAAGGTGTCGGACCTCGTGTTGAAGACCGGCCCCAAGGAGCTATACTCCATCTTTGCCAATATAGTTGTCTCGGTAAGTCCTTAAGACAACTCTTAGTGTATTTTGGATTTATTGAAACTTCTTCTAAGTTTCCTTTTCTCTTTTTAGCACATGGTGGAGCAGTCGCCCTAGTCGAAGAGTCGACAAGCTAACAACTGGTAATGAGTTTTTTTTGTTCTCATTGTTTCTTGTTGTGAAATGTTTTTCCTCTCGTAATTCTCTGAACACCTTTCTCGAGATTAGCTAGTTAGAACTAATTTGGCTAGCATACTGCTTGAAGGCCTTGATAGCCTGGGATCAGATCGTGGCACCTTCTCTGAAAGGGAGTCGGACTATAGTTAGTTGGAGATCTATTTCTCCAGTAATCATAATGAGGGATTGGTGCACCGCTCCAATCAAAGACACTTACATGGTGTCCTTGACCAACTGTACAGTTTGGATATTATTGAAAATCCTTTGCACCATGACCCTGATTTCATCCCTCTTTCTAAGAGGGAGGGGTAGCCTCGTCGAAAAAGCCTTCGACCTTCATGACTTCCTTGTCGAAACCTTTGAGTTAGTCTCGCACCGATCGACTGGTGATAGTCAGCCTAACCTCATTAGCTTCTGCCATGCGAGGAATGTATAGAGGAAGTTATGGTCTGGCTCTGTGACTACCTTCACTCTCGGTACATCTCAGTGTGTTACATTGTTTGCTGGAGGATCTCCAATATCTGACCTACAACCTGGACATATCCTGGGGTTTCCTTTAGAGATTCGAGTTATTAAGGATATTATGTACACACTACAAATTTTGAATAATTACCGAAGGCCTTGGAGCATTCATGTTCGTGGATGAAGCATGATGACTTGAACTTTGTCCTAAATTCTCTGCTCGCTCTACCTGACTCAATACTTGCGGAGGGGGAGGAACAGGCAAATTAAGTGTTGCTAGGCACTAGTTCCATTGTTTCCATCCCTTCTGGGTGATGTTGGAGAGTTAGCACCATCCCGAATAGTGGATCCTATGAGGGCCTATTGAGGAGAACTGCACATAGTACTTGCAACGATATCACCAATCGTGTTGATCTCGTGTTTCCAACAGGAATCTCTCGGGGAGCTCCTATCAAAATTGAGGAAGAGCCTTCCATCACTTTGACTAGGAGCTTCCATGATGGGGAGTGGTTGGAGATCGTGGTCTCCAGAGGACTGTGCGGTGTACTTACCCTAATTTGGAGAATGGCCGATTGGATGGTGAGCACAATTGTCTTCACTTAGCTTTCTGCCGACAATGTTTTCATCAACACCATGACCATGTGTTGGTTTGCTTCTGGTATCTGTAGGAGCCATAATTTGATGTTGATCGCTGATGACTGAATTGAGAGTACTCTAACCCTCAAATCATGGTAACATGGTCTCGAAGTTGTTTGTCCGATCGGGTTCGCCTAACCTGTCATAATACTTGGACATTCTGACCAAGGTCAGAATGCCTGAGCCCCCAAAAAGTGTTGATGGGGGTGGCATGTCCTCTTCCATCCGGTCGACCTCGCCGGACGTAAGGATCGGTGACCATAGGAGGGAGGACAATGATGAGGCATCATGTTCTATGGTGCAGATACATGTGTCCATGTCCAACTTTACCTCCAATTGCAAAACAAGAACAATAATCCAAGACTCTAAATCAAGACTCCACCTCCAATTGAAAAATAAGAACAAGAATCCAACTGCAGTCTAACTCCAGCAATCCATCAAGAATAACATGTGCTACCGCTGGCTCCCTAACCGCAGCCACTACCGCCATTTGCATAGCCTCCCCTTCTGTGTGCCATCACTGACTCGCAGATCCCTACCACTGTCGCCATCCACACTACGTCCCCTTTCGTACGCTGCCTCCTCTTCCATACACCGCCACTAGCTCGTAGACACTTGCCACCTCCGCCATCCGCACTGCGTCCCCTTCCATACACCACCACCATCCGCGCCACCGCCTCCCCTTCCATGCACCGTCACCGGTGCCGCCACCCTTCGGGGATTAGGAAAATGATGTGAGTTGGAGATGTGCTGGCCTGCTAGCTTAGTGAGGATTGAGGAGTTGGATGATGTGTTGTATGAGTTGAAAAATTTCAAACTAGGCCAAAATACTTGGCCAAGTGGGCCTTTTCTCGTGGGGGGGGGGGGAATAAAATTGAAATTTCATGAATTTTGGTTCGAAATTGTTTTCCTTATCGATATTGGCATAGTCTGCCAAATTGAACCAATTCTCCTTATCTCAGGTTCCTACCATGATTGCATATGCAATGTTGACTGAAAACAGGGAAGAATTGTGGCATGAATGTGAACCTTGAGGGACTTGATGCTTCTTCCCCACGGACAACACCAGTTGTTGATCATCAAATCGTCGATCTTATAAATAGTAGGGAAATCCAAGCCTCTCAAGGAGATCAAAAGGGAGAGTGGGGACTATCTTTATTGCCATGAATTAATTACAAGATACTCTCATGAGAGATTACAAAAGGAGATATTACAATCCCAAAGATTGCTATGCCTTGCCTCCATAATCCGCTATCCGGTCAAGTTCTTTCTCCTACTTCTCTTCTTCCGTCAGACTTAAATAGCACCAAAGAGGTGTCGGTTATCCACGTGAATAGGTGCTTTGTCAATTCATCACGCCCGGTCGAGCAAGAAGTTGCTATCAGTGAGAGAATCTTGATAATAAATGTCAGTCGGTTATTGTCAGTGGGAGAGAATCACGAAGTCAACCTCAAGGTGGTTGTTATCAAAGGCATAGGGCTGAGTCATTATGTAGTTAGGAGGGAGATAAATCACGTGTTTTATCCCACCATGTGGGAGGAGTTGCGTGGAGGCGGGCCCACATATCTTCTCATAAGGCTTCCGAATAGTGATTGGTCAGGGGATAAATAGTAATTCTCTGACCATGGGTAATCGGGTAGTATAGTTCCTAGTAGTCGACAACCATATTGATCTAAGTCCTTAATTGAGTATTAAAAACATATTTAATGGAATATTTATTGCTCATCAGGTGTAGTGCGTAACTAAGGTACTCTGATACCACGTAAATTAATAAGATAATTTACTACACACATAATCAATGTATGGTTTGAGATAAATAGAGGTACATGTGCTTGCATATATTTTGGAAAAGAGTAACTAATAGACGAAGAATAGAGACATATAACTACATGATCTAGATATGATGGAGAGTGATTACATTTTTAAGAACCTAAACAACTTATTATGCTTATTGATTGTCTTTCATCAAAACTCATTTTTTCTTTTTTAAGTACAAGACAAACACATACACTCAACGCACAACATAGTAGTCTAGATGTTATTTTGGGCATTGCTCAACACCACACTCATCTCAACCGGAGCTCCCTCCTAGATGTTATTTTGAAGCACTGTTAGTTGTGTAATGAGCTTTCTGAACTACGAACTAGCCTGGGTGATTGCTTCATTTCCTAGCGCAATAGGGGAGCAAACTAAGGGGGTATTTTCAGACCATCGGTCTGTTCATATTAATTCAATGTATATTATTAGATATTCGAAAGTTTTTATTGGATACAGAAATAGAATCTGATAATTTTTGCTGAATACAGAAATAGATTTAGAGAAAAATAGTATTCGTCTATATGGAGCTATGCGGGATATTTACCGGATTAACTATCCGTAAAAACCCAAGCACACAACCACAAATCCTCCCACCACCTCTAGCAGGAAACGAGGCCAGACTGGGGTTGTCATCACTTCATCGATGCGTCCTCGCACGGAAGTCCCACGGAGAGGGATGCCTCGCTCAGTGTCTTGGTCACCGTCATCACACCGCCGGTGACGCTCCCCTCCCCGTGGTAGGATGGTCGGTGGAGCCGGCGAGATCGCAGTTGCTCCCCCTACTCCTCCCGATACGTGCCGTCCCCAAACCCATACCTCTCCTCACCTCTCACATTGTTGGTTACATTCTTATAGTTTACAGCTAAGATTGACTTCTTTTCGGCCTACTACTTCGATATCTTAGACTGTATTATTACTAAACTAGTTGGATTGTTGTTTGTGCTGCTCTATGGACCTTCTTGGAGGCATGTTTGTTGGATATGTTTTCACAATTAACACGCTACACAGAGTTAATACTGTTGGCTTCTGCAAGGGCAGTTTGGGAATTTTCCAATTGAAAATAAAGAAAGAAAAGAAGAAGAAGAAGAGAGAGTGACAGGTGGGGCTTACCTGTCGGTGGGCCAGCTGTGGTAAAAGTGGAGGAGACGTAGTCTCCTCCTGTGACCAGGACTCTCGTGCCGTTTCGCATTCGCGTTCGCCTCGTCTTCTCTCGCAATCGGCGTGAACACGTCGCGCGGGCGACCGGGTCTTGCGGCGGTGACGGCAATAGAGGAGGTGCTACAGGCTCAGGCGCTTCGGCGCCAGCCATGGCTGTAGCCCGTCGGCGTCTACCCCGCTTCCCTTTAATGGTGCCTCTCCCCTCTCTAGTGACTGTAGGCAAAAGTAAGCTCTCCCCTCTCCAATCTAAAATCACTCTCAGTGGATATTCAGTTCTGAGTCCTGAGAGTCGTCGGCCAGGTTTTCTCTGGTGGTCATCGGTTGAGGAGCTCAAATCACCTTAGCTAGTGTTTCTCCGCCCGGCGGTTTCCTTGAGCCTCTTCTTCGATTTGGCCGAAAGGAAAGGTTTGGGATAACCTCTAGAGGTTGATTGGGCTCGGGTTTGTGCTGCATTTATGAGAGATTTGTGATCTGTTCTTTTTGTTTGTGAGCGCTCTCAGTCGAAGTTGTCAGTGGTCTTGTGCGGCATCAATCTAACCCTCGACTCCGGCATCGGCTTCTGAGGTTGGAGTGGGCATTGTATCTCCGTCTACCTCACTCCTCTACTACAAGCGGCACAAGGGGTGCTAGGTTTTCTGGGTCAGCGCCGTGAGCGTGCCTTGCCCCTTTTCAGATTCTTCTAGGTGATTTCAAATATCATCACTACTGTAACTATATTACTTGTTGATTCTTTGCAATTTTGTGAAATATTTCACTTGTCTGTATCACTAGCTAAAAGATTGCAAAGCATTTTTTGTGACTTGATTGCTCTGTGATGAAATGACAAATTGCTAAGATTATATATGGATGCGATGGTAGATTGATCTTGAGCATTCAATTAAATATGCTATTTTTCCTTCACTGGTCATTAAATTAGATTGCTGTTTATGCTTTGTTGATCTCTGTGTGAGGTCTGTTTGGTGGTTGGCTTTGGTCTTTTCTGACCTCTGCCGAACCTTGTTAACCTGTAAAATCAATAGTGTTCTCTGTAAAGGAATGAAAGATTGATTTTAGGAGGGTTTCTGCATTGTCCAACAATCTCATTTCTTATTCTGTTAATTTTTAGCAGTAGCAAGATTTAATTCTAGCTCAAGATATAATCTATAATTGTCATATATAATCAAGATTAGATTTTGTCATGGCGGAGACGGCCAAGATTAAATCTTGTGCAACTAGACTTCTAAGAGCACTAAAAACAATTCAAATTATTAATTATATATTGAATGAGGTCATATATGTTAAGTTGTTGAGATTAGCATTTCATTGCGCTTATTCAGTTGAGGTTATGCTAATCATGAACTGTCATATGACATTTAATTTGGGCTTATGTTTAATTTGCAATGGCTTACAAGATTTATATGATTATATGTTGATTAAGTCATTGTTATGCCATATTTGTCATGCTATTATCATTGGAATTAAATTTGAAAATATGCTTATACCGCAAATTTTACAACAATCCAAAAAACCTACTATTCAAAGAAATGGATTCATTGTCCGATGTCGTTAAGCCAGAGATATTTGACGGTGTCAACTTTAAACGTTGGCAAGCTAAAACAAAGTTATGGCTGACTAATCTCAAACTCTTTTGGTTCATTTCGAGTGCTCCAATGTTTCCATTGGAAATTCCTGAAATGATGCGATGGAAGGATGGGAACAACTCAGTCCTAGCTTGTTTGTTAGCAGTCTTATCCAATCGGCTGTTCGACGTCTACGTGAACTTTAAAGATGCCGAACAACTCTGGGACGAACTTGATGAGAAATATTCTGAAGGGGACAACGGGAATGAGTCATTCGTAACTGCCAACTACTTGAAATATAAGGTGGTTGAGGGACGGTCGGTGATGGAGCAGCTCCACGAGAAATTCCAAGTGAACATCATCCTAGCTAAGTTACCACCTTCATGGCCTGACTTTGTGACCGCTCATAGACATATAAAGGAGCGCTTGACGCTCAATGAGCTGTCAGCTGCTATTAATGTCGAAGTGCATGCCAGAGCCGGTGATGGCACGGGAAAGGCTCAAGTCCAAGCTCATCAGGTGGAGGTCAAGAGAACTGGAGGTCAAGAGAACTGGAGGCTCTAGGAAACCAAAATTCAAGAATCAGCCCCAAGTCAAGCTCCAACCAAAGAAAATGAAGAAGAAAAAGGAGGACATCATCTACTTTATGGCCAATCATTGTCGCAATCGGAAGGGTAGGGGTTCATCTCTTGGTCAGCACAAGAGCCGCAAGGCTGAAGTTAATGTCACGCTGCTAGCTCCAGTTCAGAAGAGTACGTACCTCAGGCCTTTATGGCAAGTCCATCTATTGATTGGTGGATTGATACATGTGCTACTAGACATATTGATCGATCTTGTCTCTCTTCATTTCAGGGTGAATGTGGTGGATCTATCCTAATGGGCAACAGAGCCATTGTAACAGTACGTGGGATTGGACAGGTTTGCCTGAAGCTTACCTCGGGCAAAACACTCATCCTCAAAGACATGTTGTATGTGCCTGCAATGACTCGCAATCTCCTGAGCAGGTCGATGCTATGCAGGCAAGACTAAACCTTGTATTTGAGTCCAATAATGTCATGTTGACCAAATTTGGTAGTTTTGTGGGCAAAGGCTATGATAGCGGAGGCATGTTCCGCTTATCCATTCTTGATCTCAATAATGTAAACATTTATAATGTTTTCCATTGCAATAAAGTTCATGATATTTGGCATTCATGTTTGTGTCATGTTAATTTTGAAGCCATTATGCGATTGAGCAAAGATGAGTTTAATTCTAATCAATAATTATGAGAAGGGTTCAAAGTGCGAAGTGTAGCGTTGAAGGGTGGAGCACTTCTCCACTTGAACTAATACATTTTGATCTTTGTGAGATGAATGGGATATTAACTAAAGGATGCGACTAAGTATTGTTACTATCTACTTAAGTCGAAAGATGAAGCACTTGAAAACTTTAAAGTCTATAAAGCCGAAGTTGAAAATCAACTAGAAAGAAAATCAAACGGTTAAGATCGGACCGAGGTGGTGAATACGTCTCACATGAGTTCTCTTAATTCTGTGAAGAAAGTGGAATAATTCATGAAATTACTCCACCATATTCACCCCAATCTAATGGAATAGCCAAAAGAAAGAACCGAACTCTTTGTAACTTGGTTAACGCCATGCTTTAGAGTTCATGTATGCCGAACTATTGGTGGGGTGAAGTAGTTCTCACAGTTAATTATGTCCTGAATAGGGTTTCACCTTGCAATCAGGAGGAAACACCCTATAAAGGATGGAAGGGGAGAAAACCCAACTTATCGTTTCTTCGAATGTGGAGATGCCTTGCAAAAGTGCATGTGTCGTTACCAAAGAAAAGGAACCTTGGTCCTAAGACCGTTGATTGTGTCTTTCTAGGATATGCTATTAATAGCACGGCTTATAGATTTCTAATTGTCAAATCCGAGGTGAGTGACATCACTACAAATATAGTGATGGAGTCTCGTAATGCGACATTCTTTGAGCATGTGTTTCCTATGAGACCCAATGAAGTCATTGGCCATTCTGGTTCAGATGAACTCTCTATTCTTCCTAGTGTGGATAACACTGCTCCGGAGTTAGAGTTGAGGAGGAGTAAGAGACAGAGGACCGAAAAGTTACTTGTGATGACTTTGTCTCCTATGTCGTGGATGATGAACCACGAAATCTTTCAGAGGCATACACATCTCCGAATGTGGATTACTGGAAGGAGGCAGTCCATAGCGAGATGGACTCCATCATAGTTAACGGAACTTGGAAATTGCTAATCTCCCGCCTGGCTGTAAGCCAATAGGCTGCAAATGGATCTTTAAAAGGAAGCGAAGTCCTGATGGTACTATACAAAAGTACAAGGCCCATTTAGTGGCTCAAGGTTTCACGCAGAAAGAAGGAGAAGACTATTTTGATACATACTCTCCTGTGGCTCGTTTACCCACAATTCGAGTGCTTTTAGCACTAGCTGCTGCATACAAACTCCAAGTACATCAAATAGATGTAAAGACCGCTTTCCTAAATGGAGAGTTGGATGAGGATATCTATATGCAACAGCCTGAAGGTTTGTGGTTGAAGGGCAAGAAAAGAAAGTATGTCGATTGATTATATCCTTGTATTGTCTAAAGCAAGCTCCTAAGCAATGGCATGAGAAATTCGATAGTACGATGACCTCAGTTGGCTTTTGTGTAAACGAAGCCGATAAATGTGTCTACTATCGGTTTAGCAGGGGCGAAGGTGTCATTCTATGCCTTTATGTAGATGACATATTGCTTTTTGGGACCAACATGGATGTGATCAATAGAACAAAGTCTTTTCTTTCCCAGAATTTCGGTATGAAAGATCTAGGTGAGGCTGATATTATCTTAAACATTATGCTTATAAAGGGTGAGAATGGGATTACTCTATCACAATCCCATTATGTGGATAAGGTCCTAACCAGATTTGGGTTTATGGACTGTAAGCCAGTTGCCACACCCTACGATCCAAATGCCAAGCTACATAAGAACACTAGGCATGGGAAGGATCAACTTAAATATTCTCAAATAATAGGATCCCTGATGTACCTAACTAGTGCAACGAGGTCAGACATCTCATATGTTGTAAGCAGATCGAGTCGTTATACGTCCAATCTAGGAGATGATCATTGGATAGCACTAGATAGAGTACTCAGATATTTGAAGGGGACCTCTAATTTGGGAATACATTATTCTAGCCATCCAACAGTCTTGGAAGGATTCAGTGATTCTAACTGGATCAATGAATCGGATGACATGAAGGCTACGAGTGGCTATGTATTCACTCTAGCAGGTGAGGCCGTTTCGTGGTAGTCTTCAAAATAGACTATCCTTACACGGTCCACCATGGAGGCTGAATTAGTAGCACTTGATTCAACGGCTGTAGAGGTAGAATGGATTAGAGAACTTCTCTCTAATCTGCCTGTGCTGGAAAAACCTATTCCAGCCATATTGACCTACTGCGATAACCAAACCATTCTGGTTAAGGCGAAGAGTAGGAAGGACAATATGAAGTCCTCAAAACACATAAAGAGATGACTTAAGTCGATAAGGCATGCCAGAGAGACGGGTGTTATTTCTGTAGAATACATCCAGTCTGAAAGGAACTTGGCAGATCCTTTCACTAAAGGATTGACGCGGAAGGCCATCCTTGCAGCGTCTCAGGGAATGGGGGCTCATACCCGTATAAAGACTCACATTGGTGGTAACCTATCCTAGAATATTGAAGATCCCGTGAACTAGGCTCTTGGACAACAAACTGTGTGGGATTAGAGAGCACATCTAATGGGTCCCATTAGCTGCAGTGCTCTTTCTATATGTAAGGTTGCGCATTAGCTCTTTATGAACTCGAGGTCTATATGACTTATGGAATCGTCCTACAGGATTCCTAGAAGAATTCACCTACGTGAGTGTGATTGTGAGGTCGCAATCAAAGAAAGATAAGGGTATACTTTCCTAAGCACTCATGAGCACGATACGGGGACATGACCGTAACATCCCAACCCGAGAGGGAAAGGGCAAGCTGCCCAGTACAGAATGCAACTTGGGTGAAAGTTCTCACACTAAGGCATTGGATCAAGGCGAAGTCCTCCTTTATCTGTGCAGAGTCGTAGTCCTTGTCGCTAGGCTTTGGGTTCAAACCCGCAAGGTACCCATCGTTAAGCAGCTGTATATTAAACAAGACGTTGAACATCTTTTATCAATTGATAAATTGGTGGGGACTGTTGGCTTCTGCAAGGGCAGTTTGGGAATTTCCCAATTAAAAAAAGAAAGAAAAAATAAGAAGAGAGAGTGACAGGTGGGGCCCACCTGTCGGTGGGCCAGCTATGGAAAAAGGGAAGGAGACGCAGTCTCCTCCCGTGACCAGGACTCCCGTGCCGTTTCGCATTCGTGTTCGCCTCTTCTCTCGTGAGCGGTGCGACTGCGTTGTGCGCGCGACCGGGTCTTGTGGCGGCGACGGCGGTGGAGGAGGCGCTATAGGCACGGGCGCTTTGATGCCGGCGTCCGCCTCGCTTCCCTTTAACGGTGCCTCTCCTCTCTCTGGTGGCTGCAGGTAAAAGTAAGCTCTCCCCTCTCCGATCTAAAATATCTCTTAGTGGATCTTCGGTTTTGAGTCCCGAGAGTCGCCGGCTGGGTTTTCTCTGATGGACGTCAGCTGAGGAGCTCAAATCGCCTTAGCTAGGGTTTCTCCGCCCGGTTTCTTTGAGCCTCTTCTTCGATTTGGCCGAGAGGAAAGGTTTGGGATAACCTCTAGAGGTTGATTTGGCTCAAGTTTGTATTGTGTTTGTGAGAGATTTGTTGATCTGTTCTTTGTGTTCTCGAGCACTCTCGGTCGGAGTTCTCGGTGGTCTTGTGCGGCATCAACCCTAACCCTCGACTCCGGTGTCAGCTTCTGAGGTTGGAGTGGGCATTGTATCTCCGTCTACCTCACTCCTCTACTGCAAGTGGCACAAGGGGGTGCTAGGTTTTCTGGGTCAGCGCTGTGAGCGTGCCTTGCCCCTTTTCAGATTCTTCTTGGTGATTTCGAATATCATCACTACTGTAACTATATTACTTGTTGATTCTTTGCAATTTTGTGAAATATTTCACTTGTCTGTGAGTATCACTAGCTGGAAGATTGCAAAGAATTTTCTGTGACTTGATTGCTCTGTGATGAAATGACAAATTGCTGAGATTATATATGGATGCGATGGTAGATTGATCTTGAGCATTCAATTAAATCTACTATTTTTCCTTCACTGGTCATTAAATCAGATTGCTGTTCATGCTTTGTTGATCTCTGTGTGAGGTCTATTTGGTGGTTGGCTTTGGTCTTTTCCGGCCTCTGCCGAACCCTGCTAACCTGTAAAGGAATGAAAAATTGATTTTAGGAGGGTTTCTGCACTATCCAGCAATCTCATTTCTTGTTCTGTTAATTTTTAGTAGTAGCAAGATTTAATTCTAGCTCAAGATCTAATCTATAACTGTCATATATAATCAAGATTAGATTTTGTCATGGTGGAGATGGCCAAGATTAAATCTTGTGCAACTAGCCTTCTGAGAGCACTAAAAACAATTATAATTGTTAATTATATGTTGAATGAGGTCATATATGTTAAGTTTTTGAGATTAGCATTTCATTGCGCTTATTCAGTTGAGGTTATGCTAATTATGAACTGTTATATGACATTTAATTTGGGCTTATGTTTAATTTGCAATGGCTTACAAGATTCATATGATTATATGTTGAATAAGTCATTGTTATGCCATATTTGTCATGCTATTATCGCTGGAATTAAATTTGAAAATATGCTTATACTGTAAATTTTACAACAAATACTGCTCGAATCTTGTATTGATGGCTACCCTTGCATGTTTCGATGCAGTCTTTGGTCCGACACCAGCTACTGTCTGCATTCATTTATCTCAGGGCACAGATTGGCTGGGGTTGGCATACGTAGTTGAGGTGCTGGTGCCTACAAGATTGTTGAGAGATAGGGATTTCTTTTTTTTTTTTTGGAATGTTGAGGACGGGGTAGATAATTTAATCGAAGAATGGGCATAAGGTGTGATAGGGATATAGACTATTGACCATATGTTTTGCACGGCTGCACCATATGCTTCTCTAGTTCTACTCTCACAAGTAAAAAGAAGAATTAATTTTGGGTTTCTATTATCCATTCAATAATTTTGGGTTTCAATTGATATTTTTTTATAGGATGAGATAATGGGCCTGTTCTTTTTGACCGGAGCTTTTGGCTTTTGGCCGCGGTTTGTGGCTTTTAGGCTGTTCGTACAAGAGATTACAGAGTAATAGAAACTCGCGTGCGGTTTTTGCCGATATAAATAAAGTCGGTACAATATATACTATAATTAACTAGTAGATCTTATCTTGAAAAAATACTCCATTTAAAATCTAGTTACTGTATAAAAGCCGAAAAGCAGCTTTTAGAAGCTGAAAAGAACAAGCCAATGATCGAGGCTGAGCTCCACTGAAGCATGGTTAGAGATGGCTCGCTGCTGGTTTTTGCTAGACCAAACCTGTGTTGTGAACTTGTCATATGATGTAATGAAGTTAAATAAACTACTGATGTACTTGGCTATGGGTAGTTATTGCTTTTGGACCGTATGACGTATAGCTACTACTTGCTTAACTAGCCTCTATCATGTACTTGCTACTTTGCTTGCTAAGCTATTAATGTAGTTCCATTTGGATGTGTAGTATAGTTGATTGATCTTTATACGTGTGATATTTGTAGTTTTTGTTTTTGCATATTATCTGACTAAATATTCGTGATCGAGACTAACCGTATTCGAAGCGACATGTATTCGCTCCGCATTCATATTCTATACTATCTATGTTCGACTTCGACTTCAAAAAAATATGAAAAAAGATTCAAGATGAGCGATATTCACCTGCATTCACTCCGTTTGCATCTCTATATAGCACTGCCAATCTTTTTCACAGCTAAAAGAATCATAGCCTCAGCTAGGTTGCACAGCAGGATAGATAATTTCTCAAGATCTTCTATAGCCTAGCCAAAAAAAATGGAGAAAGGTACATTGTGATAAGAGTGCCGTACTACTAAATATTGATGAAAAATTGCGAACAAGTAGTGCTAAAGCTACGTTGTACATACCTGATATTGATCCCAATGGTCAGATCTCCACAAACTAGTACTGCAATCTCATGTGTTTCCAAACCTTCAAACACGCCCTGTGCTGGTGTTTCTCACTCTCATATGCTTGGTGAGAGAACTGGCGACTGCTGTCTGTGCATGGCTGTATGGTACTACTTGTATTGCTCTTGAGCGCAAGTCAAGTCAATGCAAAGTTTGCAAACATGCTGAGCGAACGAAATAACGAAAATTCAGAATAAAAATAAAATAAAATTACAATTTGATTTCCATATGAATTCATAAGTAAAATCCCTAAATAAAAATAATTAGGAATAAAAATTTTAAAAAATAGCAATTAGCAGGTCTAAAAGGAAAGCGGTAAAGGATTCATGCAAAGGATTGATGCACCAAGCACACGTACTTGCCAGTCTATCTGGTGGGCCTAGAATATAACGGTCTAGGTTAAACAAGTATATATCAAATACAATCCATAAAAATTGAAATTCAAAATAAAAAATGAAATACAATTAGCGAAAGAGTCCAGATCAAATACAATATAGAAAAGCTAAAATTCGGATTAAAATTATTAAAGCGATAAAAAAGAAGTCACCACGTTCGCTCTCAAGGGGTAGAAATTATCACATTAATCAATAAAAAAAAAGAGAAACATCTACATCCCTGATTGTGATGGGTCCAGAATATAACGATCTAGATTAAAATAATCCATGTCAAATACAATCCAAACAACTAAATTTGGAATAAAAAATAAAATTAGAGAAGAGTCCATGTAAAATACAATCTAGAATTTGATTTCCATACAAATTCCTAAGAAAATCATTACATAGATGTAATTTGGAATTAAAATAAAATTAGTAGCTTGATTCTGATATGAATTCCAAAATAAAATCGCTAAATAAATGTAATTCAGAATAACAATAAAAGAAAAATTAAAACAGAAGCAAAAGAAATCACTACGTTTGCTCTCAAGGGGTAAAAATTACCAATGTAACCATAGAAAAATAAGAAAGATCTATAGTGCTGATTGTGTTGGGTCCATATTATAACGGTCTAAATTACAAGAAAGAGTCCATGTTAAATACACTCCAAAAAAATAAAAATTTGGAAAAAAATGCAATTTGATTTCTATACGAATTTCCAAGTAAAATCCCTAATAAATATCATTTGGAATAAAAATTTTAAAGGATTCAGATAAAGGATTGATGCACCAAGCACATGTACTTGCCGGTCTATTGCATAACCCATCCAGTTGGATGGCATTTCTTACTATTTCCTTTCAGTTGGATGGGCGTGAACGTCACAGTACTATTAAGCATTCCTAGCCTAAGATCTACTCATTTACTCATAACTCCAATAGGATCTTCCATATTTAGCACATCAATCTCATATGTTTCACAAAAGTTATTGACATGGTTGAATAATGACTCCCATCCATTGTCTCTCATATCTTGAAAGCGTTGTTTGACATCTTGTAACAAGCCCATAGCTTCGGCAATATCTTGATGCTTTCTTTGCAAAGCAAGTGATAGTTCATTTGTAATGCTCAACACAGTTATTAAGAAATATATGATGAATATAAATTCAAAACATTCCACAGATTATTTGCTCCTTTGTGAATCCGAATCCACCCAAAGAGCCTCTCACTCTCAGATTATTTGCTCCTTTGTGAATCCGAATCCACCCAAAGGGCCTCTCACTCTCATATGCTCGGTGAGAGAACTGGAACTGCTGTCTGTGTATGGCTGTATGCTACTACTTGTATTGCTCTTGAGCGCAAGTAAGTCAAGTCAATGCAAAGTTTGCAAACAGTAATGCACGTCGCAGTAATGCAGCCATGTGCAACAGGTCGGCTGTTCACGATCAAGTAAAATCCCTAATAAATATCATTTGGAATAAAAATTTTAAAGGATTCAGATAAAGGATTGATGCACCAAGCACACGTACTTGCCAGTCTATTGCATCACCCGTCCAGTTGGATGGCTTTTCTTACTATTTCCTTTCAGCCTCCAAGCTGCTGTTGGGCGTGAACGTCACAGTACTATTAAGCATTCCTAGCCTCAGATCTATCGGTCACGATTTCTTCAGCAAATGATGAAAAATTGCCAATAAGTACAGTGTTAAAGCTACATTATACATACCTGATATCATCGATCCCAATGGTCGGATCTCCAAAAACTAGTATTGCAATCTCATGAGTTTCTGAACCTTCAAACACGCCCTGTGCTGGTTCCTCTTGCGCAAAACAGCTCTTACATCCAGTGGCGAAGCCAGGAATAAAATTAAGGGTGGGCTGAATCATTTATCGGACTAAACTAAGTTGGCACAAATATAGTCTTTTACTCTTATAGAATTTCAAATATATACACAAATTATACAATTGGAGTCTTAGAGACAAACAACGAAAAACAGAGAAATACAAAGTAGGTATCTCGACAATAGAAAGCGCATACATAAGAATATATAATTACTAGCTGAATGCCCTTGCGTTGCTACGGATTTTTAAAAATTTATCATACTACATATTTTAAAACTCACGGGTGGTAAAAATGTTTATAATATGCAAACAAACATGTTCTAAAAGTTTTTAAATCCGTCAAGTAAGTCGGAAGCCGTCGATCACACCTCGTGGTGATAAGTCGGAAGACATCGACCACACTTCTTGGTCGTAGAGCCCTCGAGCACATCTTATCGTCGTAAGTCGAAAGCTATCAACCATCGTGTGTGATCATAGGTCGGAAGCGGTTGACCATCTCTGGTGGTCGTAAGTTGGAAGCGGTCGACGATCCATCGTTGGCTCATTGTCGTACGTTGGAAGCCGACGATCATCATTTGTGGTGGTAAGTCAGAAGCCATCGAGGACACCTCGTGGTCGTACACCAGCGCTCGTGGTTGTAAGTCAGAAGACATTGACCATACCTCGTGGTCATAAGTCGGAACACATCGACCAGTGCTCGTGGTCGTAAATCAGAAGTCATCAATCACACCTCGTGGTCATAAGTTAGAAGTCGTCAACCATCGTGCGTGATCGTAGGTCGGGAGCAATCGACCATCGCTGGTGGTCATACGTTGGCATGCCTCTGGTGCGCTAGTACCTTATTGCTCGATTACCGACGCTAGCCTGCTCGGCCTCGACTTCGACCACGGCCCTTTGACGTCGACCACGGCCCCCTTCGACCATGGCCCCCCTTCGACCACAGCCCCGACTTCGACCACTGCCCCCTTCAACTTTGACCACTGCCCCCTTCAACCACTGTCCCCTTCGACCACGACCCTTTGACGTCGACCACATGCCCATTCGACCATAGCCCCCTTCGACCACGGCTTCAACTTTGACCATGGATCTTCGACTTTGACCAGCACTCATGGTCGTAAGTAGGAAAACATTGACCACACTTCATGGTCGTAAGTCGGAACACATCGACTAGTGCTCGTGGTCGTAAATCAGAAGTGATCGATCACACCTTGTGGTCAAAAGCATGTTACAATCCATGGGTAGTACGAGACCTTATGGGTCTTGCCGTCGAGGGTGGGGAGCTTGATCTTAGGGGTGACCTGGGGGTAGGCGACGAGGATGTCCAACTGAAGGGGAAACTCATAGCAGCGGAGGTTGTGGATGAACCAGTAGGTTCCCTCTGGGTTGGCGCTACAACTACGACCATGACAACTATGACCACGTCCACGGGCGCTACGACTACGACCATGATCGCAACTTCGATCACTGCCTCTTCGACCACGGCCCTTTGACGTCGACCACTTCCCTTGTTGACCACGGCTTTGACAACGACCACAAATCTTTGAATTTGACCACTGCCCCCCTCGACCACTGTCCCCTTCGACCACGACCCTTCAACGCTGACCACTTCCTCTTTCGACCACGGCCCCCTTCGACCATGGCTTCAACTTCGACCAAGAATCTTTGACTTTGACCATGGATCTTTGACTTTAACCACTGCCCCTTCGACCACTGTCCCCTTGACCATAGCCCTTCAGCATCGACCACTTCCCCTTTTGACCACGGCCCCATTCGACCACAGCTTCGACTTCAATCATGAATCTTCGACTTCAACCACGGATCTACAACTTCGACCATTGCCCCCTTCGACCATGGCCCTTCGACGACCATGCCCCTTCGACGTTGACCACTTCCCGTTTCGACCACTACCCCATTCGACCACTGTCCCCTTTGACCACGGGCCTTCAACGTTGACCACTTCCCCTTTTGACCACTACCCCCTTCGACCACGGCTTCAACTTCGACCACTGCCCCCTTCGACCATTGTCCCCTTCGACCATGGCCCATCAACGACCATGGCCCTTCGACATCGACCACTTCCCCCTTCGACCACCGTCCCCTTTGACCACAGTCCCCTTCGACCATGGCCCTTCAACATTGACCATTGTTCCCTTTGACCACGGTCCTTCGACAACCACAACCCTTCGACGTCGACCACTTCCCCCTTCGACCACCGTCCCCTGTGACCACGTCTTTGACATCGACCATGGATTTTCGACTTTGGCGATGGCCCCTCAACCATGGCCCCGTTCGATCGCGAACCCCTTTGACCACGGCACCGACGTCGACCACGGACCGTGGATCGACTTTGTCCACAGCCCTTCGACTTCGACCACTGCCCCCTTCGACCACTGTCCCCTTCAACCTTGGCTTGGACTTTGACCATGACCCTTCGACTTCAACCATGGCCCTTCGACTTCGACCACTGTTCCCTTTGACCACTGTCCCTTTCAACCTTGGTTTGGACTTCGACCATGCCCCTACTTCGACCGCGGCCCTTCAACATCGACCGCGGACCACCTTCATCCATGACCCTTCAACTTTGACCACTGCTCCCTTCGACCACTATCCCCTTCGACCACGGCTTGGACTTCGACATGACCCTTCGACTTCAACCATGGCCTGACTTCGACCACGGCCTGTCGACTTCGACCACCGCCCCTTCGACTACGGCTTGGACTTCGATCACAGATCTTCGACTTCGTCACAGCCCTACGGCCATGACCCCCTTTGACCACGGCTTCGACTTCGGCCACGACACGTCGACGTTGGCCACGGCCCCTCGACCGCGGCCCCCTTTGATCATGGCACCGACTTTGATGACCAGCTTAGGAGACCAAAATAGCTAGACAACGTGACGGGCTCCGAGTGAAGAGCAGGAGGAGGTAGAGAGGCTCACCAGGCAAGCGACCACTGGGAGACAGCAGCAGGGGAAGAGCCACGAGGGCAGGTTTAGGAAGAGGAAGCCACTGCCACCATCGCCAAGCACCCTTCTCTCTGATCCATCGGCCGCTATCGCTAAGCTCCCTTCTATTCGATCTACTGGCCGCCATCACCGAGTGTTGTGCCGCTGGATGGAGGGGCGATGGGTGATGGAACTGGTGGCGGCGCAGAAGAATAGGAGGCGCGGCACGAGGGTTTGGGTGAGAGAAGGAGGCTATGGTTGCGGGAGGTCGAGGTGGGGAGGTGATGACGGGTAGATGGGGAGAGCAGGCGGTGGGCAAATGCGTTGGGGAGGTGGCGACAGGGGGATGTGGTGCTGCTGGGGGAAGTTGGGGGACTGCGACCAGACACTGCCGCGCGGGGAAGGAATTGGTGGCGGGACCGAGAAGGAGGAGGTGCGACACGAGGGTTCGGGGGAGAGGAGGCGACAATTGCGGGAGGTGGAGGTGGGGAGGCGACGGTGGGTAGATGGGGAGAGAAGGTGGTGGGTGAATGCACTGGAGAGGCGGCGACGGGGGATGCGACGCTGTTGGGGGAAATTGGGGGCTGTGACCAGATGCTGCCACATGGAGAAGGAATTGGTGGCGGCACTAAGGAGGAGGAGGAGGCGCAACATGAGGGTTCCGGGGAGAGATGGAGGCGGTGACTGTGAGAGGTGGAGTGGTTGCGGGAAGCGAAGGATGCGGGGAAGTGAAGGGAGGAGCGCGGCCGATGCGTCGCCTGACCTTTTCTATGAGGAGAGGAAGAACTACCTCCATGCAGATCTGGATGGCTGACCTTTAATCGGACGGCTGAGAAGAGAGGAGGGAGAACGGACCGACGACCACCAACTCACATTTTTAAGGAGTAGAGATTCTGTTATGAGTACGGAGTAGCAATAAATCACCAATGTATGAAACATATGAAAATTAGTGATATAATAAAAAATTGTGAATAACAATGAAAATTTAGATCATATGAAACATACCACAAATAAGCTAATTTCAATCATGAGACAAATTTGAATCACGGGGCAAATGCATTATACGCGACTTCATGTCTTGGAAGCGGTTTATGATTTTATCATCATCAATACTTTTAAAGATCTCTCGCTCAGTGTAGCACACCATCAAGTCATTGAGCTACTCATCCATTACCTTATTGCGCAAATCTGTTTTGATAATATTCATTGCTGAAAATATTCTCTCAATAGATACCGTTGCCACCGGAAGTATCAGTGTCAACTCGATGAGGCGATATACCAACGGGAAAGTTCTATCCTTTCATGTTTGAACCATCAATTGAGCAAATTTTGTTATATCACGATATCCATTGGATTCTTCATTTCTTCTAATGTTGAGAATGAAGATTTGAAACTGATTTCTTAACAAGAGCCGATAGGCACCCATGAAATCATCATCATAAATCTCAGCAAGTCGAACAAGTTTATCAACATCAAACTTAGAGAAGGAGTCGCTTGGATCAAGACAAGACATGCATACCAATAACTCCGAGAAAACTTCATTGAATCGATGATTCATCTCATTCATAATTGCATCAATAGCAACATTAAAAATGTTAACTGTGTAATAATGATGTTGAATCACTTTATGTTTCCGACGTACTGATTTATCCATAACTCTAATAGGGTCTTCCATAGTTGGCATATTAATCTCATATGTTTCACAAAAGTTTCTGACTTGGTTGAACAATGGCTCCCACCCATTGTCTCTCATATCTTGAAAGCGTTGTTTGACATCATGTAACAAGCCCATAGCTTCAACAATATCTTAATGCTTCCTTTGCAAAGCAAGTGATAGCTCATTTCTAATGCTTAATATGGTTATTAAGAAATATGTGATGAATATAAATTCAAAACATTCCACAGATTATTTGCTCCTTTGTGAATCTAAATCCATCCAAAGAGCCTCTCACTCTCATATGCTCGGTGAGAGAACTGGCACTGCTGTCTGTGTATGGCTGTATGCTACTACTTGTATTGCTCTTGAGCGTAAGTCAAGTCAATGCAAAGTTTGCAAATTATTTGCTCCTTTGTGAATCTGAATCCACCCAAAGAGCCTCTCACTCTCATATGCTCGGTGACAGAAGTGGCACTGCTGTCTGTGCATGGCTGTATGGTGCTACTTGTTTTGCTCTTGACGGCAAGTAAGTCAAGTCAATGCAAAGTTTGCAAACTGTATAGCTCGTCGCACGTCGCGGTAATGCACCCATGTGCAACATGTCGGCAGTTCATCGTTCTGCTTGGAGGAGGACAGCCCTACACTGTTCACGATCAAGACGCTCCCTTGGGGGTTCTGCTGCGTGCATGCAGATGTCCCTCGTTTTGTTTTTAGCAGGGATCCATTATATCATTGAAGCAATAGAAAAACACTCACAAGGAATACAAATTATCATATTAGTCGATGGAAAGGAGAAAAATCTACATGGTCAATCGTGGTGGGCCTAGAATATAACGGTCTAGATTAAAAAAAAGTATATATCAAATACAATCCATAAAAACTGAAATTCAAAATAAATAATAAAATACAATTAGCGAAAGAGTCCAGGTCAAATAAAATATAGAAAATCTAAAATTCGGATTAAAATTATTAAAGCGATAAAAAAGAAGTCACCACATTCGCTCTCCAGAGGTAGAAATTATCACATTAATCAATAAAAAAAAGAGAAACATCTACATCCCTGATTGTGATGGGCCCAGAATATAATGGTCTAGATTAAAATAATCCATGTCAAATACAATCCAAAAAATTAAATTTGGAATAAAACAAAAAAAATTAGAGAAGAGTCCATGTAAAATACAATCTAGAATTTGATTTCCATACAAATTCCTAAGAAAATCATTACATAAATGTATTTTGGAATTAAAATAAAATTAGTAGCTTGATTCCGATATGAATTCCAAAGCAAAATCCCTAAATAAATGTAATTGAGAATAAAAGTAAAGGAAAAATTAAAACAGAAGCAAAAGAAATCACTATGTTCGCTCTTAAGGAGTAAAAATTACCGCTTAACGACAGAAAAAAGAGAAAAATCTATACCGCCGATTGTGGTGGGTCTATATTATAACGGTCTAAATTAAAAGAAAGAGTCTATTTTAATACATTCCAAAAAAATTAACATTTAGAATAAAAATACAATATGATTTCATTCGAATTTCTAAGTAAAATCCCTAATAAATATCGTTTGGAATAAAAATTTTAGGATTCAGATAAAGGATTGATGCACCAAGCACACGTACTTGCCAGTCTATAACATCACCCATCCAGTTGGATGGCATTTCTTACTATTTCCTTTCAGCCTCTAAGCTGCTGTTGGGCGTGAACGTCACAGTACTATTAAGCATTCCTAACCTCAGCCTCTAAGCTGCGGTTGGGCGTGAACGTGAACGTCACAGTGTTAAAGCAACATTGTACGTACCTGATATCGATCGCAGTGGTCAGATCTCCAAAAACTAGTAATATCGATCCCAATGGTCAGATCTCCAAAAACTAGTATTGCAATCTCATGTGTTTCTGAACCTTCAAACACGCCATGTGCTATTTCCTCGCGCGCAAAACAGCTCTTAATAAAATTGAGAGTGGACTGAATTATTTTTTAGACTAAACTAAGTTGGTATAAATATAGACTTTTACTTTTATAGAATTTCAAATTCATACAGAAATTATACAATTGGATTCTGGTAGACAAACAACGAAAAACAGAGAAATAAAAAATAGCTACCTCGACAGTAGAAAGCGCATACCCAAGAATAAATAATTATTCTGCTATGAGTACGGAGTAAAAATAAATCACATGTATATGAAACATATGAAAATTAGTCATATAATAGAAAATTGTGAATAATAATGAAAATTTAGATCATATGAAACATACCGTAAATAAGCTAATTTGAATCACGAGACAGATTTGAATCATGGGGCAAATGCATTCTACGCGACTTCATGCCTTGGAAGCGGTTTATGATTTTATCATCATCAATGCATTTAAAGATCTATCGCTCAGTGTAGCACACCATCAACTCATTGAGACACTCATCCGTTACTTTACTGCGCAAATCTGTTTTGATAATATTCTCTCAACAGATGCCGTTGCCATCGGAAGTATCAATGTCAACTAGATGAGGCGATATACCAACGGGAAAGTTCTATATTTTCTTGTTTGAACCATCAATTGAGCATGTTTTGATATATCACGTCATCCATTGAATTCTTCATTTCTTCTAATGTTGAGAATGAAGGTTTGAAGCTGATTTCTTAACAAGAGCTGATCGACACCCGTGAAATCATCAGCTTAAATCTCAGCAAGTCGAACAAGTTTATCAACATCAAACTTAGAGAAGGAGTCGCTTGGATCAAGACAAGACATGCATACCAATAACTCCGAGGAAACTTTATTGAATCGATGATTCATCTAATTCATAATTGCATCAATAGCAACATTAAAAATGTCAATTTTGTAATAATGATATTGAGTCACTTTATGCTTCGGACGAACTGATTTACCCATAAATCCAATAGGATCTTCCATATTTGGCACGTCAATATCATATATTTCACAAAAACTTTTAACTTGGTTGAACAATGCCTCCTACTAATTGTCTCTCATATCTTGAAAGCGTTATTTCACATCCTGTAACAAGCCCGTAGGTTCAACAATATCTTGATGCTTCCTTTGCAAAGTAAGTGATAGTTCATTTGTAATGCTTAATATGGTTATTAAAAATACATGATGAATACGAATTCAAAACATTCCACAGATTATTTGCTCCTCTATGAATCTGAATCCACACAAATAGCCTCTCGCTCTCATATGCTCGGTGACAGAATGGCACTGCTGTCTGTGTATGGCTGTATTGCTCTTGACCGCAAGTCAATGCAAAGTTTGCAAACAGTATAGCTCGTCGTACGTCGCGGTAATGCACCCATGTGCAACATGTCGGCAGTACCTAGCACATGGTTTGTCTACTGTAGAATTACAACAGAGCAGCTCATCAGGTTCTTATGCCCAAAATCAACAGTCCTCTAGTTAGGAACCAGAGTCTTGTGCAATTTGGTTCGTTCTTGCTCACCCAATCTACATTCAAATGCAGGAAGTGTGAAGTTACTCATCGGCTTGGCCTGCTTCATGTCGCACGAGAGCAAATCTTTGTTATTTAGGTACTCAAATTCTATCTCTACTATGTTACTTTGTTTATGTTTTACCATATATTTTAATTGTATTTTATGTTTTAGCATTGACTCAAGTTTCATATCAATGATGCATTTTTTATGTAGTTTTGTTATGCCATGATGTGGATATAAATTGGCGTTAGTTCTAGATTATTAGAGTTTAACCCAGGGCGTAATCAAATCCTAGTTCCGCTACTAACCACTGCTCCAAACGACTTCTGCTTATGGCATTTGGCTTCTGGAACATGTCGGCTTCTTAATTTCGTCTTTTTTGGCCTTTTCTTTTTTCCTTATTTCTTTGCATTGACTGGGATGATATAACTTTTTAAAAACTTAATAGTTTAGAAAAAGCTAACAGCTAATACAGTGCATTTTCAACTGCTACAGTGTATTTTAAGCTATAAGTCAAAAGTTGGAAGTCACTGTAAGCACTACCGAAATGGATCTGAATTGAGGCTGGGCTGGGTCGGTTAGGCCCAAGTGACTTCTTACCCCACTAAATAAATCTCGCTCGATTCCTCTCAAAAAATAATTAAAAAAATTTCGAGTAGAGAGTAGTGAACAGAGATCCTGGAGATCGTCCATCTTATCTGCTGCATAACTAACTGCATTGGGAAGACTGATCCATCAAATGCGTCCACTGTCTGCTCTTCTCCGGGCAGGCCCTTGCTAAATGGACTACTATCCCTGGATGGCTGGTTATTGCAACGTAATTACATATGTTTAGTTATTCCTTTACTGCAATCTTTTATGTGGCTACACCTTTGAGTCTGCTCAAATCTCTTCGTACTGTACCTTTTTTCCTTCCAACCATTGGGTCTGTTCCTTTGTCTGCACCAATTTGTCATCCTTACCCGCACAAGAAAATCAGATGATCAGCATCGGAGTTATTTAACTCGTTTTTAGTAAATGGAACAGAATGCAATTTCCTGTAACTTGTTTAACCCTGTTTAAAATTGTTGCGTCTTTTCGTTGTGGATTTTAGCTTTTGGCTGAAATGGTACTGTAACAACGGTTAGCTTTTTACGAGGTATTTAATTAAGTAAAAATAGAAAAATAAAAACACTGCTATATCGAGAAGCCACTGTTATTTGGAACAAAGTCTAAATATATGCTCTAGAAAGGCACGCACGCACAGCTGCCCAAACATATGTAAGATGGCACGAGAACAACAAGCACATGTTTTCATAAAATTTCAAGGTGATAAAAAAAGATGAGTTACGAACCACATGAATGTCTGAACAACATTATCAGAATCTAACAGCAATCACACAAATGTCGGACAGTCACAACTGAAATATATAGAAACCACGATTCAGAAGCAGTCTAGCTTGTAGGAAAAACAAATAAGGGAAACCTTGATTGCACAAGTAGCTGAGGTTTGAAGGGCCAAAATACTTGGCTTCCTTTATTCATCAAACGAGAACAAAAAAAATGGCAAGCCTTGAAGAAGCAACTGCATGCAGCATGCGTACTACTTAAAGCAATTGTCTTCCTCCGGACGCACTGGCGCTTTGAGCAGCTAAAAGAAGAGGATGATCCTCCATGTGTGATGTGTCCCTCCCCTCCCCTATGAAACATTTTCCTGCCAACGAGACATGAATATGCTAATTAAAGCAACTTGTGTGCGTAATCTCATCTCTCCACTCTCTACGATAAGGTGAGGAAGTAGTAGTCGAATAGTTGTTAGTGGGAGTAGTCGAGTGACTTACATCTCCAAACCAGCCATCAATCTCGAAGAGTATACTTCCACCGCATGCCTCGAATTCCAGGACATTCAAGCAGCAACGTTAAGAAGTCACGGGTGATTGCGTCAAAGGTTAGGTATTTGAGGGGCATGAGGAATTCAATGCCATGTGGGACCTCCGTCATGCTGTTGAGGTTGACTAGCATAAATCTTTCTAGGCTCACCATGGCACCTTGCTATATCTCGAGGCGCTTCAGGTTAGGCATGTCTTTTAAGGAGAGAGTCTTCAGCTTGGGAAACCACCCGCTGAGAAATACTAGCTGCTCTCCGTTGTATGCTCTGGTCAACCGTAGATTCGTCAGATTTGACAACCGAGAGAGGCACGGCAGAGGGTCTTCTCTCAGCTGGGACCAAGCTAGATCCAACCAAAACAAATTCTGTCTAGCCATTTGGAAGAGAGGGCACTTCTCCAATGTCCCTTCCACTAATCGCCCTACCAACGCAATTTTTTGAAGGCTAAGAGGTGGTGGGTTCAAACCATTCAATTGAATAACCACATCTTCATCACTTGCTGCAATGTATAAGGCGGACAAGAACTGCATCTGAACTAGAGACTTACACAGGTGTTCACAGTAGAATCCCTTCACATTCCATATCCTGATGCTTCTCAGTTCACTTAACTCCCCTAAATGTCTAGCAGACTCATCCTATGCTTCCAACGCTTGTAGTGTCTGTAGGTCTGTCAGGTTCTCGAGGCCCTTGGGGATGCATACACCAGTACCCCATCGAAAAATTCTTGCAGATGAATCAATCCATTTCTCAGCAAATAAATGCCTCAACTTCTTCAGTTTGGTGATCCCTCGTGGCAGCTCTTGTATGTCAGACCCAGAAAGGTCCAAAGTCATCAAGTTGGAGAGCTGCTCGATAGACTTCGGAAGGAACTTCACCTTTGATCACGCAGACCCAAATGGCGGAGATTGAACAGATCTCCAATAGCATCAGGAACCTTCTTGATGGATAGCCCACTAAAGTCGAGTACTGACATATATCTGCACTTCTCCGCTATGAGGGGCAGTAGAGTGGATGATGGCATACTGCTGTCCAGTGCGATGACAGATCGAAGGTGGTGTATTGACTCAGGAATACTGCCCTTCTTTAGTTTGTGTATTACCAGTCGACGTCCATCCTTCTCCTCAAGAGATTCACCCCCATATTTATCTTCATCGTATGCAACACCAAAGCATTCTCTTTGACATAAATCGACCGCCAACTCATGTACGACATCATGCATCCGAAATGATTTTATCCTGCCAAAGTGGTTCCTCTCAACAAGTTGCAACATGTTTCTCTGAGCCAACTCCTTCAGATAGCCTTCTGCCACTTCCTCAATTGTGCTTTGACCCCTCTTCTCAATGAACCCCTCTGCTATCCAGAACCATACAAGCTTTTTCCTTTTGAAAAGATAGTCCTCTGGGTACAAGCTGCAGTATAGGAAACAACTTTTCAAGTATGTGGGAAGGTAGATGAAACTCAGATGCAAAACATTCCGTACATGATCAAGCCTTGGATTATTAATTATCTCCCAGCTGAGCTGGTGATTAATTCATCTCCATTCCTCTACGGTCTTGTCACACACAAACAAGAGACTGCCGACAGAGACAATTGCAAGAGGTAAGCCTTCACACCTGCCCACTATCTGCATTGACAAAGTCTGAAGTTCTGCGGGACACTTGTGATCTAGAAAAGCCTTGTTACAAAAGAGTTCCCATGACTCATCCTCTGATAAGGGCTCTAGTGTTAGTATCCTGTCTGGGAAAGCAAGGTGGGCTACGTCTGCAATCCGTGTTGTGATAATTATTCTGCTCCCCTTGAGATTTGAAGTGAGTGCTGGAAATAAGTCAGTGTATGCTTCTGGAGTCCAAACATCATCCAATATAACCAGGTACTTTTTTTGTTCCAAAAACATCTTCAGTGCCTCTTGCATGGCTGCCGTGTCCATGGTGGCGATGTTACTTGGAACACTTTGTTTGTCTCTATCACTCTGTTTGTCTCTGAAAAGCTCGACGATCAATCTTCTAAGGACATCTTCTCTAGTGTATGTCTGTGAGATGGAGACCCACGCATGGCAATCAAATTTCTCTTGTTCTGCCTTATAGACGGTTGCTGCTAGTGCCGTTTTCCCGAGCCCTCCCATGCCATGCAGAACTACTACAGAGTGTACCAAGTCATTATCTCCTAGCCACTGTACAAGTGTTTGCTTGTTATCTTCAATCCCGACAAGATCTTCTTCACCAAGGGAACGTGAGATGCTTGCTAGATCATGGGACCTCTTCACGATGTAACTGGAGTTGGTAGTGTCCCCATTGTTTATCGTCGGAACCCATCTCTCTTTCGTCTGAGATAGGTGCTTAAGGTTGGCCTTTGTTTCCTTCACCATGGAAGCTATCCTGTTTAATGAAAGCAGAGCTTTTGGTTGCTTGATCCCTTTCTTCAGGTAGAGGCGCCATCCGACATCACGTTCCCGACCAACAAGATACAGATACTCATCCACCATATCCTCGATCACGTATGCTACCTTGCGCACCTCCTCCAACCAGCCTTCATACACTTGATTGTTGCGGTTTCGAATGTCCATCTGACAGAGAAAATCATGCATCACACGAAGTTCCGTCATAACGCGACCCATTCTGCCCAAAGCACCGGCTTGCCGTGCAGCTTCATTTCCTAGAGCGATGCTGATCTTTTTAATGGCCAGGAGAATCACGGTCTCTGCCATTACTTTCTGAGAATTGGCTAATTAATTTGTCAGTGCTTGGTAACTTAGTTCATTCCATATTTTCCTCGATATCTATCATAGAATGACCATCTGCGAAATGAAGCAAGCAAAAGATGTATTAGTGCGTTCTGCCAGTAGCATTTCCCAAAACACTGTAGCTCTCCTAACGTATCCATTGCAATACGTACACGTATAAGTGCGCTGATCCAACGAGCTTCAAAAAAATGGAAGCAACAGTGTTGGCTTCGTCTGTACAGATGCTTCAAAGTTGAATTGTAGTCTGGAATGAACGCATGCAGAAAGAAAAAGCACGGACGCACAAGCACTGGAAATGATCTGTACACTGGAAGCAATTGTAGTCTGTACAGATTACTATGCGTTTGTGCTCTTGTTTGTCATCGATAGAATGATATGTTACAAAAATATTAGCGCGAGCACGGGAAATCGGATCGGCGTTCACACCCTTCCCGTTATTATATAAAGCACGGATGCGCAAGCCAAACGATTGGCGTTTTGACCCAGGGGCAATTTGGTCATTTTGTAAGATAATTTAACATTAAAAAATAGAAATTGGTTTAGAAATGCAAAGAGGGCAAATGATCAAATAAAAATTCAAAGATGGGACAAATAATCAATTCATATCAACTATGAGGCAAATGAGCTGTTTGCCTGTTTGCAAAGAAAGGTAGGGTAAATCATCAAAGTTCTCTAAATTAAGGTAAAGGCGCTCCACCTCTCTCTCTTTATTTACTTTTATCTTTTACGTTTTCTTGATTTAACTTTATCTTTTCTTTGTCAGTTGCGTCACATACTTTGCAAACTGAGTATCCGGCTTGCTTTGTTGCTTCGTTTCCCATAGCGATGGTGATCTTTTTAATAGCTAGGAGAATCACGGTCTCTGCTATTACTTTCCGAGATCTAACTAATTAATCTATCAGTGCTGGGTAACATAGTTCATTCCATATTTACCGAGTATTTATTTTTCAGTTTTATCAACAAGATGATAATTGATACTGGGATTCTTGAACATGTTGTTATATTCGATAGTTGGCACTTGGTGAAGATTTTGAGATGTCAGCACATCAAAGTTGAAGCTATATGCTTCCAGGGCAATATTAAGGAATATAATAGGGAAGCTGTTTTTCCTCAACCTTCAGTCATGGAGTGAATGATTTCTGAATAGCAAGAGCGAGTGAGCAATCACATCTGAGAGAACAGAATAGCAGATAAATCAAAATATCACTGAATAAACAATCACGTCTCATGTAACGTAAAGCAAATAGCACATTTTGTGCAGAAGAGATATATTCGCTCAAACGCTCATGAGGTCCATACCAGGTCCTATCTCTACAAATTTTTGAACCCTGTGTAACATGGTATTGCCTAGCTATTTCTTTACTGTAATGTGGCTTATTGTTTCCAACCAATGCAAAGGTAGTCACGGCGTTACAATGGGCACGTTGTCCTGCATAAAGACCCTGTGCAGGCAAATCCACCAAGCATTCCGTGAGTGTTGGTATGAGATTTGTTGAGCTTAGCCACGATGTTGCTACACCTGACTAACCTCTTCGTACTTTTACCTTCTTTTTTCTTCCGACCTTCGAATCTGCTCCTTTGTCTGCACCAATTTGTCATCCTTACCCGCACAAGAAATATAGAGCCATAAATCAGATGGTCGATCAGTATCGGAGTTGTTTAACTCGTTTTTTAGTAAATGGAACAGAATGCATTTTCTCCTGTAGAATATATATATTGTAAAAAGGCACGCACACAGTTGCCCAAACATATGTAAGATGACACAAGAAAAACAAGCACTTGTGTTCATAAAATTTTCAAGGTGATAAAAAAAGATGAGTCACGAACCACATGAATGCCCAAACAACAATATCACAACCTAACAGTAATCACACAAATGTCTGACAGACAACCGAAATACTGACCATCAGAAGCAGTCTAGCTAGTAGGAAAAACAAGGGAAACCTTGATTACACAAGTAGTTGAGGTTTGAAGGGCCAAAATAGTTGGCTTCCTTTATTCTTCAAACGAGAACTTAAAATGGCAAGCCTTTAAGAAGCAACTGCATGCAGCATGCGTACTAATTAAACTGTCTTCCTCCAGACGCTCTGGCGCTTTGAGCAACTAAAACAACAGGACGATCATCCATGTGTGATGTGTCCCTCCCCTGTAAAATATTTTCCTGCAAATGGGACATGAAGATGCTAATTAAAGCAACATGTGTGCGTAATCTAGTACTCTCCAGTCTCTAAGACTACGATAGTGTGAGAAAGTAGTAATCGAATAGTTATTACTGGCAGTTGAGTGACTTACATCTACAAACCAGCCATCAGTCTCGGAGAGAATACCTCCACCGCATACCTCGAATTCTCGGACATTCACGTAGCAACGTGAAGAACTCACGGGTGATCTCGCGGAAGGTTAGAAATTGGAGGGGCATGAGGAATTCAATGCCAGGTGGGACCTCCGTCATGCTTCTGAGGTTGACTAGTAGTAATGTTTCCAGGCTCGCCATGGCACCTTGCTCTATCTCGAGGCACTTCAGGTTGGGCAGGTCTCTTAGGGAGAGAATCTTCAGCTTAGGAAACCACCCGGTGAGAAATGCCAGCTGCTCCCCACTGTATGCTCTGGTCAACCGTAGATCCATCAGATTTGATAACTGAGAGAGGTACGGCAGGGGGCCTTCTGTCAGCTGGGACCAATGTAGATACAACAAATACAAGTTCTGCCTAGCCGTTTGGAAGAGAGGACACTCCTCCAATGTCCGTTCCGCCAATCGTCCCCTCAACTCTATGTTTTGAAGGCTAAGAGGTGGTGGGTTCAAATCATTCAATTGAATAACCTCACCTTCATCACTTGCTGCAATGGATAAGAAGGACAGGAAGTGCATCTCAACTAGAGACTCGCAGAGGCATTTACAGTAGATTCCCTTTACTTTCCGTATCTTGAAGCTTCTCAGTTGCCTCAGATCCCCCAAATGTCTAACGGACTCATATTCTGCTTCCAATCCTTGTAGTGTCTGCAGGTTTGTCAGGTTGCCAAGACCCTTGGGGATGCATACACCAGTGCGACAATGGAAATCTCGCCCAGAACGGTCACTCACTGACTCAACGAATAAGTGCCTCAGTTTCTTCAGTTTGGTGATCCCTCGTGGCAGCTCCAGTATGTTAGAGTTCGTAAGATCCAGTGTCAACAAGTTGGAGAGTTTCTCAATAGACTTCGGAAGGAGCTTCACCTTCGAATCACGCAGACCCAAATGGCGGAGATTGAACAGATCTCCAATAGCATCAGGAACCTTCTCGATGGGTAGCCCACTTAACTCGAGTACTGACATATATCTGCACTTCTCTGCTATGAGGGGCAGTAGAGTGGATGATGGCATACTGTTGTCCAATGCGATGACAGATCGAAGCTGGTGTGCGCTCGAAATTGACTCAGGAATACTGCCCTTCTTTAGTTCGTGTATTACCAGTCGACGTCCATCCTCCTCGAGAGATTCATCCTCCTTGTATGCAACACCAAAGCATTCTCTCCGACACAAATCGACCGCCAACTCGCGTACGATATCATGCATCCGGAATTTTATCCTGCCAAAGTGGTTCCTCTCAATAAGTTGCAGCATGTTTCTGTGAACCAACTCATTTAGATAGCCTTCCGCCACTTCCTCAATTGTGCTTTGACCCTTCTTCTCGATGAACCCCTCTGCTATCCACAACCGTACAAGCTTTTCCCTTTGAAAAAGGTAGTCCTCTGGGAACAAGCTGCAGTATAGGAAACAACTTTTCAAGTATGTGGGAAGGTAGATGAAGCTCAGATGCAAAACATTTCTTACTTGATCCAGCCTTGGATTATTAATTATCTCCCAGCTGAGCTGATCATGTATTCGCTTCCATTCTTCCACGGTCTTGTCACGCACAAACAAGAGACTACCAACAGAGACAATAGCAAGGGGCAGGCCTTTACACTTGCCAACTATTTGCTCTGACGAAGTCTTAAGTTCTGCAGGACACTCATGATCTGGAAAAGCCTTCTTACAAAAGAGCTTCCATGACTCATCTTCTGATAAGGGCTCTAGATTTCGTATCCTGTCTTGGAAAGTAAGGTGGGCTACGTCAGCAATCCGTGTCGTGATTACCAGCCTACTTCCCTTGTCATTACAAACAAGTGCTCTAGACAAGTCATTAAATACTTCTGGAGTCCAAACGTCGTCCAATATGATCAAGTACTTCTTCTGCTCTAGAAAATCCTTCAGTTTCTTTTCAAGGTCCGTGGCACCCATGGTGGCAATTTCCCGAATTAAGTTCCTCAGATCTTCTTCTTTATCGTTGAAAAGCTCCTCGATTAAGTTCCTCAGAACATCTTCTCTGGAATAAGTTTGAGAGATGGAGACCCAGGCGTGGCATTCAAACTTTTCCATCGCCTTCTTGTAGACATTTGCAGCAAGAGCTGTTTTACCAAGCCCTCCCATCCCATGTAGCGCTATCACTGAGCATTCCGACCCACCATCTTCCAGCCACTGCATCAGTACTTCCCTATCATCATCTACCCCAACAAGATCTTCGTCGCTGATGGAACGTGATGTGATTGCCAGATGTTGGGACCTCTCAACAATGTATTCACTGGCATTCCCAATGGCCACTATAGAAACCCATCGGTCTTTGGCTTGAAACAGGTGCACAAGATTGACCTCTGCTTCCTTAACCGATGAAGCTATCTTGTTTAGAGAGAGCAGGACATTCGGTCGCTTGAATCCTTTCTTCAGATAGGTGCCCCATCCGGTGTCATGTTTCCGACCAACAAGATACAAATACTCATCCACAATGTCCTCGATCCGATATACAAGCATTCGCACCTCCTCCACCCAGATTTCATACGTCTGGTGGTTGCGATTGCGTACATCCATTCGACAAAGAAACTCATGCATCAACCGGAGCTCCCTCCTGATGCGGTCCATGCTACCTTGAAGCTCTGTTAGCTGTGTAATGAACTTTTTGAACTGCGAACTAGCCTGGTTGATTGCTTCATTCCCTAGAGCAATGCCAATCTTCTTCACAGCTAAAAGAATCACAGCCTCAGCCATTGCTCTTCGAGTTCGGGCAGCTAGGTTGCACAGCAGGGTAGCCTAGGTACAATTCTCAAGATTTTCTATAGCGTAACCTAAAAAAGAAGAGAAAGGTACATTGTCATAAGAGTACCGTACTCACAGCTCACAAATAACAAATACCATATTTGGCGAAGTATGAGCTAAAAAATACCGTGCGACAAAGGTGGTTTTAAGTACTAACTCCCAAGGTGCCATTAGAGTCCAAATACTTTGTAGATCTAAAAGGAAAACGATGAATGTATAAAATCATATAGCTGATCCCCAAAAAATTTTAAACACAAAAATATCACGCTGAACCAAAAAAAAAAAAAAGGAATCTGTACCCATAGGCTTTTCCCAAACTTACAGAAACTGGACATAGCAACATCTTGAGATTTAGATAAAGGATTGATGCATCAAGCACACGTAATTGCTAGTCTTGCATCACCCATCCAATTGGATTGCATTGCTTACTGTTTCCTTTCAGCCTCAGATGTATCTAAATGATGAAAAATTGCGAATAAGTAGAGCGTTAAAGCTACGGGTGTACATAATAAACCTGATATCGATCCCAATGGTCAGATCTCTAGAAACTAGTCTTGCAATCTCATGTGTTTCTGAACCTGCAACCACGCCCTGTGGAGTGTGGAGTTGCTTCGTGTTCTAGCTAAGCTAATCTAAATTGGCTAATCTAACTGAATCCTCTCAGAGTAACCCCTAAAACTATTTTCCCATACCGTTGATCCATCAAGCCCACATAATCAAACAAAACAATAATCAAGACAGGCAGGTCCATTAGAATTCCAATACACTTGGGCAGTGCTAAAGCCAACTGCAGCGAAGTCAATATTGTTAACTGACAAGAACGAGTGCCATCAACCAGGTAAAGAGAAGGCGGGGAATCTATCTCATACCAGCTCGCCAGACCTTGGTGAAACTACAGCCGTTACAAATTAAGAAGCTCTTGGCTTGTCCTTTTTCCTGAAGAAGTCCTTACTGTGCTCTTGGTGCTGGAAGAATTCCAAAAACTTGTCAGTGTACTGCCGTTTAACAACCAAAAAATAAACAGGAGGAAAGGGTTCACAAATACAGCATCGTTAAAGATGCGACGCACCTGCCTTCTAATGGCTTTGATCCTTGCGGTGTCTCCTTGTGCGTTTCTGAACCTGTAACCATCAAAACAGTTTCATGGCTTGATGAGTGGTGGATGCTAGTCCTGTTGCTGTTGAAGCCATCAAGAACCGAAGAACCTGCAAGGCTGCAAGTCAGTGAAGCTTAGTCGTGGTGCGTGTAGGTCTTGATCATTGTCCAACATGATGCATTATTTGAAAGGACTGCGCCCGAATTATCACTTCATTGTTCATGGACCCCATTGAAGGTGCTATATAGTGCTGTGACGATTAAGACATTCCACCTACTAAAGATCGGAAGGGATTGCCTCAAACAAAGCAAAATCGAAAGGGAAAGGAAGGAATAGCTTTGACAGAGCATCCATCAATGAAATAGCAGCGTGTGTCTGTCAACACCAGCAGGCACCAGCTGATTCTTCACTTATTGAGATTCTTTTCAGAGTTGAGTTAGGAGGAGGAGGGGAAGTAGGCGCCTTCCTTCACCGTCCCTCCAAGTCTCACCGTGAGCCCCTAATTCAATTTCATTAGGGAATTCAATTCGATTCAATTAGCTTTGACAAATAATTCACTCTAGGAGGGACAAATTAAAATGTCTACTAATTTGCTGCTGTCCATGAATCGGTGATCCCAGGCTGGGCACGCGGTCTCTCTTCTCTGACTCTGTGTGTGTATGGAGAACTAATTTGCATAGTCCTATTGTTTCTTATACAACAACATAACGGACGGGACAACTTCTCTGCCGTACACAATTTTCTGCCTAAGAAAGATCTGGGTGGCAAAACAAACTGCTCCCAGTGGAATGTTATCGTGGGACAAGTTGACAACCATCAGGCAGTTAAATTCCAAGAGAGGCTGCATAAGTGGCCAATGAATTATACTGATATATTCTATTCTATGAATAAATGTCAGTATGAAATCAGAAAAATGTTCTTCTCAATCATTGTCCAAATGTTTTTTAATGGTCGTGTTATATGTATTTATTGCTCATCTAATTGCGACTCAAAAACCATGAATAGAGTAGCAGAGTGGACCATTGTCTTCACAAAACAACCAAGAGTACTCCTGTAGGCCGAGTCACCCATCATTCTTGAACCTGCAAGAAGGCGCTTTTTATCTACAAGAGTATCCCTGCTCTCACGGTGCCGTCCTGATCTGTGAACTCTGCATTTGCAGCGAAATCTCGGTAATTTTCATCCAGATTTCGGTCATTTTTCATTCAGATTTTGGACATTTTTCATTCTGCTTTCGGTTGAATTTCATTCTACTTTCGCCTAGATTACAGCGCAGAATTCAAACATTGTTTGAAAATTTTGTCTGAAATTTTGGACAAAATTCCGAAATTTCGTCCATTTCACTGCCTTTCGAATTTTTGCCCAAACCGAAATAGTTTTCCTTGGTTTGCACTAGGGCTAAAATCCATCAGCCACAGTCATAAGCTATCAACAGTAGCCGAAAGAACCCACCCGTTGTATGCCCATATGGCTGGATGATGCCCTGCCCTGCCCTGCCTGTAGATTTCTCACATGCATATACCGCCAAACAGTCAACAGAAGCAGCAGGGCAGAATTAAAACATGGAATTTGCCATTAAACATGTAGATTTCTCGGATAACATCAGCAAACATCACATAAATGACCTATCTATTACACATCCAATCTTTGATTTGTTTTACATCATCCTACACTTTTGATGCTACGTCAGAAATTAGGGTCCTTGCTGTCTACTGGTGTAAACTGTGAAACATTCGGGGGTGCAGCTTCCTTCTGAACCAGGCAGCAAAAAAACACCACTCCTTGGATTGGAAGAGCGTACTTTCCAATGAGTATCCACAGGCAGCAGAAGCAAAATCATGTTTCCATATACAAGTCAGTGACCTTCATTGCCTTTGCTTACTATGCTCCAAATTATCAACTAAACATTCTGTATTCAAACAAACCGCTTCACAAAACCCTAAAATGGCATCATCCTTCCTCACCACTCCTCTTTCGGGAGTAGTGTGGTCGTTCAGAATTCACTAAGCTGTCTTCATTGTTGACTCTTCTGTTATCTTGTTCTCTCTGCTCAATTTTAATGTTGATATCCCTTGACCTCTTTTTAGCACTGCAGGTTTTAATTGTTAGATCACATATCCTGCAGACTGGGTAAAAAATACTACATTTTGAATGCTCAGATCGACCACTCTTTTAATTGTTGGATCAAAGAATTACTTTCAACGCCATGAAGCATGTCCTGAGCATGAGGTGCTGACTGCAGGGCGAACGCCGAGCCTTTGGAGAACAGCATCGGGTGGCAGAGGACTACTTGCATGTATCTTGCCTCCAGCCCATTAATGACACTTCAGAGTTTGCCACTCCCTCTGTTATTTTCTAAATGGTGTTCTGACTTCATACGCACATATAAGAGAAAATGAACAAGATCACCATCGTACTTCATACGCACATATTAATTTGTCTCTTTTGGGGGAGATATGCCTGTGTTTTTGCCTCAAAGACGTGGAACATCATTTATAAAAGAACAAGAATCCATCTCTAAAATGTCATTTAGAAAAGAACGGAGGGAGTACTCCTAACGTGGTATTACTGTCACAAATTTGTAGTCAAGTGAACTTCTCTAACTCATTGATAATCCTATGTATTATTTATCAGACAGCTGGTTCAAAAAAAAAGTTACTTAATATGAGAATGTTATCTTTTCCTTTTTGGGGTAGTAGGGGGCAATAACACGTGCACGCGAACGAAAGATCTCATATCTTTATGTAGCAACAAGCACAATCAAATTATCCAGCTGTAACACAACCAACTTTGTAAGATGGAACGAGAAAAACAAGCACGTGTTCATAAAATTTCAAGGTGATTAAAAAAATATTAGTTACAAATGCAGTAACCACATGAATGTCTCAACAACAATATGTAAGGTGAATGCACACAAATGCTGTAGAAGGGCACGCGCACAGCTGCCCAAACATATGTAAGATGGCACTAGAAAAACAAGCACATGTGTTCATAACATTTAAAGGGGATAAAAAAGAAAAGTTGCAAATGAAGGAACCACATGAATATGTGAACAACAGTATCAAAACCTAACAGCAATCACACAAATGTATGATAGTCACAACCGAGCCACAATTCAGAAGCAGTCTAGCCAGTAGGAAAAACAAGTAAGGAAAGCCTTGAAGAAGCAACTGCATGCAGCACGCGTACTACTTAAAGCAACTGTCTTCCTCCGGACGCACTGGCGCTTGGAGCACCTAAAAGAAGAGGACGATCCTCCATGTGTGATGTGTCCCTCCCCTGTAAAACATTTTCCTGCCAATCAGACATGAAGATGCTAATTAAAGCAACATGTGTGCGTAATCTCATCTCTCCAGTCTCTAAGACTACAATAACGTGAGTGACTTACATCCCGAAGAGAATACCACCACCGCATACCACCAATTCTAGAACATTCACGCAGCATCGTTAAGAAGTTGGGGGTGATTTCGCGGAAGGCTAGAAATTGGAGGGGCATGAGGAACTCGATGCCAGCTGGGACCTCCGTCAAGCTTATGAGGTTGACTAGTTCTAATTCTTCCAGGCTCGCCATGGCACCTTGCTGTATCTCGAGGCGCTTCAGGTCAGGCAGGTCTATTAAATATAGATTCTTCAGCTTGGGAAACCACCCGGTGAGAAATGCCAGCTGCTCTCCGTTGTATGCTCTGATCAAACATAGCTCCGTCAGACTTGACACCCGAGAGAGGCACGGCAAGGGGTCTTCTCTCAGCTGGGACCAAGCGAGAGCCAACCGAAACAAATTCTGTCCAGCCGTTTGGAAGAGAGGACACTCCTCCAATCGTCCACCCAAACGTAGCTTTTGAAGGTTTGGAGGCAGGGGGATCAGACCATTCAACTGGAGAACCTCATTCTCATCACTTGCCGTAAGAACTAAGTAGGACAAAAAATGCATCTGAACTAGAGACTCGTAGAGGCGTTCACAGTAGATTCCCTTCACATTCCATATCCTGATGCTTCTCAGTTGCTTCAACTCCCCCAAATGTCTAACAGACTCATCCCGTGCTTCCAATGCTAGTAGTGTCTGTAGCTCTCTCAGGTTCTCAAGGCCCTTGGGGATGCATACACCAGTACCCCATCGAAAATTTCGCGTAGATAGATCAGTCCTTTTCTCAGCGAATAAGTGCCTCAGCTTCTTCAGTTTGGTTATCCCTCGTGGTAGCTCTTGTATGTTAGAATTCCAAAGGTCCAGTGTCAACAAGTTGGAGAGCTTCTCCATAGACTTCGGAAGGTGCTTCACCTTCGAATCATGCAAATCCAAATGGCGGAGATTGAATAGATCTCCAATAGCATCAGGAACCTTCTCAATGGGTAGCCCACGTAACTCCAATACTGACATATATCTGAAGTTCACAATGAGGGGTAGTACCTTCTCAATAGCTTCGGATGATGGCATACTTCTGTCCAATGCGATGACAGATCGAAGGTGATGCGCACTCGAAATTGACTCAGGAATACCGCCCTTCTCTAGTTTATGTATTACCAGTCGACGTCCTTCCTTCTCGACAGATTCACCCCCATATTTATCCCCCTCGTATGCAATGCCAAAACATTCTCTCCGACACAAATCTACCGCCAAATCACGCACGATGTCATGCATCCGGAAGAATTTTATCCTGCCAAAGTGGTTCCTCTTAATAAGTTGCAGCATGTTTCTGTGAACCAACTCCTTCATATAGCCTTCCGCCACTTCCTCAATTGTGCTTTGACCCCTCTTCTCGATGAACCCCTCTGCTATCCACAACCGTACAAGCTTTTTCCTTTTGAAAAGATAGTCCTCTGGGAACAGGCTGCAGTATAGGAAACAACTTTTCAAGTATGTGGGAAGGTAGATGAAGCTCAGATGCAAAACATTCCTTACGTGATCCAGCCTTGGATTATTAATTATCTCCCAGCTGAGCTGATCATGTATTTGCTTCCATTCATGTACGGTCTTGTCACGCACAAACAAGAGACTGCCGACAGAGACAATGGCAAGAGGTAAGCCTTCACACCTGCCCACTATTTGCTCTGACAAAGTCTGAAGTTCTACTGGACACTCACGATCCGGAAAAGCCTTCTTACAAAAGAGTTCCCATGACTCATCCTCTGATAAGGGCTCTAGTGTTAGTATCCTGTCTGGGAAAGCAAGGTGGGCTACGTCTGCAATCCGTGTCGTGATTATTATTCTGCTCCCCTTGAGATTTGAAGTGAGTGCTGGAAATAAGTCAATGTATGCTTCTGGAGTCCAAACATCATCCAATGTAACCAGGTACCTTTTCTGTTCCAAAAACATCTTCAGTGCCTCTTGCATGGCTGCCGTGTCCATGGTGGCGATGTTACTTGGAACACTCTGTTTGTCTCTATCACTCTGTTTGTCTCTGAAAAGCTCGACAATCAATCTTCTAAGGACATCTTCTCTGGTGTATGACTGTGAGATGGAGACCCATGCATGACAATCAAATTTCTCTCGTTCCTTCTTATAGACGGTTGCTGCTAGTGCCGTTTTCCCTAGCCCTCCCATGCCATGCAGAACTACTACAGGGCGTGCCAACTCATCATCTCCCAGCCACTGTACAAGTGTTTTCTTGTTATCTTCAATTCCAACAAGATCTTCTTCACCAAGGGAACGTGAGATGCTTGCTAGATCATGGGACCTCTTCACGATGTAACTGGAGTTGGTAGTATCCCCATTGTTTATCGTCGGAACCCATCGCTCTTTCGTCTGAGATAGGTGTATAAGGTTGGCCTCTGTTTCCTTCACCATGGAAGCTATCGTGTTTAATGAAAGCAAGGCTTTTGGTTTTTTTATCCCTTTCTTCAGGTAGAAGCACCACCCAACATCATGTTCCTGTCCAACAAGATACATATACTCATCCACCATGTCCTCGATCACGTATGCTACCTTGCGCACCTCCTCCAACCAGCCTTCATACACTTGATTGTTGCGGTTTCGAATGTCCATCTGACAGAGAAAATCACGCATCACGCGAAGCTCCGTCATAACGCGACCCATTCTGCCCTGGAGCTCTGTCAGTTGTGTCACATACTTTGCAAACTGAGCACCCGCTTGTTTTGTTGCTTCGTTTCCCAGAGCGATGCCGATCTTTTTGATGGCTAGGAGAATCACGGTCTCTGCCATTATGTTATGAGAACTGACTAATTAAATTGTCAGGGCTAGGTAATTTAGTTCATTCCATATTTTCCTCGATATCTATCATAGAATGGCCTTCTGCAAATGAAGCAAGCAAAAGATGTATTAGTGCGTTCTTCCAGTAGCATTTCCCAAAACATTTCAGCTATCCTAATCCGATGGAAAGGTGAAATAACTGAATCCTCTCAGAGTAACCCCCTAAAACTCTTTTTCCATACTGTTAATCCATCTAACCCACATAATCAAACAAAACAATACTCAAGACAGGCAGGTCCAGTAGGATTCCAATACACTTGGGCTGTGCTAAAGCCAACTGCAGCGAAGTCAATATTATTAATTGACAAGAACGAGTGCCATCAACCGGTAAAGAGAAGGCTGGGAATCTATCTCAACATACATACCAGCTCGCCAGACCTTGGTGAAACTACAGCCGTTACAGTCCTTTTTCCTGAACAAGTCCTTATATGTTGTGCTCTTGGTGCTGGAAGAATTTCACAAACTTATTAGTATACTGCTCTTTAACAACCAAAAAAGAAACAGGAGGAAAGGGTTGATAAATATGGCATGGATCGTTAAAGATGCGACGCACCTGCCTTCTTCTTATGGCTTTGATCCGGCCAGATTCGATCTTGGACTTGTGGTGTCCTCCTTGTGCGTTTCTGAATCTGTAACCATCTAAACAGTTTCCTCCTGAGTAAGCGGTAAGAAAGATGGATCACAACTAAGAATAGCCGGTCGACTATGCCATTGCGCTGTTGTCAACCCAAAGATTCCCCTTACGTCTTGTAATTTATAATTTATTTGAATTTCACATGAGTTGAGATCACATTGGGGGGCTTGCAATCCATATTTGCGCAACATTAAAATCAAATTGGGGGCTTGCAATCAAACGAAAATTGGCAAGCCCGGACCAGCTAGAGGAGATGCACAATAATGAGAATTCGACAGATGCTTGTTTCTGAAAGTTTATTGCGTACTTGCTTGCCGTGTCTAGACTGATAACTTTAGTTTTAGAGTGCGCCGCGCCGCGGGTGTATTGGCAAGAAAGTACAGTTCTCTTACCAGTTTAATGGAAGGAACTCAACACCAATGAATGAAACAAAGTAAAGCAAAAGCAAAATCAAAAGCAAAAACTAGACCAAGTACACCAAAAAAACACAGACGTTTCAACTCGGATCTAGCACCAACACCAACTACTCGACGTGCGGCCAGAAGCCAACTGGCAAGAGAACTCGCTGCACAGTATTAATCACTTCCAGGATTGGATTGATACATTAAACAAAAATTTAACAAGTTTGGTGCTAAAAGCGATACCTGTGTGTGCGGGGCAATCCAACGAGATCCCTAAACTCTAGCAGTCTTCATGCGTTTCTGAAAGACGAACCTAGTCCCTGGGAGTTACGTGGCTGAGGTGGTTCCCCCAACTATTTGAATCTCTGCTTATCAATGTGGATGCCGTATGGTTGGTCCATATAGCTGAATCGCTAGCCACCACACATTCTGTTTCTTCCCTCGTGTCACATTCTGCTATAAATTCTGATAGGTTGTTTCGAGTCGCTAGTAGCTCGGACTTTTTCACCACGGCTTTGGCCGTGACGTGACAAAAAGAGCACTACAATACCACTCATTGTGATGTGGCCAAAACTTGCCACATACTCGAGTTGGTCCATAGAGCTGAATCGCTAGCCACCACACACTTGAAACGAAGAACTCCAATTGTTTCTTCTAAGGGTGTGTTTGGTTGAACTGTAGACTTAAAAAGGCTGCTTTGTGGTGTGAGGTGTGGAAAAATTCTTTGTAGGTTGTAAATGTGGAAAAATTGTAAATTGTTTGGTTCAAACAAGTATAAAACTTACCTCCTATCTTTATTTTCCTTGAAACAACTGTGAAACAGCTCTCTATTTTCACCATTTCAAAAGCAGAAAGCCAAAAGCCAAAAGAGGGTCCAGTGCTTTCAAATCAGATCTATCTAAAAGTATGCTTCAAAAAGCGAACAGTTCACTTCTTTGGTTGGCTTTTGACTTTTTAAAAGCAAAAGCAGCTTCCAAAAGTTCAACCAAAGGCACCCTAAGCTTCGACGCAGTTTTCTCATCAATGCCAAGAATTGGCCTTGAAAAGGACAGAGTTGACGGCAAGAACGGCAAGGGAATAACGTATTTTTTGTCCGGACTAGTTGAATGAATTTTTTTTATTATTTAACCCTTTTTAATATATTTTTAATGATCCGTTACTTATTTATAAATTTGACTTTTTCACCACGGCACTGTTAGTTTGCCACACCACATCCAATGGAGTGACCAAAAGAGTAATTTTCTACCTTGGCGTCAAACTTCCCTATAGTGATGTAGTGTTGTTTACCACACCGCGATTGATGGCATGACAAAAAACGATTAGGTTTAGAAATAAGTTAGGCAAGGAGTAGTTAATAAAAGTTCAAGAAAAGAGTTAAATAATAAAAATTATTCAGCTGAATGTCAGTTCATAAATCATTTGTAGTTGAAGTTCGTAATGTAAGATGTTTAGATGTGGAAACTACGGCCACCAGAGTGGTGATCGGGAATATGTCCCTTGAAGGATGTGATCATGCCTAATGAGGAGAGTCGCTTACAGATATAATGGCACAGACTGATTCAATTGAGGTTAGATATATTTTTCTCTTCAAAGTGAACTTGATATTGCAATTTACGTACAAATAAGCAACTCATAACAAGAACTTGCAAATACTGAGCTATATCTACTGGTTTTATAGCTGGTCTGACATTTTTCCCTCGGTCCATATATGCATATATGTGGTGGTTGATAATAATTTTTCGAGAATTGTGTGTTTTCCTATAGCCTTGGTCTATATGCGTGCAAGTTTTATTGTGCTTTGTTCTTCTGACGATCAATGGTCTTGAAACCTTGTTTTGTCAACTGGAATATTGTAGGCAGATATGAGCTTTTGCTGAGCTGTATATTTAATCAGCATCTATTTTAAAGATATATATCCATGGTTTCGCTAGCAATATTGTAGGCAGATATATATTTTTTTGGCTCATTGTGCTTAGTATAAAAAAGGTTTTTTGGCTCATTGTGCTTAGTATAAAAAAATCCATCCTTTATTAGTAAAACCGGGTAGATCCGGTTCGCCAAATATCAAAACTAGTGTAAATTAGTCCTAAAACAGGTTTTGTAGATGGGTTTGAGTAGCGTGGCTGCCATGTCATCACCGCTGCCACTCAACTGCACTACTACAGATGGAGCCTCCTCATTTTCTCTAAGGAGTGTCTATACAATATTCGACTGTTTTTGAGGATAAAAACAGTCAGATTTTGAGTCGTTAGATAGAGATCCAACACCTTAGATCATTTTTTTGGAGGGGGTCATTTTTTTTGGAGGGGGACTTGTATGGGTGGATCCGTTGGATGGAGATCTAATGCCCCAGATCAATCTGACTGTTTTTGTCCTAAAAAACAGTCGAATGTTGTATAGTATTAATTCTCTATAAATGCGCGTACGGCCCTGGTCAGCAAATGAACAGCATAAATTCTTTCCTGCGCGCCGCATAGCACTCCTTCCGCCCATAGCCCATTTGCGTGTCTATCTTTTCCTTGTTCATTTAGTTTGCAGCATTTTTGCCGAATATTGTAGTAGGTCTCTTTTTTATGTTCCTCGTGTTTATTTCTTTGTTCCACTGTTTTATATTTTTCGTATTTGTTCAACCAACATATTTTATTTGGTGTACTAATAGGTTTCGATTGTTCCACTAATTGTTTTGAATTATTCCATGAACATATTTGATTTGTTTCACTAATATTTTTTATTTCTTTTCAAGCATCGCTGATAAACTATTTGAACATCACTATGAACTGTTCGAACATTGAAACCAAACATGTGAAACATAGGCCTATTATCCCTTAGAACTTAATGCATGGAGCATTATCGTTGAATTGTTGGAACATCGAAACCAAAATGCATGTAACTTTTCTTTTTATGCATTGGAACATTTAACACCCAACACTAGATCGATTCATTCTCCTATCCACTTCCAGATATACGTTGTAAAACATCATCAATGAACTAATAAAACATTAGAAAGTAATGTGTAGAACATTTTATTTTACCTATCTAAACATCCATCTAGTTCATTCCCCCTACCTAATTAAAAATATGTGCATTAGAACATCGTCAGAGAACCACTGCAACATTAGGAAGTAATGCATGGAATTTTTTTTTTGCTACTAGAACATATGATGTATGATATTATTATTAATTGACATATATACAAGTGCGGTTGTATTTCGAAGATTTTATTGTAAGGAACACAATGATTCAAACGGATTATGCATTGGGCACTCCGTCAGATTGAAAAATGAAAAATATCTTGATCATGGGCTGGTTTTGTGCCGTAAGACGGGGTGGACGGCTGCTGGTTATCTGATGCCCATGCCCATGCGGCGTATAGTCTCGCCCAATGAACAGTGCCAGCCCTTTCTATGTACCGAAAGAGAACTTACAGTGAATTAACATGAGTCCATGCTTGAAATTAATCAAGAGGAAATAAATAAAATAAAAGGGAACAAAATTCAATAAAAACGAAACAACGTGGGGTTGGGTTTTCTCGGGATCTAGGTTAGTGAAATGGAGGTCGAAATGACTTTAACTGGCTTGAAACAGTCAAAAAGAATATATATATATATATATATATATATATATATATATATATATATATATATATATATATATATATATATATATATATATATATATATATATATATATATATATATATATATATATGTTTTTGAATTTCTGGTGAACAGTGATTGCTACAGTGTAAACAGTGTTGGGCAGGTCTGGAATGAATAACAATCGCGCAGCCTGATTCTGTCTAAAAGAAATTGGCCTCTTGGGCTCATTGCGCTCGGCCCAACGCACGCGCCCAACTCGCATTCTTCCCCCTTCTTCTACCTTGAGCCGGCTCCGGCGCTAAACAGGGGAACACGGTGGTGGCCTCAGGAAGGTACCTTCGAAGCTCGCCGTTGGTGGTAAATGGTACGGACGGGCTCTACAAGATTCGTTGACTCCATTTTAGGGTCTGTAAGGACTCAGGAATGGACGATGGTGGCCGGCAGCGAGAGGATGTGCTACGGGCTCTCCCACGGCACAGAGGTTCCCCGGAGGATTTCCGGTGAGGGCGCAGTCATTTTAACCATCTACGGTGCAAGGGGAGCAAGATTGCGGTGGTTTTTTGGGCTTGGGCGACCTCAGAGGAGCTGTCCACGAGCGATTCCTTGCCACAGCGGTAGAGGACGGTGCTGGCGAAGCTGAGCTCAAGAAACAGGTCGGAGAGGTCTGCTACAGTTTTGGGGTAGTTCAAGGAAGCTATTGGAGTAAGGAATTGGAACACAGTTGCCGGAGGCACGAAATTGGCCGAATGGACTTACCAGCGCAGGGGAGTTCGCCGACGGTGGTGAGGTGCGAAGGAGGTCCAAGGAGTGGCTCAGTTGAGCAATTGAAGATTGTGTGAGGTGATCCTGGGTGTTGGTCGAGCTTTAAAGTGCGCGGGAGGCTGTGTGAGCAGGAGGGCAGGCACGGCGGCGCTGGCACATGGCCGATGCGGTGGCTCCAGGCGCGGTCGGCTAGGCGGAGCTGCAAGCGAGGTTGCGAGGAAAGGATCACGGCCTCTGGCGAGCTGACGGGGTGGAGGTACGGGTGAACACGCGCGTCGGCCGAGAGGTGTGCGGAGTTGCGGCGGGAGGGCTCGAGGCAGCGTGAGGTCAGCCGGAGGTGGCGAGGCTTGAATGCGCTGGCGAAGCCGAGATATCAGAGCCGGGAATTGCGCCGGCTGAGCATGGTGATACAGGGGAGAAACGGAAAGAAGATGAGCGCCGGCTGAAGAGGGAAGAAGGGCGGCCGAGAGAGGAAAATGGAATTTCAAGAAGTTTGAAATTCAGAAGTTTGAATGAAATTCCATTGAAATTCAAACTTCTGAATTTCATTGCCAGATTGGGAACGCAAGCAAACTCCAATGAAATTCAGAAGTTTGAATTTTAAGGTTGTTTCAGAATGCTTTCGTAAGGATACCAGGAGGGCGGATTAGGCAGGAAGTGAACGTTTTTGGAAGAGATCCTCGCCGACATCATGCTCGTTTTTCTATTAACGAGTACAACCACCACGTACTCACACACACTCATACTTTCATATCCATATGGGTATATCTAATACATATATTAAAACAAAGCAAAAATTCTAAAGCTTTACGGAGCATGACACATATTTTAACCTCTAAACGCATCGACATGTATGTGTACTTTGAGATGCACTATTTATATAGACAATAACTAGAGTAGTGTTCTGAAAATGAGGTGCTCTGGGATTGAGCTCAGGCGAAGGGCCTTACCATTGGAGCAAGACTCGGTCCTCGGTCCTATGGCACTGAAAATGAGGTGCTTTGGGACAGCTCACTGCCATCTTTTCAACACAGTTTATTGGAATAGCTTTCATATTTTCAACGTGGTTTATTGAAGTAGTTTTTTTTAAATAGCTTATCGGTATTCAGTTTATTCATACAAATGCTCCGCTGGGGCTAAAATCCATAAAGTCATAAGCCATCAAAGAACCCACCCGTTGTATGCCCATATGGCTGGATGATGCCCTGCGCTGCCTGTAGATTTCTCACATGCATATACAGCCAACAGTCAACAGAAGCAACAGGGCAGAATTAAAACAACATGGAATTTGCTATTAAACATGTAGATTTCTCGGATAACATCAGCAACCATCACATAAATGACCTATCTATTTACACATCCAATCCTTGATTTGTTTTACATCATCCTACACTTTTGATGCTACATCAGCAATTAGGGTGCTTGCTGTCTAATGGTGTAAACTGTAAAACAATCGGGGATGCAGCTTCCTTCTGAACCAGGCAGCAAAAAACACCACTCCTTGGATTGGAAGAGCATATTCTCTCCATTGAGTATCCACAGGCAGCAGAAGCAAAATAATGTTTCCGTAGACAAGTCAGTGACCTTCATTGCCTTTGCTTACTATGCTCCAAATTATCAACTAAACATTCTGTATTCAAACAAACTGCTTCATAAAACCCTAAAATGGCATCATCCTTCCTCGGCACTCCTCTTGCGGGGCTAGTGTGGTCGTTCAGAATTCACCAAGCTGTCTTCATTGTTGACTATCATGTTATCTTGTTCACTCTGCTCAATTTTAATGTTGATATCAGAGCTGGGAATTAATGTTGGCACGGTGATACAGGGGAGAAACGGAAAGAAGATGAGCGCCGGCTGTAGAGGGGAAAGGGGCGGCCGAGAGAGGAAAAATGGAATTTCAAGGTGGGTCTGCCTTTTTAAAGAAGGATATCACATAGTATTATTGTCCCTATTGTCCGATCCGATTTGTGCACGGAGAAGAAAAAAATAGTGCTAGCCAATGGTTGCTGCTGCTCCTCCCCCTGGAATCCTTCAACGGCAAGCAACGTGCAAAGCGCGTACGTAGCAACAGGCCATCCTACTATCGAACAACGTCCCTGTTGCCATTACGAACCCTAAAAGATTATATTGTGGGTAAATACTGAAACTATCTTTAAAAAATTTTAACTATAAATAGATACGTATATATATATATAAAGAGACAAATCTAAAATTAATAAAGACTTTATTCCCTGGTGTTCTCTCTCAATTATTCTATGATGTTCTCTGTTGATTGGTTATGTAGATTACATTGACGTTTGTTATTTCTTAACATATTATCAGCACGAATTGCTCTACAAGGTGTAAGGTATGCAAATCATGAACCAATCTATTACACATTGCAATCTTGTAGATCAATCTAGATCGAAATTATATTCATTTGCAATGCCATAATTAGATCAGTAGTGTTCTAGTTGATTCTAGTCGTAGGTTAATCTATAATTAGATCAGATATCTAGATCCTAGATCAGATTGCCTAGTTAAATGAAAGAGATCTGGTAGGGTGGCCTGGTTTACATGATGGGATCGTCATGGAGGATTAGCTCAAAGTGGCGGAGGAGATCCTCGCCGACATCTTGCTCTTTTTTAGGTGCCGCTCATTTGGGTTGAAAAAGTAGCTTATGGCTAAAATTTCACTGTAGCTAGCTGAAACTACACTGTAACTGATAGTGACTTATTTAGCGTAATTAAAATTAAAAAATTTAAAAATAGAAGAAAAAAATAAGTTAGCTCATCACGGACAATGCAAACGAATACGGGAAAAAAGAACCGGCAAAAACGCTCAAAAAAGCTAAAAAGCCAGAAAAAGATGAAATTTAGGATACATCTAATACATATATTAAGACAAAGCAGAAATCCTAAAGCCTTGGGCACACATGGGTTCACAGTGTTTGTTTGCCAGTGGGTATTTCAAAATCACGTTAAGAAGTTAACACGTTTCAAACGGCTTGTGGTTTCTAGAAACTAGAAGCTATCACTGTTTGGAACATGACCTAAATATATGTTGTAGAAAGACACTCACGTAGCTGCCCAAACATATGTACGATGGCACAAGAAAAATAAGCATATGTGTTCACAAAATTTCAAGGTGATAAAAAAGATAAGTTACAAATGAAGGAACGACATGAGTGCCTGAGCAACAATATCAGGACCGAATAGCAATAACACAAATGTCTTGACAGTCACAACCGGAATATATAGAAACCACAATTCAGAAGCAGTTTAGCTAGTAGGAAACCTCGATTACACAAGTAGCTGAGGTTTGAAGGGCCAAAATACTTGGCTTCCTTTATTCATCAAACGAGAACACAAAAACAGCAAGCCTCGAAGAAGCAACTGCATGCAGCATGTACTAATTAAATTGTTTTCATACGGACGCAAATGTCTTGACAGTCACAACCGAAATATATAGAAACCTTGATTACACAATGGCCGAAATACTTGGCTTCCTTTATTCATCAAATGAGAACGAAAAAAACCCGGCTAGCCTTGGAAGAATAATCAAACTGTCTTTCTTCGGACGCACTGGCGCTTTGAGCAGCTAAAAGAAGAGGACGATCCTCCATGTGTGATGTCTCCCTCCCCTCCCCTGTAAAACATTTTCCTGCCAATGAGACATGAACGATGCTAATTAAAGCAACTTGTGTGCATAATCTAATCTCTCCAGTCTCTACGATAAGGTGAGGAACTAGTAGTCGAATAATTGTTACTGGCAGTCGAGTGACTTACATCTCCAAACCAGCCATCAATCCCGGAGAGAATACCTCCACGGCATGCCTCGAATTCCAGAACGACGCAGCAACCTTAAGAAGTCACGGGTGATTTTGCGGAAGGCTAGATATTGGAGGGGCATGAGGAACTCGATGCCAGGTGGGACCTCTGTCATGTTGGTGAGGTTGACTAGTCTTAATGTTTCCAGACTTGCCATGGCACCTTGCTGTATCTCGAGGCACTTCAGGCCAGGCAGGTCTCCTAAATACAGAATCTTCAGCTTGGGAAACCACCCGGTGAGAAATGCCAGCTGCTCTCCATTGTATGCTCGATTCAACAGTAGCTGCGTCAGGCTTGACAACCGAGAGAGGCACGGCAGGGGGTCTTCTCTCAGCTGGGACCAAGATAGACCCAACGAAAACAAATTCTGTCCAGCCGTTTGGAAGAGAGGACACTCCTGCAATGTCCCTTCCGCCAATCGTCCACTCAACTCAAGTTTTTGAAGGCTAAGAGGTGGCGGGTTCAAACCATTCAATTGAATAACCTCATCTTCATCACTTGCTACAATGTGTAAGAAGGACAAGAACTGCATCTGAACCAGAGACTTACACAGGCGCTCACAATAGATTTTCTTCACATTCCAAATCCTGAAGCTTCTTAATTGCCTCAGCTCCCCCAAATGTCTAACAGACTCATCCTGCGCTTCCAACCCTTCTAGTGTCTGTAGGTCTGTTAGGTTCTCGAGGCCCTTGGGGATGCATACACCAGTAGCGCATCGAAAAATTTGCTCAGATGAATCAATCCATTTCTCAACAAATAAGTGCCTCAGCTTCTTCAGTTTGGTTATTCCTCTAGGCAGCTCTTGTATCTCAGATCTACAAAGGTCCAGTGTCAACAAATTCAAAAGCTTATTGATAGACTTTGGAAGGAGCTTCACCTTCGAATCACGCAGACCCAAATGGCAGAGATTGAAAAGATCTCCAATAGCATCAGGAACCTTCTCGATGGGTAGCCCATGTAACTCCAGTACTGACATATATCTGCACTTCTCCGCTATGAAGGGCAGTAGAGTGGATGATTGAGGTTCCAATGCGATGACAGATCGAAGCCAGTGTGCACTCAAAGTTGATTGAGGTTCCTTCTTTAGTTTGTGTATTACCAGTCGACGTCCATCCTTCTCCTCGAGAGATTCACCCCCATATTTATCCTCCTCGTATGCAACACCAAAGCATTCTCTCCGACACAAATCGACCGCCAATTCACGTACGACATCATGCATCCGGAATGATCTAATCCTGCCAAAGTGGTTCCTCTCAACAAGTTGCAGCATGTTTCTATGAACCAACTCATTCAAATAGCCTTCTGCCACTTCCTCAATTGTGCTTTGACCTATCTTCTCGATGAGCCCCTCTGCTATCCACAACCGTGCAAGCTTTTTCCTATGGAAAACATAATCCTCTGGAAACAAACTGCAGTATAGGAAACAACTTTGCAAGTATGTGGGAAGGTAGATGAAGCTCAGATGCAAAATATTCCTTACGTGATCCAGCCTTGGATTATTAATTATCTCCCAGCTGAGCTGATCATGTATTCGCTTCCATTCATCTACGGTCTTGTCACGCACAAACAAGAGACTGCCGATAGAGACAATTGCAAGAGGTAATCCTTCACACTTGCGCACTATTTGCTCTGACAAAGTCTGAAGTTCTGTTGGACACTCACGATCTAGAAAAGCCTTCTTACAAAAGAGTTCCCATGACTCATCCTCTGATAAGGGCTCTAGTGTTAGTATCCTGTTTGGGAAAGCAAGGTGGGCTACATCAGCAATACGTGTCGTGATTATTATTCTGCTCCCCTTGAGATTTGAAGGGAGTGCTCCAAACAAGTCATTGTATGCTTTTGGAGTCCAAACATCATCCAATGTAACTAGGTACTTTTTCTGTTCCAAAAACATATTCAGTGCCTCTTGCATGGTTGTTGTGTCCATGGTGGCGATGTTACTTGGAACACTCTCTTCAAAAAGTTCGACCATCAATCTTCGAAGGACATCTTCTCTGGTGTAAGTTTGAGAGATGGAGACCCATGCATGGTAATGAAATTTCTCTCGTTCCTTCTTATAGACGGCTGCTGCTAGTGCCGTTTTCCCGAGCCCTCCCATGCCATGCAGAACTACTACAGAGCGTGCCAACTCATCATCTCCCAGCCACTGTACAACTGTTTGCTCGTTATCTTCAATCCCAACAAGATCATCTTCTTCACCACGGAAACGTGAGATGCTTGATTGATCATGGGACTTCTGCACAATGTAACTGGAGTTGGTAGTACCACCACTGTGTATCGTTGGAACCCATCGCTCTTTCATCTGAGATAGGTGTATAAGGTTGGCCTCTGTTTCCTCCACCATGGAAGCTATCCTGTTTAATGAAAGCAGAGCTTTTGGTTGCTTGATCCCTTTCTTCAGGTAGAAGTTCCACCCGACATCATGTTTTGGACCAACAAGATACAGATACTCATCCACCATGTCCTCGATCACATATGCTACCTTGCGCACCTCCTCCAACCAGCCTTCATACACTTGATTGTTGCAGTTGCGAATGTCCATTTGACTAAGAAAACTATGCATCACACGAAGCTCCGTCATAAGACGACCCATTCTACCCAGAGCACCAACTTGCCTTGCAGCTTCATTTCCCAGAGCGATGCTGATCTTTTTAATGGCTAGGAGAATCGCGAGCTCTGCCATTACTTTCTGAGAACTAGCTAATTAATTTGTCAGTGCTTGGTAACTTAGTTCATTCCATATTTTCCTCGATATCTATCATGGGATGACCACCTGCGAAATGAAGCAAGCCAAAGATGTATTAGTGCATTCTGCTAGTAGCATTTCTTAAAACACTTTAGCTCTCCTAAGTCCTAACCTAATGGAAAGGTGAAATAACTGAATCCTCTCAAAGTAAACCCCTAAAACTCTTCCTTGATAGCAGAACTCAAAGTAATTGGACTCAAAACACTTTAACTCAGTCTGTTGAAGTCATGTCATCATATCATGTTATGGTATGAGGGAGAGAAAGATTCGACCAGGGACTCCTCGGAAGGTAAGCTTTGAGAATTTCGACTAGTCGTTTCATCCCTTGATTTGTCTTATCCCCTTCCGATATAATGGAAAGGGTGAAGACGATCTACGAAGGGGAACCTGTGTAGAAGGATGGAGTCCCTTTGATCCTGGCGGCTACCTTTCCTGAGGATAGGATTAAAAGGCTGAAGGTAAGCAAGAAATACTTTTCACTTAAATTTGCTTTTCCGATTGGTATGTTCTAATGTTATTGGTACATGTAGATGGTCAGAGTGGATGGCACTAAGCCGAAGGAGACCATAGAGGAGGTAGCTCAGACCCCTAAGAGACAATGACTCATAAAAAAATCGTATGAGACATTTCGATCACCTCATGCTGCTCCGACCTTCCAAGCGTCTAAGGAGAAGGCGAAGATCCCCTCGGAGGTAGGTTTTTGTTATGACTCTGAGAGTTTATCTTACAAACTTACTCCTACCCTTGTATAAAGAATGGATGAATTACACCATCAGGAATACATTTCTTAGATGAACGGCTTCGTCGCCGAGTGTATCACCATTGATGAGGCGGCAGAGGTGGGAGCAAAGTCGCCAATTGAAGGGATCACGACCATGGAGCCAACAGTGGAAGCAGATCCACTGGTCGTGTGCACCTGGGTGGTTGGGACCAAATAGGTTTAGAACTCAAAGTCTACCCCAAGACTTCCACGACGCTAGTAGAGACAAGTGCTCCGGTGGTCGAGGAAGTCCATCCCTCCGAGGAGGTGTAGGTGGTCGAAGAAACAATCTCTGATTACCCCAAGGAGGAGTTGACTAAGGATGTTGCTTTGAGCGAGAACATCCAGTCAGAAGGCACTGAGGATCTGACCAGCCCTACCAGTTCCGAACTGGTGAAATCAACCGAGAATAAAAAGGAAGGTGGAGAAGTATAGAGGGATGGAGTGGTCATATCTGTCCCCTTGTCGATAGCAATATCGACTGGAGGAATAAAGAGCCCTCTGATTGGAGATCCTTTGGTGGTTCTGAGGCCATCGAAGGATCTAGTGGTGGAGATGAGTCTCAGCAGAATCCTATGTCTGCTAAGAAATTAATGTTCGAAGGGGGAGTAGAAATGCTTCCAAAGATCATTCATCACGCCCGGTCGAGCAAGTAGTTGCTATCAGTGAGAGAATCTTGATAATAAATGTCAGTCGGTTATTGTCAGTGGGAGAGAATCACGAAGTCAACCTCAAGGCGGTTATTATCAAAGGCATAGGCTGAGTCATCATGCAGTTAGGAGGGAGATAAAGCACGTGTTTTATCCCACCATGTGGGAGGAGTTGCGTGGAGGCGGGCCCACATATCTTCTCGTAAGGCTTCCGAATAGTGACTGGTCGGGGGATAAATAGTAATTCTCCAACCAGGGGTACTCGGGTAGTATAGTTCCTAGTAGTCAACAACCAGATTGATCTAAGTCCTTAATTGAGTATTAAAAACATATTTAATGGATTATTTATTGCTCATCAGGTGTAGTGTGTAACTAAGGTACTCTGATACCACGTAAATTAATAAGATAATTTACTGCACACATAATCAGTGTATGGCTTGAGATAAACTGAGGTACATGTGCTTGCATATATTTTTGGAAAAGAGTAACTAATTGACGAAGAATAGAGACATATAACTACATGATCTAGATACAATGGAGAGTGATTACATTTTTAAGAACCTCAACAACTTATTATGCTTATTGATTGTCTTTCATCAAAACTCATTTTTTTCTTTTTAAGTACAAGACACACACACACACACACACTCAACGCACAACATAGTAGTCTAGATGTTATTTTGGGCATTGCTCAACACCACACTCATCTCAACCGGAGCTCCCTCCTAGATGTTATTTTGAAGCACTGTTAGTTGTGTAATGAGCTTTTTGAACTACGAACTAGCCTGGGTGATTGCTTCATTTCCTAGAGCAATAGGGGAGCAAACTGAGGGGGTATTTTTAGACCATCTGTCTGTTCATATTAATTCAGTGTATATTTTTAGATATTCAAAAGTTTTTATTGGATACAGAAACATAATTTGATAATTTTTGCTGAATACAAAAACAAATTTAGAGAAAAACAGTATCCGTCTATATGGAGCTATGCGGGATATTTACCGGATAGTTACTGGATTAACTATCAATAAAAACCCAAGCACACAGCCACAAATCCTCCCACCACCACTAGCAGCGAACGAGGCCAGACCGGGGCTGTCATCACTTCATCGATGTGTCCTCACACGGAAGTCCCACGGAGAGGGATGCCTCGCTTGGTGTCTCGGTCGCCGCCATCCGACCGCCGGTGGCGCTCCCTTCCCCGCGATAGGGCGGTTGGTGGAGCCAACAAGATCGCAGTCGCACCCCCTACTCTTGCTGGTACGTGCCGCCCCCAAACCCATACCTCTCCTCCTAACCACTCACATTGTTGGTTACGTTCTTATAGTTTACAACTAAGATTATCGGCTTACTACTTCGATATCTTAGACTTTATTATTACCAAACTAGTTGGATTGATGTTTGTGCTGCTTCGTGGACCTTCTTAGAGGCATGTTTGTTGGATATGTTTTGACAATTAACACGCTACCGCAAGTTAATACTGTTGGCTTCTGCGAGGGCAGTTTGGGAATTTCTCAATTGAAAAAAAGAAAGAAAAAAGAAGAAGAGAGAGTAACAGGTGGGGCCCACCTGTCGGTGGGCCAGCTGTGGCAAAAGGGGAGGAGATGCAGTCTCCTCCCGTGACCGGGACTCACGTGCCATTTTGCATTTGTGTTCGCCTCGTCTTCTCTCGCGATCGGCGCGACCGTGTCGTGCGGGCAACCGGGTCTTGCGGCAGCGACGGTGGCGGAGGAGGCGCTATAGGCTAGGGCGCTTCGGCGCTAGCCGTGGCTGCAGCCCGTCGGCGTCCGCCCCACTTCCCTTTAATGGCGCCTCTCCTCCCCCTGGTGACTGCAGGAAAAAGTAAGCTCTCCCCTCTCCGATCTAAAATCTCTCTTAGTGGATCTTCAGTTTTGAGTCCAGAGAGTCATCGGCCGGGTTTTATCTGGTGGCTGTCAGCTGAGGAGCTCAAATCGCCTTAGCTAGGGTTTCTCCGCCCGATTTCCTTGAGCCTCTTCTTCGATTTGGCCGAGACGAAAGGTTTGGGATAACCTCTAGAGGTTGATTTGGCTTGGGTTTGTGCTACATTTATGAGAGATTTGTGATCTATTCTTTGTGTTTGCGAGCACTCTCAGTCAGAGTTCTCGGTGGTCTTGTGCGACATCAACCCTAACCCTTGACTCCGGCGTCGGTTTCCGAGGTTGGAGTGGGCATTGTATCTCCGGCTACCTCACTCCTCCACTGCAAGCAGCACAAGGGGGTGCTAGGTTTTCTGGGTCAGTGCCGTGAGCGTGCCTTGCCCCTTTTCAGATTCAAATATCATCACTAATGTGAGTATATTACTTGTTGATTCTTTGCAATTTTGTGAAATATTTCACTTGTCTATGAGTATCACTAGCTAGAAGATGGCAAAGAATTTTCTATGACTTGATTGCTCTGTGATGAAATGACAAATTGCTAAGATTATATATAGATGCGATGGTAGATTGATCTTGAGCATTCACCTTCACTGGTCATTAAATCAGATTGTTGTTCATGCTTGGTTGATCTCTATGTGAGGTCTGTTTGGTGGTTGGATTTGGTCTTTTCTGGCCTCTGCCGAACCTTGTTAACCTGTAAAATCAATAGTGTTCTCTGTAAAGGAATGAAAAATTGATTTTAGGAGGGTTTCTGCACTGTCCAGCAATCTCATTTCTTGTTCTGTTAATTTTTAGCAGTAGCAAGATTTAATTCTAGCTCAAGATCTAATCTATAACTGTCATATGTAATCAAGATTACATTTTGTCATGGCGGAGATGGCCAAGATTAAATCTTGTGCAACTAGGCTTCTAAGAGCACTAAAAACAATTCAAATTGTTAATTATATGTTGAATGAGATCATATATGTTAAGTTTTTGAGGTTAACATTTCATTGCGCATGTTCAATTGAGGTTATGCTAATCATGAACTATTATATGACATTTAATTTGGGCTTATGTTTAATTTGCAATGGCTTATAAGATTCATATGATTATATGTTGATTAAGTCATTGTTATGCCATATTTTTCATGCTATTATCGCTGGAATTAAATTTGAAAATATGCTTATACTGCAAATTTTACAACAATCCAGAAACCTACTATTCAAAGAAATGGTTTCATCGTCCGATGTCGTTAAGCTGGAGATATTTGACGGTGTCAACTTTAAACGTTGGCAAGCTAAAACGAAGTTATGGCCGACTGTTCTCAAACTCTTTTGGGTCATTTCGAATTCTCCAATGTTTCCATTGAAAATTCCTGAAATGATGTGATGGGAGGATGCGAACAACTCAGTCCTAGCAGTCTTATCCAATCGGCTGTTCGACATCTACGTGAACTTTAAAGATGCCAAACTACTCTGGGATGAACTTGATGAGAAATATTCTGAAGGGGACAATGGGAATGAGTCATTTGTAACTGCCAACTACTTGAACTATAAGATGGTTGAGGGGCGGTCGGTGATGGAGCAGCTCCATGAGCTTCAACTCCATGTATGTGACTTAAGTCAGTACGATTGCATCATGCCAGAGAAATTCCAAGTGAATGTCATCCTGGCTAAGTTACTGCCTTCGTGACGTGACTTTGTGACTGCTCGTAGACATATAAAGGAGCACTTGATGCTCGATGAACTGTCACTGCTATTAATGTTGAAGAGCGTGCCAGAGCCGGTGACGGCATGGGAAAGGCTTAAGTCCAAGCTCATCTGGTGGAATTCAAGAGAACTGGAGGCTCTGGGAAACCAAAATTCAAGAATCAGCCCCAAGTCAAGCTCCAACCAAAGAAAATGAAGAAGAAAAAGGAGGGCATCATCTGCTTTGTTTGTGGAGAAGCTGGCCACAAGGCCAATCATTGTTGCAATCGGAAGGGCAGGCGTCCATCTCTTGGTCAGCACAAGAGCCGCAAGGCTGAAGTTAATGTTGCGCTGGCTAGCTCCAGTTTAGAAGAGTACGTACCTCAGGCCTTTATGGCAAGTTCATCTATTGATTGGTGGATTGATACAGGTGCTACTAGACATATATGTGCTGATCGATCTTGTTTCTCTTCATTTCAGGGTAAAGGTGGTGGATCCGTCTTAATAGGCAACGGAGCCGCTGCAACAGTATGTGGGATTGGACAGGTTTGTCTGAAGCTTACCTCGGGCAAAACACTCATCCTCAAAAATGTGTTGTATGTGCCTGCAATGACTCGCAATCTTCTGAGCGGGTCGATGTTAGGCAGGCAAGGAATAAAGCTTGTATTTGAGTCCAATAAGGTCATATTGACCAAATTTGGTAATTTTGTGGGCAAAGGCTATGATAGCGGAGGCATGTTCCGCTTATCCATTCTTGATCTCAATAATATAAACATTTATAATGTTTCCCATTGCAATAAAATTCATGATATTTGGAATTCACGTTAATGTCATGTTAATTTTGAAGCCATTATGCGGTTGAGCAAGATGAGTTTAATTCCAAGCTATAATTATGAGAAGGGTTCAAAGTGTGAAGTGTGTGTGCAAGCAAAGCAGCCCCGAAAACCTTTTCATAGCGTTGAAGGGCAGAGCACTTCTCCACTTGAACTAATACATTCTGATCTTTGTGAGATGAATGGGATATTAACTAAAGGTGGCAAACGATACTTCTTAACTCTCATAGATGATGCGACTAAGTATTGTTACATTTATCTACTTAAGTCTAAATATGAAGCACTTGAAAACTTTAAAGTCTATAAAGCCGAAGTTGAAAATCAACTAGAAAAGGAAATCAAATGGTTAAGATCGGACCAAGGCAGTGAATGTGTCTCACATGAATTCTCTTAATTCTGTGAATAAAGTGGAGTAATTCATGAAATTACTCCACCATATTCACCCCAATTTAATGGAATAGTCGAAAGAAAGAACCGAACTCTTTGTGACTTGGTTAATGTCATGCTTCAGAGTTCAGGTATGCCGTACTATTGGTGGGGTTAAGCAGTTCTCACAGCTAATTATGTCTTGAATAGGGTTCCACCTTACAATCAGGAGGAAACACCCTATGAAGGATGGAAGGGGAGAAAACTCAACTTATCGTTTCTTCGAACGTGGGAATGCCTAGCAAAAGTACATGTGCCGTTACCGAAGAAAAGGAAGCTTGGTCTTAAGACCGTTGATTGTGTCTTTCTAGGATATGCTATTAATAGTATGGCTTATAGATTTCTAGTTGTCAAATTCGAGGTGAGTGACATCGCTACAGATATAGTGATGGAGTCTCTTGATGCGACATTCTTTGAGCATGTGTTTCCTATGAGACCCAATGAAGTCATTGACCATTCTGGTTCAGATGAACTCTCTATTCTTCCTAGTGTGGATAACACCGCTCTGGAGTTAGAGTTGAGGAGTAAGAGACAGAGGACCGAAAAGTTTCTTGGTGATGACTTTGTCACCTATGTCGTGGATGATGAACCACGAACTCTTTCAGAGGCATATGCATCTCCGGATGTGGATTACTGGAAGGAGGCAGTCCGTAGCGAGATGGACTCCATCATAGCTAACGGAACTTGGGAAATTGCTGATCTCCCGCCTGGCTGTAAGCCAGTAGGCTGCAAATGGATCTTTAAAAGGAAGTGGAGACCTAATGGTACTATAGAAAAGTACAAGGCCCATTTAGTGGCTAAAGGTTTCACACAGAAAGAAGGAGAAGACTATTTTGATACATACTCTCCTGTGGCTCGTTTACCCATAATTCGAGTGCTTTTAGCACTAGCTGCTGCATACAAACTCCAAGTACATCAAATGGATGTAAAGACCGCTTTCCTAAATGAAGAGTTGGATGAGGACATCTATATGCAACAGCTTGAAGGTTTGTGGTTGAAGGGCAAGAAAACAAAGTATGTCGATTGATTAAATCCTTGTAAGGTCTAAAGCAAGCTCCTAAGCGATGGCATGAGAAATTCAATAGTACGATGACCTCGGTTGGCTTTTGTGTAAACGAAGCCAATAAATGTGTCTATTATCAGTTTAGCGGGGGCGAAGGTGTCATTCTATACCTTTATGTAGATGACATATTATTTTTTGGGACCAACATGGATGTGATCAATAGAACAAAGTCTTTTCTTTCCCAGAATTTTGATATGAAAGATCTGGGTGAGGCTAATGTTATCTTAAACATTAAGCTTATAAAGGGTGAGAATGGGATTACTGTATCACAATTCCATTATGTGAATAAGGTCCTAACCAGATTTGGGTTTATGGATTGTAAGCCAGTTGCCACACCTTACGATCCAAATGCAAATCTACATAAGAACACTGGGCATGGGAAGGATCAACTTAGATATTATCAAATAATAGGATCCCTGATGTACCTAACTAGTGCAACGAGGCCAGACATCTCATATGCTGTAAGCAGATTGAGTCGTTATACGTCCAATCCAAGAGATGATCATTGAATAGCACTAGAAAGAGTACTCAGATATTTGAAGGGGACCTCTAATTTGGGAATACATTATTCTGGCCATCCAGCAGTCTTGGAAGGATTTAGTGATTCTAACTGGATTAGTGACTCAGATGACATGAAGGCTACGAGTGGCTATGTATTCACTCTAGCAGGTGGGGCCGTTTCGTGGAAGTCTTCAAAATAGATTGTCCTTACATGGTCCACCATAGAGGCTGAATTAGTAGCACTCGATTCAGCGGATGTAGAGGCAGAATGAATTAGAGAACTTCTCTCTGATCTGCCTGTGCTGGAAAACCTATTCCAGCCATATTGACCTACTACGATGACCAAACCATTCTGGTTAAGGCGAAGAGCAGGAAGGACAATATGAAGTCCTCAAAATACATAAAGATATGACTTAAGTCGATAAGGCATGCTAGAGAGACGGGTGTTATTTCTATAGAATACATCCAGTCTGAAAGGAACTTGGCAGATCCTTTCACTAAAGGATTGGCGCAGAAGGCCATCCTTGCAACGTCTTAGGGAATGGGGCTCATACTCGTATAAAGACTCACATTGGTGGTAACCTATCCTAGAAGATCGGAGATCCCGTGAACTAGGCTCTAGGACAACAAACTATGTGGGATTAGAGAGCACATCTAATGGGTCCCATTAGCTGTAGTGCTCTTTCTGTATGGAAGGTTGAGCATTAGCTCTTAATGAACTCGAGGTCTATATGACTTATGGAATCATCCTACAGGATTCCTAGAAGAATTCACCCACGTGAGTGTGATTGTGAGGTCGCAATCAAAGAAAGATAAGGGTATACTTTCTTGAGCACTCATGAGCTAGATACAGGGACATGACCGTAATGTCCCAACCCGAGAGGGAAAGGGCAAGCTGCCCAGTATAGAATGCAACTTGGGTGAAAGTTCTCACACCAAGGCATTGGATCAAGGTGAAGTCCTCCTTTGTCTGTGCAGAGTCATAGTCCTTGTCACTAGGCTTTGGGTTCAAACCCGCAAGGTACCCATCGTCGAATAGCTGTATATTAAACAAGAGTTGAACATCTTTTATCAATTGATAAATTGGTGGGGACTGTTGGCTTCTGCAAGGCCAGTTTGGGAATTTCCCAATTGAAAAAAAGAAAGAAAAAAAAGAAGAAGAGAGAGTGACAGGTGAGGCCCACCTGTCGGTGGGCCAGCTGTGGCAAAAGGGAAGGAGACACAGTCTCCTCCCGTGACCGGGACTCTCGTGCTGTTTTGCATTCGTGTTCGCCTCGTCTTCTCTTGCGAGCGGCGCGACCACGTCGTGTGGATGACCGGGTCTTGCGGCAGCGACGGCGGCAGAGGAGATGCTACAGGCTCAGGCGCTTCGGTGCCAGCCGTGGCTGCAGCCCGTCGGCGTCCACCCCACTTCCCTTTAATGGCGCCTCTCCTCTCACTAGTGGTTGCAGGCAAAAGTAAGCTCTCCCCTCTCTGATCTAAAATCTCTCTCAGTGGATCTTCGGTTTTGAGTCCCGAGAGTCGCCGGCTGGGTTTTCTCTGGTGGCCGTCGGCTGAGGAGCTCAAATCGCCTTAGCTAGGGTTTCTCCGCCCGATTTCCTTGAGCCTCTTCTTCGATTTGGCCGAGAGGAAAGGTTTGGGATAACCTCTAGAGGTTGATTTGGCTCGGGTTTGTACTGTGTTTATGAGAGATTTGTGATATGTTCTTTGTTTTCTTGAGCGCTCTCGGTCGGAGTTTTCGGTGGTCTTGTGCGGCATCAACCCTAACCCTCGACTCCGGCATCAGCTTCTGAGGTTGGAGTGGGCATTGTATCTCCGTCTACCTCACTCCTCTACTACAAGCGGCACAAGGGGGTGCTAGATTTTCTGGGTTAGCGCCATGAGCGTGCCTTGCCCCTTTTCAGATTCTTCTTGGTGATTTCGAATATCATCACTACTGTGAGTATATTACTTGTTGATTCTTTGCAATTTTATGAAATATTTCACTTGTCTGTAAGTATCACTAGTTGGAAGATTGCAAAGAATTTTCTGTGACTTGATTGCTCTATGATGAAATGACAAATTGTTGAGATTATATATGGATGCGATGGTAGATTGATTTTGAGCATTCAATTAAATCTATTATTTTTTTCTTCACTGATCATTAAATTAGATTGTTGTTCATGCTTTGTTGATCTTTGTGTGAGGTCTGTTTGGTGGTTGGCTTTGGTCTTTTCTGACCTCTGCCAAACCTTGTTAACCTGTAAAATCAATAGTGTTCTCTGTAAAGGAATGAAAAATTGATTTTAGGAGGGTTTCTGCACTGTCCAGCAATCTCATTTCTTGTTCTATTAATTTTTAGCACTAGTAAGATTTAATCCTAGCTCAAGATCTAATCTATAACTGTCATATATAATCAAGATTAGATTTTGTCATGGCGGAGATGGCCAAGATTAAATCTTGTGCAACTAGCCTTCTGAGAGCACTAAAAACAATTCAAATTGTTAATTATATGTTGAATGTGGTCATATATATTAAGTTTTTGAGATTAGCATTTCATTGCGCTTATTCAGTTGAGGTTATGCTAATCATGAACTGTTATATGACATTTAATTTGGGCTTATGTTTAATTTGCAATGGCTTAATTACAAGATTCATATGATTATATGTTGATTAAGTCATTGTCTCTGTAGGACGGACACGTGTCAAAACCGCCGTATCCGTGTCCGACACCGTGTCGGACACGGATACATCTCGGACACGTGTCGGCGACGTATCGGCCGATTTCAGAATTAATTTTAATTATTAAAATTCTCAACACGTGTCGGACACATTAATTATACGAGTTGGACACGGCTTGGACACAGCCGGCCTAGGAATGGCCCAAGACACTGCCGGCCCAGGCCGGCCCATACCGTGCCTTGCCCTAACCCTTACCAGGAAGCGTTGATTCCCCCCGAGCGCCTCATTCCCCGCATCGCCCGCTCGCGCCGCCGCCCGCCGGCTCCCGCATCTCGCCGCCGACTACATCTCTCGCATCTCATCGCCGACTACATCTCCTATGCGCCGCCAGCTCCTGCATCTCCCCCCGTGCGCCGCCGACTTGAAGATCTTCGCCGTGCGTTGTCCGGCTTTCTCCCCGCGCGCCGCCAGCTTCCTCCCTTACGCATTATTTCGAGTATACACTTTACAAATTACAAGTTTACAATTTACATTATTTCAGTTCAATAAGCATGTGGAAATATAGAAAATAATACATATATATATATAATTTATTTATTATTTAAATATATATAGCCGTGTCGCCGTATCGGTATTTTTGGGAAAACGGCGAATTCTCGTGTCGGTGTCGTGTCGTGTCGACGTATCCGTGTCCGTGCATCATAGGTCATTGTTATGCCATATTTGTCATGTTATTATCGTTGGAATTAAATTTGAAAATATGCTTATACCGCAAATTTTACAACAAATACTGCTCGAATCTTGTATTGATGGCTACCCTTGCATGTTTTGATGCAGTCTTTGGTCCAACACCAGCAACTGTCTGCATTCATTTATCTCAGGGCACAGATTGGCTGGGATTGGCATACGTAGTTGAGGTGCTGGTGCCTACAAGATTGTTGCTGGTGCTGGTGCCCTTTGACGTCGACCACTTCCCCCTTCGACCACGGCTTCAACTTTGACCATGGATCTTCGACTTCGACCAGCACTCATGGTTGTAAGTAGGAAGACATCAACCACACTTCGTGGTCGTAAGTCGGAACACATCGACCAGTGCTCATGGTCGTAAATCGAAAGCTGTCGATCACACCTCGTGGTCAAAAGCATGTTACAATCCATGGGTAGTACGAGACCTTGTGGGTCTTGCCGGTGACCTAGGGGTAGGCGACAAGGATGCCCAACTGGAGGGGGAACTCATAACAGCGGAGGTTGTGGACGAACTAGCAGGTGCCCTCTAGGTTGGCGCTACAACTACGACCATGACAACTATGACCACGTTCATGGGCACTACGACTACAACCATGAACGCGACTTCGATCATTGCCCCCTTTGACCACAGCCCTTCGACGTCGACCACTGTGGGACCCAGATTTTACAATCCAGAATCCTCTATGATTTACTGCACTATTCCCTGGATCAGTAGATAGTGCTCACAGATACAGTACTGAACATCAAAATACATATCATGCGGAAGCGTAAATATAATAGTAGACTTACACATGGGCTGATCAGGCTGAATTCAATAAAATGTAGCAGTGGAAATGAATCACACAGATGGGACCCTCAGGACGTGCCCACAGGTAGCCAACTGGGGTATGCGACCTAGTCTTGAACTCTTTTTTATCTTCACCATCATGACCTAGTGTGTTGCTGTAGCGTACCGATCTGACTCCTGAATTCTGGATTAATTGTGAGAGTGAGGGTGAGCACAAACCACCGTGCTCCACGAGCCAATACACAGGGTGCAAATAAATAATATGCATGACTAATCAAGGAAAGGCTCGGGTTATTTTATTTGCCATAAATTGCTTTTCAAATATGGTATATAGAAATTTCCTGAGACCTAGCAGTTTAAACTAAGACATAATATGTGAAAGAATGCAATAGTAATAGCGATCCAGATTCCATCGACCGTTACATGGCCTCTACACCATATGCTATCCTTTCAGCGTTATAATCTTACCTTATCACTGGGACGACATCCAGGGCAACACAAAACAGGGCTTTCCATTGCCCTTCACCTTTCCAATCCCACCCACAAAGTTTTTGAAATAAAACTATAACTAGTTAAGTTCCCATGTCCGCCATTAATCGTGTGTACGGCTATTCGAATAGTTTTCACTGCAGAGTTTGTACACTTTCACCACAAGAGACAATCCCCCTCATTGTTCCACATGATTCCTTAGTCATATGGTTGAGTAGACCATCACAGTGACTTTTTAAAATATCTAGCCCCTTTTATCATCTCACCCTATGGGCTGCTCTCACTTACGGTGGGTCCCATACATTGCGCAATGGTCAGAACTCCAAAAACTAGTATTGCAATCTCATGTGTTTCTGAACCTTCAAACACGCCCTGGGCTGGTTCAGTGGTTCTTCTCTCGCAAAACAGCTCTTACATCTCTTCTCGATCAACAGATTATTTGCTCCTTTGTGAATCTGAATCCACCCAAAGAGCCCTCACTCTCCTATATATGCTCGATGAGAGAAGTGGCACTGCTGTCTGCATATGGCTGTATGCTACTACTTGTATGGCTCTTGAGCGCAAACAGTATAGCTCGTCGTACGTCGCAATTAATGCAACATGTCGGCAGTACTCATTGTACTCGTTAGCCCTACACTGTTCACGATCGAGACGCTCCCTATGGGACCCTGCTGCGTGCACGCAGATGTCCCTCGTTTTGTTTTTAGCAGGGGTCCATTATATCATTAAAGCAATAGAAAAACACTCACAAGGAATACAAATTATCATATTAGTAGATGAAAAGAAACAAATCTACATGGTCAATCGTGGTGGGTCTAGAATATAACGGTCCAGATTAATATATATATATATATATATATATATATATATATATATATATATATATATATATATATATATATATATATATATATATATATATATATATATATATATATATATATATATAAGATAAATAACAGGGCACTAGGTGTCCTGACACCTAGTCTCCTACCTTTGGATTGCTTTTAGATACGTGCTAGTGTGATTGAGACTTTCCATCCATGATTAAGACTTTCCTTCCATGATTGATTTAGCATGCCTAATATATTACATATCATACATACCATTGCTCTGTGACGTATCTAAAAGCAATTTAACTATGGGGGAGCCTAGGTGTCCTGCACCTAGGTGTCCCATTTCAACATATATATATATATATATATATATATATATATATATATATATATATATATATATATATATATATATATATATATATATATATATATATATATATATATATATATATATATATATATATATATATATATATATATATATATATATATATATATATATATATATATATATATATATATATATATATCAAATTAAATACAATCCATAAAAACTGAAATTCAAAATAAAAAATAAAATACAATTAGCAAAAGAGTCCAGGTCAAATACAATATAGAAAAGCTAAAATTTGGATTAAAATTATTAAAGTGATAAAAAAGAAGCCACCACGTTCGCTCTCAAGGGGTAAAAATTACCATATTAATCAATAAAAAAGGAGAAAGATCTACATCCCTAATTGTGATGGGTCCAGAATATAACGGTCCAGATTAAATAATCCATGTCAAATACAATCCAAAAAACTAAATTTGGAATAAAAAAATAAAATTAGAGAAGAGTCCACGTAAAATACAATCTAGAATTTGATTTCCATAAAAATTCCTAAGAAAAGCATTGCATAAATGTAATTTCAAATTAAAATAAAATTAGTAGCTTGATTCAGGTATGAATTCCAAACTAAAACCCCTAAATAAATGTAATTCAGAATAAAAAAGGAAAAATTAAAATAGAAGCAAAAGAAATTACCGTTCGCTCTCAAGGAGTACAAATTACCATGTTAACCATAGAAAAATGAGAAAGGTCTATGCCGCTGATTATGGTGGGTCCATATTATAATGGTCTAAATTAAAAGAAAGAGTTCACGTTACGTACAATCCAAAAAAAATTAAAATTTATAATAAAAATACAATATGATTTCCATATGAATTTCTAAGTAAAATCCCTAATAAATATCATTCGAAATAAAAATTTTAAAAATAGTAATTAGATTTGTATACGAGTTACAACCAGAGATAACAGAAATTTGGATTAAAATAAAATAGTAATTTGATTCCGATACAAATTCCAAAATAAAATCCCTAAATAACTTTAATTCAAAACAAAAATTAAATATTAATCAGATGTCCATATGATTTGTAGTATTATAACGGTCCATATTAATCAGATGTATGTGGGAGCTATTTGTAGTATTATGAGAAATATAATTGTATTTTTAGTAATATATATGTATTATGAGAAATATAATTATATTTTTACTAATATATATGTGTTGGGACCAAGTAATCCAATCCATCCAATATGGTTTGGGAATTCTTAACATTATAGTAATGCTCCAAACTTTCTTATACCATAACAATTCAAGTAATAATGAAAATACTCCTAGTCACTATTTGTCATGAAACTACTGCAGGATATTAACACACTTGACCAGTTTCACTTACAAAGTTGTCAATTACAATTATTTATATAGTACTTCCATTCCCCAACTTGACATTCCATGCATTACCAACTTTTTTTTTTCAAATTAAAGAAGTCATCACAACAAGAGCTTAGTAATTTTTTCATAAAAAATACTAAAAAATAACAGAAAAAGATTAAATCGTTACCACCCCTAATTACTTACTGTACAAACTTGATAGAACCCATACAAAGTATAAAGCTCAATTACTTCTAGTTGTACTGTTCACGTAAGCAATTCCCTAATCGTTCCATGCATGCAAAAGAGAACCATGCAGAGACAACTTATCTAGTCACTTACCGTGGTTGACTTCCTTTGGCCGATGCGCGCACAAGCTGAACACGCGGAAGAGCAGAAAAGAGCTAGGGTTTTAGATTTCTGGTTTCCTGGGCTTATCGCATCCGCACGAACGCTATTTATTAACACGGACCAAAAACAACTTCCCCCTCTAATCTTCCGTAGACTCGGTTTAGGAAACTAACTTCTCTTTAAAATTTTAAAGCATCTTGTTTTTTTTTTTAAAAAAAAACTCGACCTGCGGGGGGAAGAATCCCCCGGGCATTGCTTAAGAAGAAGGTCTTCTCACGCAGACCGAGAAAACCCCCGAACCCCTGCTCTACCATTACACAGCGGCACCATCGCCCGACCTTGTGAGACTACCGGCGGATCCTTTGGATCAACGCCTTGGCGGGGCCTTAGACCTGTGCTTTGGTGTGGTAACAGGCGAGGGGATTTTTTTCCCCCAAACCTGAAATTCGCTCCCACTGGGAGTCGAACCCAGGACCTGGGGGTGCTACTCAAGCCTCTAACCATTGGGCTAGAGACCTTTTCGCAAAGCATCTTGTAACAAGCATCTTGTTTTTATATATCTCTTTTTCTCTAATTACGCGTAGGTCCTTTAGAGAGATATTTTTATAATATTACACTTTGTTTGCTTAGGCTATGGAGCACGTCTCGCATATCGGTACAGGTCCGGCGTCGGTGAGGGTGGGTCTGTGGGGGCAGATGAACCGAGACGCGTCGAGTGACTCTGCGTCACTACGTTAATCATAGGAAATAATAATTGCTAGAAATTCTAAGATTAATCGGAGAAAAAGAAAACATCTTGATCATCCAAGTTTTTATGTTGATACAATCTATGGCTTGGATCTAATACCAATTTATATGGTCCTACTACTATGTATATGTCCTCCTAATTAATAGTTTGTATTGGACTATATGTACAAAACATACGTAAAATAGCTGCGAATACTTATTCCGACTTGGCAAGGAACAAACGTTGTTGAGCTGGACACCTCAATAATCGTGGCAGCATAAGACAAGGCCATGCCTATGATTACCGAGTAAGGAAGACACAAGGGGGCAAGACTCTTCGGTACCTACAAATCAATATGGCAAAGCCTCCGAAGTTGCGTGCATATTTAGTTTATGTGGTCAGGCCATGCTTGGTGTTGCGCGGGGTGGTGCTCGCGGTTGAGTTTGGATTGTATTTGACATGTACTCATTTTTTATTCTGAGCCGTTATAATTTGGGTCTGTCAAATTAAGGGCTAGATATTTTGCTTTTTTGTAAGATTTCTAGCATATTTCTCTTTTTATAGCAATTCTAAAAGATTTGTTATTAACTTTTAGTAATAAATAGATAGATATGAGAAATACAGTTGTATTTTCAGTCATATATAAGTATTGGGTTTGGATAACAAATACAATACTATTTTTAGGGGTATTGTAATAGCTAGCCGTGCAATTGTGCGGGGAATTTAGCTAGTTTCTCTTGAAAAAAAGTTAAATTTCTGATTCCACGGAAATGATATATTTCTGGGTGGCACCTTTGTTTAGATGTAAGCGTATACCAGTACAGTGGCGTATGTCGTATAGATCAGGAGGAACCCATCATAACTAATAGCACGGAAGATATGTTCAGGGAACACTAGCTAAGCCTGAGCAGTACTGCGTTTAATTTGTATGTAAAACAATAGTAAATCTTGTAGAAAAGAAGCCTAAGCGCCCCCAATCAGCTGGCCATCCCGAGATATAGTGTGTCAAAGGAAGAACAGGATAAGATCGCGGTCACAATAAGAAAATAAAAGCCTTGACAGAACATCCGTCAATGGAATAACTTAGCAGCATTATTGTCCGTGTCTCTTCAATGATTCTTGCCACCAAGTACCAACCATATATAGTTCACAAGAGTTAACTCTTCTACAGGCCGAACTAGGATGAGCAATTAATGTATCATATGGGGATAAAATAATTTAGTTGATTTTGAGCTAACGACCTTCAAAGTTGCCTTGCCACGGTACTATGCTACGTTGGATGGCCAAGTTGTGATCTGATACTACTCCTAGCAGGTTGCTACAGCTCAGCTCCGGCCACCCCTCTTTCTTTATTAAATTAAGATAATGGCGCTCCACCTCTCTCTCCCTCTCTCTTTCTTTATTAAATTAAGATAAAGGCGCTTCACCCCTCTCTTTCTTTATTAAATTAAAATTTGGAATAATAATTAAATAAAAATTATCAAATTAAAAAAGGGTCCATGTCAAGTATAATCCAAATTAACTAAAATTAGGAGGAAATTAAAATGAAAATTAGCAACTTGATTTCCATATGAATTCCAAAGTAAATTTCCAACAAAATCTATCTATTACATACTAAAAGTCAATAACATGATTTTTATAGTTGCTAAGAAAAAAAGATAAATAAGCTAGAAATTCTCAAAAAATAAAACATCCATCCCTCAATTCAGTGTACCTAAAAAAATAGAAATAAGCTAGAAATTCTCAAAAAAGGAAAAAAAATCTGTTCCTTAATTCACTAGACCTTTAGTATGGTCTGTAAACGATTATGTCTTTGGTAAACAAGAAATCTTATAAAACAAGGTGGTAACAATAAATTCTAGATGAACCTAATAAATAAAAATAATACTAGATGGCCCGCACTAAAAGCCATGTACGAGAGGAAAAGAAGGATGTGGATGTGCAAAACAAAAACCTGAGTAAAAGCCATGCATAAGAAAAAAAGTAGCACTCAACAAGACAAGAAAAAGAAATGAAAAAAAAGACAAGACCTATTCTTACGTGCACGTTTCCCAACAACATGTGTTTTACAACTTTGAATTTTTTTTTGCTAGAACTGCCGTTGATTTCATGGATTCTAGTTAAAGTTGAACTATTTAACCATTGGGTGTTATCTATCATAAATAAAATCTTAGGTGTTATCTATTATACAATAAAAGTTTAGCATCTATCGAAGTGCATATGGAATTGATTTGCACCGTAATATGCATGCACGTATAGTTGGAAAACTCTTATATATATGAACTTAAAATGTGAGATGTTAGAGATAGAATTAAATTAAGACGATCCACGCATAGACACAAGCTTGCCTACAAAATCCATTGTAGTTTGTATTCTTTTAATTGTATTAATATGGATACAACTGTTATCTCTATTATTGGTGATGACGATTAAAAAATGTAAATAACAAGCATTGGGCATGTTTTTTTGCTTTAGCTTATGGCTGCGGCTTGTGTCTTTTAGGATGTTTGTGTGAGACAGTATAGAGTAACAGAAACTCATGTGCGATTTTAGTTGATATAAATGAAGTAGTTATAATGTGTACTACAATCAAGTTGTAGACTCCGCCTTCAAAAGACACTTCGTTTAAAAGCTAGTTACTATAGAAAATACAAAAAATAGCTTTTGAGAAGCTGAAAAGAAGATGTCCATTTCCTTTCAAAGATATAATCTACATTCTTTGTTTTAACATATACTACTATACATTAATATCACAAATGAAACCAATTCTACAAATATGAAAATTAAATCAAATTGATAAGGTTCTAAAAATTATAATATTTGAATTCTTTCATGTGATTTGTAACCCTTTATTTTTCGCATATAGTTCGTTTATTATCCATCACATATATACCGCTAAACCAATTAAATATGCTCTAAGAATGATGCCTACGCAGGTGCGTAGGCCATCGTGCTAGTTTTCCTAAAGTGTACATCTTTGAGTGGGTATAGAACCAAATTTTCAAAAAAAAAAAACATACACACTGACCAACTCCTCTAACTCTAAAAAACTTTTGCAATTTCGGGTACTTGTACACACCTAAAAAATACTGCCCCTAGCTTCATATACCCCACTAACTGACAATATTGTCAGTTATTTCTTCCCGCGAGGAGTTATGTGCTGGTATTGATTGCATCTCAAAATTATCTACATTACTATCAATGAAGTCCTTCCAAAGGGACCATCGCCTCATGGGGACTCTCTTTAAACAATGGGAAAACGATAAACTTGAGACTATTTTTATACTGCCACTCGTAAAAAAATTGCTGCCATATAACAAGAAGGTAATTAAGCTATGCATCTTGGTAAGCCATATAACAAGGTTGCTTTTAGTTGAGCTTGAGAGACATGACTGCCAGAAGAATCTCCTTTGCTTGGAGGTAGCTATATCAGGACCGACCGACAGCAAAAGACGAGTGCTACAGCTCAGCTCCACCTCTCTCTTTCTTTATTTGCTTTATCTTTTCTATGGGACCAACATTGATCGAGGAGAGTAGGAGACCGAGCCTTCCAATAGCCTAACTTTTCAGTTTATTTAAGCTGAAACCCACTTAAAAAGTATTGATTTTTAATTTTGGTTTATTTTGGATTTTTGGCCTTTTTTCTGTCTCTTTTTTCTTTTTATTCTTTTACATTGTCCAAGAGGTATCAGCAGCAGTAATGGTGTGGAATGCTTTCGGGGACTAGTAATTTATCGACGTCTAATCCTAAAACTTAACTTATAATCAGAAGAATTGAAGAAAATTCTTGTAAGAACACTTGAGTACAATCGTAACTCTAACACGAAAATGAAGGTAAAAAAATTAAGAAACCGTTATATCAACATAGACAATGCAACAAAACATGAAAAAAAAAAGCAAAAAAAAACTAAAGGGTCAAAATAAGCCATTGTTGTTGCTGTGAAATTCAACACACATGAAAATTAGTTCAAGAGGGCTAATCTGGTTGAATTACTTACAGTGATTTTACTAAAGCTAAGAGAACGTTGGCAGTGGAGTATGCTAAAGGTGATGGACTCGTTCAAGTCTCCTCGCCGATCACTATCGCTGCTCATCTATTCCCTCTCAATTTCACACTCGCTTAATTTCTCCCTTCGGTTGCATGTGAAGAGAACCGTCCACGTGCTTGTCTTCAAAATTATTAGCATGTCGGTGTCAGATTCCCGTCGTTTTCACCATTGATTTACATCCTCGGTTCACATGCCATGGGCCTAAACGAGTGGATGGACTCGAGTGGACTCGTTCAAGTCTCCTCGCTGATCACTGCCACTGCTCATCTATTCCCTCTCGATTTCACACTCGCTTAATTTCGCCCTTCGGTTGCATGTGAAGAGAACCGTGCATGTGCTTGTCTTCAGAATTATTGCCATGTCATGTCAGATTCCCGTCATTTTCCCCATTGATTTTCGTCCTCAGCTCACATGCCATAGGCCTAAACGAGTGGACGGACTTGAGTGGATGGATGGACTCGTTCAAGTCTCCTCGCCGATCACTGCCACTGCTCATCTATTCCCTCTCGATTTCACACTCGGTTAATTTCGCCCTTCGGTTGCATGTGAAGAGAACCATGCATGTGCTTGTCTTCAGAATTATTGGCATGTCAGTGTCAGATTGCCATCATTTTTGCCATTGATTTACATCATCGGTTCACATGCCATGGACCTAAACGAGTGGATGGATGGACTCGTTCAAGTCTCCTCGTCGATCACTGCCACTGCTCATCTATTCCTTCTCGATTTCACACTCGCTTAATTTCGCCCTTCGGTTGCATGTGAAGAGAACCGTGCATGTGCTTGTCTTCAGAATTATTGTATGTCGTGTCAGATTACCATCATTTTCGCCATTGATTTTCGTCCTCGATTCACATGCCATGGGCCTAAACGAGTGGACGGACTTGAGTGGATGGATGGACTCATTCAAGTCTCCTCGCTGATCACTGCCATTGCTCATCTATTCCCTCTCGATTTCACACTCGCTTAATTTCGCCCTTCGGTTGCATGTGAAGAGAACCGTGTATGTGCTTGTCTTCAGAATTATTGGCATGTCGGTGTCAGATTGCCATCATTTTTGCCATTGATTTACGTCATCGGTTCACATGCCACGGACCTAAACGAGTCGATAGACTTGAGTGGATGGATGGACTCGTTCAAGTCTCCTCACCGATCACTGCCACTGCTCATCTCTTCCCTCTCGATTTCACACTCGCTTAATTTCGCCCTTCGGTTGCATGTGAAGAGAACCGTGCATGTGCTTGTCTTCAGAATTATTGTCATGTCGTGTCAGATTCCCGTCATTTTCGCCATTAATTTTTGTCCTCGGTTCACACATGCCATGGGCCTAAACGAGTGGACGGACTTGAGTGGATGGATGGACTCGGTTCACATGCCACGGACCTAAACGAGTGGATGGACTCGAGTGGATGGATGGACTCGTTCAAGTCTCCTCGCCGATCACTGCCACTGCTCATCTATTCCCTCTCGATTTCACACTCGCTTAATTTCGCCCTTCGGTTGCATGTGAAGAGAACCATGCATGTGCTTGTCTTCAGAATTATTGTCATGTCGTGTCAGATTCCTATCATTTTTGCCATTGATTTTCGTCCTCGGTTCACATGCCATGGGCCTAAACAAGTGGATGGACTCGTTCAAGTCTCCTCGCCGATTATTGCCACTGCTCATGTCTTCCCTCTCGATTTCACACTCGCTTAATTTCGCCCTTCGGTTGCTTGTCTTCAGAATTATTGGCATGTCGGTGTCAGATTGCCATCATTTTTCCATTGATTTACATCCTCGATTCACATGCCATGGACCTAAATGAGTGGATGGATGGATTCGTTCAAGTCCCCTCGCTGATCACTGCCGTTGCTCATCTTGTCCCTCTCGATTTCACACTCGCTTAATTTCGCCCTTCGGTTGCATATGAAGAGAACCGTGCATGTGCTTGTCTTCAGAATTATTGTCATGTCGTGTTAGATTCCTATCATTTTTGCCATTGATTTTCATCCTCGGTTCACATGCCATGGGCCTAAACGAGTGGATGGACTCGAGTGGATGGATGGACTCGTTCAAGTCTCCTCGCCGATCACTGCCACTGCTCATCTCTTCCCTCTCGATTTCACACTCGCTTAATTTCGCCCTTCGGTTGCATGTGAAGAGAACCGTGCATGTGCTTGTCTTCAGAATTATTGGCATGTCAATGTCAGATTGCCATCATTTTTGCCATTGGTTTACGTCCTCGGTTCACATGCCATGGACCTAAATGAGTGGATGGACTCGTTCAAAAAATTATTTGGTATAATTAAATTGTAAAAATTAAAAATATGGGAAAACAATTATTTGGCATTGGTTCTACTTTCCACCTCTCCCCACAAACTGGCCAATGCCATGCTGCCACGTGGAAGGGGGACACGGAGGGGGACACAGAAGGGAACAGGGAAGCTTCATTCCACTGGCGTTGCTCATCTATTCTCTCACGATTTCACACTCGCTTAATTTTGCCCTTCGGTTGCATCTGAAGAGAACGGTGCATGTGCTTGTCTTCAGAATTATTAGCACATCGTTTTCGCCTTGATTGACGTCCTCGGTTCACATGCCATGGACATAACCGAAGGTACATCATTCAATATGCTCTCATGAGCTAGCTCGAATGAAGAAGCCTTGCTATTTGGGCCTGTTTTTTTTCTAAAGCTTATGGTTTTTGGTCTGTTCGTACGAAAGATTACAGAGTAACAGAAACTCACATGCGGTTTTTGTCGATATAAATGAAGTCGGTACAGTATGTACTACAATTAACTAGTAGACCCTATCTTAAAAAGATACTCTGTTTAAAAGTTAGTTACTGTAGAAAAGCCAAAAAGTAGAAGCTGAAAAGAACAGGCCCGATATCTAATGGGCTTGGTATACTTGCTACTCTACTCGTCTGATGCCGACTCCAGGTGGATGAGAGACGCCATGGAAGAGAAATCCATCGATATTGCAGTACACTAAATTTGGATAATATGCCGATCTTGTCGATGTAACTTGATGCTTTGATGCGGCTGTTAGCTTTTCTAAAATATTCAATTAAAAAATAAAAAACAGGAAACTAAAAAACAACTTTATACCTCTTATGTAAAGAAAAAAGAGAAAAAAAGACATGATAAGAAATCAACGTGTTCTAAACGGCATTTGGTTTTTACAAGCTGGAAGTTAGAAGCCATCGCAATTTAGAACAGGGCCTAAAAGCTAAATTAAGAGGGATAAATATAAATCAATGTGGAGGAAATGCCAGCACCCTTGGCTGAAAGGTGCAAGAGAAAAAGAGGTGCTTTACAGTCTCTTCAGTTCTAACAAAGCACACAATCATAAGTTGGACCTGCGAATTTCTTTGTCTTGAGGAGGTTTCTGGTGTTAAGACATCTTTCAAGAGTAACCAGATGAAGACCTTTTGTTTACACGTAACACAAGATTTCCACAACAAAAGAAATGGTCCAGGCACTGCATGTAGCTGACTAAAAAATTGTAAGCTTTCTTGGAAGAGTATTCAGAGCTCCCCAGATATAGTTCCAGTTAAAAAAGCCTGAAGTTAGAAGTTAAAAGCTGCGGCCCTGCTCGGTTGGGCTGAAAAGCTGTGACTTATGACTGAAAATGCATTGTAGCTGGCTGAAATTTTACTGTAGCTGAAGGTGGCTTATTTAGCGTAATTAAATTTTAAAAAATTTAAAAATAGAAAAAATATGTTATCTCATCTCGGACAACGCAAATGAATACATGAAAAAAAGAACCGGCATAAAAGCTAAAAAAATTAGAAAAAGACAAAATTTATGAATAGTAAAAAATAAGCCAGAAGCTGAAGCTGAAACGAGCGTCGATTGGAGCACAGCTTGAATAATGACTTAGTGCTTCAGTTTATCAAGAGATTTCGTAAAATCTAGCTTAAAAATAACAATTTCCTTTCTTCAGCGATGTCACATATGCAAGTATTAAAAGGTCCAAGACAATTCTGAATGGCCCTATTTTTATGGGAGCCACATTGGTTGTGATGCACAAGAGATACCATCATTGCAAATTATGTGCCAAAAGTTTGTTAAGAAGCTTCAAGGAGACATTCAACAGGGGAGATAGGTCTGAAATCATTGACCGGTGATTTTTTTTTTGGCACCAGAGAAGAATTTATTCTTGGAATGTTCCGATCCCAGTTAAAGAAAGCTTTCACATAACTTATAGAAATCATGTGCCACAATGCGCTACATTTTTTAAGAAAGAAGCAATCAAATCGATTAATAAATCTATTGATGCCTAAAGTTAAAAGATACTTGACAGACGCCATATTACAATTGTAACTAGACATCTAGTAGTCCGCACCTCTAGCAATTTATGGAGTTAAAGTCACATTTGACACTGTTTCGTATCGTACTTAAAAAATAGCTATATACGCACCGTATTTACAAAAACAAGAAGCATTAGTGTGTTAATTAACTGGACTAAAAACAAGAGGTATCAGCAGCAGTAATGGTGTGGAATGCTTTCGGGGACTAGTACTTTATCGGTGCCTAATCCTGAAATTTAACTTATAATCAGAAGAATCAAAGAAAATTCTCGTAAGAACACTTGAGTACAATCGTAACTCTAACACAAAAATGAAGGTAAAAAATTAAGAAACCGTTATATCATCATAGACAATGCAACAAAACATGGAAAAAAAGCAAAAAAACCAAAGGGTCAAAATAAGTCAAAATTAGAAGCCGATACGTGACAAGAGCTTTTGAATTAAATGAGCTAAAAGAAAAGATCAGAAGCTAAAGTCGATTGGACCGAAATTTTTACTGTGGAGCCAATTTACGTACCTCTTTTACTATTACACCTACTCGTACTGCCAGGTAGTATGGCCATAGTTGTTGCTGTGAAATTCAACACACATGAAAATTAGTTTAAGAGGGCAAATCTGGTTGGATTACTTACGGTGATTTTACTAAAGCTAAGAGCAGTGGCGGACCTAGGATTTTACCAAAGGGTATGCCGTACCAAAATTTTCATATGCAATTCGGTAAATAATTGTAAAATTTGCACCGTAAATCATATACAGGCACTAAATAATATGATAAGTTTTAAATTCAAGGATTAAGTTGGAAACTTGCACAAATTACAATATAAATAGTTCAAACACCATATGATTTTGGTTAACTGGTCCTATTCTTTTGAACTGTAGCTGATGTCTTTTGGTTACGGTTGATAGATTTTATTTATGATTCTCGAGATGACAGCGAACGATGAAGACACTGATACAAACAGTACATATGATTTTTAAGCTCAAAAAATTATTTAAAGAATCAGTTTATAAAAACTATCTACGAAAAATTAAAAGACAAAAGGTAGAAACGAAAAGCGAAAAAGAATCGAGCCATCCACTGGACAACCTCAGGCCTCCAACTAATAAAACAGCTCCTTAATCCCATTCCCAGCGCAGCACTCGTTTGCCGTTAACCAGACGACACCTCACGTCACGTCCCTCCCGGCCTCCTTCCCGTGGGCGTGCGCGGATAGGCCGGCCAGAGCCTGCTTCGACTCCCACGGCACGGGCGGTATCCAAAGAACAAGAAGCGGCGCGCAGGTGTCACCGACGAGGGGATGTTGGCGACTGCGTCCCGCCTCACCGCGCCGGCGTTGTCCGGCGTCCTCTCGCCTCCGCCTCCGCCTCCTCGTACCCTCTTCGCCGCCGTCAGATTAAGATGCTCTGGTTAGTGGTGGTAATGTTTGTGTGTTTTCTTTATGGGAAGCTGGTGATGGATGCCTGATGATTGTGCCTTCTTCTTGGCCTAGGTCGCAGGCTTCTTCTTGGCGTTCCTTTGTGTGGGTTTTCCACTGAGCTCCCGGGAATCGTCGACAGGTTTTCCGCCTTTAGCTTTTACACTGTTCTCGTCCGTTCTTTAGCATTTTGCTGTTGCAATTGTGTAACATTCCGAAAATTTAAAATTTGAAAATGTGAAACTCTTGAATTATTTTACAATATATTTTATTGGAACTTGGATTTTATGGTGCTTTTCTGAATTTGGTTGAGGTTCCAAAAATTGCAGAATTCATAAAAGACAAAGACAAATATTAATAATGCCCTAAAAGAAAATGTGCAAATAATAGAAAACTAAACTTATAAATACAAATATGAAAAGATGATCCAGTGTAAGGAGAGAGAAACCTGAGTTATAAATATAAAATCTCATTTTGAAAATAATGGCATAAATAGCAATAAAAGCGAATGAATAGAATACAAAACACATATACATACATATATATATGTATATACAAATTGTGCAAGAAAAAGTTTAGCAATATAGGAAATAAAAATATGCAAAATTAAATAAGCTAGCAAAATAACAATATATGAAATTATAAATAAATAAATAAATAAATATATGCACCTCCATGTGCACACATAAATAAAAAAATGAATCCGACCGGCCGAACGGTCCAGCCCATTTCTTCTCCTTTCCCCCGCTCCCTTTTCCCTGCGTGTGGGCCCTCCCTGTTTTCCACCATTTCTCTCTCTCCCTCCCGTTTCCTCCCTGGCCACTGGGCACAGCTCCGCGCGCCCTCCCTCTCTTTCCTCCTCCTTCCCCGTGCACCCACGCCACTTCTTTCCTCTACTGCGCTCAGCTTCTCTCCGCCCCCGTGGCAGCCATGCACTGCACCCTCCTACCGTCGCCCCCGGTTTTTCCCCCGCGCGGGCCCACGCTGACCCACGCCACGCCGCTGCGTCCCATCGCCCTGCCCGCGCCCTGTCTTCCACCGGCCAACCACCCGCATGCCTCCTCCCACCGGCCTACTCCCGCCGCTTATAAAATCCGGCCGAGACGATAGATTCATGGTGTGCGCCTGCTCCCCCTCTACCTCCCATCAAACTTAATTGAAGAATCTCATGCCGAGCTCGCCATATGGCCCTTCTTCCCCGAAACCGACCACTCCCGCCGCCGCCCGCGCCATTTCCTCCTCGGTTGGTCCCCCCCAATTCCTTGCTGGGGGAGCAACTTCTCGACGCCCCGAAGTCTTCCTTGCCACCGGCCGGAGCTGCCGTCCACCCCAGCTCGCCGACGGCGTGAGCCCTCCCGCGCCACCGCAGGCCAACTTCGCCAGCCCGCCACGGCCACCTTTCCCGCTCGGGCAACCTATGTGAGCTTCCTCCGACCTTGCCCTTGCTCATGCGCTCGCTGATTCCCCTTCTCCTCCACGCCGCCGCCCCGCTCCATCCCCGCCTCCGGCTGCTCAAGCCGCCACCAACCGCTCCCGACACCCCCACTGCCCGTGTAGACACCGCCAGGAGTTTCCTCGTACATGTGGGGACGCGTTTTTCAGGTCATCGGCGCCTCCCCGGCCAATCCCCTCCGGCGACGCCATTGGCCAAGCGCCGCCCAAGCCTCCCCTGCTTTTGCTCTGTTTTGCCCATGCCCGTGCATCGCCTTATCTATTTTGTCCCCCTCTCTTAGTCAAGAAACACCAGCCGTCCAGTTGTTCACCAGCGCCAGCCCTTGCACTCTCTTACCAAGAGGTCCCGAGTTCGATTCCGGAGATAGCACCTTTTGCCATTTCTTTTAATTTGATTTTTGCAGTCCATTTTAAGTAAGAAAAATTATAGAAAATTAGAGAATAATTTAGAGAAGCTAATAAATTTAATTAGGATATAAAATAATGTTACTTAAGAATTAATATTTGATTATTTGTTGTATGAGCAATTAATATAGCTTAAATATTTATTTGAGGTCTAATTACCAACTAAAGGCATTAATAAAGTATGGTTTTGTTTAATGACCAAATAAGGATCCTAATTAAAAATATATTCCAGTTAAAGTTGAGGAAAATGAGTAAATAATATGTTAACTATAAAAGTAGGGATTTAAATTAAGATTACCCTCAATAATAACTAACACATGTACACCAACAATTAACATGCCACCAATTAAATCTCAACGTTAGATTTAGTAAATAATAATGTCAAGCGTGATTGAATATAGTAAGCTACGACCCGTATAAAAAGATCCTAATTCAAATTAAACTAAGCCTAGTAATAACTGAGGATATATAAAATGTTAAGCCATAAAATGCTATAAAACATTCTGGAGCCATAAAGTGAGTGTGTTGGGTTATACCTTACTTGGTCATTCCAACTGGGAGTGGAGTATATCATTTAACTTTACACCCTTTATTCTTGTATGAAATATGTATGTTTGTTTCTCGTCAATTGAATTCAAATTAGCAAGCGGCCAACAGCAAGGCACAAACATTCTGGCAGTGGTGCTGTACCCCACTTAGTATATATGGTTTTGCAACACTAGGGGCTCTTGAATCGAATGCTCTGAGCTCCATGGAGACATGTGGTGCTGTAATATTTTGGTTGTCCACATCGACATTTGGTGGGCAGAGCAGGGCAACCTTGTGCTCAGAATGGCTATGTATGGATGCCCGATTTGATCTGATCAGGTGCCTCTCACGGTCAGACAAGTTGTTTCACTTGATATACATCTGTCAAACCGGGTGCAGGGTCGTTGCTGCAGCCTTGCAGTTGCAGCATGTCAGTTCTTTTTCTTCCCCCATCTAATTGGCTCTTGGTGCTGGTTGAACCGAGTTGTCTGTGGTGTTGGTTCCCGAAATCCAGGACAGAACAAGGAAAGGAGAAGAACTGTTTCTGTTACTATGACAGGACAGGTGTATGTTTCTGGCTGCAGAAATCTCAGTACCAGGACAGAACAAGGAAAGGAGAAGAACTGCCAATTTGCAGCCATTCCGGGCACAAGGCCCTGTATATGCTGCCTCAATTTGAATCATTTTTAGTCAGCAGGAGAAGCAGGAGATTTGTAGCTGTGTCTGCCTGTGGCTGGTGCCCTGAGACCTCATCTGAGGGCCTGTTCTTTTTAGCTACGGCTTGTGGCTTTTGGTTACGGTTTTTGGCTGTTTGTACGAGAGATTACAGAGTAACAGAAACTCATGTGTGGTTTTTGCCGATATAAATGAAGTCACTAAAGTATGTACTACAATTAAATAGTAGACTCTATCTGAAAAAATACTCTGTTTAAAAGCTAGTTACTATAAAAAAAAATCAAAAAGTAGCTTTTAGAAACTGAAAAGAACAGGATCTAAGTTTAGTTGTGCAGAAATGTCTCATGTCGTGGCAACATCCAACAGAACGGACGTACAAAAACGAGTACTAGTGTGTGTAACATTGCCTGCAGTTGGCCTAAGTCAAGTGTGTGTGAGGATGGAGGAGCAAATGCAGTATGCACCTGGACGAACGTGATGGACGCCGCAGCACCGCGACAAATTTTGGTCGTTCTTTTTCGATTTTTAGCTTCTATTTTTAATTTAAAGTCTACTTATTAATTATAGTATATTCTATACCGATTTTATATATATCGATAAACACTATATATAAATTTCAGTTACTATGTAATTTTTATATAAATAATCTAAAAACTACCAACCACAGTTAAAAGTCATAACTAAAAAAGGGAAAATTTGTTCAGTATCACTGAAAGGTCACTGCTTTCGGAAAATACCACCGAAAAAACCGGGCTTCGGAAATTACCACCAAAAGATTCACCTCGCTTCGGGATTTAGCACTCTGGACAAAAATGCCCTTACCCCTCCGCTCCTCCTCCTCCGCCGCTACCTCCCTGCCCCTCTCCCTCCCCTCACTCACCTTCCTCTCCTCCTGCGCCGCCCCGTCCGCCTCCCTCTTCCCCCACCTCTTCGCAGCCGGCCTCCCCGCCTCCTCCCTCCTCACGCCGCTCGCCTCCTCCCTCTTCGCGCACCCCATACTCGCCGCCATTGCCTACCTCCGCCTCCTCCTCCTCACCCCCACCTCCCTACGCCTCCTCCTCCTTCTTTCCCCGCTCGCCCATCGCTAGTTCGGTTGCACGCCCGCCCAGCGCCGTGAATCGCCTCCGCCACCGCCTCGCCATTCCGGCTCTCCGGCGAATCCCCGGCCAAGAAAACCACGTCATCCTGCGTCCCTGCTTCCCATCTACCCCCTATCCAATTTAATTGGATTTCCGTGCAACTAAGCTCGCGCAACGCTTTCTCCCCCGCGTCCGGCCGAAAACCGCCGCCGCCAGCGCCACCTCTTCCTCAGGCGATCTCCCCTCGATTCCTTGCACGGAGAGCATCACCTCGACGGCCCGAAGCTCCCCCAACCTATGCCCGGAGCTGCCTTCCGCCCCAGGCCGCCGGCGCCACGGACCTCCTCGCGCCGCCCCTAGTCCCCGTCGTCAGCCCACCTCGGCACACCTCCGGCCCGGCTAGCTGCATGGTGAGAATCCTAGTAACTTTTCTCCAGCTCGTGCTTCCCTACTTTCCTTCCTCCCTCGACGCCGGCGCCGCCGCACCATACCACCTACGCCCCCCGCCGCCGAGCCTCGCCGCCGGCCCACCTCGTCGCCGCCCCGACCACCGTGCCACCTCCCAGGGCTCCCTTCCCTCCCCCACAACCCGTTTTGCTAATCTCTGGCACCTCCCCGGCCGCTCCTCACTGGCAAGAAGGAGGCGGAGGTAGGCAACAATGGGGATGGGGTGAGGTGGGAGAAGAGGGAGGCGGACGGGGCGCGTAGGAGGAGAGGAAGGTGAGGGAGGGGAGGGAGAGGGGCAGGGAGGTGGCGGCGGAGGAGGAGGAGCGGAGGGGTAAGGGCATTTTTCTCCAGAGTGCTAAATCTCGAAGCGAGGTGAATTTTTTGGTGGTAATTTCTGGAGCCCGGTTTTTCATTGGTATTTTTCGAAAGCAGTGATCTTTCAAAAAAAAACAACAGACCCAAAAGTGCTGCTGCTGCTTCTCGTCGTCCTGACCACCGCGCCGCCGCTTCCTCGCCAAATTGACCACCGCGCCGGAGGAGGAGGAGATGAGCAATCTCCTGCTGCCTCCCACTACCCCACGCCCACCGCCTCTCTAGCTTTAGGGTTTCGCGTCCGCCCGCTGCCTTACCCACTCCTCAACTCCTCCGCTATGTCCCTGCCCCGAATCTAGGCCACGTTTACAAGGATGACGTGCTTTTGGGTTTCGCGTCCGCCCGCCGCCTTACCCACTCCTCAACTCCTCCGCTATGTCCATGCCACGAATCTAGGCCACAGTTTACAAGGATGACGTGCGCGCTTCTTGCGCCGCCGGACGACCACAACTCCACTCGGCTCGGCTTCCAACTCGATGGATCTGGCGCAGCGCAGGTATTTCCTCCCCTCCCACTTGTTTGGGGATTCCAAGTTTCGAGGGTTCCTGATTTCCTTAATATCTTGCTTCTGCTCTTGGGAATTCTGAAATGTGAACTTCGATTTGCGGATTCAATGTTCAGGTTCGCATTCTAGGGTTCCCAATTTCCTTAATATCTTGCTTCTGCTATTGGGAAATCTGAAATAGGAATTTCGATTAGGGATTCAATGTTTAGGTTCGGATTCTAGAGTTCCCAATTTCCTTAATAATCTTGCCTCTGCTATCGGAAATGAACAACTTGATCATTGCTGTTTTAGCAAAATATACTGTTAAAACTGCAGATACATAGTATTTTGGAATCATTTCAGCAAAAGATGAAGTCTGATTTTTTTTGTATATTTAATGAAGTTGGGGTCAGTAACTTGCTTGTATAACCAGGAATACTAGAGTACTAGTTCTTGCATCTCTTATCTTTCCAAAATCATGAGAGCGTTTTTATGTGTGCTTCCTGTATAGATGTTTGCTATTGGTATAAACACTAACACTAACATCTAGGAGTATATTTTAGAGGTTCGCTGTGGCATTTTGTGATCACTTTACTCATTGTTGATTAAGAGAAGATATGTTTAAGTTAAACCTAGACAAAATTGTCATGATCTAGACCCATGGTAGAGCAACATGATAAGTCTTCAAGTAGGATGTAAAAGTTAACATCAAGGAACAAGTATTGATCAAAGTTATTGAACTTTTCTCTTTTGTGTAAGCAGGAATCTTTTCTCCTGGTGATTTTTGCCTGCTGTAGTCATTTGAAGTATCCATTGCCCTTTTAGCTTATCATGGGCCAAATAATATCCCTACTTCTTAGCTCTAAGCCTTCCCTGTAATTCAAGTTTTCAATCCTCTCCAATATGTTTATCATTATTTATGTTCATTATGTTGAACCTTCTCTTGTTGCTACGGCAGTATTTATTTTTCAGTTTTAGCAACAAGATGATAATTGATACTGGGATTCTTGAACATGTTGTTATATTCGATAGTTGGCACTTGGTGAGATAAAAGATTTTGAGGTGTCGACTTTCAGTTTGAAAATGTATTTCACCTGCAGTTGGTTGGCATGTTGACTGCAGAGTTGAAGCTACAGGATTCCACGGCAATATTAAGGAATAAAAACCCTATTACGCCAGGAAGGAAGCGCGAGCGGAGAGAGCGCCCACGTCACCGTTTTTCCCTCCGTGCGATCGCTCCGTCCGCCGCGTGGCTGAAGAATCTTCGTACGGTCGGGGGAGCGGTTTTGCAAAAAAGGTCCCTCCGTTTTTCGAAATTACGTAAAGATCCTTTTTCCTCGCAAATAGGTCCCTGGCAGGTTTTTTTAAAGCGTTTTTTTGCAAAAGCAGCCCTCCACTTCACAAATTTTGTGTATTTTGCAGGATAGCGCCCCGCGTTTTCTAAATTACGTATGGGTCCTCGTTTAGTTACGTATAGGCCCTCGCTTTTTTACGGAAAACACCTTTTGCTTTTTCGAAAATACATATGCGCCCTCGATTTTTTTTAAAAAACTCCTCACGAATTATCGTCTCTTTTGCTTCGGTACACACGGTGGCTGGCGCGGCGTTGCGCCGCGCCTATGTGGCTAGTATATAATAGGGGAGCTGCTTTTCCACAACCTTCAGTCACAATGACATCATTCTCTTTCTAGCTTAGCATGAACAACTCCTGATTTATTTCTCTCCATTTTGTATGCATTTGGTATCAATAGTGACTCCAATAGTGCATTCATTACATCTAAATAGAGTACCAACATTTCTGCATGCAGACCTGAAAACGCACTCACAGATCCTGCAGATTGGGTAAAAATACTACATTTTGTATGCTCAGATCGATCACTCTTTTAGTTGTTAGATCAAAGAATTACTTTCAACGCCATGAAGCATGTCCTGAAACCAGAGCATGAGGTGCTGACTGCAGAGCGAAAGCCGAGCTTTTGGAGAACAGCATCGAGTGGTAGAGGACTTGCATGTATGTTGCCTCCAGCCCATTAATGACACTTCAGAGTTTGCCACTCCCTCTGTTATTTTCTAAATGGTGTTTTAACTTCATATGCACATATGAGAAAATGAACAAGAATACCGTCATACCCATATTAATTTGTCTCTTTTGGGGGGAGATATGCCTATGTTTTGCCTCAAAGACGTGGAACATCATTTATAAAAGAACAATAATCCATCTCTAAAATGTCATTTAGAAAAGAACGGAGGGAGTACTCCTAACGTGGTATTGCTGTCATAGAATTGTAGGCAAGTGAACTTTTCTAACTCATTGACCATCTTGTGTATTATTTATCAGTCAGCTGGTTAAAAAATAGGTACTCATGTTGAGAATGCTATCTTTTCCTTTTTTTGGTAGTAGAGGGCAATAACACGCACACGCGCATGCAAAATCTTATATCTTTATGTAGCAACAAACACAATCAAATTATCCAGTTGTACTGAAAGGCAAAGCACAAGACAACCAACTGTTGTATGTGAAAGTGAAACACTAGTTTTAAAAACGTTTATGGCTGTGTAATAATTCCACAAGCTAACTTTGAGCGCTACTCTGCATATGAAGGAAAATTTTCTTATTTTTCTCGTAACACCAACTACTTGGGCACACATGAGTTCACAATGCTTGTTTGCCGGTGGGTATTGAAAAAATTCAGGAGAAATTCAGTTCATACTGCGGCACTTCCAAGTTCCAACCTTCTTTCAATGTTGCATGTTATATTTTCTGAATGATCTAAAATAGGAAAACACAGCTATAGCTCTTCTCCATACTGAGCAACATAAACTGCTTAATCATATTCTTGTTAATTCTGCCACTAATCTTGATTGCAGCATATTTTTTTGGCTCTACTTTCATGTTTCATATCCTAGGTGGTAAAATGCCAAAGTGTATGTTTGCATATCTACTTTGTACATTGAGCCAGTGGCTTTTCTCAAACCTAACAACTGGAACTATATGTTTGCATCATTAATTAAACAGCAAAAAAAATTAATTTTAACTAAACATTTGCTCACTTCAAATTTTCTTGCTCACTGGAGCAGTGTTTCATAGTCCGTTCGGATCGTTCTCTCGCCAGTGGGCAAGAATTGATTTTTGACCGGTGGGAATCGGTTTAATCTCAGATGGTTTTGATATCCATATTTTGAATTCAAATTTCGAAATAAGCTGGTATTTACATTAAACAATATATCATATTGATTACGTATTCAATTCTTCTTTTGTTTTTGAAAAATTGACTTGGTTAATTTGGTTGGATGGCAGTAGTACTAAAGAAGAAAACGCAGCAGCAGATCACGGTGTTCCTTACCAGGTACTTGCATAAAGATTATTATCTCATAACATTTTAGTATTTTACAACAGCAATCACACAAATGTCTGACAGTCACAACCGAAATATAAAGGAGCCACAATTCAGAAGCAGTCTTGCTAGTAGGAAAAACAAGGGAAACCTTGATTACACAAGTAGCTGAGGTTTGAAGGGCCAAAAGCTTCCTTTATTCGTCAAATGAGAACAGAAAAATGGCAAGCCTTGAAGAATAATTAAGCTGTCTTCCTCCGGACGCACTGGTGCTTTGAGCAGATAAAAGGAGGATGATCCTCCATGTGTGATGTGTCCCTCCCCTCCCCTGTAAAACATTTTCCTACCAATGAGACATGAAGATACTAATTAAAGCAACATGCATGTGTGCGTAATCTAATCTCTACGACTACGCTAACGTAAGCAAGTAGAAGTCGAGTTGAGTGACTTACATCTCCAAATCAGCCATCAATCTCGGAGAGTATACCTCCACCGCATGCCACCAATTCTAGGACATTCACATAGCAATGTTAAGAACTCCTGGGTTATTTCGCCAAAGAATAGAGATTGGAGGGGCATGAGGAACTCGATGCCAGCTGGGACCTCCGTCATGTTTATGAGGTTGACTAGTTCTAATCTTTCCAGGCTCGCCATGGCACCTTGCTGTATCTCGAGGCAGTTCAGGTCAGGCAGGTCGTATAAATATAGATTCTTCAGCTTAGGAAACCACTCGGTGAGAAATGCCAGCTGCTCTCCGCTGTATGCTCTGGTGAAATCTAGCTCCGTCAGACTTGACAACCGAGAGAGGCACGGCAGGGGATCTTCTCTCAGCTGGGACCAATATAAATGCAGCGAGTACAAATTCTGCCCAGCCGTTTGGAAGAGAGGACACACCTCCAATGTCCCTTCCGCCAATCGTCCTCTCAACACAATTTCTTGAAGGCTAAGAGGGGGTGGGTTTAAACCATTTAACTGGAGAACCTCATCCTGATCACTTGTTGTAATGGATAAGAAGGACAAGAACTGCATCTGAACTAGAGACTTACACAGGCGATCACAGTAGATTCCCTTCACATTCCATATCCTGAAGCTTCTAAGTTGCCTCAGCTCCCCCAAGTGTCTAACAGACTCATCCTGCGCTTCCAACCCTTGTAGTGTCTGTAGGTCTGTCAAGTTCTCGAGGCCCTTGGGGATGCATACACCAATACCAGATCGAAAAATTCGCCCAGATTTATCAATCCATTTCTCAGCAAATAAGTGCCTCAGCTTCTTCAGTTTGGTGATCCCTCGTGGCAGCTCTTGTATGTTAGAGTCATAAAGGTCCAAAGTCAACAAGTTGGAGAGCTTCTCAATAGACTTCGGAAGGATGTTCACCTTTGTACCACGAAGATCCAAATGGCGGAGATTGAAAAGATCTCCAATAGCATCAGGAACCTTCTCAATGGGTAGCCCACGTAACTCGAGTACTGACATATATTTGCACTTCTCTGCTATGAGGGGCAGTAGAGTGGATGATGGCATAATGTTGTCCAACGCGATGACAGATCGAAGTCGGTGTGCACTCGAAGTTGATTCAGGAATACTGCCCTTCTTTAGTTTGTGTATTACCAGTCGACGTCCATCCTTCTCCTCGAGAGATTCACCCCCATATTTATCCTCCTCGTATGCAATGCCAAAGCATTCCCTCCGACACAAATCGACTGCCAACTCACGCACAATGTCATGCATCCGGAATGATTTTATCCTGCCAATGGAGTTCCTCCCAATAAGCTGCAGCATGTTTCTGTGAACCAACTCGTTGAGATAGCCTTCCGCCACTTCCTCAATTGTGCTTTGACCCCTCTTCTCGATGAACCCCTCTGCTATCCACAACCGTACAAGCTTTTTCCTTTGGAAAAGATAGTCCTCTGGGAACAAGCTGCAGTATAGGAAACAACTTTTCAAGTATGTAGGAAGATAGATGAAGCTCAAGAGCAGAACATTCCTTACGTGATCCAGTCTTGGATTATTATTTATCTCCCATCTGAGCTGGTGATTAATTCGTCTCCATTCCTCTACGGTCTTGTCACGCACAAATAAGAGATTGCATATAGAGACAATGGCAAGAGGTAAGCCTTCACAACTGCCCACTATTTGCTCTGACAAAGTCTGAAGTTCTGCAGGACACTCACCATTTGGAAAAGCCTTCTTACAAAAGAGTTCCCATGACTCATCCTCCGATAAGGGCTCTAGTGTTAGTTTCCTGTCTGGGAAAGCAAGGTGGGCTATGCCAGTAATCCTTGTCGTGATTATTATTCTGCTCCCCTTGAGATTTGAAATGAGTGCTGGAAATAAGTCAGTGTATGCTTCTGGAGTCCAAACATCATCCAATGTAACCAGGTACTTTTTCTGTTCCAAAAACATCTTCAGTGCCTCTTGCATGGCTACCATGTCCATGGTGGCGATGTTACTTGGAACACTCCGTTTGTCTCTATCACTCTGTTTGTCTTTGAAAAGCTCGACGATCAATCTTCTAAGGACATCTTCTCTGGTGTAAGTTTGAGAGATGGAGACCCATGCGTGGCAATCAAATTTCTCTCGTTCCTTCTTATAGACGGTTGCTGCTAGTGCCGTTTTCCCGAGCCCTCCCATCCCATGCAGAACTTTTACAGAGCGTGCCAACTCATCATCTCCCAGCCATTGTACAAGTGTTTGCTTGTTATATTCAATCCCAACAAGATCTTCTTCACCAAGGGAACGTGACATGCTTGCTAGATCATGGGACCTCTGCACAATGTAACTGGAGTTGGTGTTATCCCCATTGTTTATCATTGGAACCCATCGCTCTTTCATCTGGGAAAGGTGTATAAGTTTGGCCTCAATTTCCTTCACCATGGAAGCTATCCTGTTTAATGAAAGTAGAGCATTTGGTTGCTTGAACCCTTTCTTCAGGTAGAAGCAGCACCCGACATCATGTTCCGGACCAACAAGATAAAGATACTCATCCACCATGTCCTCGATCACGTATGCTACCTTGCGCACCTCCTCCAACCATCCTTCATACACTTGATTGTTGTGGTTTCGAATGTCCATTTGGCAGAGAAAATCATGCATCACACGAAGCTCCGTCATAATGCGACCCATTCTGCCCTGGAGCTCTGTCAGTTCCGTCACAAACTTTGCAAACTGAGCACCGGCTTCATTTCCCAGAGCGATGCCGATCTTTTTGATGACTAGAAGAATCACGGTCTCCGCCATTACTTTCTGAGATCTGACTAATTAATTTGTCAGTGTTGGGGACTTAGTTCATTCCATATTTTCCTCGATATCTATCATAGAATGACCATCTGCGAAATGAAGCAAGCAAAAGATGTATTAGTGCATTCCGCCAGTTGCATTTCCCAAAACACTTCAGCTCTCCTAACCCGATGGAAAGTTGAAATAACTGAATCCTCTCAGAGTAACCCCCTAAAACTCTTTTCCCATACTGCTAATCCATCTAACCCACATAATCAAACAAAACAATACTCAAGACAGGCAGGTTCATTAGTGTTTTAGGGGTAGCCCCCACCTAAACCCAGCCGGCCTGCTAAGGGATTATAAAGCCCAAAATGTGATGTGTGTAATGACATAAGCACCCCTGCGAGGGATACATGAGTGTAAGGATATACTTGTAAAATACGTCCCATGTGAATATATATATATATGGCTACCCTGGACATGGGGAAGGGGCAAGCCTTGTTCAACTATCATCTCCACTACCATACTCCCACTTTACTGTTTGGTCTATAACCACAACAGTTGGCGCTGTCCGTGGAGACAATTGAGCAAGCTCTGAGATCTGAAGAAGGATGGCACCCAAGAAAGCTTGTTCATCGGCATCAAAGAAGAAGAGGAGCACAACAGAGGTGCTCGTCAACGCCAGGGCTTCTGCATCGGCTGCTGGCGTGGATGGCAACGCCAGCGCTGCGACTACCGACGTCGACTCCACCGCTGGCGTGGCGGTCGGCACTGGTAGTACCGATTGGGTCATCGGGAGCAGTCACGCTGATGCCCGCGCTGGCACGGCCACTGCCCCCACACCCGGCGTGGGAGCGACAAGTGGCTCTGGCGGCAACGTCGGCCTCGTCGCTGACTCCGGAGTCCACCGCACTGGCGCGCCGAGCAGCTTCGGAGCGCAAGCCGTGGTCACCGCCAACCCGGCGGTGCGTGCCGGTGCTCAGGCCGGCGCAACCACGTTGACAGTGGAGAACGCCCTACTGATAGCCCTCAGCACGCTGCAACGGGAGCTGGCGGACCTCCGCGGAGCCGAGCGGGAGATACAAGAGGCTCGGAGCCAACAAATCCCGCCGACGGCAGTAGTGGAGCCTACGCCAGAGCGGGCGGACAGCCGTGACACCCCTACATCTAGTCGCGTCCCGCTTCGGCGCGTGGATCCGGAGTCCCCCCTCTCCGCGGGCCTGCAGCAGTCGGCGTGGTCGGAAGACTTCAAGTTCCCCACCACCATCGAGCCGTACAAAGGCGATACGGACCCCCGGGAGTTCGTGTGCGTGTACAAGACCACCATCGAAGCCACTAGCGGTGACGACTCCACCAAGGTGAAGGGTCTACCCCTCGTGTTGTAGGAAGTGGCGCTCTCTTGGTTCTTTACTATAGAGCCGAACTCCATCTACGCGTGGGAGGAAATCCGCGATTGCCTCTACAACAACTTCCAGGGAAATTATGTTGAGCACGTCGACGCGAACCAGCTCTTCGCTATCAAGCAAAAACCCTTAGAAAAGCTTCGGGATTACTTCAAGTGTTTCGCCAAGGTTCGCTACCCGGTCAAGGATGTCAACGAGACCACCATCATCAACGCGGCGATCCAAGGTCTTCGCCCTGGGCCGTTGGCCGAATAAAATGCACGCAAACCAATAAAGACAGAGGCCAAGCTCTTCGATAAAATGGAGGAGTATGCGAGGGCGGAGGAGGATGCGCGGCGACGCAAAGGTGACGACTCCGACACCAACCAGGCGGAGGACTTGCCGAAGGAGGGATCCTCCAAGGATGCCCCCAAACGCAAACAAGGATCCTTCAAGGACACCCCCAAGCACAAGCAAGACTCTTCCAAAGACACCAAGCGTAAGTAGGACCCGTCGAGTGACAAACCCAAGTGCAACCAGCGTAGATCCCAGAGAGCCCGCTACGTCTTCGACATTGAAGGCGGCTTTGAGGACAGCGCCCCCACCGGTCGACGACGAGGTCATAGGGGTCGGGGTCGCAGGCGCGGTCGGGGTCGGGATGACAGAACCTGCGCAGAGGAAGACCAATACTATGGCATGTGCTGCGAGGTGCATGGCTGTGGTGATCACCTCATGCTTACATGCACCGCCATCGCGATGCTTCGTCAGAGCGTCGCTAGGGATAGAGCCCTGGAAGCGGGGCCACCAGTGGTGGCCCACGTGCAGCAGCCCCAAGAGGGCCCCCTGCGGTCTGAGCCCCGAGAGGAGCCCGGCCACGGAACATAAATGTCATCTCCGGGGGCTCTTCGCTGGAGTTCTCCTCGGTGCGGCAACAGAAAGCCTATGCACGGAGGCTACACCAAGTGGCGGCGTACCCAGCGCAAGCATCGCCGGCATGGGTGTGGCATGACATCACCTTCACGCCTGCTGACGCCGAGGGCGTGGAATTTGCTCACCAAGATCCCCTGGTCATCCAGGCCGCCATCGCAGGTTGCGATGTCAAGCGCGTCCTGGTCAATGGAGGTAGCTCCGCTGACATTCTGTTCGCGGCGGCCTTCGACCAGATGGGGATCCCCCGGAGTCGCTTGGGCCCCTCGGGAATCCCACTACAGGGCTTTGGGGGCCAGCCGCTAAAGGCGTTGGGCCAGCTGTCATATAGAATTGAGTTTGGTAGATCAAAAACATGCTTGGATTGATCAACCCTGGTCTGGTAGACAAATTTGGGCAAAGTCCCATGTTAAAAGGCTCATGTCGACCCAATGATCCAAGGATCAGCTGTACAGCATTTGGCCATCGCAGTATATTCCTGGAAGATTCGTTACTTGGTAGTCCATTTGGCTGTGCTTAATGGCATCATGCAAAACGAACCTTGCTTGTCTCCTCAAGCTGATTCTTTTCTACTTATACTTATATGTTATAATTTATGCTATAGTGACTAACTTTCAAACGATATATTTTTTTAAAAGAGGAGTCAATAGGAATATTGTAGTAAAAAGAGTACTGAGTTCGGCTGTACTAGCAAAAATCACACACGACTATTTTTCTCTGTGTATTGTCTCTTACGAATAACTAGAATTCAAAATTTTAAGCCATAAATCACAGCCTAAAAAAACCCACCATATTTCTTGGATTGAATGTAGCTTCCGAATGTATTTTAATTCTCATAGGTTGTTTTGAATTGATATAAATCCTAGAAGCTTCACTTTCTGCTAAAAAGAATGTTTTAGCATTCGCTTCTCACATTCTCATAGGCATGTAGCGGGAAAAAAAGAAAGAGAGAAAAAGAAAGTACGTAGCTCACGTCTCGCCCACAACTGCAGCTACTCGAATGCTTCACCGCTACAAGAGGCTCGGAGCCAACAAATCCCGCCGACGGCAGTAGTGGAGCCTACACTAGAGCGGGCGGACAGCCGCGACACCCCTACATCTAGTCGTGTCCCGCTTCGGCGCGTGGATCCGGAGTCCCCCCCTCTCCGCGGGCCTGCAGCAGTCGGCGTGGTCGGAAGACTTCAAGTTCCCCACCACCATCGAGCCGTACAAAGGCGATACGGACCCCGGGAGTTCGTGTGCGTGTACAAGACCACCATCGAAGCCACTAGCGGTGACGACTCCACCAAGGTGAAGGGTCTACCCCTCGCGTTGTAGGGAGTGGCGCTCTCTTGGTTCTTTACCATAGAGCCGAACTCCATCTACGCGTGGGAGGAAATCCGCGATCGCCTCTACAACAACTTCTAGGGAAATTATGTTGAGCACGTCGACGCGAACCAGCTCTTCGCTATCAAGCAAAAACCCTTAGAAAAGCTTCGGGATTACTTCAAGTGTTTCGCCAAGGTTCGCTGCCAGGTCAAGGATGTCAACGAGACCACCATCATCAACGCGACGATCCAAGGTCTTCGCCCTGGGCCGTTGGCCGAATAAAATGCGCGCAAACCAATAAAGACGGAGGCCAAGCTCTTCGACAAAATGGAGGAGTATGCGAGGGCGGAGGAGGATGCGCGGCGACGCAAAGGTGACGACTCCGACACCAACCAGGCGGAGGACTCGCCGAAGGAGGGATCCTCCAAGGATGCCCCCAAGTCAAACAAGGATCCTTCAAGGACACCCCCAAGCACAAGCAAGACTCTTCCAAAGACACCAAGCGTAAGTAGGACCCGTCGAGTGACAAACCCAAGTGCAACCAGCGTAGATCCCAGAGAGCCCGCTACGTCTTCGACATTGAAGGCGGCTTTGAGGACAGCGCCCCCACCGGTCGACGACGAGGTCATAGGGGCCGGGGTTGCAGGCGCGGCCGGGGTCGGGATGACAGAACCTGCGCAGAGGAAGACCAATACTATGGCATGTGCTGCGAGGTGCATGGCTGTGGTGATCACCTCATGCTTACATGCACCGCCATCGCGATGCTTCGTCAGAGCGTCGCTAGGGATAGAGCCCTGGAAGCGGGGCCACCAGTGGTGGCCCACGTGCAGCATCCCCAAGAGGGCCCCCTGTAGATACAGGCCCCAGAGGGAGCCCAGCGCCGGATCATAAATGTCATCTCCGGGGGCTCTTCGCTGGAGTTCTCCTCGGTGCGGCAACAGAAAGCCTATGCACGGAGGCTACACCACGTGGCGGCGTACCCAGCGCAAGCATCGCCGGCGTGGGTGCGGCATGACATCACCTTCACGCCTGCTGACACCGAGGGCGTGGAATTTGCTCACCAAGATCCCCTGGTCATCCAGGCCGCCATCGCAGGTTGCGATGTCAAGCGCGTCCTGGTCAATGGAGGTAGCTCCGCTGACATTCTGTTCGCGGCGGCCTTTGACCAGATGGGGATCCCCCGGAGTCGCTTGGGCCCCTCGGGAATCCCACTACAGGGCTTCGGGGGTCAGCCGCTAAAGGCGTTGGGCCAGATACGCCTGCAAGTCTCCTTTGGCCAGGGCACCAACGCGAGGAGCAAAGACGTCACCTTCGACGTTGTCGACATCCCGTACCTGTACAATGCCATCCCAACCCTCAACTCCTTCGGAGCAGTCCCGTACCATGGCTTCCTGTGCATAAAGCTCCCGGGCCCACAAGGTATCATCACCACTTTCGGTGACGAGGACCTCGCCCGGTGCATAGAGCTTGGTGCTCGGGGCCCACACCGCAAGGTGCATGTCCTCACCGACAATCCAAAGGTAGACACGCCCTCCACCCAGGATGGACGCCTAAGCCCCGGCTGGATGGTGATGTCAGGAGGGTGCCTCTGCAAGCCGAAGGTCAATGTGTGTCCATCGGCGAAGGCCTTCCCCTGGAAGTTGAGCAGGATCTACTTCGGGTTCTCCGAGACAACGTGAACGTCTTCGCGTGGTCCCCAAATGACATAAAGGGCATCGACCGTGCCTTCCACGGTCAGGATCTTCAAGAGACCTCCGACAACCTCAGGCGAGCGGGCATCAAGCTCAACCCGGATAAGTACATCTTCAGCGTGCAAGCTGGGAAGCTCCTGGGCTTCTTTGTGTTCGGGCGTAGCATCCAGGCGAACCCCGACAAGGTCAATGCGATCCTCTCCACGGAGCCACCCAAGACGACGAGGGAGGTCCAGAGGCTTATTGGACACATGGCCGCGTTGAGTTGCTTCTTATCCAGGGCAACAGAATGGGTCCTGCCATTCTTCAAGACCCTCTATGGCTGCGACAGGTTCCATTGGGACGATGACTGTGCGAAGGCTTTTGACGACCTCAAGAAGCACCTCGCAAGCCTTCCTACATTGGTCGCCCCAGCACCAGAGGCTCCCCTCCTGCTTTACCTTGCCGCCACAGTAACAGCGGTCAACGCTGTCCTCGTCCTCGAGGAGGGTGCCCTTCAGCGGCCCATGTACTTCGTCTCCGAGGCCCTTCAGGGCGCCAAGATGTGGTACACCAAACTTGAGAAGTTGGCCTACGCGTTGGTCATGGCCTCGAGGAAGCTTCAGTACTATTTCCTAGCCCACCCAATCACTGTGTCGTCCTTGTTCCCTCTAGCGGAGATGCTGCACAACAAGGAGTCCACAGGGCATATCGGCAAGTGGGCCACAGAGCTTGCACCATTTTCCTCGACGTATGCCTCACGAATGGCAATAAAATCTCAAGTTCTCGTGGACTTTCTCGCTGAGTGGACTCCACCAGCTCAGCATGTGCAACAACTAGAGGACCCAGTGTGGACACTTAATACCGACGGGACTTACGGCGCTCCAGGCGCCGGGGTGGGTGCAGTGGTCACTACGCCCGAGGGGCACCGCCTGCTGTACTCGACGTGTCTCATGTTTTCGTGATGAACAACACGACTGAGTACGAGGCACTGCTCATCGCCCTTGCAAAGCTTAATGCCCTAGGCACCCAAAGGGTCCTTGTCCGCACCAACTCGCATCTAGTTGCGGGCCACATCGACAAATCCTACTAGGCCAAAGACCCTGAGCTGGCCAAGTATCTGGTGGCAGTAAGGGCGAAGTAGCACCATTTTCTGGGCGTCACGGTCAAGGCCATCCCTCAGGCGGATAATGAACAAGTTGACATCCTCGCCAAAGCCGCTAGCCAGTAGCTCCCCCTCCCTGAGGGAACGTTATATAAAGTCTTGCCCACACAGCCATCACCCAAGACAACCGCGACGCGGCCCTTGTCCATCAAACGACCCCCTCGAACTCTGGCGTTTGCAGCACCACGCTAGATCCTTCCAGGTGCTCGACGGTGTCCTCTACAAGAAGGGAGTCTGCGCCCCACTGTTATGTTGCCTCTCGCGTGACGAGGGTAAGCGCCTCCTCGCGGAGATTCACGCCGGGCTCTACGGCTCGCACATTGCGCCGAGGTCCTTGGTCGGCAAGGCAGGGCTTGTACTGGCCAACCGTTATTGTAGATGCACAAGATCTTGTGTGTCGGTGTCAAGGTTGCCAGTAGATGGGACGAGTCATCTGCAGACCTTCAGCAAGCCTGCAGCCCATCCCACCGGTGTGGCCGTTGGCACGATGGGGCATCAATGTCATTGGGCCACTCCCGTGTGCCCCTGGGGATCTTCGATTCATCGTAGTCGCCTTGGAATACTTCTCCAGGTGGCCCGACGCGATAGCATTGGCTAAGGTGACCTTCGCAGCCATGCATCATTTTCTATGGTAGAATGTCATCCGCTGCTTCGGAGTCCCGAGGGAGGTTACAGTCGACAATGGCTTGCAATTCGACTCCGCGCCGTTCAAGGCCTTCTGTGACCGCATGGGTGTCACACTTTGATACGCTTCCGTCAGACACCCGCAATCCAATGGAGCGGTCGAGTGGGCAAATGGGAACATCTTCGCTGGAATCAGGAAGCGCCTTGTCGGGTTGCTAAAGGGCAAGTGGCCAGATGAGCTCTATAGCGTGCTCTGGTCCCTTCGCATGACGGTGACACGTCCGATGGGGTTCACACCGTTCAAGCTCCTCTTCGGTGACGAAGCAGTCACGCCTGAAGAAATCAAGGTCGGTTCGAGGAGGGGCCTAGTCTAGGCCCTAATGGGAGAGCGTGAGCTGCCCCTCGATCTCCTTGACGGGGATTGAGTGAGCGCCACTCAACATGTTGGAAAGTATGCACGCCAAGTGGCACGTGCACACGATCGCAATGTATACTCACGCGAATTCCAACTGGGAGACCTCATCCTCAAAATGGCGCTTCACGCGGCGACGGTTGGCAAGCTAGAGTCCAAGTGGGAGGGCCCCTACATCGTCGCTGCGGCTTTACAGCGCGGAGCATATCGCCTCGCAACGTTGCAAGGGCAGACTCTCCGCCACACGTGGAATGTAGACAGGCTGCGGCGATATTATGTATGAGGCCGAAAGCATGCCCACAGCATGGTTGGCACCCTGCCCCTTGTAATCGCTCGCCCGCGCAAATGGGAGATTAATAAAATGCACTGTTTGCAAAATAGCTCTCATTCTATGTAAAGCCGCGTGGAGGCAAGCCTCCGCATGCACTCTACGGAGTATAAATAAGACACGCGGAGGCAAGCCTCTGCATGCACTCTACGGAGTATAAATAAGACGTGCGGAGGCAAGCCTCCGTGTGCACTCTACGGAGTATAAATAAGACGCGTGGAGGCGAGCCTCTGCGTGCACTCTACAGAGTAACTGTACGGAGTATAACTAAGATAGGCGGAGGCGAGCCTCCGCGTGCACTCTATGGAGTATAAACAAGACATGTGGAGGCAAGCCTCCACGTGCACTCTACGGAGTATAAATAAGATGCGCGGAGGCAAGGCCCCGCGTGCACTCTACGAAGTATAAATAAGATGCGCGGAGGCAAGCCCCCGCGTGCACTCTACGGAGTATAAATAAGACGCGTGGAGGTAAGCCTCTGCGTGCACTCTATGGAGTATAAATAAGACGTGCGGAGGCGAGCCTCCGCGTGTACTCTCTGGAGTATAAATAAGACGCACGGAGGCAAGCCTCCGTGTGCACTCTACGGAGTATAAATAAGACGCATAGCGTGCACTCTTCGAAGTATACATAAGAAATAAGACGCGCAGAGGCAAGCCTCTATGTGCACTCTAGAAAGTATAAATAAGCACAAAATCGTGTGGCCAGTCACTAGCTCCACTGCCACCACTTTGAAGGGTATGGGATGGAGCACTCGAGCACCTCCTTCAGCTAGTCGTCAGCTCCACTGCTGCACTTCGAAGGGTAGGGGACACAGCGCTCGAGCGTCTACTTTGGCTAGTCGCTAGCATCGCTGACGCCACTTCGAAGGGTAGGGGACGGAACGCTCGAGTGTCTACTTCGGCAAGTCGCCAGCTCTGCTGCCACGACTTCGAAGGGTAGGGGACAGAACGCTCGAGTGTCCACTTCCGCTAGTCGCCAGCTCCATTGCTGCCATTTCAAAGGGTAGGGGACGGAGCGCTCGAGCGTCTACATGGGTTAGTCGCCAGCTCCACTGCCGCCACTTTGAAGGGTAGGGGACAGAGCACTCGATCATCTACTTCGGCTAGTCGCCACTCCGCGGCCGCCATTTCGAAGGGTAGGGGACGGAATACTCGGCGTCTGCCCGGCTGGTCGCCCGACTCGCCGTCGCCACTTCAAAGGTAGGGATGGGCGCTCGGCGTTACTTTGGTTGGTGCCAGCTCCACCGCCGCCGCTGATGGGTAGGGGCGGGCGCTTGGCGTCTGCCGGCTAGTCGCGGCTCGCTGCCGCCACTTTGAAGGGTAGGGGACACAGCGCTCGAGCGCCACCACTTCGAAGGGCAGCGGATGGAGCGCTCGACCGTCTACTTCAGCAAGTCGCCAGGTCCGCTGCTGCCACTTTGAAGGGTAGGGGACGTAGTGCTTGAGCGACTACTTAGGCTAGTCGCCAGCTCCACTGCCGTCACTTCGAAGGGAAGGCGACGGAGGGCTTGAGCGTCTACTTTGGCTAGTCGTCAGCTCCGCTGCCGCCACTTCGAAGGGTAAGGAACGCAGCACTCGGGCGTCTACTCCAGCTAGTCGCCAGCATTACTGCCGCCACTTTGAAGGGTAAGGGATGCAGCGCTCAAGGGTCTACTTCGGCTAGTCGCCAGCTGCGCTGTCGCCACTTCGAAGGGTAGGGGACGGAGCGCTCAAGCGTCTACTTTGGCTAGTGGCCAGCTCTGCTGCCGCCACTTCGAAGGGTAGGGGACGGAGCGCTCGAGTGTCGGGCTAGTCGCCAGCTCCGCTGCCGCCACTTCGAAGGGTAGGGGACGGAGCGCTCAAGCGTCTACTTCGGCTAGTCGCCAGTTCTGCTATCGCCACTTTGAAGGGTAGGGGACGGAGCGCTCGAGCGTCTAGTTTGGCTAGTCGCCAGCTCCGTTAAGCGTCTACTTCGGCTAGTCACTAGCTCCGCTGCAGCCACTTGGATGGGTAGGGGACGCAACGCTCGAGCGTCAACTTTGGCTAGTCACAAGCTCTACTGCCGACACTTCGAAGGATAGGGGACGGAGTGCTCGAGCGACTACTTCGGCTAGTCACCAGCTCCGCTGCCGCCACTACGAAGGGTAGGCTACGCAACGCTCGAGCGACTACTTCGGCTAGTCACCAGCTCCGCTGCCGCCACTACAAAGGGTAGGGGATGTAGCGCTCGAGCGTCTACTTCAGCTAGTTGCAAGCTCCACTGCCGCCACTTTGAAGGGTAGGGGACAGAGCACTCGAGCGTCTGCTTCGGCTAGTCGCCAGCTCCGCTACCGCCACTTTGAAGGGTAGGGGATGGAGCACTCCAGTGTCTACTTGGGCTAGTCGCCAGCTCCGCTACCGCCACTTCGAAGGTAGGGGACGGAGCGCTCGAGGGTCTACTTCGGCTAGTCGCCAGCTCCGCTGCCACCACTTTAAAACGCGAGGGCGGGCGCTCGGCGTCTGCCGGCTGGTCGTTAGCTCGTTGCCGCCACTTGAAGTAGGGAATGGGCGCTCGGCGTCTGCCGGCTGGTCGCCACCTCATTGTCACCGCCGAGCGGGTAGGGGCGGGCGCTCGAGCATCTAATTCGGCTAGTCGCTAGCTCTGCTGCCACCACTTCGAACGGTAGTGGATGGGCGCTCGAGTCTCCCGGCTGGTCGCCGGCTCGTTGTCGCCGCCGAAGGGTAGGGGCGAGCGCTCGGCGTCTGCCGGCTGGTCGCCACCTCGCTGCAGCCGCCGATGGGTAGGGATGGGCGCTCGGCGTCTCCTTTGGCTGGTCGCCACTCGCGCGCCACCACTTGAAGGTAGGGATGGAGCACTTGATTGTCTACCGGCTGGTCGCCGGCTCACGCCGCCACTTCAAAGGTAGGGGACACGTCGGCGTCTGCGCCGACTAGTCGCCCGCTCGCTACGCCACTTTGAAGGGTAGTGGGCGGGCGCTGGCGTCTACTTGGGCTGGTCGCCGGCTCCGCCGCCACTTGAAGGGTTGGGGCGGGCGTTGGCGTCTACTTTGGCTGGTCGCTAGCTCCGCGCCCCACCGAAGGTAGGGGCGGGCGCTGAGTGTCTGCCGGCTAGTCACGGCTCGTGCCGCCACTTCAAGGGTAGGGGCGGTGCGCTCAGCGTCTGCCGGCTGGTGCCGCTCGCTGCCGCCACTCAAGGGTAGGGGATGGGCGCTCGGCGTCTATTTTGGCTGGTCGCCGCTCTGCTGCCGCCGCCGAATGGTAGGGGCGGGCGCTCGGCGTCTGCCGGCTGGTCGCGGCTCGCTACCGCCGCCGAAGGGTAGGGCCGAGCGCTCGGCGTTGCCGGCTGGTCGCGGCTCTGCTGGCGTCTCTGCGCGCTGGTCGCCAACTCTGCTGCCGCCACTTTGAAGGGTAGGGGACGCAGCGCTCGAGCAACTACTTCGGCTAGTCGCCAGCTCTGCTGAGCGTCTACTTCGGCTAGTCGCCAGCTCCGCTGCCGCCACTTTGAAGGGTAGGGGACGCAGCACTCGAGCGTCTACTTTGGCTAGTCGCCAACTCCGCTGCTGCCACTTTGAAGGGTAGGGGACGAAGTGCTCGAGTGTCTACTTCGGCTGGTCGCTAGCTCCGCTGCTGCCACTTCAAAGGGCAGGGGATGGAGCATGATCGTATCGCGTAATATGCGTGAGGATAAGTGCTATCACAGCGGACGACAAGTATGCTTAGTTACTTCGACTACAATTTTATTGCATCAATGAAATAATGTTTACAGAGACATTCGGTAATTACATGTGCGAAGAGCTAATGTCTACAAGTGGCTTCGAGTGCTTAAGGTCGCTATTCGTCTGGCTCCACCTTGATATACTCTCGCGCTGAAGTCTCACCTGCTGAAGTCTGGGCCTCCCAGAAGTTCAGGGAGTCTTCCGCCCACCCCCAATGCCGAAGACGCCGTCAAACCATGAGGTCTGAAACTAGCAACTGACCCCTATCAAGTATCTGCCCGGAGCAAAATAGTACGCGTCATCAAAACACTTAAGCCATTCTCATTTCATTCATAAAAAGGGGGGCCATATGGCACCATTTTACAAAGAGAAAGGATTCATCGCAACGCACGCCTACACCCTAAGACTCTGGCGTCACACCTGCGGGACCGCGCATGCTTCGGGTCGATGGCACCATCTTCGTTGCGCCGTGGAACTTCGTCAAGCCACTTGTCAAAGTCCCCCTCGCCGTGCAAAATCCGTCGCAGCGCTACCTTTGCTGTGGCCTCCGTGATGTAATCCCAGATTCTGTCGTGGAAGGCCCGAACGGTGCGGGGGACGGCGCACACAACGTCTGACATCACCCTGACTCTGCCTGGCATCTCCAGTCGAGGGTCGGCCAGTTCGCCCACGTGTGGGTAGCCTCGGTGGTGGATCAGGGCAAAGGCGAGGTGTGAAGTCATGAAGGAGCAATGGTTGCCGAAGGACTTGGCGGCATTGAGTGCGAGGCTGAAAGCTTCTCCGATTCACCGAAGCGTCCGTGACAGGTCCTCGGGACCAATGGTGCAAGGTGGCACGATGACGGAGAGGTCTTCGAGGGCGCCTTCCAGAGCCTCCATGGCGTCCCATGCCGCCACGGAGGCGTCGCCCAGAGTCTGGTCCTTCTCTCCAAGGGACACGGTGAGTCAGGCCTTCGCTTCCTCCAGTGCTATGATTTGCTGGAGCAAGCCGTCGCGCTCTTCGGTGGGCGTACGCTGTGCCTCCACCGCGAGTGCCTGGGCATCCGAGATTGCCTTTGTTCCCTCCGTCTCCAGGAACTGGACGCGGTCATCCTTGGCAGCGTGGGCCTCTTCGGCAACGCGAAGTCGGTCTTCTAGCGCTCCCCGCTCGTAAGAACGTACCCGCCTACAGGGCTCGAGCGAGGGCAAGGGTCTGCATAGCACAATCATTAGTAAAGTCCCAAATGACGGTGTTAATCATCAAAGTCGAGCACTTACCCTCATCTCCGAGGCCTCTGGTGTGCCTTCCAGGAGCTCCGAGCCACACGTCAGTAGCACCCATTGCTCCAAGTTGGCATCTGCACAGTCCGCGGCCCCCTGAGAAGCCCACAGCATCTCCAGCCGAGGGATAAAGTCCGTCAAGGTCGGTCGCGGGGCCTCCGTGATGGCGACTTCGAGGGCGACAGCTGTCAATGCCACATCTGGGGCGGGCGGACCGGAGACTTCACGGCCATCTCCATTGCTCGAACCTTGTCCACGACCGGGGGACCGTGTCTCGGCTGATCATAGACGACAGTGATAAGAAAACAAGTACAGGGAAGCCTCGCGAGGTCGCACGGACAAAGTTAGGCTTACCTTCGACATGAACCGGTGAGGTCAGTTGGGGTGTCTACTCATCCTCATAAGGAACCGCGGGAACACCAACGGCACTTGGGGCAACCAGCTCCTCCTCAGGCCTGGGGCCTTTATGTCGGAGTCAGACTCCGACATGCCCCCGGTCCCAATCGCCACAGCGAACACACCCTCTAGCTTGGAGGGCACTTGTGTCCGAGGCCGCTTCGCTCTCGGGGACCTGGGTGAAGATTCCTCGGCTTCGGCGACCGGCGCGGGCGAGGAAGCTTCGCCCTCCTGTTTGTCTGCGTCGCGCCCCTGGTCCTTGGTGCCACCTAAGGACTCCTCGCCCTGAGCCGTCTAGTCCACCTCCGCCTCCAGGTCCAAATTGGCATACTCCGCCAAGTCGGAGCCGGTGATCGTCGCACCCTCAGCTCCAGCAGGATTGATGGGAGGGGCGGCCGGCGGACTGGATACTACGGCGGTTAAAGCGAAGTGAAGTGAGTCCTACAGGTAAAGCGAAGCGAGGTTAAAAAAGAGAGAGAAGAGAAAAGCATGGCCGAAGAGCTTATGAGGATCAGAGGGCTTCGGCATCGAAGACACGGTCGGCCGGACACCATCGGGCCGGGTGGGATCGGGCTGAAGGTGCCACCGGCAGGAAAGCGGGGCCACTCCATACATGACAAGCTCTTCTACGAGGTCACACATGTTGAAGCGGAGGGTGATCCCCACGAGCCTCCGCACCCTCTGCTCGTTGTCGCCGTCGAGCTCCACGCTCGGTGAAGTGATGAACGACATTGGTCGCCATGTGCAGCGAAGGTTGCTGCTGCTCACCACGCGATGGTAGAACCACCGCCGCATCCAGTTGGATTCCCACTTCGCTCGGGTAGAGTTAGCGGGGATGATCTTCACGCACAACCACCTCAAACGAAGTTGATGCTGCCGAAGTTGGAGAACTCCCCTCCGTCGAGCTTCTTGGACTGATACCACGCATCGTGGAGGAAGGCAAACAGGGAGGCGCTGGGCCAAACCCCCTCTGTCTGCGTCGCCCAGCTGTAAATAGCCAGGCTAGCTATCGCATTCGGCGTCAGCTATGCCAACTCCAGTTCGTAGGTCTGCAGGACATCACCAAGGACCTTCACTAACGGGATATAGAGGCCAGCTTCAAAATAGGCGACGAAGACGATCGCCTCCGAGTGCGGCTCCGTCTCGTCATCAGCAGGAAGGTGAACCATGCTGCGGTCCGCCAGCTTACCCTCATGAAGGAGAGATCGGATCGTCTCCTCCATCACGAGGGTCTGCCCCAGCACGCTGGAGCAGGGGCCTTCCATCTTCTTTTCGACTGTCCACCGCTTGTTGGTCGGCGATGGATCGCGCCCCACCAGCGTGTAGTTCGTCTCCATCGCCAACGAGCTGCGCCGATTGGAGGAAGCACCACCACTGGGCCAGCGAGCGAGCTTTTCACAGCGAGCCATTCCCTCAGTGGGCATGTGAAGCGAACGACAGTGGTGGTGAACGGTGGCAACAAGCAAGATGAGAGCAGGGCGCAAGGGAGCAAAGAGCAGGCAGAAAGTGTGTGAGGAAGAACAGCGGCACGGCAACAAAGGGGGTATATAAAGCCCCCTCACCTCCCACGATCGGGAAGCGCAACTAGCGGAAGTCGAACCGTCTGCTTTCCCCACGATCGGGAAGCGTGACCAGCGGCAGCCCAAGCCGCCCGGTCATGTGTGCGCATATGCGCGCCCCGCCGCGCCCTGCCACGGTCGTGCGGCCGCTTGACAGCCCACGACGCACCAATCACGTCCTGCCACACGTCTCGCCCCCTCGAGAAGGTGTGCACGACCGCGGTCGTGCGGCCGCCTGACAGCCCACGACGTGCCAATCACGTCCCGCCATGCGTCTCGCCCCCTCAGGAAGGTGCGCATGACCATGGTTGTGCGGCCGCCTGACAGCCCACGACGCGCCAATCATGTCCCGCCATGCGTCTCGCCCCCTCGAGAGGGTGCGCACGACGACGGTCGTCCGGCCGCCTGACAGCTCACGGCGCATTAATCATGTCCCGCCACGCTCCTCGCCCCCTCGGGAAGGTGCGCACGACCGCGGTCGTGCAGCCACCTGACAGCCCACAGCGCGCCAATTGCGCCCAGCCACACGTCCCACCACCTCGGGAAGCAACGCATGACCGCGGTCATGCGGACGCCTGATGTTTTAGCAGCCGGCGCTATCCTCAGCGCCATTAAGACACCGTCGTCGGGCCGTGAGCCACCGGGCTGTACTTCGAATTCGAGTCCGCCGCACAAGTCCGGACTCGGCTTCGACCTAGCGTACGTGGGATGGGTCTGGACCCTGCTTCGACAACATGTCCGCAGGACGAGCCCGGCCTCGCCTCGACTTTGGCTCGGCGGGCCGGCTCCGCCAGGTACTTCGACTTCGTGACCGAAGGATGACTTCGGCAGCCAGTTCCACTCCGCGTCCGTGGCACGAAGTCGGGCCGTGCTGGCAAAACAATTTTCGCCCAGAATCACAGAAGGTCATAGGCTGCAGGGACGGAGGGGGCCAAATGACTCAGCGACATGGCTTCGACCTGTGAAGCCCTTCACCATGAGAGGCTCCTGTTGTAGGGGTGGCCCCCACCTAAACCCAGCCGGCCTGCTAAGGGATTGTAAAGCCCAAAATGTGATGTGTGTAATAACATAAGCACCCCTGTGAGGGATACATGAGTGTAAGGATATACTTGTAAAATACGTCCCATGTGAATATACATATGGCTACCTTGGACATGGGGAAGCGGCAAGCCTTGTTCAACTGTCATCTCCACTACTATACTCCCACTTTACTGTTTGGTCTGTAACCACAACAATTAGGATTCCAATGCACTTGGGCTGTTCTAAAGCCAACTGCAGCGAAGTCAATATTATTGTTAACTGACAGAACGAGTGCCTTCGACCAGGTAAAGAGAAGGCGGGGAATCTATCTCAACATATATACTAGCTCGCCAGACCTTGGTGAAACTACAGCCGTTACAGTCCTTTTTCCTGAAGAAGTCCTTATATGTTGTGCTCTTGGTGCTGGAAGAATTCCAAAAACTTATTAGTATACTGCTCTTTAACAACCAAAAAAGAAACAGGAGGAAAGGGTTGATAAATATGGCATCGATCGTTAAAGATGCAACGCACCTGCCTTCTAATGGCTTTGATCCGGCCAGATTCGATCTTGGTCTTGTGGTGTCCTCCTTGTGCGTATCTGAATCTGTAACCATCAAAACAGTTTCATGGCTTGATGAGTGGTGGATGCTAGTACTGTTGCTGTTGAAGCCATCAAGAACTGAAGAACCTGCAAGGCTGCAAGTCAGTGAAGCTTAGTCGTTGTGCGTGTAGGTTTTGATCATTGTCCAACATGATGCATTTTATTTGGAAGGACTGCGCCCGAATAGCCACTTCATTGCCTGAAAGTGCTGTGACGATTAAGACGTTCCACCTATTAAAGATCGGAAGGGATTTCCTCAAACAAAAAATCAAAAGGGAAAGGAAGGAATAACTTTGATAGAGCATCCATCAATGAAATATCAACGTGTTTCTGTCTACACCAGCAGGCACCAGCTGATTCTTATTGAGATTCTTTTTAGAGTTGATTTAGGATGAGCTCGGAGTAGAGATGACACAGCATAGGGAATAAACTCGGGACCACCTGAGTGTGACTTTGTGCTAGAATATTGTATTGGAAGGGGTAGCAACTGAGAGGCTCAGCGGGTGGAAAGGTAAATTGCTTTCGGTTGGGGGTCGATTGGTCTTAATAAACTCGGTGCTCTCTAGTTTACCGATGTTTATGATGTCTTTTTTTGAGATCCCAAGGGGAGTGTTAGAAAAAATCGATTGTTTCAGATCAAGATTTTATTGGCAAAGCGACCAACACAAGAGAAAATACAGACTAGCCAAATGGGAAATCTTGTGCCAACCGAAAATACAAGGGGGTTTAGGCATACAAAATTTGGACATTCAGAACAAATTCTTGTTGAGTAAATGGCTATTTAAATTGTTAAATGAGGATGGCATGTGGCAGGAACTTTTGCGGAATAAATACATAAAAGATAAGACACTAGGAAGCTGCGTTAAAAAACCAACAGATTCTCATTTTTGGAAAAGCTTGATGAATGTAAAAGACACCTTCATGGGTTTTGGGTCATTCAAAGTGAAAGACGGGTCGCAAATCCGATTCTGGTTTGACACTTGGTTGGTGAACAAACCACTAAAAGATAGATTTCCATCGTTGTTCAATATTGTACGAAGGAAACAAGACACTGTGGCTCAAATCCTTAGTTCATCCCCACTAAATATTTCATTCCGCCGTAATTTAGTGGGCACAAACCTAAGGGATTGGCACAGAATTGTTGCCTCTTTACAGGATGTGAACTTACGTGTAGAAAGGGATGTTTTTGTGTGGGCGTTACATTCATCAGGAGTTTTCTCTGTCAAATCCATGTATGCTGCGTTAATTAATAATGGAGTACGAGTGTCACAAGATATTTGGCAAATTAAGGTTCCTTCAAAAATAAAAATATTTTTGTGGTACCTTAAAAAGGGGGTGACTCTAACTAAGGATAACCTAGTTAGGCGTAATCGAGCAGTGACACGAAGTCTTTTACATCATTCTCTAGAAACTATTCAACACCTTTTTCGGACTGTTTTTATGCCAAGTTTTTGTGGCGAGCGGTACATTTACTGTTCGGACTAACACCGCCACAGAGTATAGATGACCTTTTTAATGGGTGGTCAAAGAAGGGTAATAAGAAACAACACGCATTGTTATTGACAGCAGCATCGGCACTTTGTTGGGCAGTTTGGATAACAAGAAACGAGGTGGTTTTTGACAAATGTAGACCAAAATCTTTTTTGCAGGTACTATTCAGGGGAACTCACGGCTCCGTCGATGGGCAAGGTTCTGTGGCGGGATGATCTACGGGATCACTTGGTCTTAGCTGGGCAACATCTTGAGTCGTCTGCTTTGCAATTCTTCGGTTCTAATGGATGGTTATCAACAAGATTTATTGGCTTTTCTTAGTCAAACCTTTACATACGTTTTGTTTATCCATGTGTTTGCTGTAAAGATGGAACTTTTACAGCTCGTTGTAATAATTGGCCTGATTCTATCTGTTGATAGATGAAGCCGGATTTTACTATCCATTATCTAAAAAAAAGCAACTGAGAGGGATTGATTAAGAATTATGTTTGTTGTTGCAGGTTGAAGTAGAAAATCTATGGTGACCAGGAAAGATAGAAGAGGCACGGTTCGGTTGGTTAGCTGGCATATGAGGGAAGATAAACTCAAGGTACGTCACCCATGGTACATCGGTATATGTGAACAAGATACTCTAATACCATGTAAACTAGTAGTAAGATAATTTGCTACATATATAATCAATGCTTGAGATAATATAGATATATATGTGAATGTATATATTTTTGAAAAATGTAACTAATTGAGAAAGAATAGGGGCATACAGCTATATGATACATGCTTGATGGAGAGTGGTTACATTTCTAAAAACCCATCAACTTATTATGCTGCTTGTTTTGCTTCTACCAAAGCTCATGTTTCTTTTCCTTACAGTATAACATGGATGCATACACTCCACGCACACCACACTCACACCACCTGCATACACACCCAACACACACACTTAGAATTCATCAAAGGCATCCATTGAACGCACAAACATGAGTGTACTCCAAAAATCGGTGGATACTAGTGCCAAGTCTACGGCTTGAACATTGCTAGGTTGGGTGCACACCCGCAAGCCTAGCCATTTGACCACAAGCTAGCTTCTCTCAAAGCTCATACTTCAATTTGTTTCTTAAGCTGGATTTTCATTTAAGCTTCTATTGTCATTTTTAATTTTTATGTTTTTAAAAATCTAAATTATTTATAATATAAGTAAATATATTCAGAAATATATAAGTTATAGCATTTAATCATAGATTTTAAAAGAAATCTAGTCATACAAACACGCAGGCCACCCTGTTAGTTGTGTTAACTGACAAGAACAAGTGCCATCAACCAGGTAAAGAGAAGACGGGGAATCTATCTCAATATACATACCAGCTCGCCAGACATTGGTGAAACTACAGCCGTTACAAATTAAGAAGCTCGCTGGCTCGTCCTTTTTGCTTGAGGAAGTCATGTCAAGTATAATTCAAATTAACTAAAATAACTAAAGTCCTTATTGTGCTCTTGGTGCTGGAAGAATTCCAAAAATTTATATAGCAAACTGCTCTTTAACAACCAAAAAAGAAACAGGAGGAAAGGGTTGATAAATATGGCATGTTAATGAGTTTAATCCAGCCAGATTCGATCTTGGACTTGTGGTGTCCTCCTTGTGCGTTTCTGAATGCTTGATGAGTGGTGGATGCTAGTCCTGTTGCTATTGAAGCCATCAAGAAGAACCAGCAATAAAGCTTAGTCGTGGTGCGTGTAGGTCTTGATCATTGTCCAACATGATGCATTATTTGAAAGGACTGCGCCCGAATTGTTCATGGACCCCACTGAAGGTGCTATATAGTGCTGTGACGAATAAGGCATTCCACCTATTAAAGATAGGAAGGGATTGCTTCGAACAAAATAGTTCGCAAGGGAAAGGAAGGAATAGCTTTGACAGAGCATCCATCAACGAAATGGCAACGTGTTTCTGTCTACACCAGCAGGCACCAGCTGATTCTTCACTTATTGAGATTCTTTTCAGAGTTGAGTTAGGATGAGCTCGGAGTAGAGACAACATAGTCACACAGTCATAAGGAACAAGGAGGACATCACCAACGCGGCCACCGGGGAGGTCGTCGCCGAGGGCAGGAACGCCATCTTCGGAAACATGACAAATTGAGTAGTACGTACGGTAGGTTGTTGAAGATTTGCGGCATCAACATTTGTGTTAGCATTTTGCCCTTCCATTTTTGTTTTTGCAAATTGACATTTATTTAGGTATTAATACTTCTTTGCAGTTTACATTTTGAAAAACTTAATATAGTGATAGTACGGCTCTGCAACAATAGAGTACCCCATAGGTTTTGCACAGCATGTATGCATGGATATGTCTAGTGTTTTCTCGTACCAATAAGGTTGGTAATAAGAATCAGCAATAGTCAACTTACAGGAGCAGTTTGCTGTGCTGATCAAGCCATTACTAATGTCAGAGCTCAACAGACTGAGACCAAAAGAGGCTGAGATTAACTGCTTCGAGGTTCAGTTGACGTATAGAACAGAACAGAGAGTTTTATCAGTTCATCACTGAGCATGCTGCTGATCCCGGTGCTGCAAAATGGGGGAAATGAAGTTCATCAGAAATTTTTAAACGAGAAATTCATTATAAATATGCCATTAACTTTAATTGAAGTTGTATAACATAGAGAAAGTACCAGAATGTGGGTTGAGATTGACCATGGCCACCGATCTAGAGGATCATAGGAAAAACAGAAATGAACACAACCGATCCATAAGAAACTTATGCTGCCTGCATCACTGCATGAGAAATGAGCATACGAGGATTAACGGAAGAGAAGAAACTGAAGGAGCAGAGTTGAACTATTTCTTGAGCTCAGCTTACCACAGCTAGTAGAAATGTAGAATGCCACACGCTGAAACAAAGCGACAGCAGGGGAATGGTTGAGAAGAGCACTTGCTGCTAATGCAGCCTCCTCTTATTGCATAGGATGGCATTGAGTCTCGTAACCATCCATCTATTATATACTAAAAGTCGATGTGGGGTGCTGGTGATGCCTGCCGGAGATGACCTAAAGTCTTTGTCACCTTATTAAAATATGTGAGCAGAGGTGCGGTTTCCGCTTCTTCTATCTATTATATACTAAAAGTCGATAACAATCATTTTATTTTAGAATTACCAAGAAAAAATATGCTAGAAATTATTAAAAATATATAGCGCTTAATTTGGTAGTTTCTAATTTTAAAGGTTTAAATTTGATAGTCGGCTTAGAAATATAACAGCTCTGATTAAAAAAGAATCAATGTCAAGTACAATCCAAATTAAGAAAAGAATTGGAATTACAAATAAAGAAAATTAGCAATTTGATTTCCATATGAATTCTAAACTAATATGCATAAATAACTAAAATTCACAATAATAATTAGATGAAAAATTAGCAAATTAAAAGAAATAGTTCATGTCAAGTGCAATCCAAATTAACCAAAATTTGGAATAAAAACGAAAAAATATGTCCCCCAATTCACTAGACCTTATTATGGTCAGTAAACAATTATCAATGGATGTCTTAAATAAAACAAGAAATCTTATAAGACAACGCTACCCACTATAAATTCTAGATGAACCCAATAAATAAAAAGAATACTAGATGATCCGCACTAAAAGCCATATATGAGATGAAAAGAAGAATGTGGACGTACAAAATAAATGAGTAAAAGCCATGCATAAGAAAAAAATATAAAAAGTGTCACTCAGCAAGAAAAGAAAAAAGAAACAAAAAAAGACAAGAAATATTCTAGTGCATGCTTCCAACAACACATGTTTCACAACTTTAAAATTTTTTTGCTAGAATCACCATTGATTTCATAGATTCTAATTAAAGTTGAACTATGTCAACCATTGGATGTTATCTATCATCTATGGAAGTACGTATGAAGTTGATTTGCATTGTAATATGCGTGCACGTATAGTTGGAGAATTCTTGTATGAACTTAAGATGTGAGATAGAATTAAACTCAGACGATGCACGCATAGACACAAACTTGCCTACAAAATCCATTATAGTTTGCATTCTTTTCAGTTATTTCTTTCCGCAAGGAGTTCGGTGCCGGTGTTGATTGCATCTCAAAGGGATCTACATTGCTGTCAATGAAGTTTAATAAATGGGTTTCCTTCCAAAGGGATCATCGCCTCATGGGGCTCTCTTTAAACAATGGGAAAACGATAAACTTGAGACTTTTTTTTTATACTGCCACTCGTAGAAAAAGTTGATGGCACTTGTTTAGTACGTTCCATCTCTTTAGTTGTCCAACAAGACATCAAACATAATCTCCAATACACATATTTAACCATTAATGTTTCTAATTATATTTAACCATTAATGTTTCTAATTATTGTAAGTGAGAATATAATGATACAACAGTATTTTTTAACAAATATATTAATATTGTTTTTATGTGGCAAATCTAATAATTTTGTGTAAACATTTTACTGCACTTATTCTAAAACAAATGTTAGATAAATGAACATAGAGAATAGATCCCTAAGATAGTATTGTACCCATTAAAGATGGAAATGATCATATTAAGGGGCGTTCATATTGTCTTTTATTGATGACTTTTGGCTATAGCTTATAGTTTTTGGCTGAAAATGAATAGTAATGGCTAAAAGACATGGCTTTCAGAAGGAGAGGGTGAGCGGTTAAAAAGTGAGGGAGAGATATGTGCGCTTGATGGGAGTGAGTAGAGTGGGGTACATGATGCGCCCGTGACCCCATGCCTTATTCTCAGAATGAGATGGTAGCGAGAGAAGTAGATAAACTGTTTCGAGAAGTCGAGTATTCATATTAATTTTGATTTTTTAAAATAGAAACTAGAAACATAAATTAATACAAATAGAGCCTAAGTTACCTGCCCTGAGGTCAAGTCTTGCATTCATATTGCTCACCTAACGATCACAATGATAAAGCTATGATAATGGCAAATACAACTTGCGCTTAAAGAGTGGTTTAGATTACAATTCGACGTGTCATCATCTTGTGTTTGTCTTTGATAAAGAGCTCGCCATCAACGACGATTAGATAGACTAGATTTTTTCACAAGACCAGACAAAGCTCGGTACAAGAGGAAAAGAAGAATTTGATGTGGACGTATAAAATAAATAAGTAAAACTATGTATAAGAAAAATAAAAGGTGGCACTTAGTGAGAAAAGAAAAGAGAAACAAAAAAAAGACAAACCTATTCTTACATGCACGCTTCTAACAATGTATGTTTTACAATTTTGAATTTTTTTCTAGAATTGCTATCGATTTGGTGGATTCTAATTAAAGTTAAACTATGTTAGGTATTGGGTGTTATCTGCATACAATAAAAGCTTATTTGAACTATATCAACAATGAAACTACACATTGATTTCAACTGGGATATGCATGCATATATAGTTGAGAAACTTTTGTATGAAATTAAGATGCGAGATAGTAGAGATAATATTGAACTCAGATGATCTATGCTTGCCTACAATATAATTTACTTTTTTTAATTGTATTAATATGGATACAATTGTTGCCTCTATTTTTTATGATGCCGATGGCAAATTATAAAGAGCAAGTATTTCTTCCTAAAGATATAATCTATATTTTTTATTTTAACATAATATTGTACATTAATATCATGGGTTAAACCAATTCTACAAACATAAAAATTAAATCGAATTAATAACATTCTAAAAATCTAATATTTGAATTCTTTCATGTGATCTGCAGCTCTTTATTTCCATATATTGTTTATTTATTATTCATCACATATATATCACTAAATTAATTAAACAATCTTTAAGAATGATGCCGCGCATGTAGACAGGCCACCGTGCTGGTTTAATTTAATTTCTGTTGCACGTCCTTTACTTCTCATCCCTTAGCTGTTATTTTGTTTTGTTCCGCTTAACCTCAGTCCTTCAAATGTGCATGAGAGATGTGTGTGAAAGAGAGTTTTTGATAGGACATTTCGATTGGTTCGATTACATAAGCATGAGCTAAAAAGATTAATCAATAGGTGAACTCGATCTTCATTAAATTTGGCTTTAATTTACATAAGAACTAGCTACTATCTCATGTTAGTATTTTAATTATTCTTAGGTTTGTATGGTAGACAATTAGCAAAAAAAAAGCGGTGCAGAGAAAGGCAGCAGACAACATTAAAAGTTTTGATTGGAAAGCAAAGAAAGAAATATCAAGAAAAAAATCATGCATACATGACCAAGCCAACAAACACATGCATGTATACAGACGTTGTCACGAAGCATTAGAAGGGATTGTTTCTCTTCAATTTGCATGGTACAGTGTGGGTCCCACTAGAATTACATCCAACATGTGCATGTCGCTTGATGATTTCTCGTGCTCGTTCGGATGCAGAGTCAAGCGCTGTTCAGACGTAGACTCCAAGTGCTGTTCGAATGTTTTTATTTTGTTGTGAGTCGGTCTTGGACATGACTTCCTTCGGCCGAACATTTACTAGCTAACTTTAAAAGACCTGTTGCATGCGTGAGTTACGAACAGACCACATAGAAAATTAATTTACTATTTTTTTCAGAGAGCTATACACTTGTTAAAAGTTAATTTACTATTTTTTTTTCAGAGAGTCATACGCTTGTTAAAAATTAATTTACTATTTTTTTCAGAGAGCCATACGCTTGTTCTTCCTAGGGTTTGGTATACGATTGCAATCTAGAGGGGAATTGGGCGTTCTTTCCTGTCATTCTTGTGATTTCTTGTGATTTACAGGAGCGATGACATATCTACTGGGTAGTCAAGTAGACGGGATCACGAGCGTGTGGTTGGGTGAATTCTTTTGTCGCAAGTTGCTGTTCTAACAGTGATTAGCGCCCATCGATTTGTCATATTACATATCCAAATTATCTTCATCGATCCTACGCCGTGAAGATCGGGCTATCCCTCCGCATTAGTTTTTGAGTGAGAGAGAAGCTTGTGATGCGTTTGATGCCATTATATTGTAGTCTAGTTTGTTCCCAGTGACTACTGTACTGTTTGAGAGAAGATGGAGCTGGTGAAAATCTAAAATCAACCGGTCCCTGTTGATGCCTGGATATCTGCAAGTCTTTGAAGTCACAGTTCATGGATTGGTGGCCCCGTCCAAAACAGGGCCTGTCCAAACTGGTTGTCTGCCTAAGATTAAGATTATTGACTCACTGACTGGTAGGTACCACCATAATGCTGAAAAATACAGACAGCCCCATGTTCTCCACCTGGTCTACTTTCCCTAAGCATCACCAAAAGCAACTGGCTAATAATAATGCCTGCCTCATTCCTTTGATTGGAGAAGCAAATCCACATGCACACCACAATATATATAGTTCAAGCACAACAGAGAATTGCAAGGTTCAAAAGATCAAAACGGCAATAATCCATGTATGAGAATTTAGGATGGGATAGGATGGAGATGACACCACATGAAGCAAAGTTAGAAACGGAACTGCTCCATCCAGCAGGCCCCTTCGGTAACGGCACCCTATTTGTTGCTAGTGCATGCGAACCTATTCGCTCATCCTCGTCAAAACTCTTCTAAGGTAGGCATCTTGGTAAACCACATAACATGGTTGTGGGTCCGCTTTTAGCTGAGCTTCAGACGCAAAGACTGCCCCCAGAATCTTAAAGGGTTTTTTTTTCTGCACCTTATGGCTTTTGACTATAATATATTGAGTTTCTTCTTTTTAGCTAGCTTTTAGAAGCTATTTTCCAACTTTTCTACAGTAACTAAATTTCAAACGGAGTGTTTTTTCAATATAGGGTCTACAAGTTAGTTATAGTATATACTGTAACGACTTTATTTAGATCGGTCGAAACCACACGCGAGTTATTTGTATCTCCATACTCTCTCTTACAAACAGCCAAAAGATATAAGCTGCAGTCATAAGCCAAAACTAAAAACCACAGACCTGTTAGTATAATATATCGTAATTGCTGAAAGAAGTTAATACCTAAAAGCTATTAAAAAGTCAAAAAGAATTAAAAAAAAGCCCTCTCCTTTGCTCGAAGGTAGCTTCTTATAGAAGCACCAAAGCTACAGCAGTTTCTTCAAAGAAATAAAAGTTCCACGAAAAAAAGTAGCACCTGAAATGTATTCAGATATATATACAAATTGGAAGCTATGCAACTCGCGTGGCCGACACATCTGGCCCTATAAACATCCAAAATTCCAAATGTAGCTTCCCAAGTAAAAAAATTCCGTTTTTGGCCCCTGTCTGAGCGCGCGATCGTCTGAGGCTGCCGCGTGTCCCGGTCGTGTGGTCCGGTACCGCACGACCACACTGTAGTTGGGTCGTGCGGTACCAGACCGCACGGCCACTCTGTTCTCCGCTCGACCGCACGATTAAAAATGGCGACCGCACGACCGAGCGCACGTTTCAATCCTCCGCCGCACGACCTGTATACTCTGGGTTGTTGATTCTCTGGTGAGTTACCTGCGTTTAGTTGAAGAGCTATATCACATGATACATATGTTTGTAGTTGTAACTAGAGAGTTTAAAACCTATGTACTTTTCTCTAACATGGTACTATAACCCTGTGAGATGAAACTAGAGAGTTGAAAACTGGGATACATACGATGTTCTAATATAAACAACTGCTGCTGTTTTGTAGTATCAAGTGAACTTTGCTAATAAATAAATCTGCAAATTGACTGTACTTTCGTAATTATCTCCTGCCACCAAACCTTGATGTTCTATTTAATTGATTGTTTAATTGCTGTACTTTCTTCAACAACCCAGAGTATACAGGTCGTGCGGCGGAGGATTGAAACGTGCGGTCGTCATTTTCAATCGTGCGGTCGGGAAGCTAGACGCGCGCTCGGGCGGGTGTCGCGCGGTCAGCGCAACGGATCGTGCGGTCGGGAGATCGATCGTGCGCTCGGACGACGAATCCCGCGGTCGGAGCGGAGCCACGCCCGATCGTGCGATCAGTACCGCACGACCGGCCCACGTGTCGGCGTCCGGTGATCTCGCGCTCAACAGGGGTCCAAAAGCGGAATAATTTTCGTTCGGGGGTCAAAACGGGAAATTTGTGTGCATAGGAGTCCAACAGTGTCCAAAATTCATGCAACTCAGCATAGCTGTACTGACAGCTAAGACTGTAAAAAAAACTCGAAGCTCGCGAGTTACTCAAGTTCGGCTCGTTCTAGGCTTGATTCGAGCTCGGTTCGAACTTTAAACGAGCCGAACTCGAGCTTAATCTCGAGCTCGCGAGCTTCACCGAGCCGAGCTCGAATAGTTCGTGAGCCCCGATTCGAGCTTAAATAGTAATACATATTAATTCTTATCGAGCTTACTCGAGCTAAACTCGAGTTCGAACTTTTCTTATTGTTGCAAATTAGTGTATGTTTGAATTATTTTCACTGTTATCGAGCTTACTAGACCCGAGTTCGAACTTAAAATTTTCTTATTATTGAAAAATAGTGCATAATAAATTGTTTTAATTGTTATCGAGCTTCAATGAGCCGAGCTCGAGCCCAGATCCAGGTTCGGACCCCAACTCGAGTTCGGCTCGAGTTTCTATCGAGCTCGAGCCTAGAAGGTCAAGCTCGCTCGAGCTCGGCTCGTTTACAGCCCTACTGACTGCAAAAGATGGGTGCTACAGCTCAGCTCCACCTCTCTCTTTATTTATTAATATTAAGGTAAAGGCGCTCCACCTCTCTCTTGCTTTATTTACTTTTATGTTTTCTTTATTTACTGTATCTTTTTCTTGTGGGACTCCGGTAACGGCACCCTATTTGTTGCTAGTGCGAACCTGTTCACATCCTAGTCAGAACACACAAGGTAAGTTTGTGGGTCTGCTTTTAGTTGAGCTTGAGACACAAAATAGTGCATAATAAATTGTTTTAATTGTTATCGAGCTTCAACGAGCTGAACTCGAGCCTGAGTCTAGGCTCGGACCCTAATAACTCAAATTCGGATCGAGCTTCTACCGAGCTTGAGCTTAGAAGGTCGAGTTCGGCTCGAGTTTCTATCGAGCTCGAACCTAGAAGGTCAAGCTCGTTCGAGCTCGGCTCATTTACAGCCCTACTGACAGCAAAAGATGGGTGCTACAGCTCAGCTCCACCTCTCTCTTTATTTATTAATATTAAGGTAAAGGCGCTCCACCTCTCTCTTGCTTTATTTACTTTTATGTTTTCTTTATTTACTGTATCTTTTTCTTGTGGGACTCCGGTAACGGCACCCTATTTGTTGCTAGTGCGAACCTGTTCACATCCTAGTCAGAACACACAAGGTAAGCTAGGCATCTTGTTAAACCATATAACAAGTTTCTGCTTTTTTCAGCGTCATTAACTCTGCTCGCAGCTTCTACACTGTACCCTTACCTTCGGCGCCATTGTCTCTTTCTTTATTAAAATAAGGTAAAGGCACTCCACCTCTCTCTTTCTTTATTTACATTATCTTTTTCTCAGAAAACACTAATAGCCATCACAGTGTAATTTTAGCCAGAAGCCGGATGCAGAAGCCCCTTGGAGTGTCGCCACGTGTTTCTCACTCAATCAGTTCACTTAAGGAAAAATTGACAACATGGGTAGATTCTTTTCATCTATAGCTAATGGTTTATGATTGTGATTGTTGGATTTAGGTCAGCATCGGAGTTGTTTAACTCATTTTTAGTAAATGGAACAGAATGCAGTTTCCTGTATATTATATATATGCTGTAGCAAGGCACGCACACAGCTGCCCAAACATAAGATGGCACGAGAACAACAAGCATGTGTGTTCATAAAATTTCAAAGTGATAAAAGAGCTCTTTTATAGTATGTTAAAATGAATATAGGTCGTTTAATCTTTATAATTCAATTATTCATATTAGTTAGAATTTAATTATACTACCATCTATATTACTAACAGTAAAATCTTTAAATGAGTAAAATAGTAAAGAAGGCAGTAAAATCTAAATGGGTAAAATAGCAAAGGACTGGCAAGCCGACTGTGGCCAATGGTTCAATTTGTATGGATTTGGTTTTGCTCATGTCACTGGCGTACCTGCTTAACGTCCTCCATCATCCGCGTTTTGTCGGCGTTGATGATCTTGTTGACGAAGTTCCCGAATAGGTACGAGTACCACGGCAGCGAGCCGCCGTTGACCATGGCTCCGACGCACCCGAGCAGGAGGAGCACAATGTCTAACGGCGTCGAGTACTTGAACAGGCCAGCGATGCTAATTAACGCGCTTCCCGACCCTCACCTCGATCTCGCCATCGTCCTCATCATCGAAATCGTAGTCGTCGCCGCCGTCTTTGTCTCCGTAGTACCTGCTCTGGTTGTAGATCGAGCTGGTCGTGGTTGTCGCGCGAGAAAGAGACCTCGCGGGAGATGGGGGTGTGCTCGCCGCGACCTCACCAGCGCCCTGTTCCTGGTGTCGTGGCCGCGGGCGGTGTAGATAGAGGCCGTGACGACGCTGTCGTCGTTGCTGGCGAAAGAAGTGTTCGGCACCACGACGAGCCCGGCTCGCGTTCGTCACGACGCTCTGCAGCTCCATCTGCTTGCCTCCGGGTCGACGCGCCGCTGACGACCGGACCTTGTTGACAAGTAGTATCCACCGGAACAGCGCCGGGCCACGCCGTCGAGCGCTGTCCGATCCCTCCGGGGCCCACGGCCCGACGGCCGCGCCGAGGCCGTCGGGCTGCGCCCAGTGGCAGATCCAGGAAAAATTTTTGGAGGGGCTGAAGTACCTTCAGCTCGACCTCAACCCCTTCTACATTATACATCAATGCTAAAAATTTATAGGGGGCTCCATGAGTCCGATAGCGGTAGGGGGGCTCGAGCTCCCCCACCACTAGATCCGCCCCTGGCTGCGCCCACGACGTGTCCGGCTGCCAGGAGACCGAGCTCTGGCACGACATGTCATCAACATCCCGGAGCCGTAGCCCGCCCGGGGGCCGGGGCAACCCCGCCAGCGAAGGAGGTGGAGTTGTCAGGGATAATAGCGTCACAAATCACCATAAAAAATCTGATAAAAAGGATAAGTTGCAAATGAAGAACCACATGAATGCCTGAACAAAAATATCAGAACCTTGAGATTTGAAGGGACAACATGCTCCCAACAAGTCACTGTATACTTTTTCTCGTTCCTTCATATGGACGGTTGCTGCTAGTGCCGTTTTCCCAAGCCCTTTCATGCCATGCAGAACTACTACAGAGCGTGCCAACTCATCATCTCGCAGCCACTGTACAATTGTTTGCTTGTTATCTTCAATCCCATCAAGATCTTCTTCACCAAGGGAACGTGAGATGTTTGCTAGATCATGGGACTTCTGCACAATGTAACGGGAGTTGGCAGTATCCCCATTGTTTGTCGTTGGAACCCATCGCTCTTTCGTCTCAGAGGTATATAAGGTTGACCTCTGTTTCCTTCACCATGGAAGCTATCCTGTTAAATGAACGCAGAGCTTTTGGTTTTTTTTATCGCTTTCTTCAGATAGAAGCGCCATCCGACGTCATGTTACCGATCATCATCTCCGCGCGCGGCCTCCATGGAGCCGCCTTTCCCGCCACCGTCGCAGCAGCGGGCGGGTGGTGGGGCGCCCCGCCGCCGCCGCCTACCCCTGCGTCATCCTCGCGGGCGATGCCGGCCAGGATCGCCGGCGTGGTATCCTTCTCCCTGACATTCACAACGGTGGCGGCGGCTGAGGCGAAGGCGAAGGAGCGGCCGCCGCTGGATCTGCTTCCGCAGAACGTGGTGCTATACCAGTACCAGGCGTGCCCACTTCTGCAACAAGGTCAGAGGTGAGGTGCGCTTGCTCCGTGCCATGCTCCAATCTGGCGTTTTGGATGCAATAGAAATTTCTAGATATATTTTCCTTCTGATCTTCTTGCACTTCAAAAAATTTAATCAGAGGTGGCTTCGCTTTTGTTAGCCGTATACGTGTATGGGACTGCACATGTATACGTACGTGTGCATGGAACTGTAGCTACATACGGCTACGTGCATGAGATTCATATGGAAACGGAATCACGCCAGCAGGCAAGGCAACGGACTCACGTCCCCGCTATACACGGCAACAACCTGTAATAGGATTCGAATAGGATTTGCTTTCTATCTCTTGTTTGTTTCCTTCCGGTTGTAACATATACGCTATATATTTGCCGGTATGGCTAATGAATCTCTATTGCGCGAAATCTTTCCGCTTTCAGCTTTCAATTTTAACGATTGTAGTGTGTTAGGTGTTGTTTTCTGGTTGGGAGCAAGATTGGTTCTAGCTCGATCGAATTAGACTTTAATAGCAGCTTCTAAGAGCAATTCCAAAAGATTAACCAAAAAAAGTATCTAAATTTAATGATTTAGCTATTCTCTAAAATGAATCTCACCTAAAAAAACTAGACTACTCCAACAGGCTATCTAAACTGGGACTCTCCATATTCAAACCTGCCACATCATCAGGACCTTTCGTCTTTTCGGATCCATCGCGAAGACCTCGTCGTCCGCTCGGCCAGGCTTTCTCATGTCGTCATGGCTGCTGGTTCCGGCTGCCGTAGACTCGTCCAGCCACGAGGATGCAAATCCACAAGGATGCGGACGACGATAGGGATCTGCGGTGCTTGGAACACGAGGATGGAGCAGCAGGGACATGATAGCGCTTGCAGGGGAGCGGCGCCGGGTGGAAGATGCGTGCGGGCAGCGGAAGAGGCCCTGCGAGCTGGCGGCGGAAGGAGCCCTGCAAGCCGGCGGCGGAAGCAGCAGAGGCGCGCAGAAGAAGAACTAGAGGGCGCGCGGTGGGTCGCAGCGCGGGAATGAAGCGCGCGCGGGAAGGAAACGCCGACCGCGCCAAGAGGCTGGATGGCGAGCGAGGCAGGCTATCCAAAAATAGAGAGCGAAGGAGGAGGGATGGAGAGCTACTAAATTTGGAGAGTCATTTACAGAGTCTATTGGAGACGTTTTTTCTCCAATAATAGCCAAATTTACCTTTAGAAAACGATTTAGCTCTCCTCTTGGAGTTGCTCTAAGGTTAAGAAGGAGATTTGAAGTCCTCATAGAAACTAAAGGACAGGCAATTGCCACGAGTTTGGAACACTAACATTTTTATTGGGATCTGATTGATCATCCTTATCCGAAATTAGCTGAGAGCGCAACTGTTACGATTATAGAAAATGTGAAAAGGAGTGATTGCTTCAGATAATACTTTGTCCAGGTCTTTTGGACATGAAATGTTGCATGGGACTTCTCAAAGGAAATCTACCATGAGGTTTGATAGTGTTGGAAATCCTCCTAAAACGGGAGGAAAGAGAGATGTTGCCTTGGGTTTAGTAGGAAAAACTCCTATAGACTTCCAATGCTTCGAAATTCCTTCAAAAACCTTAGATTCCTTGCATTCTTGCTGCACTATATTGTCATCACTAGGTGTAAATAGGATTTCAGAAGTTTTGGATTTTCTCTCTCTACTATTTAGAAGAACCAGTTGGTGGTTGGTACATTCTTTCATCCAAATAGAGTATTTGTATTCTGTGCTGAGATTTCTGTTAAGTAACATTTTAAGATTTGGTATGTGTTTAATTTCCTCTTATTGTCAGGTTGGACACAGGAGCTCCTGTGAGGATTAAATCATTTGGAGTTGAAGTTCGTAATGTAAGATGTTTAGATGTGGAAACTACGGCCACCAGAGTGGTGATCGGGAATGTCCCTTGAAGGATGTGATCATGCCTAATGAGGAGAGTCGGTTGAAAAAGGGATGATCCGCTTACAGCTATAATAGCACTGACTGATTCAAGTGAGGTTAGATTTTTCTCTTCAAAGTGAACTTGATGTTGCAATTTACGTAACAAGAACTTTCTGTTTCTGGACCGCGTTTCTAGACACGCCAGTGGGCATGAGCCATGAGGTGTCTCTATAAAATTGGGCTACGGCCCTGGTCAGAAATGATATGGCGTCGCCTACCCCCTCAAGGCCCATAGCCCATTTGCGTGTCCAGACAGATTGAGAAGCTCGACTAAACAGAATTGGGGGGAGAAGTCTTATGTTATATATGGTAATCGCCCCTCCTATAGTACCCGAATTCTATCTCGAACTTCCTATTTTTCAAATAAAAAAGCATTGTATTTTTATTTGAAAATCAAAATAGAGAAATAGGAGAAGAAATATGACAGAAAAAAAACCGAGAAAGGCCGAGAGATTGGCGGCGGCCTTGACCCAGACGGGACCGTGCACGCTGTTGAGGAGCCGTACACCCAATAGCCGATGAATATGACAGCATACAGGGGCAGCAGGCCAACGGTGAACTGGAACCACAGAGCCTTCTCCATGTTCTTCACCACAGGGGGCCGTACCGATGCCTGCACCACAGATCAGATCAACGTGCTTGTTAAAGATCGAGTTCATGACAAATATTGTCTTGCACAATCTGCTGACTCACTTGGATTTCTAGCAGCATTCCAGTGTTGTAAGCAAACACCAGGCTTGGAGCGGCACCTATCGTCTCAAAGATCCTGCTTGACTCATCTCCAGGAATACTGTAATCCCTGGAAGGTGTATGCATCCCTGCACAAATCGAATCGAATCTCAGTTTCATCTTCAGTGCTCCCATTCTTTAACATTGCATACCATTCTTTAAGCGACAGCACAAATGCTGTGACGCTGTAGATGAGGCTGAAAACTGTGAAGAATCCCAGCCAAATCCTGAGAGCTGACAGGTAAGGAATTCCGAATGCAAAGAGAGCACACACAAACCCAGATACTACTATGCAATAGGGTAGCTTCATAGCACCGTCATCCCTGAAGAGGACATATGTTGCCTGGATGTGCAAGATGGATCGATGAACACAAACAAATTAATAGGCTTGAATCCGAAACCTCCCAAGTTTCTGGTGGTTTTACTTGTCATGGAGTGAGTGATTGATTACTGAATAGCAAGAGAGAGTGAGCAATCACATCTCAGGTGAGAACGGACCAGCAGATAAATCAAAATATCACTGAATAAACAATCACATCTCATGTAACGTAAAGCAAATAGCACATTTTGTGCAGAAAGATATATTCGTTCAAACGCTTATGAGTTCCATACCAGGTCCTACCTCGATCAGCAAAATCTACTCGACCAGGTCCTCTACAAATTTCTGCTGTGCGCTTTGGATCAGCAAAATCTACTCGATCAAAACTGTCATACCATATATGAGTAGACCAATCGTGTCGCACTTGCTTCAAAACATGAAAATTACACCCTGTGTACCGTGTTGAACCCTGTGTAGCATGGTATTGCAATGGTAATTACATATGCCTAGCTATTTCTTTACTGTACTGTGGCTTATTATTTGGCAAAACAAAAATTTTGCCCACTAGTAATCTACAGCCATCAAAGGGGTTGTCGTGCGCCGACAAATTCCCCAAGCATTCCGTGAGTGTTGGTATGAGATTTGTTGAGCTTAACCACAATGTTGCTACACCTGACTAATCTCTTCGTACTTTTACCTTTTTTTTCTTCCGACCTTCGAATCTGCTCCTTTGTCTGCACCAATTGGTCATCCTTACCCGCACAAGAAAAATAGAGCCATAAATCAGATGGTCAGTATCGGAGTTGTTTAACTCGTTTTTAGTAGATGGAACAGAATGCAGTTCCTCCTGTAGATTATATATATGCTGTAAAAAGGCACGCACACAGCTGTCCAAACATATGTAAGATGACACAAGAAAAACAAGCACATGTGTTCATAAAATTTCAAGGTGATAAAAAAAGACGAGTTACGAACCACATGAATGCCCGAACAACAATATCACAACCTAACAGCAATCACACAAATGTCTGACAGTCACAACCGAAATATATAGGAGCCACAATTCAGAAGCAGTCTAGCTAGTAGGAAAAACAAGGGAAACCTTGATTACACAAGTAGCTGAGGTTTGAAGGGCCACAGTACTTGGCTTCCTTTATTCATCAAACAAGAACAGAAAAATGGCAAGCCTTTAAGAAGCAACTGCATGCAGACTTCCTCCAGACGCTCTGGCGCTTCGAGCAACTAAAACAACAGGACGATCCTCCACGCAAAACATTTTCCTGCCAATGAGACATGAAGATGCTAATTAAAGCAACGTGTGCGTAATCTAATACTCTCCAGTCTCTAAGACTACGATAGCATGAGCAAGTAGTAATCGAATAGTTGTTACTGGCAGTTGAGTGACTTACATCTACAAACCAGCCATCAATCTCGGAGATCATACCTCCACCGCATACCTTGAATTGTAGGACATTCACACAGCAACGTTAAGAAGTCAGGGGTGATTTCGTGGAAACCTAGATATTTTAGGGGCATGAGGAATTCAATGCCAGGTGGGACCTCCGTCATGCCTATGAGGTTGACTAGTGCACATCTTTCCAGGCTCGCCATGGCACCTTGCTGTATCTCAAGGCACTTCAGGTTAGGCATGTCTCTTAAGTGGAGGATCTTCAGCTTGGGAAACCACCCGGTGAGAAATGCTAGCTGCTCTCCGCTATATGCTCTGGTCAACCATAGATCTGTCAGACTTGACAACCGAGAGAGGCACGGCAGGGGGTCTTCTCTCAGCTGGGACCAAAATAGACCCAACCAAAAGAAATGGTGCCCAGCCGTTTGGAAGAGAGGACACTCCTCCAATCGTCCACCCAAACGTAGCTTTTCAAGGTTTGGAGGCAGGCGGATCAGACCATTCAACTGGAGAACCTCATTCTTATTACTTGTCGTAAGAGCTAAGTAGGACAAAAAACGCATCTGAACTAGAGACTCGTAGATGCGTTCACAGTAGATTCCCTTCACATTCCATATCCTCATGCTTCTCAGTTGCTTCAACTCCCCAAAATGTCTAACAGACTCATCCTGCGCTTCCAACGCTTGTAGTGTCTGTAGCTCTCTCAGGTTCTCGAGGCCCTTGGGGATGCATACACCAGTACCCCATCGAAAACTTCGCGCAGATGGATCAATCAATTTCTCAGTGAATAAGTGCCTAAGCTTCTTCAGTTTGGTGATTCCTTGTGGAAGCTCTTGTATGTCAGATCTAGCAAGGTCCAAAGTCAACAAATTCAAAAGCTTCTCAATAGATTTCGGAAGAAGCTTCACCTTTGAATCACGCAGACCCAAATGGCGAAGATTGAAGAGATCTCCAATAGCATCAGGAACCTTCTCGATGGGTAGACCACTTAACTCGAGTACTGTCATATACCTACACTTCTCCGCTATGAAGGGCAGTAGAGTGGATGATGGCATACTGCTGTCCAATGCGATGACAGATCGAAGCTGGTGTGCACTCGAAATTGACTCAGGAGTACAACCATTCTTTAGTTTGTGTATTACCAGTCAACGTCCATCCTTCTCCTCAAGAGATTCACCCCCATATTTATCCTCCTCGTATGCAACACCAAAGCATTCTCTCTGACACAAATGGACCGCCAACTCACGTACGACATCATGCATCCGGAATGATTTTATCCTGCCAAAGTGGTTCCTCTCAATAAGTTGTAGCATGTTTCTGTAAACCAACTCCTTAAGATAGTCTTCCGCCACTTCCTCAATTGTGCTTTGACCCCTCCTCTCGATGAACCCCTCTGCTATCCACCACCGTACAAGCTTCTTCCTTTGGAAAAGATAGTCCTCTGGGAACAAGCTGCAGTATAGAAAACAACTTTTCAAGCATGTGGGAAGGTAGATGAAGCTCAAGAGCAGAACATTCCTTATGTAATCCAGCCTTGGATTATTATTTATCTCCCAGCTGAGCTGATCATGTATTCGCTTCCATTCATGTACGGTCTTGTCACGCACAAACAAGAGACTGCCGATAGAGACAATTGCAAGAGGTAAGCCTTCACACCTGCCCACTATTTGCTCTGACAAAGTCTTAAGTTCTGCGGGACACTCATGATCTGGAAAAGCCTTCTTACAAAAGAGTTCCCATGAATCATTCTCTGATAAGGGCTCTAGCGTTAGTATCCTGTCTTGGAAAGCAAGGTGGGCTACGTCAGCAACCCGTGTCGTGATTATTATTCTGCTACCCTTGAGATTTGAAGTGAGTGCTCCAAACAAGTCAGTGTATGCTTCTGGAGTCCAAACATCATCCAATATAACTAGGTACTTTTTCTGTTCCAAGAACATCTTCAGTGTCTCTTGCATGGCTGCCATATCCATGGTGGCGAAGTTACTTGGAACACTCTGTTTGTCTCTGAAAAGCTCGACGATCAATCTTCTAAGGACATCTTCTCTCGTGTAAGTATGTGAGATGGAGACCCATGCATGGCAATCAAATTTCTCTCGCTCCTTCTTATAGATAGTTGCTGCTAGTGCCGTTTTCCCGAGCCCTCCCATGCCATGCAGAACTATTACCGAGCGTGCCAACTTATCATCTACCAGCCACTGTACAAGTGTGTGCTTGTTATCTTCAATCCCAACAAGATCTTCTTCACCAAGGGAACGTGAGATGCTTGCTAGATCATGGGACTTCTGCACAATGTAACTGGAGTTGGTAGTATCCCCATTGTTTATCGTCGGAACCCATCGCTCTTTCGTCTGGGAAAGATGTGCCAGGTTTTTCTCTGTTTCTTGCACCATGGAAGCTATCCTGTTTAATGGAAGCAGAAGTGTTTGCTTGTTGTCATCGGAACCCATCGCTCTTTTGATCCCTTTCTTCAGGAAGGAGCTCCATCCGACATCATGTTCCTGACCAACAAGATACAAGTAGTCGTCCACCATGTCCTCGATCACGTATGCTACCTTGCGCACCTCCACCAACCAGCCTTCATACACTTGATTGTTGCGGTTTCGAATGTCCATTTGACAAAGAAAATCATGCATCACGCGAAGCTCTGTCATAACGCGACCCATTCTGCCCTGGAGCTCTGTCAGTTGCGTCACATACTTTGCAAACTGAGCACCCGCTTGCTTTGTTGCTTCGTTTCCAAGAGCGATGCCGATCTTTTTGATGGCTAGGAGAATCACGGTCTCTGCCATTACGTTCTGGAACTGGCTATCTGTGAAATGAAGCAAGTGATGCATTAATGCTTTCTGCTACTAGCATACCCGTACGTATGAAGAAAAACAGATAGCTAGAGATGGATCACAACTAAGAAAATGGGAAGAATAGCCGGTCGACTGTGCCGTTGCCCCTTACGTCTTGTAATTTATATTACCCCTGCAGGAAATCAAAGGTCGGTCCGTTCTCTTTATCGCTTAAGTGATACATGATTTATTTCAACGTTGCCCTAAACTCTTGCAATTTTCATGCGTTTCTGAAAGATGAACCTAGTCCCAGGAGTTACGTGGCTGAGGTGGTTCCCCCACGATGAGGTGTCGGCACATCTAGGACTTTCAGTTTGAAAATGAATTTCACCTGCAGTTGGTTGGCATGTTGACTGCAGAGTTGAAGCTATAGGATTCTACGGCAATATTAAGGAATATATAATAGGGCAATATTGAGGAATATATATTAGGGCATTTTATGTGCATTTGGTATCAATAGTGACTCCAATAGTGCATTCATTATATCTAAATAGAGTACCAACATTTCTGCATGTTTTTCATGTAGACCTGAAAACGCACTCAGATCCTGCAGATTGGGTAAAAATACTACATTTTGTATGCTCAGATCAACCACTCTTTTAATTGTTAGATCACAGAATTACTTTCAACACCATGAAGCATGTCCTGAAACCAGAGCATGAGTTGCTGACTGCAGAGCGAAAGCCGAGCTTTTGGAGAACAGCATCGAGTGGTAGAGGACTTGCGTGTATGCTGCCTCTAGCCCATTAATGTCACTTTAGAGTTTCAATATGGATGCCATGTCGTTGGTCACATTCTGCAGATATCCAATTGTTTCTTCTAAGCATCGACGCAGTTTTCTTCCTTCGTGTCACATTCTGCCATAACTTCTGATAGGTTGTTTTGAGTCGCTAGTATCTTGGTATCAACTTTTGTGTTAGCATTTTGCCCTTCCTTTTTTTAGGAGAATTTTTGCCCTTCCATTTTTGTTTTTGCAAATTGACATTCATTTAGGTATTACTACATCTTTGCAGTTTACATTTTGAAAAACTTAATATAGTGATAGTACGGATCTGCAACAATAGAGTACCCCATAGGTTTTGCACAGCATGTATGCAGGTAGATGTCTAATGTATTGTCGTACCAATAAGGTTGACAATAAGAATCAGCAATAGTCAACTTACAGAAGCAGTTTGCTGTGCTGATCAAGCCGTTACTAATGTCAGAGCTCAACAGACTGAGACCAAAAGAGGCTGAGATTAACTGCTTCGAGGTGCAGTTGACGTATAGAACAGCACAGAGAGTTTCATCAGTTCATCACTGAGCATGCTGCTGATCCTGGTGCTGCAAAATGGGGGAAATGAAGTTCATCAGAAAATTTTAAACGAGAAATTCGTTATAAATATGCCATTACTTTAATTGAAGTTGTGGAACATAGAGAAAGTACCAGAATGTGGGTTGAGATTGACCATGGCCACCGATCTAGAGGATCATAGGAAAAACAGAAATGAACACAACTGATCCATAAGAAACTTGTGCTGCCTGCATCACTGCATGAGAAATGAGCATACGAGGATTAACGGAAGAGAAGAAACTGAAGGAGCAGAGTTGAACTATTTCTTGAGCTCAGCTTACCACAGCTAGTAGAAATGTAGAATGCCACACGCTGAAACAAAGCAACAGCAGGGGAATGGTTGAGAAGAGCACTTGCTGCTAATGCAGCCTCCTCTTATTGCATAGGATGGCATTGAGTCTCGTAACCATCCCATCATTACCACTCATGTGGGGTGCTGGTGGTGTCTGCAGGCGATGACTAAAGTCTTTGTCACCTTATTAAGGTCTGTGAGCAGAGGTGCGGTTACCGCATATTTTAGAATTACCAAGAAAAATATGCTAGAAATTATTAAAAATATATAGCCCTTAATTTGATAGGTCCTACTTTTAAAGGCTTAGATTTGACAGTTGATGTAGAAATATAACGGCTCTGATTAAAGAAAGAATACATGTCCAGTATAATCTAAATTAAGAAAAAAATCATAATTAAAAATAAATAAAATTAGTAATTTGATTTCCATACAACTTCCAAACTAACATGCATAAATAACTAAAATTCACAATAATAATTAAATAATAATTAACAAATTAAAAGAAATAGTTCATGTTATGTGCAATCCAAATTAACCAAAATTTGGAATAAAAAATAAAATAAAATTAGCAATTTTATTTCTACATGAATTTCAAAGTAAACCCCTAAAAAATAAATCCATAATAATAACTAAAATAAAATAGAAATTAGTTTTTTATACGAATTTTAGCATAGAACTAAAAAGAAATGTATGGCAAGTGAATCCAAAATCATTAAAATTTAGAATAAAAATTAAAGGATAATTAGATGTTTGATTTATAAAAGAATTTGAAACCTAAATTCAAAAAATATTAAAATTTATAAAACTATACTAATTAGATACTCTAAGAAAGCTTTCATATTAACCAGAAAGATCTAGTCATCTACCTAGGAGGTCCAAGTTAGAATAACTCATATTAAAAAAAAGAGTCCCATGTGAAATATAATCGAAATTAGATAAAATTCAGAATAAAAAAAAGAAAATTAGTAATTTAATTTCAATATGACATCTAAAGTAACATATGTAAATAATTAAAATTTATAATAATAATAATTAAATAAAAATTAGCAAATTAAAAAGGGTCCATGTCAAGAACAATCCAAATTAAATAAAATTCAGAGGAAAAAAATGAAAATTGCAATTTGATTTCCATAAAATTCCAAAGTAAATTCCCAATAAAATAAAATCTATCTATTACATACTTAAAGTCAATGACATGACTTTTACAATTGATAAGAAAAAGAGAAATAAGCTAGAAATGCTCAAAAAATAAAAATCCATCCCTTGAATCAATGGACCTAAAAAAAGAAATAAACTAGAAATTCTTAGAAAAAAATCTGTCCCTCAATTCGTTGGATCTTATTATGGTCAGTAAATAATTGTCAATGGATGTTTTAAATAAAACAAGAAATCTTATATGACAAGGTTACCCGCTATAAATTCTAGATGAATCCAATAAATGAAAAGAATACTAGATGACCCGCATTAAAAGCCATATACGAGAGAAAAAGAAGGATGTGGACGTACAAAATAAATGAGTAAAAGCTATGCATGAGAAAAATATAAAAAGTGGAACTCATTAGTTGAGACTATTTCTATACTGCCACTTGTAGAAAACGACAAACTTGAGACTATTTCTATACTGCCACTTGTAGAAAAAATTGCTGCCACTTGTTGTTTAGTACGTTCCATCTCTTTAGTTGCCCAACAAGATATCAATCAACATAGTCTCCAATATACATATTTAACCATTACTATTCCTAATTATTGTAAGAATATAATGATACGACAATATTTTTGATACAAATATATTAATATTATTTTTATGTGACAAATTTAATAATTTTCTGTAAACATTTTACTGCACTTATTCTAAAACAAATGTTATATAAATGAACGCAGAGAATAGCTCCCTAAGATAGTATTGTACCCATTAAAGATGGAAATGATCATATTAGGAGACGTTTATATTATTTTTTGCTGGTGGTTTTTGGCTGTAGTTTATAAATTTTAACTGAAAATGAATAGTAATGGTTGAAATTCGTGGTTTTTAGAAGAGGGGGTGAGCGGTAGAAAAGTGAGGAAGAGATGAGCTGGTAAAAAAATCAACCGGTCCCTGCTGACGCCTGGATATCCGCGTCTTCGAAGTCACAGTTATAGGTACTGTTTGCTGCAATCCTCGACGGTGAGCTTTGCTACTGGTCGACACGTGTACAGCACCCTTTGTTGCTAGTGCGAACCTATCGACTCCTCCATGACAGAAGGTAAGCTAGGCATATTGTTAAACCATATATAAACAGTTTGTGGGTCTGCTTTTAGTTCAGCTTGAGACACAAGAATGCCTTAATCTTTTAAGCCCCTCACTAACTGGTAGGTCCCACCATAATGATGAAAAATTCTCCACTTTGGTCTACTTTCCCTAAGTGCGTCCGCAATGATAATAGCTAGTACTAGCTATATAGTCAGCTGACGTGGAGGTGAGAGACAAAAGCAAAGACTATTTTATACTGTTGGACCCACATGCTCCTCTCTCATGTTCTTGGACTACGTGAAATAGATCAGCTATTTGCTCGTCGCTAGTGACTACTCTCTCTCCTACTTTTTCCTTGCCACATCAGATCTAGCTAACTAAATAGCCAGCTGTTGGAGACGTCCTAAGCATCACAAAAAGCAAGTAGCTAATTCACGCCTGTGCTCCTTTTTTTGCTTCATTGTTGATGCCGCCGCCTTCTTCGGGGTCAACATCTTCTTTGGTATTGATGTCTTTGCTTATTTTTCAGCATCATAACGTTTTTTGCTTATTTTTTGCTAAGTACCAAAAGTTTTTTACTTTTTTCTCTTATTCCTTTATATTGTTCATGACGATATAACGTTTTTTATTTTTAATTTTTTTCCTTATTTTTTCTTAGAAAAAACTAACAACCGTTACAGTGTAATTTTACCCAGAAGCCGGAAGCAGAAGCCCCTTGGAGCGCCGCCACATGTTTCTCACTCAATCAGTTCACTTAAGGAAAAATTGACAACATGGGTAGATTCTTTTCGTCTATGACTGTGATTTGTGGCTTTAGGTCAGCATCGGAGTTGTTTAACTCGTTTTTAGTAAATGGAACATAATGCGGTTTCCTGTATATTATATATATATGCTGTAGCAAGGCACATACACAGCTGCCCAAACATATGTAAGATGGCACGAGAAAAACAAGCATGTGAATTCATAAAATTTCAAGGTGATAAAAGAGCTATTTTACAATATCTTAAAATAAATATAAGTTGTTTAATCTTTGTGATTCAATGATTCAAATTAGTTAGAATTTATCATCCATACTGCTAGCAGTAAAATCTCTAAATGAGTAAAATAGTAAAGGTGGCAGTAAAATCTAAATGGGTAAAATAGCAAAGGAGTGGCAAGCCGACTGCGGCCAATGGTTCAATATGAAAAGAATCACCTCCTTTAAAAGCTCGAGACTTGCAATTTGTATGGATTCGGTTTTGCTCATGTCACTGGCGTACCTGCTTAACGTCCTCCATCATCTGCGTCCTGTCGGCGTTGATGATCTTGTTGACGAAGTTCCCGAATAGGTACGAGTACCGTACCACGGCAGCGAGCCGCCGTTGACCATGGCTCCGACGCACCCGAGCAGGAGGAGAACAATATCTAGCGGCGTCGAGTACTTGAACAGGCCAGCGATGCTAATTAACGGGCTTCCCGACCCTCACCTCGATCTCGCCATCGTCCTCGTCGTCGAAATTGTAGTCGTCGCCGCCGTCTTCGTCTCCGTAGCACCTGCTCTGGTTGTACGACGTGACGCTGATGTCGTAGCTGAAGCTGGGTGCATCCCGCCGAGCCGGGGTGACATAGAGTTGGTCGTGGTTGTCGCGCGAGAAAGAGACCTCGCGGGAGATGGGCGCGTGCTCGCCGCTGTACCTCACCAGCGCCCTGTTCCTGGTGTCGTGGCCGCGGGCGCTGTAGATAGAGGCCGTGACGACGCTGTCCACCGGAACAGCGCCGGGCCACGCCGTCGAGCGCTGTCCGATCCCTCCAGGGCCCACGGCCCGACGGCGCCGTCGGGACGCGCCCACGACGTGTCCGGCAGCCAGGACACCGAGCTCTGGCACGACATGTCATCAACATCCCGGAGCCGTAGCCCGCCCGGGGCAACCCCGCCAGCGAAGGAGGTGGCGTTGTCAGGGAAAGTCTATAATAGCCTCACAAATTAATGATTAAATTTTATTTCTACTATTATTTTTTATTATAATGTACCAAAAAAACCGATAAAAAGATAAGTTGCAAATGAATAAGGAAAGAGAATAAGGAAACTATTGCAACTCAGCCGTACATGTACATCTTTGCTACATGCATGTTGCTCTTGTGCATAATCAAATAAGGTAGTAGCCCAGGATTGAGCCGGATGAAATCCCAACATACCAGGATTCTACATTCCTTTCACAACAATATATTAGCACGCAAACCACCTAGAGATCTGGTGATGCTGGTACATGCAATGCCTAAATCCGAAACTGCCTTTACATGCACAATATGAGTTTGCAGTAGAGCATGTACAATACAAGATGTTTAGAGCAAGTACAATAATGGTCTTATAGCCAAGCTAGTCAGCATTTTTGCTGATGTGAAGGAGAGAAGAGAGGAAAAAGATGAGAGCTTGACTCTCATGTAAGCAATAAGCTGGGCACGGGAGCCATTGCAGTGGTTGTTGATTTGTGATCTAAATTCTACACATCAATAAGGCCAGCTTCTGGACGGAGCGTAGCGGAGGCCCGTCGCCGGAGGCTTACAGGTCGCCTTCTACTCCACTCAACAAGAAAACTCCCATTGAGGTATGGTCTGGTACATCTGCTGATTATTCACAGCTGAGAGTTTTTGGTTGCACTGCTTATGCTCATGTTGATAATGGAAAATTGGAACCTAGAGCTATTAAGTGTCTGTTTCTTGGTTATGGTTCTGGAGTAAAAGGATATAAGCTATGGAATCCTGAAACAAGAAAGACTTTCATGAGCAGAAGTGTTGTTTTTAATGAATCTGTGATGTTTAATGACAGTTTACCTTTAGATATTGTACTGCATGATCGATGATGAGCAGCAGAATATGAGCGTGCGGTGGAGCACGTGGATGATCAGGGAGATGAATTTATTGAAGATACTATTGATACTGTTCAGCACTTATCTCCTGTTTTGCAGCAAGACGATCAACCTATTGCACTTCGCCAGAGAAAAGAGGAGTTGTGGTCCTCGATCCCGATTAATTGAAGAGTGTAATTTGATCCATTATGCTCTTAGTTGTGCTGAGCAGTGGAGAACAATCATGAGCCGACTACGTACACTGAAGCCATTGCTTCTGGAGATCATGAGAAGTGGATCTCAGGTATGCAAGAAGAGATGCAGTCTCTGGAGAAAAATGGCACATGGGACGTGGTGCGCTTGCCTAAAAATAAGAAGACCGTGCGTTGCAAATGGATCTTCAAGAGAAAGGAGGGTCTATCTCCTAGTGAGCCTCCAAGATTTAAGGCAAGGTTAGTAGCTAAAGGTTTCAGTCAGATTCCGGGTGTTGATTACAATGATGTGTTCTCCCCAGTTGTGAAGCATAACTCAATCCGTACATTCTTTAGTATTGTTGCTATGCGTGATCTTGAGCTCGAGCAGCTAGATGTGAAGACAACATTCTTGCATGGAGATCTTGATGAGGAGATATACATGGACCAGCCAGAAGGGTTCATAGTGCCTGGTAAGGAGGATCATGTTTGCAAATTGAAGAAGTCCTTATATGGTTTGAAACAGTCTCCTCGCCAGTGGTATAAGAGGTTTGATTCATTTATGTTATCAAATAACTTTAAAAGATCTGATTATGATAGCTGTGTCTACATTAAATTTGTTGATGGATCACCTATATACTTGCTGTTATATGTTGATGATATGCTGATTGCTGCCAAGAGCAAGAAAGAAATCACTGCATTGAAGGCTCAGTTGAGCAGTGAATTTGACATGAAGGATCTTGGTGCTGCTAAGAAAATTCTAGGTATGGAAATTACTAGAGACTGTGCTTCTGGTTTATTGTTTCTTAGTCAGCAAAATTATATTCAGAAAGTGCTTCATCGTTTCAACATGCATGATTCAAAGCCTGTTAGTACTCCCATTGCACCTCACTTTAAATTGTCAGCTTCACAATGTCCTAGCACTGATGAGGATATTGAGTACATGTCCAGAGTTTCGTATGCTAGTGCTGTTGGGTCTTTGATGTATGCCATGGTTTGCTCTCGTCCGGATTTATCTTATGCTATGAGTATGGTCAGTAGATATATGGCTAATCCTGGTAAAGAGCATTGGAAGGCCGTTCAGTGGATTTTCAGGTACATGCGAGGTACATCAAATGCTTGTTTGAAGTTTGGCAGGACTGAAAAGGAACTTGTTGGCTATGTTGATTCAGATTATGCTGGTGATTTGGATAAGCGTAGGTCGTTCACAGGTTATGTATTTACCATTGGAGGTTGTGCTGTGAGTTGGAAGGCACATTTGCAGGATGTTGTTGCGCTGTCCACCACTGAAGCAGAATATATGGCTATTTGTGAAGCAAGTAAAGAGTCAGTTTGGCTGAAAGGTTTGTTTGCTGAACTTGCTGGAGTTGATTCTTGCATTAATCTGTTTTGTGACAGTCAGAGCACAATTTATCTCACTAAAGATCAGATGTTTCATGCGAAGACAAAGCACATTGAGATTAAATATAATTATGTCAGAGATATTGTTGCAAAGGGTAAGCTAAAGGTATGCAAGATTAGCACTCATGAAAATCCTGCGATATGTTGACAAAGCCAGTTCTCATGCTAAGTTTGAGCTTTGCTCAAGCTTAGTTGGTATTACAGTTTAGCCCAAGAGGCTGTGTGGCGCCGAAAGTATTTCTTTCTTTGTTGTGTTCAGGGTGGAGGATTGATTTATGCTACAGGAAGGAATTTGTCTCAAGGTGGAGTATGTTGATTTGTGATCCAAATTCTACACATCAATAAGGCCAGCTTCAGGACTCCGCTCCGCTCCGGCCCTAAGCCGGATTCTAGTCGAATTAGGGTTTCCCTGTTATATATATCTCCTGTAAGCCGCCGTTTGGGATATCGCATTAGAGTTGTAATCCCCGGCGTTGTAACCTCACCCCGATATAGTGAAGATTATTTGCTGGCTGGCGCCCGTGGTTTTTTCCTTCTCGCATTGGGAGGGTTTTCCACGTTAAATCTCGTGTCTCTCTGCGATTGATCTTGTTTACTTCGTCGTTCCGCAGTCGTCGCTTGTAACAGTGGTGAGCCAAGATAATAAATGTATGTGAGGAGGAATAGGAAAGAGAATGTGAGATATGGTACCACATAATAATAAAAAATATTTTGTAGACAAATAGAAGACAAATTATTGTATAACTTGGCTCTTATAACTTGACTTATAGCCAAACACTTGGCTCTATTATTGGACTTGCTCTTATATATGAGTGCTTAAAGAGAGAGAATATAGCCACATCATCAAGCATCCATGTAAAAGTTATTTCCTCCAATGCAAGCATCTCTTCCATAGGTGCTTAGATGCTATATTATCTATTAATAGATATAGTTATACACATAAGCACCTACTAAGCACCGGTGCTTATTTAAGCATCGATGCTTCAAAATAAGCACCTTATCTATCTTATATGGCAAGAAAAATCAGTTTTTTATTACTAAGCATCTCTCTAAACGCTTGCATTGAACATGCTCTTAGAGGGTCAAACCGCCTCAAACAGCGAGCGAATAGAGGTATGGAGGTGCATGATGGTCCGTGATAAACTGCGGCAGATAGCACAGGTGCAGGTGTGCAAGGCCGGCCATCAGCTAGCTGAGGCACCGGCGAGGCTGCGAGGAAATCGATGACGACGAGAGCGAGATAGCTGTGACAACGGTTGGCGTCACCAGCAAAGGAGCATAAAACGAAGAGGCGGAGCCACAATGAATACATGCACAAAAGAGCAAGGAGACAGTATACGTCTAAATCACACAGGGGCATGAGGCCTAGGCCATGGCGGGAGGAGATACAAGCCGGCGGAGAAGAATTAGGTGGCTGCGCCTGCGGCAAAGGTTGAACTCAGAGTCGAGAACGATGGGATTGAAAACGATGAGCAGGCAGTAGCAAAGTCGAACGCAGGAGGTGGATACGGGGTACCACATCCAGAACAGATGAGAGTAGGCTGACCGGAGGGAGGACAACGTCCTGGTAGCAGAGAGAATGTTCATCTGACAATGATGTCGCTGGAGCAAAATGGGAAAATAACAGATTGGAGAAGGGCAGGAGCATGCTCAAAGTAGATCGATCTGCTCAAACAACAGAGCCGAAGCAACAGCAGTAACCAAGCGCGCGGCTGGATACGGCGGTTGGTTTGAGATACGAAGATTGTCGCCCATGCTGTAATCAAATGATAACTGCGCATAGATAGAGATCTGATTGCATTGGATAAACGGCAGTACAAGTTGAGGTTTTGCCATCGTGTGTGCATATATGTAATAGCATACAGTGAGGAAGAGTGGTCGTCAAACACTTCTGGGCATCAATTGGCACTGAAACAAGCAAACAAGCCCATATGCTTCTACAATGCGCTTGCTTCATGGGCTCAAGGCCATCACTCTTCAACTGACAAGGTCAATGCTTCTCTCTTTCTTCAAATTATTTTATTTTCTTTTCATTCAATGTTCATCTACTTCTTGGAGATATATGTACAAGAAACTCTTTTTCTTAAAGGATATAGTATATATACAAGAACCACTTTGGTTACTCTTCTCTTCTTTGTGCGTTATAAACTCTACTTCTTTTTCTATATGAGCATGAGCTGGGTAATTTCTCTTTTTTTTAAATTTCAAATGGCCAAAAAAACAGCAAGTACTCATCATGTTTATTGAAGAAGCTAACTTGGGCAACTGGTATGTGGAAAAAGAACTACATGTATACGATATTTACTCCAAAGCAATGCCTGATTTGATGAAGATACAGAGCAATAGAAAGCAAATGAAAAATAAAGCACACTTGTGGGTGCTTCCAATCGTAGAGGCACAACCAATTTATTGCGTTTGTATTATTAAAATGTTCAATGGTTTTAACATCATAAATATGTTATGCTTTAAACTTATGTGCTAGCTTTTCAAGCACATATCCACATAGGAACGAGATTTGTAATTTGAAGTGAATTTTGTCGAGGGAATATGTGTTTTTCTAAATTTCTTTGGAGATTGAATCCAGTTTGTTATGGGTGATGAGTTGTTTTGTTGCGTACATTCTGGTGATATGTTGCGACCGGACCGTACGATGGGAACGTTCCCATCAGATGTCCAGGCGCTACCATCACCTATATAAAAAATATTAAAAAATAATGTATTATAGCTTTTTAATATGAGAGATTGTATTTTTTCTTGTATATTTAACTAAAACTTGAATCTATATGTTATAATATATATTTTTAAAAATAATATGTCAAAATAATTATAAGTTAATAAATAAAGCCATATTATTATTTTATAAAAAAATATTTAGCCTAATTTTAATCTCCGTAGAGGTTGGATCCCCGCGGGGACCGAGGAAGGGAGCCGGCCAGTAGGCTTATTGAGGCCGGGTGGGCCGGTGGGGCCTCCCTAAGACCCCACCCCGTTGCCACCCCTAACTGTTATGTAATAGAGTAGATTTGCCTTGTTCTTTTTAGCTTCTAAAAGCTGCTTTTCGGCTTTTCTACAATAACTAACTTTTAAACGGAGTATTTTTTTTCAAGATAGGGTCTACTAGTTAATTGTAGTACATTCTTTACTGACTTTATTTATATTGACAAAAACCGCACATGAGTTTCTGTTCCTCTGTAATCTCTCGTACAAACAGCCTAAAAGCCATAAGCCGCAGTCAAAAGCCACAAATCGCAGCCAGAAAGAATAGGCCTGCCTGGATGTGCAAGATATATCGATGAACACAAGCAAATTAATAGGCTTGAGTCCGAAACCTCCCAAGTTTCTGGTGGTTTTACTTGTGATGGAGTGAGTGATCACTGAGTAGCAAGAGCGAGCGAGCAATCACATCTCAGAGAAGAACAGAATAGCAGATAAAACAAAATATCACTAAGTAAACAATCACATCTCATGTAACGTAAAGCAAATAGCACATTTTGTGCAGAAGAGATATATTCGATCAAACGCTCATGAAGTCCATACCAGGTCCTACCTCTACAAATTTCTGCTGTGCGCTTTGGCTCAGCAAAATCTACTCGATCAAAACTGTCATACCATGAGTGGATCAATCGTGTCGCATTTGCTTCTAAAACATGAAAATTGACCATAGATAGAACAATTCGTGGCAAACGATAAGTTTCCTAGAGCATATGGGAACCTACTTTACTGGTCATGCTGCACATCTGCAGTACTAACAAGTAACAACACCTGTCACCTCAGCAAAATTTGCACAACTGAATGAACTGATTCCTCTGCCTCCTCATCGTTGCTGAGATAGACAGCCCTGTAGTTGATGGGTGGGGGCTCTCTACCTCATCCTAAACCTTGCAGAACTGGTCATGACATGCAGCCATATATATGGGAAGAAATTGGAGCAATACCGCCCAGCCAAATAATGGCATAGAAAGGCTGCACCATGCCTAGGCGGAGGAGGGCTAGGGTTGGATTGAGGGGAAGGAAGGAAGGATCAGATGGTACCTGATCTGATGTGACCTGCGGAGAGAGGTTGGGCCAGGTCGTGCTTACCACACTAAATAAATATTGATCAATTCCTCTTAAATAATAATAATAATAATAATAATAATAATAATAATAATAATAATAATAATAATAATAATAATAATAATAATAATAATAATTCGAGTAGAGAGTAGAGAATAGAGAAGAGTCAGCAAATGCGTCCACAAGCTGCTCCTCTCCGGGCAGGCCCTTGCTAAATGTAATCTAGGGACTACTATCCCTTGTTATGTCTAAGGAAAATGTAATAATGGGCGTTGAACTCAATTTAAGTCCTGTATGGCATGGTATTGCAATGGTAATTACATATGTCTAGCTATTCCTTTACTATAATATTTGATGTGGCTTATTATTTGGCAAAACAAAATTTTGTCCACTAATAATCCACAGCCTAGTGTCATCACTGAAGGTGGTGACTGTGTTACAATGGACAAATTCCCCAAGCATTCGGTGAGTGTTGGTATGAGATTTGCTGAGCTTAACCAGGATGTTGGTACACCTAACTAAGCACTGGTGGTTGGAGCAACTAAAACAACAGGACGATCATCCATGTGTGATGTGTCCCTCCCCTGTGAAACATTTCCCTGCCGGCTGCCAATGAGACATGAAGATGCTCTGGCGCTTTGAGCAACTAAAACAACAGGATGATCATCCATGTGTGATGTGTCCCTCCCCTGTAAAACATTATTTTCCTGCCAATGAGACATGAAGATGCTAATTAAAGCAACTTGTGCGAGTAATCTCATCTCTTAAGACTACGATAACGTGAGCAAGTAGCAGTTGAGTGACTTACATCCTGAAGAGAATACCACCACCGCATACCACCAATTCTAGAACATTTACGCAACATCGTTAAGAACTCCGGGGTGATTTCGTGGAAGACAAGATATTTTAGGGGCCATGAGGAACTCGATGCCAGCTGGGACCTTCACCATTCTATTAAGGTTGACTAGTATAAATGTTTCAAGGCTCGCCATGGCACCTTGCTGTATCTCAAGGCGCTTCAGGTTAGGCAGGTGTCTTAACCAGAGACTCTTCAGATTGGGAAACCACTCGGTGAAAAATGCCAGCTGCTCTCCGCTGTATGCTCTGGTCAAATTTAGCTCTGTTAGATTCGACAACCGAGAGAGGCACGGCAGGGGATCTTCTCTGAGCTGGGACCAAGATAGAGTCAACGAATACAAATTCTGCCAAGCCGTTTGGAAGAGAGGACACTCCTCCAATGTCCCTTCCGCCAATCGTCCCCTCAACTCTATTTGTTGAAGGCTCGGAGGTGGTGGGTTCAAATGACTCAACTGGAGAACCTCATTCTCATCACTTGCCGTAATGTGCAAGCGGCGCAAAAAACGCATCTGAACTAGAGACTCACAGAGGCACTCATAGTAGATTCCCTTCACATTCCATATCCTGATGCTTCTCAATTGCCTCAGCTCCCCCAGAGGTCTGTAGGTTATCCTGTGCTTCCAACCCTTCTAGTTTCTGTAGGTCTGTCAGGTTCTCGAGGCCCTTGGGGATGGATACGCCAGTACCCCATCGAAAATTTCGCACAGATGGATCAATCCATTTCTCAGCAAATAAGTGCCTCAGCTTCTTCAGTTTGGTGATCCCTCTAAGCAGCTCTTGTATCTCAGATCTACAAAGGTCCAATGTCAACAAATTGGTAAGCTTCTCTATAGACTTCGGAAGGAGCTTCACCTTCGAATCACGCAGACCCAAATGGCGGAGATTGAAAAGATCTCCAATAGCTTCAGGAACCTTCTCGATGGGTAGCCCACTTAACTCGAGTACAGACATATATCTGCACTTTTCTACTATGAGGGGCAGTAGAGTGGATGATGGCATACTGCTGTCCAATGTGATGACAGATCGAAGCTGGTGTGCACTCGAAATTGATTCAGGAATATTGCCCTTCTTTAGTTCGTGTATTACCAGTCGACGTCCATCCTCCTCGAGAGATTCATCCTCCTTGTATGCAACACCAAAGCATTCTCTCCGACACAAATCGACCGCCAACTCGCGTACGATATCATGCATCCGAAATGATTTTATCCTGCCAAAGTGGTTCCTCTCAATAAATTGCAGCATGTTTCTGTGAACCAACTCATTTAGATAGCCTTCCGCCACTTCCTCAATTGTGCTTTGACCCCTCTTCTCGATGAACCCCTCAGCTATCCACAACCGTACAAGCTTCTTCCTTTGGAAAAGATAGTCCTCTGGAAACAAGCTGCAGTATAGGAAATAACTTTTCAAGTATGTGGGAAGGTAGATGAAGCTTAGAAGCAAAACATTCCTTACGTCATCCAGCCTTGGATTATTGATTATCTCCCAGCTGAGCTGGTCATGTATTCGTCTCCATTCCTCTATGGTCTTGTCACGCACAAACAAGAGACTGCCGATAGAGACAATGGCAAGAGGCAAGCCTTCACACCTGCCCACTATTTGCTCTGACAAAGTTTGAAGTTCTGCAGGACACTCACGATCTGGAAAAGCCTTGTTACAAAAGAGTTCCCATGACTCATCCTCTGATAAGGGCTCTAGTTTTAGTATCCTGTCTAGGAAAGCAAGGTGGGCTACATCTGCAATCCGTGTCATGATTATTATTCTGCTCCCCTTGAGATTTGAAACGAGTGCTAGAAATAAGTCAGTGTATGCTTCTGGAGTCCAAACATCATCCAATGTAACCAGGTACCTTTTCTGTTCCAAAAACATCTTCAGTTCCTCTTGCATGGCTGCCATGTCCATGGTGGCGATGTTACTTGGAACACTCTGTCTGAAAAGCTCGACGATCAATCTTCTAAGGACATCTTCTCTGGTGTAAGTCTGTGAGATGGAGACCCATGCGTGGCAATTAAATTTCTCTCGTTCCTTCCTATAGACGGTTGCTGCTAGTGCCGTTTTCCCGAGCCCTCCCATGCCATGCAGAACTATTACAGACCGTGCCAACTCATCATCTCCTAGCCATTGTACAAGTGTTTGCTTGTTATCTTCAATCCCAACAAGATCTTCTTCACCAAGGGAACGTGACATGCTTGCTAGATCATGGGACTTCTGCACAATGTAACTAGAGTTGGTAGTGTTCCCATTGCTTATCATCGGAACCCATCGCTTTTTCGTCTGAGATAGGTGTTTAAGGTTGGCCTCTGTTTCCTTCACCATGGAAGCTATCTTGTTTAATGAAAGCAGAGCTTTGGGTTTTTTGATCCCTTTCTTCAGGTAGAAGCGCCATCCAACATCACGTTCCCGACCAACAAGATAAAGATACTCATCCACCATGTCCTCGATCACGTATGCTACCTTCCGCACCTCCTTCAACCAGCCTTCATACACTTGATTGTTGCAGTTTCGAATATCCATTTGGCAGAGAAAATCATGCATCACGCGAAGCTCCGTCATAACGCAACCCATTCTGCCCTGGAGCTCTGTCAGTTGTGTCACATACTTTGCAAACTGAGCACCGGCTTGCGTTGTTGCTTCGTTTCCCAAAGCGACGCTGATCTTTTTAATGGCTAGGAGAATCACAGTCTCTGCCATTATCGTGGCAGTGCCGGGCCGTTTAGTTTCGTATTTTCCTTGATATATATTCTAGCATGACCATCTGTGAAATGAAGCAAGTGATGCATTAATGCTACTAGCATAGCCGTATGTGTGAAGAAAAGCAGATAGCTAGAGTTATTGAAGATAACAAGCGGTAAGAAAGATGGATCACAACTAAGAATAGCCGGTCGACTATGCCGTTGCACTGTTGTCAACCCAAAGATTCCCCTTACGTCTTGTAATTTATAATTGATTTGAAGTTCACATGAGTTGAGATCAAATTGGGGGCTTGCAATCCATATTTGCACAACATTAAAATTGAGAATAAAAGGTACAAATACTAAATCAAACGAAAAATGACAAGCCCGGACCACCTAGAGGATGCACAACAATGAGAATTCGACAATGCTTGTTTCTGAAAGTTTGTTGCTTACTTGCTTGCCGTGTCTGGGCCGTTTACTTTTGTTTTAGAGTGCGCCGCGCTGCGGGTGTATTGGCAAGAAAGCACAGTTACAATTACATCATGCGTCTCACTCCTTAAATGAATGAAACACAATCCTCTTGCGTTTTTGAGAAAAAAACATCATGCGTCGACTAGAAACTCCACAGAGCACCAGTTTAACAGAAGGAACTCGACACCAACGAATGAAACAAAGTGAAGCAAAAGCAAAAGCAAAAACTAGACCAAGCACACCAAAAAAACACAGACGTTTCAACTCGGATCTAACGCCAACTGGTAAGAGAACTCGCTACACAGTATTAATCACTTCAGGATTGGATTGATCCATTAAACAAAAATTTAACAAGTTTGGTGCTAAAAGCGATACCTGTGTGTGCGGGGTAAAAATTTAACGAGATCCCTAGGCAAGAGAACTCGCTACACAGTTTAACAAGTTTGGTGCTAGAAGAGATACCTGTGTGTGCGGGGTAATCCAACGAGATTGCTAGTTTGGTGCTCTTGCAACCTTCATGCGTTTCTGAAAGATGAACATAGTCACAAGGAGTTACGTGGTTGAGGCGGTCCCCCCAAGATGAGCCAACTCTCTGATTTTCTGCTCATCAATGTGGACGCCATATACTCCAGTTGGTCCATAGCTGAATCGCTAGCCACCACACTTGAAAGGAATACCTCCAATTGTTTCTTCCAAGCTTCGACGTAATTTTCTTCCTTCGTGTCACATTCTGCTATCTAACTTTTGTTAGGTTGTTTTCAGTCGCTAATGCACTCGTCTCATCAATGCCAAGAATACCTGGCTGTTCACATGTTGGCCTTGAAAAGCACAGAGTTGACGGGTAATTTGTAACATCCCAAAATTAGGATGTCTGAAATTTGGAGCAAATTAAAATTTTTATCCGCATCTTACTGAGATTTGAATTTTTGGCTCAAGAAATCTTATTTGAGTTTTCCCGAATTTTGTGCTGAGCAAAATAGTAACAGGGGAATAAGCTCCAAATACAAATAAGATATATGAAGAAAAAAAAGGTAAGAAATGATTTTGGGGAGTTTAAAACTCTACGAATTAAAATACCAAAAATCTTAGATTCAAATCCAAGTCAATAAATGAAACCCAAAAGAATAATTGTATATATATATATATATCCCCAAAATAAATAGCCCAAAAGTTGGATGCAAAACTTAAATGAAAATATAAAACTTTAAATGTCATGCAAATATTGAAATCAGAAAACCCTAATATAAAAATTTAAAATATGAATTACAATTAGATTTATATATGAATTCCAACAAAAAACAGAAAATTGGAATAAAAAATAAATAAAATTTGCAATTTGATTTCCATACAGATTCCTAAGTAAAATCTCTAAATAAAATAATTTGGAATAAAAATTAAACAAAAATTAGAAATTGAATTTGTATATGAATTCCAACAAAAATTGAAATTCAGAATAAAAAACAAAATAAAATAGTATTTGATTTCGTTATGAATTCCAAAGCAAAATCTCTAAATAAAAGTAAATCAGAATAAAAATTAAAAAACTTAGCAATTGGATTTGCGAATGAACTCCAACCAAAAAAATTGAAATCTGTAATAGAAAAAATTGTACTTGGATTTGCTATTATTACTATTATTTTTTAAATCTGCAAATTGGTGTGCGACTTGTCGACATGTCATCCACCGGTTGAAAGGAGTTATATTGCTGTAATTTTGAACAAAATTACATTATTTGAAAAAACAAACGTGTTGCGGCGCAACACGATTATTTTTTACAGCTCATTTTCTATACTTAACAATTTGTTCAATTTTTTTAAATTTCTATTCCTGCAAAATTAGTACAGTTCTTTTTCTTTAAAAATTTTTGTACAAATTATTTTTAAAATTTCTATTCTGCAAAATTAGTATAATTTTTTCTTTAAAATGATTCTGGGTGGGCCTCATGCGTCGGGCGGCCGTGCAAGCACGGTGGGGGCTAAATTCGTACTTCCATGCGTACGGTCACAATTCTCGGTAATTTGAGCGAGGGGGAAAATATGGCTCGGAGTTTGGCACTCACTCTGTTATTTTCTGAATGGTGTTTTAACTTCATACCGTCATGACCATATTAATCTCTCTTTTGGGGGGGGGGGGGGGGGGATATGCCTATGTTTTTGCCTAAAAAACGTGGAACATCAGGGGGCAAATATGTATTTCACCTGCAGTTGGCATGTTGACTGCAGAGTTGAAGCTATAGGCTTCCAGGGCAATTTTCCTCAACCTTCAGTCACTGACACCATTGTCTTTCTAGTTTAGCGTGAACAACTCCTGATCTATTTCTCTCCATTTTGTGTGCATCTGGTATCAATAGTGACTCCAATAGTGCATTCATTACATCTAAATAGTGTACCAACATTTCTGCATGCAGACCTGAAAACGCACTCACAGATCCTGCAGATTGGGTAAAAATACTACATTTTGTATGCTCAGATCGATCACTCTTTTAATTGTTAGATCAAAGAATTACTTTCAACGCCATGAAGCAAGTCCTGAAACCAGAGCATGAGGTGCTGACTGCAGAGCGAAAGCCGAGCTTGTGGAGAACAGCATCGAGTGGTAAACACAATCAAATTATCCGGCCGTACTGAAGTCAAAAGCACAACACAACCAACTGTTGTATGTCAAAGTGAAACACTAGTTTTAAAAAGGTTTATGGCTGTGTAATAATTCCACAAGCTAACTTTAAGCGCTACTCTGCATATGAAGGAAAATTTTCTTATTTTTCTCATAACACCAACTACTTGGGCACACATGAGTTCACAATGCTTGTTTGCCGGTGGGTATTGAAAAATTTCGGAAGAAATTCAGTTCATACTGCGGCACTTTCAAGTTCCAACCTTCTTTCAATGTTGCATGTTACATTGTCTGAATGATCTAAAATAGGAAAACACAACTATAGTTCTTCTCCATACTGAGCAACATAAACTGCTTAATCATATTCTTGTTAATTCTGCCATTAATCTTGATTGCAGCATATTTTTTGGCTCTACTTTCATGTTTCATATCCTAGGTGGTAAAATGCCGAGGTGTATGTTTGCATATCTACTTTGTACATTGAGCCAGTGGCTTTTCTCAAACCAAACAACTGGAACTATATGTTTGCATCACTAATTAAACAGCAAAAAAAACTAATTTTAACTAAACATTTGTCCCGGACTGGTTCCTGCCAGTGGGCAAGAATTGATTTTTGACCAGTGGGAATCGGTTTAATCTCAGATGGTTTTGATATCCAGATTTTGAATTCAAATTTCGAAATAAGCTGGAACTTACATTAAACAATATATCATATTGATTACATATTCAATTCTTTTGTTTTTGAAAATTTGACATGGTACTCAGTTCTATAGGTTTCATATAGATTTAAAATCTAAATTTGGAGTCTATGTAAGTTCGCCGTTTTTATGTTTTCTGGTTGCCGCTCCCCAACACAAAATAAAACCATGCATTGGAGTCACTTAAGCTCTACTGGAGCATATACCTTTGTGTAGACGCATCATTACATCCATCTAGATAGCCGACCAGTTTTTCATTAAACACCATGACGCAAAATTTTAGAATAGTTTCTTACGCAGACCAGGTTCATTTGGTTGCCATGGATGGCAGTAGTACTAAAGAAGAAAATGCAGCAGCAGATCACGGTGTTCCTTACCAGGTACTTGCATAAAGATTATTATCTCATAACATTTTTGTATTGTACAACAGCAATCACACAAATGTCTGACAGTCACAACCGAAATATATAGAACCACAATTCAGCTAGTAGGAAACCTGGATTACACAAGTAGCTGAGGTTTGAAGGGCCAAAGTACTTGGCTTCCTTTATTCATCAAACGAGAACACAAAAACGGCAAGCCTCGAAGAAGCAACTGCATGCAGCATGCGTACTTATTAAACTGTCTTCCTACGGATGCACTGGCGCTTTGAGCAACTAAAAGAAGAGGACGATCCCTCCATGTATGACCCTGTAAAACATTTTCCTGCCAATGAGACATGAAGATGCTAATTAATGCAACTCGTGTGCATAATATAATCTCTATAGTGCTAATTAATGAGCAAGTAGTAGTCGAATAGTCGTTACTGGCAGTTGAGTGACTTACATCTCCAAACCAGCCATCAATCCCGGAGAGTATGAGAGATGGCCTGGAGAGTATGAGACCACGGCATACCGCCAATTATAGAACAACGCAGCAACCTTAAGAAATCCGGGCTGATCTCGTCAAAGCCTAGAAATTGGAGGGGCATGAGGAATTCAATGCCAGCTGGGACCTCCATCAAGCTTTTGAGGTTGACTAGGTTAAATTTTTCTAGGGTCTTCATGGCACCTCGCTCTATCTCGATACGCTTCAGGTCAAGCAGGTCTCCTAAATATAGAATCTTCAGCTTGGGAAACCACCCGGTACGAAATGCCAGCTGCTCTCCGTTGTATGATCTGATCAACTGTAGCTGCGTCAGACTTGACAATTGAGAGAGGCACTGCAGGGGGTCTTCTCTCAGCTGGGACCAAGATAGAGCCAACGAAAACAAGTTATGTCTAGCCGTTTGGAAGAGAGGACACTCCTTCAATGTCCCTTCCGCCAATCGTCCTCTCAACACAATTCTTTGAAGGCTAGGTGGTGGGTTCAAACCATTCAACTGAATAACCTCATCTTTATCACATGCTGTAATGGATAAGTAGGACAAGAACTGCATCTGAACTAAAGACTCGCAGAGGCACTCACAGTAGATTCCCTTCACATTCCATATCCTGATGCTTCTCAGTTGCCTCAGCTCCCCCAGAGATCTGTAGGTCTGTAGGTCATCCTGCGCTTCCAACCCTTTTAATGTCTGTAGGTCTGTCAGGTTCTCGAGGCCTTTGAGGTTGCATACACCAGTACCCCATCGAAAATCTCGCGCAGAATGGTCATGCTCTGTCTCAACGAATAAGTGCCTCAGCTTCTTCAGTTTGGTTATTCCTCTAGGTAGCTCTTGTATGTCAGATCTACAAAGGTCCAGTGTTAACAAGTTGGAGAGCTTCTCAATAGACTTGGGAAGGTGCTTCACCTTCAAACCACGCAGACCCAAATGGCGGAGATTGAAAAGATCTCCAACAGCATCAGGAACCTTCTCGATGGGTGGCCCACTTAACTCGAGTACTGACATATATCTGCACTTCTCCGCCATGCGGGGCATTAGAGTGGATGATGGCACACTTCTGTCCAATGCGATGACAGATCGAAGGTGGTGTGCACTCGAAATTGACTCAGGAATACTGCCTTTCTTTAGTTTGTGTATTACCAGTTGACGTCCGTCCTCCTTCTCGAGAGATTCACCCCCATATTTATCCTCCTCGTATGCAACACCAAAGCATTCTCTCCTACACAAATTGACCGCCAACTCACGTACGACATCATGCATCCGGAATGATTTTATCCTACCAAAGTGGTTCCTCTCAATAAGTTGCAGCATGTTCATGTGAACCAACTCCTTCATATAGTCTTCCGCCACTTCCTCAATTGTGCTTTGACCCCTCTTCTCGATGAACCCCTCTGCTATCCACAACCGTACAAGCTTTTTCCTTTGGAAAAGATAGTCCTCTGGGAACAAGCTGCAGTATAGGAAACAACTTTTCAAGTATGTGGGAAGGTAGATGAAGCTCAAGAGCAAAACATTCCTTACGTGATCCAGCCTTGGATTATTATTTATCTCCCAGCTGAGCTGATCATGTATTCGCTTCCATTCATGTACGGTCTTGTCACGCACAAATAAGAGACTGCCGATAGAGACAATTGCAAGAGGTAAGCCTTCACACCTGCCCACTATTTGCTTTGACAAAGTCTTAAGTTCTGCGGGACACTCATGATCGGGAAAAGCCTTCTTACAAAAGAGTTCCCATGACTCATCCTCTGATAAGGGCTCCAGTGTTAGTATCCTCTGATCTGGGAAAGCAAGGTGGGCTACGTCAGCAATCCGTGTCGTGATTATTATTCTGCTCCCCTTGAGATTTGAAGTTTGTGCTCCAAACAAGTCAGTGTATGCTTCTGGAGTCCAAACATCATCCAATGTAACCAGGTACTTTTTCTGTTCCAAGAACGTCTTTAGTGTCTCTTGCATGGCTGCCATATCCATGGTGGCGATGTTACTTGGAACACTATGTTTGTCTCCGAAAAGCTCGACGATCAATCTTCGCAGGACATTTTCTCTGGTGTAAGTCTGTGAGATGGAGACCCATGCATGGCAATCAAATTTCTTTCGTTCCTTCTTATAGACGGTTGCTGCCAGTGCTGTTTTCCCAAGCCCTCCCATGCCATGCAGAACTACTACAGAGTGTGCCAACTCATCATCTCCCAGCCATTGTACAAGTTTTTGCTTGTTATCTTCAATCCCAACAAGATCTTCTTCACCAAGGGAACGTGAGATGCTTGCTAGATCATGGGACTTCTGCACAATATAACTGGTAGTACCCCCATTGTTTATTGTTGGAACCCATCGCTCTTTCATCTGGGAAAGATGTGCCAGGTTTTTCTCCGTTTCTTGCACCATGGAAGCTAGTGAAAGCAGAGCTTTTGGTTTTTTGATACCTTTCATCAGGAAGGAGCTCCATCCAACATCATGTTCCCGACCAACAAGATACAAGTAGTCGTCCACCATGTCCTCGATCCGCCATGCTACCTTGCGCACCTCCTCCAACCAGCCTTCATACGCTTGATTGTTGCGGTTTCGAATGTCCATTTGGCAGAGAAAATCATGCATCACGCGAAGCTCTGACATAACGTGGCCCATTCTGTCCTGGAGCCCACTCAGTTGCGTCACATACTTTGCAAGCTGAGCGATGCCGATCTTTTTAATGGCTAGGAGAATCACGGTCTCTGCCATTACGTTCTGAGGCCGCTTAGTTTCGTATTTTCCTTGATATCTGTGACATGAAGCAGGTATGTATGTATGAAGAAAAACTGATAGCTAGAGTTATTAAGCGGTAAGAAAGATGGATCACAACTAAGAATATAGGAAGAATAGCCGGTCGACTGTACCGTTGCGCTGTTGTCAACCCAAAGATTCCCCTTACGTCGTAATTTATAATTTAAAAATTTTCTGAATAAAGTTGATATTTAAGCACAATTCAAAAATTTTGGCAAAGTGAAATTCAAATTCAAAGAAAATCTAAAATTCAAACTTAAATCAACAAGGAAAATACAAATCAGAAATTGAAAATTAGTTTATTGCTTACTCCCTCCATCTAAGTTTATAAGACATATTTTTTCTCTTAACATATAAATCAAAGAGATAGTGAAAATAACTAAATTATCCCTAATTATTATCTCTAAGCATTATATTCAATATACGCATGCAAAGAATATCAAGTAAAGTTGTATATTTATTAGGAGTATAAAAGAAACATCACACTAATATTGTATTACAACATAAAATACGCTCTATATTTATAGATAAAATTATTAGAAAAATACGCCACTACTACAAAAACCTAATACTAGACGGCCAATCACAGATGGTTTGACAAAATCGTCTGTGACCAACACTAACACAGACGGTTTTAATTTGGACACCGTCTGTGTTGGCGGCGGCGGAGAAAACGAGTATTACAGACGGTTCTTACCGATGAACCGTCTGTGATACTTTAGTATCACAGACGGTCTGTATTAAAAACCATCTGTGATAATCCCAGATTATCATAGACGGTTTTTAATAAAAAATCGTCTGTGATAATTGTCACTAGGCATTTATTACGCTGCTTAGACCGCATCTGTCTTCATTTCGATCCAGATCTAGCCGCTGCTGCGCACTCTTTAGCTCAGGAGGCAAGCTAGGCGATTTCAGGCCAGTTAATTTGGTGGGAGGAGGCAGAGATTGAGCTTTGAAGATTCATATTTTCGTGGTTGCTCTAGATATGGTTAGTAATGAAATTTATTTTTTCTTTGCATTATAATTTAGATCTAAGTAATTGGTGAGTGTTATTGAAGATGGTTAGCAAAATTGTTGGTTATATAATACCTGTTGTGTTTATAATATGAATTGAGCTAGCAAATTAAGCCTCAATACATGTGGCCGGTATATATGTAGTAATAATTAGTTAATCTAATTTTTAATACTAAGTTGTTATATATGTACGTAACGTAGGACCAAAGCTGGATGTATGCCGTGAGCCGGGTGAGTGAAGAGTACATTAATGGCGTGTCTGCTTTTACAAGAGCCGCCGAGGAGGATATGTTGAATAAGGGGGTGGAATATATGTACTGTCCATGCACTGACTGCGAGAATTTAAAGATGTTTAAGAACCGAGGGCAAATTGAAGCGCACTTGATTCGGAGGGGTTTCAAAAAGGGTTATACGTGTTGGACCAGTCATGGCGAAGTGAATGATCATACGATTATCAGCTATCACAGACGGTTTTTATTTAAAAACCGTCTGTGATATTTGCACCACAGATGGTTTTCGAACTGTCTGTGATGACCTCGTATTATCACTGACCCATAAACGCAGACGGTTCACAAAACCGTCTGTGATGACGTTTTAGAACTGTCTGTGATGATCTTTTCTGTAGTAGTGCGCTAACTTGGCTGGAGGGAGTATGGCAAGAAAGTACAGTTACAATTACACGATGCGTCAACTAGAAACTCCGCAGAGCACCAGTTTAACCAAGTAAATCAACAGCAAAGGCAAAAACTAGACCAAGTACACCAAAAAAACCGAGGCCTTTCAACTCGGGCCTAGCACCAACACCGCACCAGCAAGGAGGACTACTCGACGTGTGGCCAGAAGCCAACTGACTCCAGTTGGTGCACAGCTGAATCGCTAGTTACCACACTTGAAACGAAGACCTCCAATTGTTTCTTCTAAGCTTCGACGCAGTTTTCTTCCTTCGTGTCACATTCTGCTATCAAACTTCTGATAGGTGGTTTTCAGTCCCTAGTGTCTAGTTCTGGCCTTCTTATTTTCAGCTTTTAAAAATCGTTTTTTTGTTTTTTTATAGTAACTAGCTTTTAAATAGAGTGTTTTTTAAGACAATATCTATAAGTTAATTATAATACACACTATAATAACTTCATTTATATTGGTTAAAATCACACGCGAATTTATATTACTTCTATTTTTCTTACAAATAGTCTAAAACTATAAGCTATAGTCAAAAAAAAACATAAGCCAAAGAACGGTGCTAAATTCTGAAACTATAAACCTAGTCGTTGGAAAAACATGAGCCCCCTGCCTGTCGCGCCGCTTGCTCTATTACCAGTGCTGACATGGAGGGCCTTTCTTTGTCGCCTGTCGTCGCCTCAGATGTCATTGCACCGGTGCTCATCTCCCTCGGAGGTAGGGGCGCTCCCCCCACCGCCTTTGTGGCCCTTGCAATGTTGACCTTGCACATGGTGCTTCTCATCCTCTTGGTGATCGGTGTCAATGACTCCTTCGGAGTCAACATCTTCTTGGGGGGTCTATGTCATCGCCTTCTTTGGCACCATCGCCCTCTGACCAAGCTCACCTTGGCCTGTAGCTTTTCATGTCGTCCCTATGGACGGCGCCAACTGTTATGGTTATACACCAAATAGTACGGACGGGCTACCTGAGAATCACGTAAGCGGCTTCCCCGGAGCCTGATGAGTGTGAGAAAATGTGAATTGCCTTGGGACTAGATAGTTTCCTCAAAAATGAGTCATGCCTTCCCCATAAGGTTTAGGATATGCTTTTATACGCTTGAGGAGAAATATTATAGGACTAGCCCTACCTGGCCCTAGGTTTACAGGGGCAATTATGTCATTTTCCTGTTTCTAAAGTTACACAAATACCCTTACGTAGACCTAAGTACATAGGGGTAGGACTGGTATTTGCCCTGTACAACAACCCTATACTGGACCGACCATGCCATGTCACTGGTGTTCTGGGCTGAGTGGGCCCTGGTGGGGGCCATCCCCAACAGATACTATTAAGCACTCCTAGCATCAAGTTTATCTAAATGATGAAAAATTGCGAATAAGTAGTGTTAAAGCTGCGGGCGTACATAAATCTCATGTGTTGCTGAACATGCAACTACAATATAAATCTTTCTCTTTTTCCTCTGATTAACGTGGTAATATATTTTTTATTCTGAATGTTAGTTATTTTTGTTGGAATTCGTATACAAATCAAATTGATAATTTTTGTTTATTTTTATTCTGAATTACAGTTATTTAGGAATTTTACTTTGGATTCCAAAATTAAATTACTAATTTTATTTTTATTCCAAATTTTAGTTATTTTTATTTGGAATTTTTATGCAAATTCAATCGCAAATTTTTGTTTATTTTTTATTCTAAGTATGTTTTTAGGGGTTTTACATTGGAATTTGTATGGAAATTAAAGTGCTTATTTTACGTATTTTCTATTCCAAATTTTGGTCATTTCAATATTGTACTTGACATGAACTCATTCTTTTATTTTAGACCATTCTAATTTCGACCCAACACAATCAATAGTATAGATTCTTTTTGGGCACTAATGCTAAACTTGATGTACTTAGAATTGAAAATTATCTCCTAACATTCCCAATGAAGGAAAATTATTATTACAGGACATTTTATATTCACATAGCATGAGAAAGAATTTAATTTCTGTTGCTCAATTAGAATCTATTGGTTATAAAATACTGTTTGGAAAATGAAGAGTTAAAATATTACTTAATACAAAATTAGTGCAAACTGGAACTCATCATGAAAGTCTTTATTTTGTTGATGAACTATCAAATGATGACATTATTAATTTCTTAGTTGGTGAAAATAACTCAATAGTGAGGAATACTAATGATAGGAACACATGCTCATAATCTTATTTGTGTTATTTATGACTTGGTAACATATCTATAAATAAAATTAAGAGGCTTATTATTTCTGGAATTATGTGCTTTAAGTGGGAGGATTTTGGTATTTGTGAGGCATGTATAATGGGTAAGATAACTCATGTGCCTTTTCTAAAGGTGGAAAGATCTAATGAATCTCTTGCCATTATTCATTTTGATAATTAAGGTAAGATGTCTACTCCCACCAAAGGTCAAAAGATTTATTATATCATATTTATTGATGATTATTCTAGATATGGTTATGTGTATCTTCTTAAACATAAGTCAAAAAGATTTGATGTGTTCAAGATATTTAAAACTAAAGTGAAAAATTAATTGAATAGAAAGATAAAAGTTTTAAAAACTGATTGTGAAGAATAATACACTTCAGGAATATTAAATAATTTTTGTAAAGAGTATAGAATTATTCATCATTATATCATACCTTATATTCCATAATAAAATGGTATTGCTGAAAGGAGGAATAGAACACTTATGGATATGGTTTGGTCTATGATGGCATATTTAAATCTTTCTTTGTCTCTTTGGGGTGATGCTTTTACATATTATTATTTATTTATTAAACCATTCACCATCTAAGTCTTTAACAATTACTCCTTATGAGTTGTAGACTGAAAGGAAACCCTCACTTTGTAATGTAACTATTTGGGGTTGTAATGCACAAATTACAGTGCCAAATCAAAACCATACTAAATTGCACCCTAAAAGCACGCCAGAAATTTTTATTGGTTATTCTTTGAAATTTAGAAAAAGGATAAACTAGTGGGAAGTAAGGATGCAATATTTTTAGACCAAAACACACATCGCCGTGCTAAGTGGACAAGACTGGAATTATTGGTAATTCCATAGGAAACATAGATAAATACATCTGGTATTAATTTTCATGCTGAAGGAGGTTCAACTCCTGAAAGAAATACAAATCAAACTTCCAACACCAACACCGCACCGGCAAGGACTACTCGACGTGTGGCCAGACGGCTTGGGAGAGAGCGCAACAGCGATTAAGACGGCCGCTAGACGGAGCAATACGATCAATGGCAACGGCCAACGTGCACAGGAAGAAGAAGAAGAAGCAGTGGTGGGTCGTCTCGAGAAGGACGTTGGCCTTAAAGGCGCACCCCTTTTTGGGCGTGTCTCAGGAACCCGTAACCCACGATGCATGAATCGATAGCGCACAATGCGCCAACCGTACTCGGACGCGTGTCCCGTGCTACAGCACTAAGAGCCGACCACGGTCATCACGATATAGCCCACGGGCCAACTACTGAATAAGCCGAAGGGACGGAGGGGGCCAAAAGATCTGGCGACAAGATTTTGGTCTGCAGAAGATGAAGCTCTTTACCATAAGAACCTACTGTTGTAGGGGTAGTCTCCACCTACATCCATTCGGTCTGCTAGGTCAAAAGGCCTAATAAAGCATGTAAAGAACACCTATACCCTTAGCATATTAGGTCACTGTGGAGGTATTATTATAATCAAGCTTTATGAACATGTATATACGCAATCTTGAGAAAGGAAGGAGCTAGTCAACTCATTTCTCCTATACTTACTTTACTACTCCCGTTTACTGTTTTGTCTATAGCCATACAAGTATCAATACTAAAACAAACAAAAACTAGCAAGCCCGGACACCTATAGGAGATGCACAATAATGCACACTGTTTCTAAAAGTTTATTGCTTACTTGCTTGCTGTCTCTGGACTGTTTACTTTTGTGCGAGGCGCCGCGGGCGTATTAAAGATTAGGAGTAAGAAAGTACAGTTACAGTTACAGCATGCGTCGACTAGAAACTCCGCAGAGCACCGGTTTAACCGAAGGAACTTGACACTAATGAATGAAACCAATTAAAACAAAAGCAAAAAGCAGACCAAGTACACCAAGAAAACAGTGACCTTTCAACTCGGGTCTAGCACCGGCATGGACTACTCGACGTGTGGCCAGAAGCCAGATGGGAAGAACTCCCTACACAGTATTAAGCACTTTCAGGATTGGATTGATCCATTAAACAAATTTCAATAAGTTTGGTGCTAGAAGAGATACCTGTGTGTGCGGGGTAATCCAACCAGATACCTAAACTCTTGCAATCTTCATGCGTTTCTGAAAGATAAACCCAGTCCCAGGGAGTTTCGTGGCTGAGGTGGTTCTCTCAACATGAGCCTACTCTTTGATTCTCTGCTCATCAATGTGGATGCCAAGTCGTTGGTCCATATATGGTGCTCGGTTGGGCTATGGCTTATAGCTTATTTCATTGTAGCTGACTGAAATTATACTGTAGCTGAAGGTGACTTATTTGATATAATTAAATTTAAAAAAATTTAGAAAAGAAAAAATAGTTAGCCCATCACGTGTAACGCAAACAAGACCTGACTAGTGTAATGCCAACTCTGTGATTTTCTGCTCATCAATGTGGACGCCATATACTCGAGTTGGTCCATAGCTGAATCGCTAGCCACCACGCTTGAAACGAAGTCATCCAATTGTTTCTTCTAAGCTTCGACGCAGTTTTCTTCCTTCGTGTCACATTCTGCTATCTAACTTCTGATAGGTTGTTTACAGTCGCTAGTTTCTCGGAGATGGACTTGTCTCATCAATGCCAACAAAATCTGGCTATTCACAGGTTGGCCTTGAAATGGACAGAGTTGGCGGTTTATTTGAGTCAAGAACGGCAAGGGAATATCGTATTTTTTATGGACTAGTTGAACGATTTTTTTATTACTTAACCCTTTCAAATATATTTTAGTTAATGATTCATAAACTATTTGTAAATCTGACTCTTTTAATTGGTCGTGGCGTGATGAAAACAATACTGGTGTGCCACTCACTGTGGTGTGACCAAAACATGCCACACGACAACCGATAGTGACCAAAAGTTTTATTTTCTACCTTGATGGTAAACTTATCTATAGTGTGTAGCCGTGTAGGGTTGTTTACCATACCATAATTCTTGGCATGACAAAAATGATTATATTTAAAAATAAATTAGAGGAGGAGTCATTAATAAAAGTTTATGTTAGATCATGTGGCTAGGTTTAGAATATTTATGATGATGAATAATTGACAATATTGCTTTTTGATGTTATTTGAGGCATGTGACGTGTGTAGACTCATATCGGTCATATTGGGAAGAGCTTGTGCTGGGAAAAGATATTGCTTTAGTCTTTGCATGTGCAGGGTAATTCGGAAGTGATCATGGTCTACGGCGAGGACCAAAAGATGGCTTGATGCAAAATTATGGTCCAAAAGGTCAAGAATGTTGGAGGAGACAGTCGAGCTCTAGTTGGGGTGTATGGAGATCAAAGTTGGATGATACGCGTTTGAGATATGGAAATGCGGTGCAGAGGCTACGACACATGATAATAGTTGAAAAATATGTGTTACGTAAAGGTTCTGGATCTCTTATTTGTTGGAATTGGAAAATAACTCGTGGTCTTAGGGATAAGATTATGATTTGAGCCATAAACTATAAAAAGAGATAGAGTTTAATGTTAACCCCCTGGTTAGAGAGATACAATTTTTATGGTAGAGTTTAAGGGGTGTCAATGAGCACTTTGTAGATAAAAACATAATGATTCAGTAATAGCAAATAGATCTATTCAGATAAAAAATAAGTGGTGGTGTGTTCCAATCATCGGTGTGCACAAGAAATTTCTTCACTTCGGTGTGATTCGTTGCCATGATTTGTGCATAAACTTTGCGAACCAAGAGGCATCACGTAGGAGAGAGGAGACTCTGCAAAGCGACGTCTATCTGCACCACTTTGTTAGTAGGTTGGTTAATTATGAGATAATAGATTTAAAAAAGTTTTTGTTGCGGACTACAATCGTTCATCCTACTTTGATTGTCATCGACGATGCTACACTTTATGAAAATGAGTTATATAATAGAAATAGTTCAGTTGAAAGTCAGTTCATAATCCTAGTCTTCTTTCTTGAAAACACTATTTTGTGGCCAGAAGCCAACTGGTAAGAGAACTCGCTACACAGTATTAAGCACTTCCAGGATTGGATTGATCCATTAAACAAAATTTAACAAGTTTGGTGCTAAAAGCGATACCTGTGTGTGCGGGGTAATCCAACGAGATCCCTAGGCTCTTGCAATCTTCATGCGTTTCTGAAAGATAAACCTAGTCCAACGCATGAGGTGGTTCTCAACATGAGCCTACTCTTTGAAGCTCTGCTAGTAGCTCGGAGATGGACTTGTCTCATCAATGCCAACAAGACCTGGCTATTCACAGGTTGGCCTTGAAATGGACAGAGTTGACGGATTATTTGAGTCAAGAACGGCAAGGGAATATCGTATTGTTTACGGACTAGTTGAACGATTTTTTTGTTATTTAACCCTTTTTAATATATTTTTAATGACTCGTTACTTATTTATAAATATGACTTTTTCACCACGCCGTTGATCGTGACGTGACAAAAACAACACTACCATACCACAACCAATGGAGTGACCAAAAGTGTCAAATATGCTGATGTGGCAAATATCCCTAATCTTTGCTTAAAATTAATGATCTCAATCTATCAAAAGAAAGTGGTGCCTTGATGAGCTACTACATGTACTACTCCACTTTCTTCTCTCCCTGTTTAAGGTCATTTTCCGTGTTACAACTTTTTTAGCAAATGTTCCCATGTTTTAAGGCATCAGGCAGTCATCTTGATTAAAGCCAAAAGCTGTTTAGTTTGGGAAAAATTTGGAGCTGGGAGCTGGAGTACGGTTGATGATAACTGTAGCTGGAGTCTGGTTGATCATAGGTTTTTTATTTCAGTTCCAGACAACTAGGTTTTTTTATAACGTTCAAATCCTGAGGTATCAACAGGACAAAGTGTAATGGAAAGCTGAGCCATTTCCCTTCATACCATCTCCAAGCACTTGCTTGTGCAATAACTCGAGCCTGACATTAACACAGATGTGAAATGCAGATGAATATATACACATGGGAAAGTATAGTATCACTAAAGAATTTTTCCCAGAATGGTTGGGCTTGATATATCAATCTTCAATGACGATTGTTGATTATTATGACCTTAATACCTTATAGCACATGGTTTATGTCTACTGTACAATTACAACAGAGCAGCTCATCAGGATCTTATGCCCAAAATCAACAGTCCTCTAGTTAGGAACCACGTCGGCATATTAAATTTTTTTGGAATAGTTTTAGTTAATTAGTATGTAATATCTTTCGCTGAGAGGGTTACTACCTTATACTATATCATAGCTCCCAACTCCAAATGTATTACTTTTACCACTCTATCGTGATATGTTGTCACAAATCTCAAACTTTATGAGACAATATTTCTTCATGAATGTATTTTGTGCCAAATTTTATATTTATGATCAAATTTGAAAATGTTTGATTTGATTTATTTAATTCTCTATGTATTGATAGTAATGTTGCTTGCGCCCAACTACCGTCTGCCTCTTACCCGCACAACTGCCATCAGTTGGCCTAACATCTCCGGTCAATGGCAATAAGCCATGCAAGACATGAGATGGCAATATATGGCGACACTTAATCCAAGCCGTAAATTCTATATGCAAAAAATTAGATGGGTAAGATGTTTCCTTCTTTATCAATAATGCAATTTCTAGATATTTTTCCCTTTATAACGCCAGGCTTAACAAAAGTTCAGACACTAGGAATCCATACAAAGTCACAGCGATATACTACATATATACCAACATAAAAATTAATATGTAACCCATACATTTGTGCAAAAATTAGTTGGTGACCCGTGAACTCACATCTCCATCATGTATTATTAAGAAAAATATTATCATATAACTCTATTTTTCTTATTTTTCCAAAGTAATGCAGCATGCAATTTATGCCATTTAGTCAATCTCTAATTTGAACACGGTGACAGCTATTTCTTTTTTAATTGATAGGCAGATGCTACCAATTTTTCTTTTTTTTCCCCTAATTTCGTCAATGTCTAGTTTTATTCTTGTTAATACGTGATGAAAACAAACTACACTATTTATTTGTCACGGATCAGATTGGATACTAAATCCAAACCGTACATTCAACTTAACTAACACAAAACCTATGGATCGAATCTTTTCTTTTTCTCCGATTACTGTGAGAAATTATAGCCTTTTCTCTTTTTTCCAATTAATATGGTAATTTTTTACTTTTTAGGATTAACAAGGGGCTCCTGGAGGAGTCTCTAATTACCTGTGTGTGAGGGGTAATCCAACGAGATCCCTAGGCTCTTTCAATCTTCTTGCTTTTCTGAAAGATGAACCTAGTCACAGGGAGTTCCGTGGCTGAGGTGGTTCCCCAAAGATGAGGGAGTTTCATGTGGACGCCATATACTCCAGTTGGTCCATAGCTGAATCTTCTTCTAAGCTTCGACGCAGTTTTCTTCCTTCGTGTCACATTCTGCTATCAAACTTTGTTATTTTCGGTCGCTAGTGTCTCGGAGATGGACTTTGTTTCATCAATGCCAAGAATACCTGGCTGCTCACAGGTTGGCCTTGAAAAGAACAGAGTTGACGGGTTATTCGAGTCATGAACGGCAAGGGAATAACGTATTTTTTCCGGACTAGTTGAATGAATTTTTTTTTTATTTAACCCCTTTTAATATATTTTAATGATCCGTTACTTATTTATAAATCTGACTTTTTCACCACGGCGTTGGTGGTGACGTGACAAAAACAACACTACCATACCACTCATTGTGATGTGACCAAAACTTGCCACACCACCGCACTATTAGTTTGCCACACCACAACCAATGGAGTGACCAAAAGAGTAATTTTCTACCTTGGCGTTAAACTTCCCTATAGTAATTTTCTAGTGAGCTTGTGGTATTATTGTTTTATGTTTCTGGATTTAGTTTTAGCATATTATTTATGCTTATTAGTAATTCTGAAAATTGCTTAATAATTAGCAAAAATTCATTAACAATTGATAGAAATTTCCAAAAAATTCTAGAAAATCCTAGAAACATGGTTTTTAGGTATATGAGCTTTCGTAAATTTATGAAACCTTAGAGTTAGTACACCTTGGAAGTATCATATTTCGTTTATGGTTTATTTCCTGGCATTGTGTATTTGAAGATTTATTTAGTAATTTTGAAAATTGCTTAAATGCCTCAATAATTATCAGAAAATCCCGAATGTTGCGAGGAAAAATTTGAGAAATGATAAATTATCTACTAAATCGATAGAAGTAAATCTTTACTATTTACACTCATTTCTTGCACTTGAGATTACTCACCAGAAGTAAGCATGTACGAAGTTGCATGAATATTGTTGGACATTGAGTGTCACTAAGTGGATATTTGCTCACCTCGAATGGTTGCAATTGTATCACCTAAGCTTATTTCATTGGTATACAGCCATACCACTGTCAAGTTTGACGCTGACAGAGTTGTACTTTTTTACCGTTGAAAGGTAAAAATTTTGTAGTGTATGAGATATTGCCTCTACTCTACCCAAAAGAATGACTATATGACTTAGATAGATCCATTAGGCCTAAGGGCCTTCTCTGAAAGGATGGCCAAACCTATAAAATGCTACTAGTGTTCCTGTAAATACTTTGCCAAGATCTACTTCTGTTTCTAGGACTAGAAATCATGTGACTAATAATCTTGATTGCCTCGTTGTGTCTTGATCTATTGACTCTTTGACTAATCATGTGAGGACAACTGGAGTCTTTCAAGTCACTTTCTCGTCAGTGAATCAGTTTTTTCTCAGACTTGGTAAAAGGATATGTTTACTAAGTTAACCAGCAATAACTAGAAGATGCTGACCATCAATCATGGTGTTATGAATAGCGCTTGTATTCATATGAGGCCAATGGGCCAGTATATATACACAAAGTACATGTGACAAATATGCAAAGAACCCCTCATAACAATGGGGAATAACAACTATACATATATCTCTAACACCCCCCCTCAAACTCATGGTGGATCAACAACACTGAGTTTGGAGAGGTAGAAGCCATGCTGTGCTCGAGTCTGGGCCTTCGTGAAGAAATCCGCTATTTGAAGCTCAGAAGGCACATATCAAGAGTAATCACCGATCATGCACACAAGTCCTCGTGAAAGAAGCATCAACACCAATGTGCTTGGTGAGCTCATGCTTCACGGATCACGGCAATCACCGATAGCACTTTGTCTTCGTCGACAAGAGAGGAGTCGGTGTAGTGACGAAACACCAAAATCCTCAAGTAGCCACCGTAGCCAAGTAATCTCTGCTGTCAAGAGAGCCATAGCTCGCAACTCACCTCTGCACTCGAGCGGGACACTGCGATCTGTTTCTTCGTCTTCCGTGCAATAAGAGAACCACCAAGAAAAACACAGAAGCGAGATAGACCGCGATCGGAGGGATCACCGCCCAAGTAGCATCCGAATAGGCTGAAGCAGAATGAATCTGGATCGTGGAAAGAAGAGACGGCGAGAGATAGTCCCACGAAGGTATCGCAGAACTCGAAGAAGGTGGTCAGAGTGAACCTGAGTGGGAGCTGAAACAAACTGACTCAGAATATGAACTGGATAAGTGATATCCGGACGAGTAACAGCAAGATAGACAAGACTCCCAACAAGATGACGATAGCGATGACGATAGCGAGTCGGATCAGAAAGAGGCTCGCCATCAGATAGTCAGAGGTGAACATTGAGCTCCATGGGAGTCTCAACAGTACGCTGATCAGTGAGAGAGGCGCGATCAAGAAGATCCTGAATATATTTCTCTTGGGACATAAAGAAACCATCTGGAGTGGAAGTAACCTCAATCCCAAGGAAGTAACGAAGAGGACCAAGATCCGACAAAAGGAACTGCTCACTAAGACGAGCCTTGACAAAGGCAATGTACTCAGAATCATCTCCGTAATGATCATATCATCAACATACAGAGAAGAAGAGTCCGACCACGAGACGAAGTGTGGACAAAGAGCGCAGGATCATGATCACTAGCTGAAAAACCAGCACCGGTGACCACGAGGAGAAGCGCTCAAACCAAGCACGAGGGCTTGCTTAAGGCCATAGAGAGCGACGAAGGCGACAGACCATGCCCTCAGGAACAGAATACCCAGGTGGCGGATGCATGTAGACCTCCTCACGCAACTCGCCATTAAGAAAGGCATTCTTGACATCAAGCTGAGAAGCACCGATGGCGAGCAGACGCCACCGAAAGAAGAGTGCGACAGTGGTCATGTGGGCCACAGGAGCAAAAGTCTCGTCGTAGTCAACACCATGCTCCTGCTGGAAGCCACGAGCAACAAGACGCGCCTTATAGCGCTCAAGAGAGCCATCAGAGCGAGTCTTAATCTTATAGACCCACTTACATGTGATGGGACGAGAATGAGATGGAAAAGGAACAAGATCCCAAGTACCAGTGCGCTCGAGGGCAGCAATCTCCTCGGCCATGGCAAGCTGCCACTCAGGGTGAGTAACAAATCCCGGTAGGAGACAGGCTCACGAGTAGCTGCGCCAGCAAAGGCAAAACGGGCAGGAGGCCGAATCGACTGATGATCGCGGAGAGCGTAGCGAGGAGAAGATGACCCATCAGGGGAAGATGGAGCATCAGAAGAAGATGGAACATCAGGAGAAGATGGCTCATCTGGAAGATCCTCAATACGAGGTCGACGAGTGTAGAAGAGAAGGGGAGAAGGTACTGTAGTGGGAGGAGCCTGCGGAGTCGTAGGAGACGACACAGGCGGCGACAACGGCGGAGAGGCCACAGGGGGAATATGTGGAGACTCAGTGGGACAGGTGGACGAGGGCAAAACAGATATAGGTGTATCTGGAAAGGTCAAGAAAGATAGAGACTCCACAGAGGAAGCCGAAGGAGAGGCAGGACGTGGGTAGAATGGACGAGACTCGTCGAAAGTCACATCCCGAGAAACCCGCATCCGACGACCAACGGATCCCAAAGACCGATAACCCTTGTGCTCGCATCAGATCCCGAAAGACACACTCAACAGATCGAGCGGTCGGTTTGGTGCGCTCGAGGGGCGAGGAGAACGTAGCAAACGCAGCCAAACATATGAAGGGTAGAGTAGTCAGGAAGAAGACCACAGAGACGCTCAACAGGGATCGCTCCCTGAAGAGCAGAAGAGGGCTGGATGTTGACGAGATAGGTGGCAGTGGAAACAGCCTCGGCCCAAAAGTGAGGTGGAATAGAGGCGGCGATCATCAGAGCACAAGCCGTCTCAAGGAGGTGACGATGCTTGCGCTCAGCAACACCATTCTGAGCATGAGCACCAGGACAAGAGAACTGAGCGAGAGTGCCCTGCTCAGCAAGGAAGCTGCGCAGGTAACGAGAGAGGTACTTGCCAGTAGAATCAGCACGAAAGACACGAATAGGAGTGGAGAACTGTGTGTGAATCATAGTGGCAAATTGTTTATAGATAGACAAGACCTCACTACGAGAAGACATGAAGTATATCCAAGTGTGGCGAGAGAAATCATCTATAAATATGATATAATAACGATGACCCCCTTTCAAACGAAGGAGCCGGACCCCAAACATCTGAATGAACAAGATCGAAAGGACGCTGAGACACAGACTCACTATGAGGATAAGGAAGCTGGATCTGTTTACCTAACTTACAGCCCTGACAATCTAAAGACACGTCTCTTGAGACAGACCCCAGAAGACCACGACGAACTAAGGACGGCGAGGCACGGATCCACACAGATGGCCAAGACGGTGATGCCACCGCTGGAAAGAGCCGGTGACGGTGGCGTAGTGGAGAGACGCGGCGGCGATGGTGGCAGCGGAAGGAAGGTGAAGCCAGTCAAGCTCCCAGAGACGCTGTGAGTCACGGCGCCGAGGGCCAGAACCAACCAGAGCTCCCGTGTGGCGATCCTGAACACAACAAGAGTCAGAGTCGAGAATGACCCGATAACCAAGGTCGATGAATCGCCCAGCAGAAAGAAGCTGCAAGGTAAGGCGAGGAACATGAGCAATAGAAGGGACATGAAAAGATGAGTTGCTAAGAGATCCTCGACCAGAGACAGAAAGAGATGTACCATCAGCAGTAAGAACACTGACAGGAGAATCAAGAGGTGTAATAGAAGACAGAGTGGAAGGATCAGGAGTCATGTGAAAAGATGCTCCAGAATCAAGAATCCACGGGGAGGTACCTGACTGTGTAGGAGGTGGTCTCTCGGTGCAAGAGTCGATGCGAACTCGCAGAACTCATCGAGGAGAACTCAGGCGCAAGTAGGCGTCGAAGTCCGGCTATCTCCCGCCGGTGAGAGAAGCTGCTGAAGAAGTCGAGGTAGACGCCGTCGTAGAAGCACTAGTGCCGATGAAGAGCGGCGTGAAAGATGCCGCTTCTTCTTGTAGCACTGGGACTCGGTGTGGCCATCCTTGTCGCAGAGGAACAGTGAGGACGGCCACCTCCGGACGAGTACGCCACCACCACCGTGGTAGCCGCCGGAGGAGGCAGCAGTAGCGAGCGGACGGCGGCGAGCACGAGAGGGAGTGGCATCGGACCAGCACCACTCAAACGAGTCTCCTCCGCGCGTATCTCGGTAAGAGCCTCCGGAGAGTGACACGAGGGTGGCGTGCAAGAAGTCGGGCACGCCTTTGCTCAAACTCGGGGCGGCGAGTAAGGAACTCGTAAACCCGCTGAAACTCCAGTCAAGACGTACATCCGAGCAAAGACGGACAGTACGACGGCCAGCCAGGTGCGGAGAGAGTCCAATCGACGCCAAACAGCGAGCTCGAGCGTAAAGGCGTCCAACGGTAGCATCACCCTGCTGAAGAGAGTGCTCCAGGCGGACCACGGACAGGTACAGGGCATCACCAGAGGGCTCGTAGCGCTGACGAAGATGAGTCCACATCTGGAAAGCCGAAGGGAGTCCCACCACCTCAGAAGAGAACTGAGGCTGGACACTGGCGATGAAGACAGCAGCAGCCCGAGCGTCGTCATCGTACCACTGAGTGTAGACGGTCAGACGATCCTTGTAGGATTCCAGATCCTCCTGGTAGGTAGAGGCAGCGTCATCATCAGCAAGGCGAGCGGCCTCAGTAGCAGCCTTATCGGCTGTCGAAGGCAATGCAACAGGCGTAGGCTCCGTCGGAGGAATAGGGCAAGGCGGGCAGGTGACATCGCCAGAGAGGACGCCCCAGAGACGAAGACCACGCATGTGGATGCGCATGTGAGACACGAAGTCGGTGTAATTAACACCATCAAAGATCACCGGGCAGCGAGGGAGGGAAACGGTGCCCATTGGTAGGCGGCGCTGGACGGCGCGGCGACCAAGGCAACGAAGTCTAACAGGCGGCGCTGGACGGCGCGGCGGTTAGGACGACGTTTTTTTTTGCTTTTTTTTCCTTTTTCGGTCGGTTACTGGGTTAACCCCGACCGAGAGAAGCCGACCGAGGGGACTCGAGCGGGCGGAGTCGGCGGAGCCGACGGCGACGGGCTCGACGGCGGTCGGCGGAGCGGCGGCGGCGGCCTCGGGCGGAGAGCCCCAAGGCGGCGACGTCCCGAGCGGCAGCGCCTCGGGCCAAGTCGGCGGAGCGGCGGCGGCGGAGGCGGAGGAAGACGCGGCGGCCAGCGGAGTCGGCGACGGCGGCGCGGCCTCGGCGGAAGGCGGCCGGGCCGGAGCGCCGCGGCGGGGACAAAGGGAGCGCCGCTCGGCGGAGGAGGAGCGGAGCGGCGCGCCGGCCGCGCGGAGGAGCAGGAGTCGGCGACGGCGCGACGGGAGTCGGTGACGGCAGCAGCGGAGAGTCGGCGACGGTGGAGGACGGCAGCGGCGGTGGAGACGCGGAGACGGCAGCGGTGGAGGCCGCGGATCTGGCGGCCGGGTGGGTGCGGAGGAGGCGGGCGGCGGCACGGGAGGCCGGCGACGGCACGGGAGGCCGGCGGCGGCGCAGGGAGGCCGGTGACGGCGCGGGGAGGCCGGCGACGGCGCGCGGAACCCTAGGTAAGCCAAAACCCTAGTTTTGGCTCTGATACCATGTTATGAATAGCGCTTGTATTCATATGAGGCCAATGGGCCGGTATATATACACAAAGTACATGTGACAAATATGCAAAGAACCCCTCATAACAATGGGGAATAACAACTATACATATATCTCTAACACATGGAAGCCCACACATGAGACATCCAGGTATTTCTCCTGAAAGCCTGCAAAATCTACGCTCTGGATAGAGGAATCCACCATGGCCGAAACCATCATCTCCGCCATCATAGGCGATGTAGTCAGTAGAGTGATCTCTCATCTCATCGGGCACAGACACCAGCAAAGCACCGAAACCAAGCTGCAAATGATATGCCACAAGCTCATAAGGATTCACAGCGTGGTGGAAGAGGCCAGAGGGAAGCAGATCATAAACGATGGCACCCTCCAGTGGCTTTCGGAGCTCATAGATGCTGAGTACCAGGGCAACTACTTGCTTGACGGCAGCAAGCATGAGCTTGAAGGTGTGGATGATGATGATAAGGTAGTTCCCCAAGTTTCCACCTTCTCCTCCCTGTTTAATCCTGCAAAGCGGGTGCGGCTTTCTGTGTGCAACATATTGTCACGACGCCATGATCTTATTATTGATGAGATTGACAGAGTTCAAGAGAGATTGCAAAGTGTTTGTGATGACCTCAGGGAGTTCATCATGCTCCTACAACGTTGCCAACCGATCCATCTGCCTCTAGCCACGAACATCTTCCGGGATGGACAGATGTTTGGTCGACATGTTGAGAAGGAGAGGATCATCAATTTCCTGCTCCAGGACAGCACTTGCTTATTTGAGGGGGAAATAGGTGTGCTACCTGTTGTCGGTGACACTGGAGTCGGTAAGACAACACTAGTACAGCATGCCTGTGATGATGCCAGGGTGCGTAGCCACTTCCACGTAATCATGCTTCTGAATTTTTCATATACTCCTGTTGCCATCAGCAGTGAAAGAACGGTTGTTCTGCGGTCCAAACATGTCATTGGAGATGCAGGAACAGTAGATGTCAATGAACCACTGGAGCTGGCGGAGTGGGATTTTGGCAACAAGAGATTCTTGATGGTGTTTGAAGACGTGGATATGCGCCAGAAGCAGGTTCTAGAAGAGCTCCTGTCAAGAGGGAGATGCACAGGCAACAAGCAGGGGAGCAAGATCATCATCACAACAAACAATCGTCTTGTTGCGACCATCGGAACAGTGAAGCCAATCATACTGAAGGCGTTGCCCTTCCCGGAGTACTGGTTCTTCTTCAGGGCACACGCATTCTTGGGCAGAGATCTCGAGGAGAGCCCAAGGCTGGTCGCGGCAGGCAAAGCAATCGCAAAGAAGCTGAAGGGGTCATTCTTTGGAGCAAAGATTGTCGGAGGATTGCTCAGGAACAATCCGAATCCCAGCTTCTGGTGTAAGGTTTCAAGTAGCAACATTGAGGACATGTCTCTGCTCGGTGACGGCATCAACTACATCATGATTCTGTCCCAGAACTTGCTGCCAAGAAATGTGTATATGAACCAGGTGATCATTTCTAAGGATCGGTTTTCTCAGACAGAATTAGCCAGATTGCATGGTGTCAGTACTGCTCAGATCACCGGTTGGGCACAGGACACAGGATTTGCAAAAGTCTTGTTGTGCGAGTCATTGTTGCCATTCTATAATTTATATTACATTGCCCGTTGCACTCCAGGCTTAGTAAACAGCTGCTCGGAGGTCACCTTGCTTTAGTGTAATTCAGTTCAATACATCGTGTAAGAATCTCTAGTTCACCCTATGGCAGATTTATAGGGTTTTATAAGTACATTTTGTTGTCTATGTATCATTTTCTTCTGTGTAGTGTTGGAATAAACTTGTTGTTAGTATAAGTGCGGATGTGGTGCGATTTGCTTGGGCGCCTGTTCTTCCAGCCATCTATCATGCCAGAAATTTGTTTGGTGTCTGTCACCTAGAGGCTAGAGAGATGGAAGTACATGCCCTGAATAGTTCCAGTTCTGCCGGCAGTGGTGTGGAGTATGAACCCAGTCCAAGGCCTGCCTGGTTCCCGCCTCTTTAGCCATAACCACGGAAAGCGCAGTGTTCTGTTGAATTTTTGCAGATTCCTGATTCCGACGCCCCTCAAATCCTTTGAGCGACAGACAAGCTCTCTTCCAAATGTCCAAGCTCTTGCATCCTCTCAACCTTTCCAAAGGAACTTTCTTCGAATCCGGGCAATTTCCTTCACGGCCCATTTGGAAAGGGGAAACTGCAGTTATAAACATTGATTGAATTAAACACATCACAATGGGATTCATTCGGTGATTGATGTGAAATTAACAGAGATAGGACTGGACATGAACATATTTGCGTGTTTGATGCACGTCATGTACATGAACATATACAAATATAACCTAAGCGTCCACACACCCAAAGACTAAACCGGTGGTCGCTGCCTCCATCTGGCAGGGAGCTTGGGCTTCGGCAAAGGCCTGCTGACCCCTGCCAACGCCTCAGCAGACGGAGCGAACCTGTCGTACTCCGTTGCCTGCCCCATGAGGAGCCAGACGGCGTTCACGAACTCTCCTCCGGTGCTGAGCTTCGTGGCGTGGGACTCCTCGCCGCAGTGGTAGCCTGTGTAGCACAGCAACTCCACCCACACCCCGGCTATCACCTGCAGCATGTCGACGGTGGGCAAGCACCACCTGTTGCCGAGCAGCATCCCGGCGAGCCAAGCTCCATCTTCATAAGCTGGCCTGTCGTCGACGTCGACAGAACGTTCCTCCCCGATGCCGGAAATGTACTTACCCCGTGAATCGGCCGGGAGCTGCCACTCGCCTATTTTCTTGACGATCGCTGATCTTGAGGAGCTCATGGTGTCTTCCTTGGTGGACTTCATAGTACGCCACCACAACATACTGAAATACATGTAGTTCTCCTTGTATCGGACGCTGCGAACCACTCCCGGCAGCAGGTAGGGATGCACCACCAAGAGGAACATCATATGGTTGGAGAGCACCCTGATCTCATCCCGGATCATGCCTTCGTTGTTGGCGTCCTCCTCCTCCTCGGGGCACATGGAGAGGTAAAGATCGGTGGCGATGTGCCACACGATGATGCTGCGGTCCAGCTCGGTGTCATCAGCGACCCGGATGAGATCCTCGTACATCTCTCTCTCCTTGAGTACCCATTTGCCCCGTGCATTCCTCAGGTCCTCCATGCCCCTCCTTCGTATCTCTCCCAGCACCAAGCCCTTGATGCCATCAGAGATGGGGACGGTGGTCGAGTAATGCAGCTTCTGCCACCGGTCCCCGAGACCGATCATCTTGGCGATCTTACCTCTGAGATCGTCATGGTTCGCATCAGTGCAGAGGTCCAGTAGGTTGTACTGCCCAAGTGAGTCCAGGCAGGTCCTCCTCCTTGCTCCTGCCTTGAGAAGCCGGCGAAGGCGCATGACTGCGCTGCAGAGCCGGTGGCATCCCCTGGCATGGAAGGACGCGCATGCCCAGGACGAGCCTGCAGCTCTGAGCAATGATGCCATCTCCAAGACCAAGGCTCCAACCAGCAAAACATAGGTGACGACAACATCAACTCTGATGTAGGCATCCTTGCTACTGAACTGAAACAACAAGAATGCCGCGACAGCAGAGAGTGGTGAGATGATCCGGACGCAGAAACCGTACCATGTATGGATCACTGCCGCCTTCGTGTAGAGTATGTCATACAGGAGGGAGAGCTCCATCGCGACCAACTCATACAAGTACATGCCACCGTTCAACTGGATGCCTTGGCGTACAACTTCATATTCAAACTTGTGCATCACTGGTTTATCAGCCAACAGGCCCTTGCAGACATTGCGCATGTAGTGGGCTCCCAGCAGGACCTCCTCCGTGTCCAACCTCTTCCCTCCCTCCCTCCCTTGATAAGGGCCAGTGACTTGCGATGGCGTCTCCTTGTTGCTGAGAGAGCTTGCAATGCTATCTATGCCGCCACACTTGAGTGCCCATGTCCTCTCCCCGTACTTGAGGCAGCCAGAGAAGAACATCAGGGCAGCGGCTGCCACCAGGGTGCCAGGCTTCGTACCAACTGTGATGAACTGGTAGAGGACATAAGCCGCCCCGATCACCTGCACCACAAGCGTGAGCAGGTGGCGCAGCCAGAGCTGGTTGTCCTGGAAGGCATAGGCAGTAATGGTGTCTGGGCCACCGAGGTGAAGCAGGAGGAAGGGAGCCCAGAATGGCATGATCTGGTGGCCACCTGACCTGCTGCTGATGGACATATGTCCAAGGGCGTAGATGGCGGTGGTGTCAGCCATTAGGTATGCCAGCCAGAGGAGGGTCCTCAACAAAGCCGAGCCTTCACGCCGGCGAATTCCTGCAGACAAGAGGAGGATGACTTGCAGGGTGAAGCTCAAGACCACCAGAATTTGGATGTCCCATTTTTCCCAAAACACAGCTAACCCTCCAGCCATTGCTCCCCTACCTGGAATTGGATACATGTAAATTAGTAACTGTTTATCATCTCACTCTGAGTGCAAATCAAACACTCCTACATGGAAAGCATTCATCAATTTGGTTTTACTGATGAGCATTGCATTGCAACCTTTTACTAGCTCACATATGGAGTGCAAAGGGTTTCCTCCTTGCATAACTGCAAGAAATAGGTAAACCGTGTGATGGTACAGGTAGCATTAACACAGGTATAGGGAAATTTTGGTGTACTCAGGTACATGCATGTGCCACTACCCACTACCCACTAGCTTGTCCTATTCGGTCAAGGCTCAGAGTGATTTCTTTTCTTTTCTAGTTCTTTTTCTTTTTCATGTTTTTCTCACCCCTCAACGTTCGGCCCGGAGTGAGGTGGTGATCTTTGTAAGGGGCTGGTTTCCCTCTCTTAATACAAAGGTACGCAGCTCTCCTGCGTATTCGAGAAAAAAAATGCCAAAAAAAACCCTATGCCGAAAACTGAAAAGTGTTAGCAAAGGTCCAAAAACCAGCAGGAATGTGAATCCCATCAGGGAAAATGATTTGGGGGTATTGTTTACAGTACTTAATTTTTCTGAAAATTTTCATCCTGGGATACTTTCTTAACATACTACTAATTTCAATTTAAAAACACCTTACATGTAGTAGAACTCTACTCCCTCCGTCCCATAAAAAGTGTCACTCTCACTTCCTGAGTAGTCAAAGAACTTCAACTTTGACCAAATATATATAAGAAAATATTAACATTTATGATGCGTAATAAGTATCATTAGATTAATCATTGAATATATTTTCGTAGTAAACTTATTTAGAGATATAAATTTTGATAATATTTTCTATAAGCTTAGTCAAACTTAAGAAAGTTTGACCGACACGGAACCCATAGCGACTCTTTTTATGGGACGGAGTAGAGGTGGGACTTGGGCCGGGCTTCTTTGGGCCAGCTCGAAGCACGGCCGGCACGGCCCGGCCCAAGCACGGCCCGGCCCGACATGTGACGGGCCGTGCCGGCACGGCACGAACGGTGGGCCGGGCTGGGCCTCAAAATTCGGCACGGTGGGCGGCACGGCACGGCACGACAGATCGGGCCGTGCTTGGGCCGGCACGGCACGAAGAGCACGGTTGACCAGAAACTATTTAAAATTGATTTCTTAACTATAGTAAGTTGTACTCATAATTCTCCTTGAGCTTTTCTATTTGACTAGTTGGGTAGGCCTATGCTATATTGTCGGGCGATGTCCACGTACGCTATAGTCTAATTTGCACAAGATATACATTCCATTGGACTAGATGACCAAGTTCGGAGGTGGAATGGCATGAGACAATAGAATTGAATTTTAAGTATGTTTTTAATAAGGCGGATACAAGAGAAAGGAAGATAGCGGCCACCGCTACCATTGTCGCCGTCGCTTTCGTCGTGTATAGTTACTTTGGGCTGGGCTTGGTGCACGCACGACGCCGCACGGTGGGCTTTGGGCCGTGCTTGGGCCTGGCCAAAGACGAGGCGGGCCGGCACGGCACGGCACGACGAGATGACTGGGCCGAACCGGCACGGCACGAAGCGGCCCGAAGCACGGTGGGCCTGGGCCGTGCCGGCACGGCACGGCCCAATTCCCACCTCTAGGACGGAGGGAGCATGTAGTAGTACATTAACTTTCTATGCACCATGCCTAGGGTTAGATAATAGATACATATATAAGATGATAACTTTTTGAGAGCCAACTAAATATTATTTACTGATTCCTTCAATACATAAAGCTCCTATTTAACTTTATAAAATTTTGGATTAAAATGCAGAATCAAAACATCCCCAATTGGTCAGGTATAATGGAAACTTCCTATAACAGTGGGGATTAAAGGTATGGAGAATTTAATATAGCATATCCTTCCTTTCCCGTGTCTTTTAAGTTGACTGAAACTAGAAATTCCAAAGTATTGAAATATTTGGATGTGATTTTAATCCTCGGAATACCAAGTCGTCTTGGCCACATTTCCATAGGAAGAGAGGGCTAGCATAGCAGCTAGGAATGGAGGACTGGGAAGGAGCTAGACGTAGGGCCTCACCTCGAGTTCTCGGGTGGCGGAGAAATTGGGAAACAGTGGCTGCGGCTGGATGGAGCAGCGACTCCACTGTCCTGGATTGGCAGCGGGCAGCGGGCGGCCGGCGGCAAGGACCTTCCTGTGCGGATCTGGCAAATCGTCCCGGCGTCGAGCAATGGGGTGGCAGGGTGGCCGGCGATTTCCCTGGAGAGACTTGCTAGAGAGTCGTTTTAAAAAGACTTGCCAATGCCAAAGTATGCAAATGAGCTCTTGGCCTTGGTGTGTCTCCAAATGAGCTCCACCTCTCTCTTTCTTTATTTAGTTTATCTTTTCTGTGGGACCAACATTGATTAAGGAGACCGAGCCTTCCAAGAAACCATTTCTGCTCTAAACTACTTTAGCATTTTTAATTTTAGTTTATTTTAACTTTTCTCTTCTTTTTTACTTTTTTCTCTTATTCCGTTGTATTGTTCATGACGATATAATGCTTTTTTTAATTTTAATTTTTTCTCTTATTTTTTTAGAAAAAACTAACAGCCGTTACAGTGTAATTTTAGCCAGAAGCCGGAAGCAGAAGCCCCTTGGAGCACCGCCACATGTTTCTCACTCAATCAGTTCACTTAAGGAAAAATTGATAATATAAGTAGATTCTTTTTGTCTATGGCTTATGTTTATGACTGTGATTGATGGCTTTAGGTCAATATCGGAGTTGTTTAACTCATTTTTAGTAAATGGAACATAATGCAGTTTCCTGTATATTATATATATGCTGTAGCAAGGCACATACATAGCTGCCCAAACATATGTAAGATGGCACAAGAAAAACAAGCATGTGTGTTCATAAAATTTCAAGGTGATAAAAAATAGCTCTTTTACAGTATCTTAAATAAATACAAGTCGTTCAATTTTTGCGATCTAATGATTCAGATTAGTTAGAATTTAGTTATACTACCACCCACATTACTAGCAGGAAAAACTCTAAATGAGTAAAATAGTAAAAGAGTCATGTGAACCAGGTTTTTTTATCACAAAAGTCATATGTCAATTTTAATTCATCAAATTTATTAGTTACATCTCTATGTTATAATATTGTCAGTTATTGAAGGTAGCTTCTTGTAGAAGCACCAAGCTACAGCAGTTTCTTCCCAGAAAATAAAAGTTCCACGAAAAAATGTAGCACCTCAAATGTATTCAGATATTATATGTACAAAGCGGTAGCTATACAACCCAGCATAGCTGTACCACCAACAGCAAAAGACAGGTGCTACAGCTCAGCTCCACCTCTGTCTTTCTTTATTAAATTAAGATAAAGGCGCTCCACCTCTCTCTTTCTTTATTAAATTAAAATTTGGAATAATAATTAAATAAAAATTATCAAATTAAAAAAGGGTCCATATCAAGTATAATACAAATTAGCTAAAACTAGGTGGAAAAAAAAATGAAAATTAGCAATTTGATGTCCATATGAATTCCAAAGTAAATTTCCAACAAAATCTATCTATTACATACTAAAAGTCAATAACATGATTTTTATAGTTGCTAAGAAAAAAAGATAAATAAGGTAGAAATTCTCAAAAAATAAAACATCCATCCCTCAATTCACTGTACCTAAAAAAAAGAGAAATACGCTAGAAATTTTCAGAACAAGGAAAAAAATCCGTTCCTTAATTCACTAGACCTTTAGTATGGTTAGTAAACCATTATGTCTTTGGTAAACAAGAAATCTTATAAAACAAGGTGGTAACAATAAATTTTAGATGAACCTAATAAATAAAAATAATACTAGATGGCCCGCACTAAAAGCCATGTACGAGAGGAAAAGAAGGATGCGGATGTGCAAAAAAAAAACATGAGTAAAAGCCATGCATAAGAAAAAAAAGTTGCACTCAGCAAGAAAAGAAAAGGAAATGATTAAAAAAGGGTCCATGTCAAGTATAATGCAAATTAACAAAAATTAGGAGGAAAAAAAATGAAAATTAGCAATTTGATTTCCATATGAATTCCAAAGTAAATTTCCAACAAAATCTATCTATTACATACTAAAAGTCAATAACATGATTTTTATAGTTGCTAAGAAAAAGGATAAATAAGCTAGAAATTCTCAAAAAATAAAACATCCATCCCTCAATTCAGTGTACCTAAAAAAAGAGAAATAAGCTAGAAATTCTCAGAAAAAGGAAAAAATCCGTTCCTTAATTCACTAGACCCTTATTATGGTCAGTAAACAAGTATGTCTTTGGTAAACAAGAAATCTTATAAAACAAGATGGTAACAATAAATTCTAGATGAACCTAATAAATAAAAATAATGCTAGATGGCCCACACTAAAAGCCATGTACGAGAGGAAAAGAAGGATGTGGATGTGCAAAAAACCTGAGACTCTCAGGGATCTCAAAATTATCTACATTACTATCAATGAAGTCCTTCCAAGGGGATCATCGCCTCATGGGACTCTCTTTAAACAATGGGAAAACGATAAACTTGAGACTATTTTTATACTGCCACTCGTAAAAAAAATTGCTGCCATATAACAAGAAGGTAAGCTATGCATCTTGGTAAGCCATATAACAAGGTTGCTTTTAGTTGAGCTTGAGACACATGACTGCCAGAATCTCCTTTGCTTGGAGGTAGCTATGGTGGTGATCAGTTGGGCTACATATCAGGACCGACCGACAGAAAAAGACGAGTGCTACAGCTCAGCTCCACCTCTCTTTTTCTTTATTAAATTAAGATAAAGGCGCTCCACACCTCTCTTTCTTTATTAATATTAAGGTAAAGGCGTAGGGCCTCACCTCGGGTGGCGGAGAAATTGGGAAACAGTGGCTGCGGCTGGATGGAGCAGCGACTCCACTGTCCTGGATTGGCAGCGGGCGGCCGGCCGGCGGCAAGGACCTTCCTGCAGTGCGGATCTGGCAAATCGTCCCGGCGTTGAGCAATGGGGTGGCAGGGCAGGGTGGCCGGCGATTTCCCTGGAGAGACTTGCTAGAGAGTCGTTTTAAAAAGACTTGCTAGAGAGAGAGGTGATCAATGCATATGCACGGATCCATGGATGCTTCGCCACCGAGGAAAGGAAGGAATAATCTAAAACCTTTTTTTTCCTCCAAAACATACACTATACATGTACATATACTGGACTCAACTCTACGTCTAACCGCACTTTCAATTTTCACATTTTTTTTACTCAGAAAAATCGAAATAAGGAAAACCGGTTGGAAAATAAAAAACAAAATCGGTTTCCAGCCTCTCTTTCTTTATTTAGTTTATCTTTTCTGTGGGACCAACATTGATTAAGGAGACCGAGCCTTCCAAGAAACCATTTTAACTCTAAACTACTTTAGCTTTTAGCTAGAAGCTATTTAAAACTAAATAAATACAAGTCGTTCAATTTTTACGATCTAATGGTTCAGATTAGTTAGAATTTAGTTATACTACCACCCACATTACTAGCAGGAAAAACTCTAAATTGGTAAAATAGTAAAAGAGTCATGTGAACCAGGTTTTTTTATCACAAGAGTCATGTGTCAATTTTAATTCATCAAATTTATCAGTTACATCTCTAAGTTACAATATTGTCAGTTATTGAAGGTAGCTTCTTGTAGAAGCACCAAGCTACAGCAGTTTATTCCCAGAAAATAAAAGTTCCACGAAAAAATGTAGCACCTCAAATGTATTCAGATAGTATATGTACAAAGCGGTAGCTATACAACCCAGCATAGCTGTACCACCGACAGCAAAAGACAGGTGCTACAGCTCAGCTCCACCTCTCTCTTTCTTTATTAAATTAAAATTTAGAATAATAATTAAATAAAAATTATCAAATTAAAAAAGGGTCCATGTCAAGTATAATACAAATTAGCTAAAACTAGGTGGAAAAATGAAAATTAGCAATTTGATGTCCATATGAATTCCAAAGTAAATTTCCAACAAAATCTATCTATTACATACTAAAAGTCAATAACATGATTTTTATAGTTGCTAAGAAAAAAGATAAATAAGGTAGAAATTCTCAAAAAATAAAACATCCATCCCTCAATTCACTGTACCTAAAAAAAAAGAGAAATACGCTAGAAATTTTCAGAACAAGGAAAAAAATCCGTTCCTTAATTCACTAGACCTTTAGTATGGTTAGTAAACCATTATGTCTTTGGTAAACAAGAAATCTTATAAAACAAGGTGGTAACAATAAATTTTAGATGAACCTAATAAATAAAAATAATACTAGATGGCCCGCACTAAAAGCCATGTACGAGAGGAAAAGAAGGATGCGGATGTGCAAAAAAAAAAACATGAGTAAAAGCCATGCATAAGAAAAAAAAGTTGCACTCAGCAAGAAAAGAAAAAGAAATGATGCCGTTGATTTCATGGATTCTAGTTAGAGTTGAACTATTTAACTATTGGGTGTTATCTATCATACAATAAAAACTTAGGTATTATCTATTATACAATAAAAGTTTAGCATCTATCGAAGTGCGTATGGAATTGATTTGCACCGTAATATGCATGCACGTATAGTTGGAAAACTCTTATATGAACTTAAAATGCGAGATGTTAGAGATAGAATTAAATTAAGACGATCCACGCACAGACACTAGCTTGCCTACAAAATCCATTGTAGTTTGTATTCTTTTAATTGTATTAATATGGATATAATTGTTATCTCTATTATTGGTGATGACGATTAAAAAATGTAAATAACAAGCATTGGACATGTTTTTTTCTTTAGCTTATGGCTGCGGCTTGTGTCTTTTAGGTTATTTGTGAGAAAGAGTATAGAGTAACAGAAACTCGTGTGCGGTTTTAGTTGATATAAATGAAGTAGTTATAATGTGTACTACAATCAAGTTGTAGACTCCGCCTTGAAAAGACACTTTGTTTAAAAGCTAGTTAGTATAGAAAAGATAAAAAACAGCTTTTAGAAGCTGAAAAGAATAGGCCCATTTCCTTTCAAAGATATAATCTATATTCTTTATTTTAACATATACTACTATATATTAATATCACAAATGAAACCAATTCTACAAATATGAAAATTAAATCAAACTGATAAGGTTCTAAAAATTATAATATTTGAATTCTTTCATGTGATTTGTAACCCTTTATTTTTCACATATAGTTTGTTTATTATCCATCACATATATATCGCTAAACCAACTAAATATGCTCTAAGAATGATACCTGCACAGGTGCGTAGGCTACCGTGCTAGTTTTCCTAAAGTGTACATCTTTGAGTGGGTATAGAACCAAATTTTCAAAAATAAAAAGAAACATACACACTGACCAACTCCTGTAACTCTAAAAAACTTTTGCAATCTCGGGTACTTGTACACACCTAAAAAAATACTGCCCCTAGAGTCATATACTCCACTAACTGACAATATTGTCAGTTATTTCTTCCTGCGAGCAGTTAGGTGCTCTCAAAATTATCTACATTACTATCAATGAAGTCCTTCCAAAGGGATCATCGCCTCATGGGACTCTCTTTAAACAACGGGAAAGCGATAAAGTTGAGACTATTTTTATACTGCCACTCGTAAAAAAATTGCTGCCATATAACAAGAAGGTAAGCTATGCCATATAACAAGAAGGTTGTGGGTTTGCTTTTAGTTGAGCTTGAGAGACATGACTGCCAGAATCTCCTTTGCTCTTTTTCTTTATTTACTTTATCTTTTCTGTGTGACCAACATTGATCGAGGAGACCGAGCCTTCCAAAAGCCTCAGCGTCTGACTATTTTTAACTTTTCAGTTTATTTAAGCTGAAAACCTCTTAAAAAGTATTGATTTTTTAATTTTAGTTTATTTTGGATATTTGGTGTTTTGCTGTTTCTTTTTTCTTTTAATTCTTTTACATTGTCCATAACGATATAATAGTTTTTTATATCGTCAATCCCAGCAAGATCTTCTTCACCAAGGGAGCGTGAGATGCTTGCTAGGTCATGGGACTTCTGCACAATGTAACTGAAGTTGGTAATATCCCTATTGTTTGTTGTCGGAACCCATCGCTCTTTCGTCTGAAATAGGTGTATAAGGTTGGCCTCTGTTTCTTTTACCATAGAAGCTATCCTGTTTAATGAAAGTAGAGCTTTTAGTTGCTTGAACCCTTTCTTCAGGTAGAAGCGCCACTGGACATCACGTTCCCGACCAAGCAACGCACCAACATTGGACTTTATCCTTCTTGCTCGCCCACCACGCAACGCACAGCGCCCCCATCCTCTAGCCACCAGGGCACCAAGAGGCCGATCATCTTCCATGTGTCCCTCCTTGTAGAATATTTTCCTGCCAACAAGACATGAAGATGCTAATGCAACTAGTGTGACTGTGTGAGTGATCTCTCTGTCAACGAGTATTTTTGGTATGCAAGATACCTGCCGATCACGTCTTGCCTTTCCTTGTATTTTGGTTTGTATTTTTGGATAGTTAGGTGTATTTTATGTTTAGCGGATCCTTGATCCTGGTTGCCGTACCTTTCTTTGTTTGTCACACCTGCCTTACATGGCACCATTGCAATACTTTTATACCGAGTAATGCTATCGTCATCTGTGTGGGTGTGGCGCGTTCTCTCCATTCTCCTTTGCTTTTCTTCAGTTTTCACACACTCTGCCCTCAATAAGACGATAAGGTGAGTCCCTTCAAAAAAGAAAAAGATGACTCGATAGGTGAGGAAGTAGTACTCGAATGTAGTAGTAGTAGTTACTGGGAGTTGTCTGACTTACATCTCCAAACCAGCCATCAATCTCGGAGAGAATACCTCCACCGCATACCGCCAATTCTAGGACATTCACGTAGCAACGTGAAGAACTCCAGGGTGATTTCGCGGAAGGCTAGATACTGGAGGGGCATGAGGAACTCGATGCCAGCTGGGACATCCGTCATGCTGTTGAGGTTGACTAGAATACATCTTTCCAGTGTGTCGCTTATCGCTACTGCTGTGGGCACGGAAGAGGCTTAATTTGTAATTTCATATGTGCAGGTGCTAAATTTGCAAAAACAAAATGCTACAAGTCAGATATGCGATGGTTTCCAATTTATAGGCAAGAAACAGCAGCAATGGGAGACTCCAACTTGAAATTAGCTGCGGTTACGGCTACCCTGAGGGTGAGCGCCGACGAGTGCGCGCGCGGACGCGCTCTCCCCATCCGCAGCGGCGGCGGCGGGGGCGAGCAGCTTCTTCGAGGGGTTCGCGCTGCGTGGGATCCACGTCCTCCCGGGCCTCGTCTCCTGCTCCTGCGTGGGATCAGCCGCTTCAAAACGACGATGGAGAAGCCATCCTGCTTGTTTATTCGAAATAAACCATAAGTCATAAGCTATAAGTTAAAAAGAACCGGCTCCGATGATTAATAATTTATGGCTTCTTCCAAATAAACAAACGAAACGACTTCTCCATTGCCTTTTCAAAACAACTTATTAAGATAGGATTGTTGAAGTGGTTTATTAGTATTCGATTCATTCATACAAGCGCTCGTATTACAGCTAAAATCTATCAGCTACGGTCATAAGCCATCAACCACTGCCGAAAAGTAACTCCTGTTCTATGCCCATATGGCTGGATGATGCCCAGCCCTGCCTGCCTGTAGATTTCTCACATGCGTATACAGCCAATGTAAGCGAGGCAGAATTAAGGCCCGTCTGCGAGCTCTAGCTCTAGGAAATCAGAGATTTCTAGAGTGGTCATCTGTAGCTCTAGGAAATCCTGGATCTAGAGTTGCAGGCATGTTAAATGCATTTACATGACTCATTTCATTTATATTATATATTAAATAAAAATATTTAAATCACTTTAATTTAGTCAACAAACTACAGATCCAGCATAGATGTCGGAGCTAGAGCTGTGCCAAACGGGGCCTAAAACAACATGGAATTTGCCATTAAACATGTAGATTTCTCGGATAACATCAGCAACCATCACATAAATGACCTATCTATTACACATCCAATCTTTGATTTGTTTTACATCATCCTACACTTTTGATGCTACATCAGAAATTAGGGTGCTTGCTGTCTACTGGTGTAAAGTGTGAAACATTCGGGGATGCAGCTTCCTTCTGAACCAGGCAGCAAAAACACCACTCCTTGGATTGGAAGAGCGTATTCTTTCCAATGAGTATCCAGTATCCACAGGCAGCAGAAGCAAAATCATGTTTCCATAGACAAGTCAGTGACCTTCATTGCCTTTGCTTACTATGCTCCAAATTATCAACTAAACATTCTGTGTTCGAACAAACTGCTTCGTAAAACCCTAAAATGGCATCATCCTTCCTCAGCACTCCTCTTTCGGGACTAGTGTGGTCGTTCAGAATTCACCAAGCTGTCTTCATTGTTGACTCTTCTGCTATCTTGTTCTCTCTGCTCAATTTTATTGTTGATATCCCTTGACCTTTTTTTAGCACTGCAGGTTTTAATTGTTAGATCACGCAGGTTGGGTAAAAATACTACATTTTGTATGCTCAGATCGACCACTCTTTTAATTGTTAGATCAAAGAATTACTTCCAACACCGTGAAGCTTGTCCTGAAACCAGAGCATGAGGTGCTGACTGCAGAGCGAAAGCCGAGCTTTTTGGAGAACTGCATCGAGTGGTAGAGGACTACTTGCATGTATGTTGCCTCCAGCCCATTAATGACACTTCAGAGTTCGCCACTCCCTCTGTTATTTTCTAAATGGTGTTCTGACTTCATACGCACATATAAGAAAATGAACAAGACCACCATCGTACTTCATACGCACATATTAATTTGTCTCTTTTGGGGGAGATATGCCTGTGTGTTTTGCCTCAAAGACACATTTAGAAATGTCATTTATAAAAGTACAAGAATCCATCTCTAAATTGTCATTTAGAAAAGAACGGAGGGAGTACTCCTAACGTGGTATTACTGTCACAAAATTGTAGGCAAGTGAACTTTTCTAACTCGCACGCGCACGAAGATCTCATATCTTTTCCTTTTTTTGGTAGTAGGGGGCAATAACACGCGCACGCGCACGAAGATCTCATATCTTTATGTAGCAACAAGCACAATCAAATTATCCAGCTGTACTGGAAGTCAAAGCACAACACAACCAACTTTGTAAGATGGAACGAGAAAAACAAGCACGTGTTCATAAAATTTCAAGGTAACCACATGAATGTCTCAACAACAATACGTTGCCCAAACATATGCTGTAGAAGGGCACGCGCACAGCTGCCCAAACATATGTAAGATGGCACTAGAAAAACAAGCACATGTGTTCATAAGTAGGACAAAAAACACATCTGAACTAGAGACTCGTAGAGGCGTTCACAGTAGATTCCCTTCACATTCCATATCCTGATGCTTCTCTGTTGCTTCAACTTCCCTAAATGTCTAACAAGCTCATCTTGCGCTTCCAACGCTTGTAGTGTCTGTAGCTCTCTTAGGTTCTCAAGGCCCTTGGGAATGCATACACCAGTACCCCATCGAAAACTCTGCCCAGATTTATCAATCCATTTCTCAGCAAATAAGTGCCTCAGCTTCTTCAGTTTGGTTATTCCTCTAGGCAGCTCTTGTATCTCAGATCTACAAAGGTCTAGTGTCAACAAATTTGAAAGCTTATCGATAGACTTTAGAAGGTGCTTCACCTTTGAATCACGCAGACCCAAATGGCGGAGATTGAACAAATCTCCAATAGCACCAGGAACCTTCTTAATGTGTAGCCCACGTAACTCCAATACTGACATATATCTGCAGTTCGCAATGAGGGGCAGTACCTTCTCAATAGCTTCGGATGATGGCATACTGCTGTCCAATACAATCACAGATCAAAGCTGGTGTGCACTCGAAATTGACTCAGGAATGCTGCCCTTCTTTAGTTTGTGTATTACCAGTCGACGTCCATCCTTCTCCTCGAGAGATTCACCCCCATATTTATCCTCGTATGCAACACCGAAACATTCTCTCCGACACAAATCAACCGCCAACTCACGCACGATGTCATGCATCCGGAATGATTTTATCCTGCCAAAGGAGTTCCTCTCAATAAGTTGCAGCATGTTTCTGTGAACCAACTCCTTTATATAGTCTTCCGCCACTTCCTTAATTGTGCTTTGACCCCTCTTCTCAATGAACCCCTCTGCTATCCACAATTGTACAAGCTTTTTCCTTTGGCAAAGATAGTCCTCTGGGAACAAGCTGCAGTATAGGAAACAACTTTTCAAGTATGTGGGAAGGTAGATGAAGCTCAAGAGCAGAACATTCCTTACGTGATCCAGCCTTGGATTATTATTTCAAACTGAATGCAAATCATATTGATAAGTTTGCCATAGAAGATGATCATATTGATAAGTTTGCCATAGAAGTTGGGACATTCAAAAGCCTACGCCGCCTGCGCTTCATTATGCAAAGTCTGCCCCTCTTAGAAATCCAAGAGGGAGCTCTACGGCAACTTGTCTCACTTCAGCTGATCTGTAGGGATCTAGCTGGTCTTTCTGGCATTGAAATCAGGCACCTCATAAGTCTTAAGAATGTTGCTCTTGATTCCGGAGTGACCCCCAAAACAAGAAGACAATGGAGAGAAGCGGCAAGGAGCCACCCTAACAGGCCGAATGTTTTGTTTATCAAAAGGGCTGATCCAACTGGCAATGAGCCTGTAGGGAACCCGGTTGCTCCAGATGAATCAGCACCCAAGACTACAATCCAGAGGAATTCTACTTTTGCAACATCAGGAGTTAAGGGTTGTTTTCCTACTTCAATCGAGCCGCCCAATGCTGGGAACCGCACGGTACCAGTTCATCAAAATGGTGATAATCCTGGTCCTTGAGGGCTTGAGGCATCTGTCCTTTTTGCTAGTAAAACACTCAGCTCTTTCATTTATTTTTTCTATTCAGGCATCTTTCTTTTTGAACAATTAAACATCTGATGTGCTCCTTATATTCATTACACATATCCCATTGATCAGCCCATTAGTACAATTAGAGGGACTCCTACTTAGACTATTTTAATTTACTAGTTGCATGCCCGTGCATTACAACGGATAAAAAAATTATTTCCCTAGCATGTTGAATTGTTATGGTCGGGCTTGGCCTGCGCCACGAAAAGAAATTTGTGGGAGGGAGGGGGATGATGTTGTTGGGATAAGGATAAAATTTATTAGAAATTGGTTTGTTAGGAAGGTGATTTTTCTTTGGTGTTTTCTTAGAAGTTGTATATGGAGGTTGTTTTGTTAGAAGTTCGTTAGATATAAGGATATAAATATCTAGATTTGTTGCCAAAATTGACAGTACTAGATGATTGTTATAAGATATACTTTTGATAGAAATTAACAGTCAAAGAGGTAACTTAGAGACAATATGTATGTCTAAAATAACTTATATTTGCAAATGGATAAAGTATGTTATAGGAAAACTCAACCCGACTTTAACTTTTTTAGTAATAATACTGAACTTAAATAGGTGGAGCTATCTATCTTTACAAAACCACTAAAACCAACCCATCACATTATTGTAAAATTGTCATTATTGTATTTTATAAACTACTGGAGCTATCTAATAATAGAGTTTTTATCCAAAGATGCTGACACGATGGCCATTTAGATTGTGTGGTATATGTTAGCGCAATTTTACACAAGGTAGATTAAGATTCGACTCGAGTTCTAAAATAGGACAACCATAGGTTAGTTTAGCGGTGTGACATCGTCTCTCTGCCTGATGACTAGAGTTCAACTTCCACCAACCCGTGTGGGTTGGGTGGCTTATTTGTGTCAAAATTTTTCACTTTAGTTGTACTTAAGGATTAGGCATAGCTTATATTCCAAAGGTCATACTTTTGACATATAAACTCCGGTTTTAGAGATCACATCATACACACACACACAAATGCATCCCCTTAGCACACATTTAGAAAGAGAGAGGGCAGGGATAAATCAGTAAGCTCACAAAATTTCTACCAAAGTGCACTTGCATGTATGTAAAGGTGGGCACCAGGATTTAAACACTGGTGGGTGGAGTCGTACACCCACAACTCCACCATCCTACCAAGAGATGGTTCTCGACAATGGATTTCAATGTTACTCCATTTCTTTTTATAGGGTGTGTCTAGACATCACCGGGATATTTTCCTCCTACCAATCATCCAAATCTGAGACCGTTGGATTAGAGATCCAACGGCCTCTTTTTTTAGAGGGAGGATATTTTTTTTGGAGGAGGGGGAGATTTTTTTGGAGGGGATGGGGGAGAATTTATGGCCATTGGATCTCTAATCTAATGGTCACAAATTTGGATGATAGTTAGGAAGAAAATATCCAGGTGATGTCTATCAATACCCCTTTTATAAGACATATTTTGACCACTCACGGGATTAAGGAGATTATAAAATCAAGTGAACTGTAGATGGAAAGGACTATGATCTCCTTGTGTTAATGCTATGATAATAAGAGAGAGAGAATAACTTGTGTGGTGGTTTACTCAAAAATGTTGAAGAAAGAGCAAATATAAATGAGGGTAAAAGTGAGGAAGAATCATTAAAATCGCATGCATGGAAACAGAGATTGGAAAAAATTATATGCCTTATATTTTGAAATAGAGGATATGTTACATGTCTAATTTATATGGTTACAAATTCTGACAGTATATTTTGGTGCCCATATTAACAACGTTGTTGATCTCTTTTGATGTAGATAATTTTTATTAGATTTGGTATAATCCATGATTCTATGATTTGACTCTGGTAGAAGAAAATTCGATTTGACTCAGATCCCATGCAGCTTTGACTAACTTGTTACACGGGGATTGTCATCTGGTGTTAAAGCCAGACTTGCAGGATTCAGAGATGATTCTACGGTGTATTAGACTGTCATGGAGATGATTCATCTTGGACTTTACAAATAAGTGGCAGGCAATAAAGATGATGAAGTGCCATTTTTATGGTATAAGTTTCTGCTTTTTTGTAGTTTTCGTGCAAAGATATGTCTCCTTCCAGTATGTATCGGTGGCTTTCTGTTGTTACAAAGTTCATGTGTTGTCGGATTTGATTTTCAGAAATTGCACTACTCAATTGTGCCAAGGGTCCTGTACTGTTTATATCCAACTCTATCATTGTGTCTTCGATTCAGTTTTCGTACGAACAATATTCTTGTACTTGCTACAGTTTTATACAAGGTTGTCATATTGCGATTGCATAACAAATTTAGAATTTCTAGAAATTCTCATAAAATTACACATGTAGGGAATGATATGTTCTACATATCTGTAAAATTTTAATATCAAACTCGATCATATTTGTGAGATACAAAAGACACAAATACTTGCCCAAACAGTGAAAACACTACACCAACACCGTTTCATGAAGCATTTATCTTTTTCGTATCTCACATATGTGGTGGGGTTTTATTTTAAAATTTTGTAGAGATATAGAGCATACCCTCCCCTACATGTGATTTTTTTTAATTTGTTTAGAAATTTCTAAGACACACATTTTCACCAAAGATTCCCCCAGTCCTGACCCTACGTAGGATCAGTATTATGAAATAATGGCCTAGATATCAGGAATCTATTTCAATCATAGATTATAAAGATCAATGTCACAATCTGTACATTTATCTAAAACAAAGAATATTGCACGAAAATCAGACAAAAGAGAAAAATCTTGATTTGCCCTTACTCATGAGTGCTTAATGATCTAGTTGACCTTAGATGGGTTCTCACATATCATAACTAGCTAGATCACAGCAGAACTCAAGCCAAATTGCCCTTAAGATCAAAACCTCACAATCACCTTCTCTTGACCTAAAACTGAGTAAACACAAGAACTTACAAATAACAAGTGTATGGTCATGCCGAATGTGATTGAGAAGTCAATAACAACTGAGTAATTCGCTACAGGTTCGAGTGAATGATCGAACTATCATAGGATGGTACGTTTCTCACCTTGAATTCGATCTGCTATCATGAGAGCAACTCCAGCAGGGCCCCCTACTTAAGCCCTCATCCTACTTTTGAGGGCCGAGGGGCAAAAAAACTCACTCCAGCAGGGCCCCTACTTAAGCCCTCAAAAGTAGGGGGCTCTCAAATCTCCCCCTCGAGCCCTCACTCCTGGGGGGGTCTGGAGGGAGCCCCTACTTTTGAGGGTTCAAGTAGGGGCCTTGCTGGAGTGAGTTTTTGGCCCCTCGGCCCTCAAAAGTAGGGGCTCCTCCGCACCCCAGAGTGGGTCCTATGTGTCATCCCCTCTAAGAATGAATTTGAGGGTCCTGTTTTGAGGGCTCCTGCTGGAGTGCAGCCCAAAAAACAGAGCCCTCAAAAGTAGGGGGAGCCCTTAAATAAAAAATAGGGGCCCTGTTTTGAGGGCTACTGCTGGAGTTGCTCTGAGGCAAAGAGATCTGTACATAAACACTATATAGGTTCGTCCAATATGATCTTTATATATATATTTGGAAGTCGTTATATACTACTAGAGATCGCTACTGACTTATAGATTAGAAAGGAGTTTTCAGCCTATAGGCAAATATATATGAACCTATAGAGTCACACACTTAATGAGTCAGAACGATAAGGGTCCGGATGATAGACTCCGAATGGGATACGATCTTTACTCATATTGTACCCAGTTGGAGGTTCTCCGAGTGAGATACGATCTCTACTTGTATTGGATAAAGATCCAGACTGAGATTTTTTGAGTTGGATACGATATCTGATCTTATCGGATAACGATCCGATTAGAGGCTATATAAAAAGAGGTCTCATGTATTGGATGCCTCCTTTGCCGCCGCTAGACTCGGTCGCCCGGACGACACGGTCGAAGCCGCGCCGCACGCGCACGCGAATGGTCACGGGAGGAGACGCAATCTCCTCCTTTAATCACCTTGGCCGGCCCACTGACAGGTGGGCCCTACCTCTCTCTCTCTCTCTCTTTTTCTTTTTCAATTAAAAATTATCGAAATGCCTTTGCACAAACCAACAGATGGTGCGAGTTGAAACGTACAGCATCCAATCCAATTCAATCCGTGCAGCAGCAGAATAAAGAGTTAAATAGGCTGATTTGATATACTGACTGATGGAATGGATCAGTAGTGGAGTACATTCATTCATTCTAGTCCACCCGGCCACAACACAAATCTCCGGCCCCCAAACAACGATAAATTTCATACTTCTTTGAGGTGTATGCATTTGTATCCAAACACAATCAAACAGTACTACTTGTATGTATGTATGTATGTATGTATGTATGTATGTATGTATGTATGTATGTATGTATGTATGTATGTATGTATGTATGTATGTATGTATGTATGTATGTATGTAGGCAAACACACAGACGGACAGACAGTTTGCATAGCATTGTTTGTATGGCCCGCTGAGCTAAGGAGATTGAGCGAGCAGGCCCTCCTAATCCAATCTCAATTTCTCTTTTTCTCTGTGTTTATAACTAGCTTGCTTGTCCAATATATGCAGTAAATATAGTACTTGAATCCTAGCTACTACATATGAATGATCGATCGACACCTTGAGCTAGTTCCCATTAAAATGAAAGGAAGGAATGCTAAAGCTAGCTGCCCAAATGGAGTCACTCAGTCAGAGATCAGCGAAGAGATGGTAGGTGCTGGAGTCAACGACGATGAGCCTGAGGGCGGCAACCGCGGCGGCGACGGCGAGGACGGTGAAGCCGACGACGTTGAGCCAGTGCCACGACCTTTGAAGGGAGGAGAGCTGGTGGCGGTTGACGACGAGGTACATGTGGTTGGCTAGGACGAAGGTAAGCGGGAAGGTGCTGAGCGCGCCGGTGAGGCTCATGAAGTCGCCGAGGAAGGGCAGCATCGCCGCCACCAGCGTGTTCACCGTCAGGTACCCTCCCCTGACGCCCACCCTGAAGAGCACGTTCTGGCAGCATTCCAGTGTTGTAAGCAAACACCAGGCTTGCAGCGGCACCTATGGTCGCGAAGATCCTACTTGACTCATCTGCAGGAATACATCCCGGGAAGGTGCATGCATCCCTGCACAAATCGAATCGAATCTCAGTTTCATTTTCAGTGCTCCCATCCAGTCTACCAAAGACTGAAAACAGCAACGTACGCCGCCCAGTTCAACAAGCTAGCTAGGTACTAGCTAGTAGTAATTTAGTGAAGCATGATGCAATGATACATTACGTACCATCTTTAAGCGACAGCACAAATGCTGCGATGATGTAGATGAGGCCGAAAACCGTGGAGAATCCCAGCCAAGTCCTGAGAGCTGACAGGTAAGGAATTCCGAATGCAAAGAGAGCACACACAAACCCAGATACTGCTATGCAATAGGGTAGCTTCGGAGCACCGTCATCCCTGAAGAGGACATATGTTGCCTGGATGTGCAAGATGGATCGATGAACACAAACAAATTAACAGGCTTGAATCCGAAACCTCCCAAGTTTCTGGTGGTTCTACTTGTCATGGAGTGAGTGAGTGAGTGATTACTGAATACCATATATTATACATACCTTCAACGCTTGGCCAGCTAATATGACGAGTCCGGTGTTGATCATGAAAAGGTTAAAATACTGCAGTGCCCATGTAAGTGCATATATCTTTCTGCCTGCATGCATGACAAGGGAATTAAGCAACACGCACAAGACAGCTGATTCATTCCGAAAAGAAATGAAAAATGATAAGGTAGCAGCGAGCGACCAACCGTAGATGTGGCCCGCAAGGTCTCTGTATCTGATGTGCCGTTTGCCGCCGACTTGATGGAGGCGAGCGAGAAGAGCATTGGCGTACATGGAAATGGCGGCGGCGAGGAGCAGGCCGCAGGTGCCGGCGGCCCAGCCGAGAGGGACCATGAGCGAGCCGGAGTAGCCCAGAACGTACGCACTGTTCACCCCCGTTGTCAGCACGAACCCTACCTGGTACCAAGGATCTCAAGAAACCAAACAAGTACAATTATTCAGAAAAAGCATCAGATCGATCCAGTATTCTGAGATGCTCATGCACATGAACTGTACTCTGTGTCGATAGCAATTCCGGTGTACTGCGATTGATAGTCCTAATGAACTCTCGAATATGGCATGTGTTCCACACAGTCCACATATATGCATATAGAATTAATGTGTCCATACAGATTACCTCAAGCTCTGAGAGCAAGTGCAAAACATGAATGGTGAGCAAATTATTGGTGCATTGTATGGCCCTTGTTGGCCCAAGGAAAGGATTCCCTTTCATTCATTCAGGGCTTGTTTGGAAAGCCCAGAATCCCGGCCCATCCACGTGATGCGAATTGAATAAACAAATTAATAGACGAGCATATACAAATACAATGATGGATCGCGCGGCGAATTGCAACCTGCAAAATCTAAGAATTACTGAGATGACAGACAAGATGTGGAATAGAGGGACAGACAGGCATACGGCCACAAAGTGTATTGATTAATAACGAAAGTTGGATGAGAGACTGATTCGAGTATGAGTGCAGGTTTTGAGACAGAAAGAATGAAGGGATCGATCGATGGGATGCAGTACACCGACCAATATATAATGGAAGAAGAAGAAGAAGGAGAAGTACGTACCAACGCTAATCTGGTGGGCGGTATCAACAACGACGGACTGCTCCGTTTCCAGCTTGGTGTTGGCGTTGGCGTTGGCGTTGCCTGCACGGCCACAGGGAACGTCGACGACGGCCTTCTCCGCCGCCATGGCCACGACCACCTTGAGCTCGAACAAGAAATGGTCGTTGGAAGGCAGAGGCACAAAGGAAGGAGGATAATGCCAGCGGAGGTGGCGCAAGATCGGCGCCTTGGCGATCCAACTAGTAGCCATCCGGTGAAGAGATCGATGTAGCTAGGCCGCCAACCCAACCCAAATAGACGTCGGCCAAAAGTAGCATGCGTTCCATGTGCCACCATCACTCCCTATATCATTGTAATCTAGATTTAGAAAGAAAACAAATATCCTACCTTTTGTTCTTTTTATTCTTCAGATGTATATCTGGATGGAGAGGGAGCCCTAAAATTATAGTTAAATTGGAAGCGAAGGGGAGGTGGAAGAACCAAGTTTAGCCATCCGGTGAAGAGATCGACGTAGCTAGCTAGGCCGCCAACCCAACCCAAATAGACATCGACCAAAAGTAGTATGTGTTCCATGTGCCACCAATAAGGAACGGGCTCCGGTGCAGGGGTCATTGCACTTAGCGCCGTGTAGGGGTGCCCAGGAGGGGGACACATGCCCCCCAAAATTCAAACAAAATCCAAAAAATTCAAAAAAATACTTAAAAATCCGAAAAATTGTAAAAAATTTTTGTAAAAAGTACTTTTATTAAAAAGTATTTTTATGTACTTAAAATACTCCCTACATCATCGTAATCTAGATTTAGGAAGAAAACAAATTTATTACCTTTTCTTCTTTTTATTCTTCAAATATGTATCTGGATGGTGAGGGAGCCCTAAAATTATAGTGAAATTGGAAGTGGAGGGGAGGAGGAAGAGCCAAGAGTAGCCATCCGATAAAGAGATTGATGTAGCTAGCTAGGCCGCCAACCCAACCCAAATAGACGTCGGCCAAAAGTAGCATGCGTTCCATGTGCCACCATTACTCCCTATATAATCGTAATCTAAATTTAGAAAGAAAACAAATTTCTTACCTTTTCTTATTTTTATTCTTCATATCTGTATCTGGATGGTGGGGGTGCCCTGAAATTATGGTGAAATTGGAAGCGAAGGGGAGGAGGAAGAGCCAAGAGTAGCCATCCGATGAAGAGATCGATATAGATAGCTAGGTTGCCAACCCAACACAAATAGACGTCAGCCAAAAGTAGCAAGCGTTCCATGTGCCACCATTACTCCCTATATCATCGTAATCTAGATTTACAAAGAAAACAAATTTCTTACTTTTTCCTCTTTTTATTCTTCATATCTGTATCTGGAAGGTGAGCGAGCCCTAACATTATAGTAAAATTGGAAGCGGAGTGGTGAAGGAAGAGCCAAGAGTAGCCATCCGGTGAAGAGATCAATGTAGCTAGCTAGGCCGCCAACCCAACCCAAATAGACATCGGCCAAAAGTAGCATGCGTTCCATGTGCCACCATTACTCTCTATATCATCGTAATCTAAATTTAGAAAGAAAACAAATTTCTTACCTTTTCTTCTTTTTATTCTTCACCATCTGTCCTTATGTGCTATACTGCTTGTGTTTGCCATCTACCCAAAGCTACCGCTGGACTGACTGGATTTGTAGTAGGGAAAACCGAAACACTTACCTAGTTGGGTTGCCCGGCCGAATGATCCAGCCCAACTAACATTAAGATCCAACAAAAACCGTATCTTCTATTATTATTTACTAAAAGTCGATGATATGTCTTTAATAATTGTTTAGAAAAATAAATATGCATTAAATTCTCATAAAAAAGTAAAATACCTAGCCCATAATTTGGTAGGGCCTAATTCAAAGGCTTGGATTTGATATTTGACTTAGAGACTAGGAAAGAGTACATCACTTAGCAGAATTCCGCGTAATTTCGAGAGGAACTCACCACTCTCGGTCGGACCCGGAGTCGCTGACGAAGCTCTCTACATCGCGATCCTCGCACGCCTGTAGACCAAGAAACCAGAACCAAATCTCGTAATTCAACAGCAGAAGCAACCAGACAGCCCGAACCTTGGGGGAATTCCAGGGTTTCCACTCACCTCCGCCGCACCAACCACTCCTCTCTAGGGCTTTAAAAAAGCTCGAGGCTCGCGAGCTGCTCGAGCTTGGCTCGCTCTAGACTCGATTCGAGCTTGGCTCGAACTCCAAACGGGCCGAATTCGAGCTTCATCCTAAACTCGCGAGCTTTAACGAGCCGAGCTCGAATAGCTCGCGAGCTTAGGATTTTTTACCCCTCCCTCCCGCCTCTCCTCTCAAAACCCAGCCCCAGGCCCGGCCCCCGCCGCACGCCTCTCCCCGCCGCCCCCACCCGTGGCCCCGCCCGCCGCGCCGCCGCCCCCCCCGGCACCCGTCCGGCCGTCCCCTCGTCGCCTCCTCCTCTCCCCCGCCGCCTCCTCGCGCCCCTCTCCCGCCCCTTCCTCTCCCGCCGCCGCCTCCCCGTCCCCCTCCTCGCCCGCCGCCACCTCCCGTCCCCTCGGCCCCTCCTCCTCTCCCCGCCGCCTCCGGCCTCCTCCCCCGACCCCTTCCTCCCCCGCCCCCCGGCCACCGCCCCTCCTCTCCCCATTCCCCTCGGCCTCTCGCCCGCGCGCCTCCTCCTCCCCCGCCGCCCCTCCTCGCCCCGCCGCCGCGCGCCTCTCCTCGCCCCGCCGCCTCTTCCCCGCGCCTCCTCTCTCCCTGCGCGACGCCTCTCAACCCCGGCGCCCCTCCTCCCCCACCAGCGCCGCCCCTCCTGGAACGGGATCTGGCCATGCAGCACGCAGGTACGCACCGACCACCGAGCCTACACGAGCCGAGCTTGAGTAGCTCGGTAGAAACTCGAGCCGAGCTCGAGCCCATCTTAAAGTTCGATGTTGACCTTAGGCTCGCTCGAGCTCGGCTCGAGTTTCTACCGAGCTCGAGCGAGCTAGGTCAAGCTCGCTCGAGCTCGGCTCGTTTACAGCCCTACTCCTCTCCCTAGCCGCCCCATCCACCGACGACGCCGTGCTGGAGCAACGCGAGATCTCGGCCACGAACTCATTCTTGGAAGCCCTAGAATCTGCCGGCGCGTCCGGCGTTGAAGCCTCCTCCGCCCCCAGACCCCGCGGCGCCGCCACCGCGGTCGCCGCCATGAATAGCCTCCTGCTCCGGAGATGCAGGTAGCACCCTGCCGCGCCGTCGTCACAGGCCAACCCCTCCTCCTGCACATGGGGAGACTATGCATCATGGGGAGGGGAGGCAGGAGGTGGTGGTGGCATTGAGGGGAAAGGAAAGGATGGTAACTGAAGTTGGAAATGGAGGAGAGGTGTGGTTACACGAGAGAGATCGGGGGTGGTTAGGATGGCTAGGCGATGGTCAACATCTTATTATTTAGGCCCCGTTTGGCACGGCTCCACTTCACAAGTGGAGCTATTTTTTTTTGACTTCACACGTGGAGCTGGGTGAAGCTACTTTTTTCAGCTCCACCCAAGGAGCTACTTTTGTCTCAGCAGGTTTTAAGGGACTCCTTGGGTGAAGCTATTTTGTTGTACCCCGTTTGGCACAAAACAGCTCCAGGAGCCGGTGGTGGAGCTGTGCCAAACGGGGCCTTAGATAGGATAACTGCAGAGATAGAAAGAATGTATTAACTACCAACTTATTTTTTTTAAGGAGTACAGAAAAGATATAAGAATCTATTTATATCTATACTAACTATACACTTAAAAAAAAAGATGTAGCATCTATCTCGTGATCTTAGAATAGCTTAGATTATAAGAAAGAATCATACGTCAAGTATAATCTAAATTAATTAAAATTTAGAATAAAAATAAAGTAAAAATAGGAAATTGATTTCAATATGGATTTCAAAATAAACCCTAAAAAACTAAACTTGGAATAATAATTAAAATGCAAATATAATAAGTTTTTACAAAAATTCCATCCTAAAACTAACAACAAATCCATGGCAAGAACGATATAAAAACATGCAAATTTGGAATAAAAATTAAAAGATGATTATACATTTGATTTGTAAACAAATTTAAAACCTTCTCAAAAATATTAAAATTTGTAAGCCTATATTGATAAGGAACACCGACAAAGCTTCTATATTAACAAAAAAACATATCCATCTATCTCACATATCTAAGTTAGAATAGCTCATACTAAAAGAAATAATGATGTGTCAAGTACAAACCAAATTAACTAAAATTCATAATAAAAATAAGGAAAAACTACCAATTTGATTTCCATAAATAACTAACATTCACAATAATAATTGAATAAAAAAGTCCATGTTATGTACAATCCAAATTAACTAAAATTCGGAGAGGAAAATGAAAAATAGAAATTTGATTTCCAAATGAATTCAAAAGTAGATCCAAGAAACAAAATATATCTATTATACACTAAACGTTGACACATGAGTTTTACCATTGCTAAGAAAAAAAGAGAAATAAGCTAGAAATTCTGAGAGAAAAAGAAAAACATCCACCTCTCTATTCAGTGGACCGAAAAAAAGAGAAATAAGTTAGAAATTCTCATAAAAAACATCTATCCCTCAATTCAGTTGGCCATTATTATGATTAGTAAACGATCACTAGTGGATGTATTGATACAAGAAATCATACAAGACAAGGCTCTCCATTATAGATTATTGATGAATCCAATAAATAAAAAAAATCCTTGATTAGCCCACACTAAAAGAAACGTACGATAGGAAAAGAAGGACATGGATGTGTAAAATAAATAAGTAAAATCCATGTATGAGAAAAAGAAAAGTGGCACTCTGCAAGAAAAAGGGAGAAACAAAAAAATGACAAGACCTATTCTATCTGCATGCTTTCCAACACTGCGTATTTTGCAACTTTTAATTTTTTTTGCTAGAATCACCATTAATGTGGTAGATTCTAATTAATGTTACAGCAACATAATCGACATGCTCTAAGATTGTCCATTACTTCCCCACTTGTGATCAATCAATCGACATCGATGACCCTTGACTTGCACTAAGATCGATCGTCAGCTTCGGAGCTAGATCGGATGGTCCACTCACCGTCCCTAATCCCAAGAACCCATCGCTACGACAAACAATCTCACTCACACGGACAAACAAAAACAAACTAGTTAGCAATGTACATGATGAAATAATAGATTTTTTGTAAAAATAATGCTACTAGTATGTGAGTATTGTTCTGCTAGTCAATATTAATTCAGTAATGTTCTGCTGTGTGTGATTACGATGCAATGCAACCACCGTTAATTCCTCATCTAGCTTGTACGTACACTCTTTGAAAATCCTAATTAATCACTATAATTCATTCCTACAAATCAGAGAGAGCTGACCAAACTTAAACTACACAGTAGTTCCATATCCACGATTGCAAGAAATGCTGCCGGCGCGTGTTGACCCTCACCTACCGGCAAGCAGACTATGGCATCGATATTTTCGATTTTCTGCTGACTTTTGGCTTGGTTTTTTCAGTAATTAATATTTATTAGACTAATAAGTAATAACTATGTTCTGTTACGCTGCGGCTGATAGTTTTTGACTGTACTTTTTGAGACGGCGATAGGTGGCAAAAACTCGAGATGCACACAGTTTTGGATTCAAAAAACTGCTTGAAAAAACCGTTCCGTTTATTTTTGGCTTTCGAAGGTGCCAAAACCAAAAGCAAAAAATAAACAAAAAAGGACAAGAACAATAAACCATGACAAAAATCCATAAATCGTATCCCAAAAAACGCTGTTATATATGCATCTATTCACCAGGCCGAACCAATATATAAACAACTAGCTATGTAAGCGCGGCGTCACGTCGCGCTAGCTACCGTGTGGACCGAAGTAAAAGAGACGATAATTCGTGGGGAGTTTCTTAAAAAAATCGAGGACGCATACGTAATTTCGGAAAAATCAAAGGGCTTTTTCGCAAAAAATCGAGGACCTACAAGGACCTGTACGTAACTAAACAAGGACCTATACGTAATTTTGGAAACCGTAGGGTGCTATCGGTGAAGTGGAGGGTGCTTTCCGGAAAAGTGTTTGCAAGAAGCAGGGATCTGTTTGCGAGAACGGAGGACCTCTACGCGATTTCACAAAACGCAAGGAGGCTTTCGCATAAACGCTGACGTGGCACACCTCCCCGGCTGGAGAGTCCCCCACCTTTCATATACGGAGTATGCATGTAATAGTTGATCATCAGCTCACCCTTTTCATCCTTTTGCTTACAAGGAAACAACTGCCTCATAATAATTTTGGCGTACATATTCTCCAAACAAAACTTTTTATACAATTTTTCTCCACTAGTTGCTAATTTCTTGGCCTAGATGTATTCTGAACTCTGTATATCTCGCTTTCTCCTATGAGTGCTTCGACAGAGCTCCTGCCAGTTCTTCCTTTTTTAAAAAAAAATCTCCACAATTACATGTCTTCCTATGGTTAGGGTTTTGTTATCAACAACCAACAGTAATCAATGGTTGACGTATGAAAGAATATCTAGCGCATTCCTCCTTTACAGTGCATCACACACGTCTAAACGTTTTGAAAAATCCTCAAAAAGTTGTATATGTAGGGGATGGTATATATTCGGTAGTCATGTAAATTTTTAAGATAAAATTCGATCATATTTGGAAGATATGAAAATGGAGAAATTCGGCATGAATAGTGTGCGGCTGCTTCACAATTGTGTACGAATTTGCTACCTAACGGACGTCCGCCCCCATAGCGCGCTCCTATGGGGCTGTTTGGTTGCCTGCATGTGCTCATGCAGCTGCATGAGCGTGGCCAGCCGAGGAGGAAGCTCTCACCCACGCTTCTTCTCACTGCTCAGCTTGATTTTTAAAGAGAGACTAATTGCATCTAAATGTAAAGCAACAGATAGGTTTAAGCATATTTTTATACTTGTAACGGCAGATGATTTGCTTCCATACGCCCGTTTCATATTAGTGCAGGCCAAATGGGTGGCACGGGTCATTATGGCACAGGCCGTTTAGCCCGTCAGTTTAGACAAGCCATGCCATGTTGGTATGGACCCATTTAGCTCGATAGGCTAAAGGGGTCCGTCCAGCCTATTTCGGTCTAAATATTTTGAAAAATTATAATATTTTTTAAAAAATATGTAGAATTCAAAAAATGCTAAATGAATTATAGAATTGTAATAATAAGCTTTATTAAATTAAAAAATTACACTGTTATCTATTTTACATCATAACAAAAAAAATAAGAACAATAAAAGTATATAAAAATTAGTATTGTTACCTCTTTTTTTAATTGTAGCCGGATATCGAAATTCCTTTTTTTGCAAAAATATTTTAAATTTTGCCAAATTATTCACAAAGTGATCAAAAAATTTACAAGAGAATTCAGAGAAGAGAGTGGAGGTTTGATGGCGGCTGAATGAGGGGAGGGGGAGTTTGCTCCTTATTTATAGAAAATTGAGTTTTTTATTTTTCGTATTTGTAAACTCCCAAACGGCTAGAAAATTCAAAAGTTCGATTGTTATTGTGCTTAACAGGGTGAAATTGTGCTAAATGGGGCGTGCCTACTGTGCCTAACGAGCCAAATGTGCCTAACAAGTCATTGTTGTACCTAATGGACCATGTTTAATAGGTCAGATGTGCCTAATGGGCTAAATAGTACACCCCAGCGGAGCCCGCCGGTTGATGCCGAAGGTAAGCTCACCTCTGCACAATCCTGCGGTGCATCCATAGGACTCTAACCGCTACGTTTCATCGCAGTGGCACGGTCCCTCGGGCGCGGACAATCTTCCGAGGGCGGGGATGTTCCTTTGGGATCGATGCCCGGCGTCCTCAAAACTATCGTCGCGAAGGCCTCGCGTCCGAGCTTAGCGGACTTCGTCCCTCGGCCGGAGGTGCTGGTGCGAACCCACAGGTGTGATGCAAGGGTCCTGTTGTGTAGGTGTGCGTTGCCATGTATGCGCTGCCCCCCTTTTATGAATAAAGTGGAAGTTGCCCCAGTGTTTTGACCGCGTGTATCGCCGTGCTCTGGCAGCTAATTGATAAGGACCGGGCACTAGTCTCTGACCTTGTGACCCGATGGCGTCTTTGGCACTGGTGGTGGGCCGAGGATTCGTTGAACTTCTGGGCGGCCCGGGCTTCCGTGGGCAAGACTCTAGCGCGGGCGTATGTTAAGGAGGACCGGCCGAGTAGCGGCTCTGAATGCCCGAGGACGCTTGTATAGTAGGTCCTTACCGAACCCCCTTGTAAACATTCTTTGACGAATGCAAAAAAGACTTTGGTTGAAGTATGTGTCCCCGTCACTTTTCGCGATCGTGCTTGCCTCCGATCTATTCGTAGGACTTGGCACTGAGCTAGCGCCTAGTTGAAGTAGACGCACGAGCGCTCCATCCCCTACTCTTCGAAGGGGTGGTAGCGGAGCTGGCGCCTCTCTATCCCCTACCCTTCGAAGCGGTGGCGGTGGAGTCGACGCCTAGCCAAAGTAGACGCACGAGTGTTCCGTCCCCTACCCTTCGAAGTGGTGGCAGCGGAGCTGGCGCCTGGTCAAAGTAGACACATGAGCGCTCCATCCCCTACCCTTCGAAGCGGTGGCAGCGGAGCTGGCGCCTCGTCGAAGTAGACGCACGAGCGTTCCATCCCCTACCCTTCGAAGTGGTGCCAGCGGAGCTGGCGCCTAGTAGACGCGCGAGCGCTCCGTCCCCTACCCTTCGAAGCGGTGGCAGCGGAGCTGGCACCTAGTCGAAGTAGATGCACGAGCGCTCCGTCCCCTACCCTTCGAAGTGGTGGAGTAGATACGCGAGCGCTCCCTCCCCTACCATTTGAAGCGGTGGCGGTGAGTGCGCTCCTCACACCGTGCGGCCACTGATACGAGGGCACTAGGGCAACGACTGCTACTCTCGTACCGAGCTTGGAGGAAATGAGTTCACCAGGTCCCCGCCAAGCGGGCGCATCCCACGGAGGCTAGCCTGAGAGCGGAGCTGCTTCCCAGCGCTGCCTTTTTCATACAAGAAGCGAAGGAGCAAGGTGCGAGCGTTGCTTGGTGTCCCATCACACCTGCATGCCCAGGGACAACTTCAGCATTTTGCATCGTGGAGTGCGTGCGGGACAACGTCCGCGCCTCTTATTTATACTCCGTAGAGTGCGCAGGGACAACATCCGCATCTTATTTATACTCTGTAGAGTGCGCGCGGAGGCGAGCCTCCGTTGCATCTTATTTATACTTCGTAGAGTGTGCAGGAAAAACATCCGCATCTTATTTATGCTCCATAGAGTGCACGAGGAGGCGTCCCCCACGTGTCTTATTTTATACTCACGAAGAGTGCACGCGTTTACCGCGTGTCTTTGTTTATACTCACGGAGAGTGCACGCGTTTACCGCGTGTCTTTGTTTATACTCACGGAGAGTGCGCGCATTTACCACGTGTCTTTGTTTATACTCACATAGAGTGCGCGCGGAGGCGTCCCCCCGCGCGACTTGACACAAAATGACAAGCTTTTTGAAAACAACAGACTTTATTAATTGTTCCGTTTGCGCGGGCGAGCAATTACAAAAAAGACAGGGTAGTAACCACTGACTGCTCGAGGAGAAGAGGTGCGGCGACCGCGCTCCGCGTGGCACAAGGTGGGGAGCCTCTGGTGCTAGACGGGCAGGGCAAGAGGTCTTGCGGATGGCTCTGAACTGGAGGAGCTTCGCTATGACCAGCTTAGCTGCCTGTTGTTGCTCAATCAACTTGTGTCGAAGCCTCTGCTCCTGGGCTCGACCGCCACCGGGCATGCGTTGTCCGCTTTGTGCGAGGGCACCCTCGGAACTAGCTCTCCGGCCGGGCTTGGGCGTCAATCCTAGACTCGCGCACGGCTCTATGCAGCGAGTGAGGTCTTGATCACCAAAGGTGGTGATAATACCTTGTAGGCCCGGAGCTTCATGCATAGGAAGCCGTGGTGCGATCGCCCCAAAGGAGTTGAGGTGGGGCGCCCAATGGCATTGTATGGGTACGGATGTCAATGACGCCAAAGGTGACGTCTTTGCTCCTCGACATCGGCTTGGTCGAAGGAAACTTGGAGGCATATCGGCCCGTGCCTTCAGCGGTTGACCGAAGCCGCAATGAATTCCCGGACCCAGCGACCGGGGATCCCCATCCGTCGAATGCCACCGTGAATGGGATGTTCGCGAGTGCCTCCATCGACTAGGACGCGTTTGACATCGCATCCTGTGATAGTGACTTTGATGACTAGGGGATCCTGATGATGTAACTCCACGCCTTCAACATCAGCGGGTGTAAAGGTAATTTTGTGCTACGCCCACTCCGACGGTGCCTACGTCGGCACGCCGCCACATGGTGTAACCTCCGCGCTTATGCCTTCTGTTGCCGCACTGAGGAGAACTCCAACAAAGAGCCCCTGGAGATAATGTTTATGACCCGGCGCTGGGCTCCCTCTGGGGCTTGGATTCGCAGGGGTCCTTCCTGGGGTTGCTACACGTGGGCTTGAATCCGCAAGGGGCCCTCCTGGGGCTACAGCCCGTGATCTTGGATCCGCATGGGGCCCTCCAGGGGTTGCTGGACATGGGCCACGACGGGCGGCCGCACCTCGAGGGTTCTATCCCTGGCGATGCTCTGTCGAAGCGCCGCGATGGTGGTGCATGCACGCGTGTCGTGGCCACCCCGAACATGCACCTCGCACCACTGGCCGTAGGGCTGGTCTTCCTGTTCCGCACGGGGCCTATCATCGCAGCCCCGGCCGCGCCCGCCGCCCCCGGCCTCGGCAACCCCGGCCGCGACCAGCGGGGGCGCTGTCTTCGGAGCTGCCCTCAATGTCGAAGACGTAGCGGGCTCTCCGGGACTTGTGTTGGCCGCGCTTGGGCTTGTCGCTTGACGAGTCCTTGTGCTGGACATCCTTGTGCTCGGGAGAATCCATCGAGGGCTCTTGCTTGCGCTTGCCCTTCGAGGAGCCTTCCTTCGGCGAATCTCCGTTCTTCGTCGAGCCCTCCGCCCGATTGGTATCAGAGTCGTCGCCTTGGCGCTGTGCGTGCGTCCTCTTTCGCTCGGCGTACTCTTCCATCTTATCAAGAGCTTCGCCACCGCCTTGATTGGCTTTCGTGCGTTGTACTCGGCCAGTAGCCCCAAGCGAAGGCCCTGTATCGCTGCATTGATGATGGTTGTCTCGTTGACGTCCTTAACCTGGCAGCGGACATTCGCGAAGCGCTTGAAATATTCTCGGAGCTTCTCCGAGGGTTTTTGCTTGACAGCGAAGAGCTGATCCGCGTCGACGCGCTAGACGTAGTTCCCCTGGAAGTTGTTGTAGAGGCGGTCACGGATTTGCTCCCATGCGTAGATGGCATTTGGCTCTATGGTAAAAAACCAAGAGAGCGCCACTCCCTGTTTTCGCTTTGGTGGTGTCGTCTCCGCCTGCAGCTTCAACGGCGGTCTCGTACACACGCACGAACTCCTAAGGATCCGTGTCGCCCTTGTACAGCTCGATGGCGCTGGGGAACCGGGCATGCCGACTGCTGCAAGCCCGAGGAGATGGGGACTCCGGATCCAAGTGTCGTAGCAGGACGCGACTGGACATAGGGGCCTCGCGGCTGTCCGCCCGTTCTGATGTGGGCTCCGGTATGACCATCGGCGGGGTCTGCTGACTCCGAGCCTCTTGCATATCCCGCACGGCTCCACGGAGGTTCGCTAGCTCCCGTTGGAGCGTGCCGATGGCTTTCAGCAGGGCGCTCTCCACCGTTGCCGCGGCTGGGGCTATCGGTGCACCTGGTTGCACCGACGGGACAGCGGCGACCACGGCCTGTGCTCCTGGGTTGCTCGATGCGCCAGTGCGGTGGATTTCGGAGTCGGTGACGAGGCTGACATTGCCGCCGGAGCCGCTCACTGCTCCCGCACCGGATGTAGGGACGGTGGCCATGCCAACATGGGCATTAGCGTTACCGCTCCCGACAACCCAGTCGGTGCTGCCGGTGTCGACCGTCACGCCAACGGTGGGTCGATCATCGCGCCAGCAGGGGGGTCGATCATCGTGCCATGAGTGTCGATGTTCGTAGCTGCCGCGCCCGTGCCGACGCCCGCGCTTGCGATTGCCGATGCCGAAGCTCTGGTGTTGACGTGGGGCTCCGCCGCGCCCCTCTTCTTCTTCTCCGCCGCCGATGATGAAGCTTTCTTTGGTGCCATCCTTCTTCAGATCTTGGAGCTTGCTCTTGTCTTCCCCACGGACGGCGCCAACTGTTGTGGTTACAGACCAAACAGAGAGAGAGAGTGGTATGGTAGTGGAGAGTTAGGTGAGCAATGCTTGGAGCTCCCCCCATGGCCTGGATGGCTTATATATATTCACATGGGGAGTATTTTACAGTTATATTCTTACACCCAGATATCCCTCTCAATGACATTTATGTCATTACACATGCCCCATTCTGGGCTTTACTACCTTCTAATAGGCCGACTGGGCTTAGGTGGGGGCCACCCCTACAACAGTATCCAAACAACAATCAAACAGTACTACTTGTATGTATGTATGTATGTATGTATGTATGTATGTATGTATGTATGTATGTATGTATGTATGTATGTATGTATGTATGTATGTATGTATGCATGCATGCATGTATGTTGACAGACGGACGTACAAGTGCAGGAAGTAGATGATTTGCATGATTGTTGTGTTTTATACATCTTTTTGAGATGTTCCAGCACAATTGTATCTTGTTCTTTGACATTGTGTTACCCACTATACTTGAAAAAAAAATTCGAAGGATTTCGGCGTACATCACATTGAGATATACAAAAATAAAAAAGAAAGACAAAGTGTTGTTTTTCTTTGATAATTTATTTATTGTTCAGGCCAAGGCAAAGCCTAGTCCACACTAATCCGTAATGGATTAAGAAAAAGTTCACTTGAGTACAGCATAATTAATATGCTCCCGTTAATAGGACAGAGACAGAACTAGTCTCCAATTGAACAAAGCAGTAAAGAAACAGCCCATAAAACAAAGCTTAAAGGGCTAAATTTTTAGGCTTCCCGGCTGGCCCATGAGCAAACATTAACAGGTCAACAATTGAAATACACAATCGTACGGTGATCAAATGGACCAGAAAAAGTGACTGAAACATAAGAAGTTTCAGTCAACTGAGCAATACAGTCCCATGCAGTAAATCTCCTACTTGTATAGTACTTGTATCCTAGCTACCACTATTGCACAGGCGACTGAAATTTTTTTATCTTTCAATCACCTAAAGTTGCACTTTGAATTACCTGAAGTTGCACATGTTTTTTTTTAGGGGGCTGCAATTTTAGTTGATTGAGAGTGCAATTTCAGGTCACCTGAAGTTGCACTCTGAATCACCTAAAGTTGCAGCTGTTTTTTTAGGGGGGCTGCAATTTTAGTTCATTGAGAGTGCAATTTCAGGTGACTGAAACATAAAAAAAATTCAGTCGCCTGTGCAATAACAAAACTGTATATAAAATGAAATGAAGGAATGCTAAAGCTAGCTGCCCAAATGGAGCCACTCAGTCAGAGATCAGCAAAGAGATGGTAGGTGCTGGAGTCAACGACGATGAGCCTGAGGGCCGCAACCGCGGCAGCAACGGCGAGGATGGTGAAACCGACGACGTTGAGCCAGTGCCACGACCTTTGGAGGGAGGAAGAGCTGGTGGCGGTTGACGACGAGGTACATGTGGTTGGCGAGGACGAAGGTGAGCGGGAAGGAGCCGAGCGCGCCGGTGAGGCTCATGAAGTCGCCGAGGAAGGGCAGCATCGCCGCCACCAGCGTGTTCACCGTCCGGTACCCTCCCCTGACGCCCACCCTGAAGAGCACGTTCTGCACCGCGAACGGCCCGCCCCGCCCGCTCCCGAACCTCGTGTCCAGGTACTCGTACATCGGGCTCGTACCGCAAGGTCTCTGTATCTGATGTGCCGTTTGCCGCCGACTTCATGGAGGCGAGCGAGAAGAGCATTGGCGGCGTACATGGAAACTGCGGCGGCGAGGAGCAGGCCGCAGGTACCATGATCGAGCCAGAGTAGCCCAGAACGTACGCACTGTTCACCCCCGTTGTCAGCACGAACCCTACCTGGTACCAAGGATCTCAAGAAACCAAACAATGCAAGTACAATTATTCAGAAAAAGCATCAGATCGATCCAGTATTCTGAGATGCTCATGCACATGAACTGTACTCTGTGTCGATAGCAGTTCCGGTGTACTGCAATTGATAGTCCTAATGAACTCTTTGAATATGACATGTGTTCCATGCACTCCACAGTCCACATATAGGTGATCGGTTCAGCTGAAAAGCTCATGGCTTATGGCTGAAAACATCAGAGTGGCTGAAAAAAGCATCAGAAATGATGAGGCTTATTTAGCATAATTAAATTTTAAAAAATTTAAAAATATAAAAAATATGTTAGCCCATTACGTATAATACAAACAAATACGGGAAAAAAAGAACCGGCAAAAAAACTCAACAAAAAGCCAAAAATTCAGAAAAAGACGAAACTTATGAATAGTGAAAAATAAGCCAGAAGCCAGAAACCGAAGCCGAATTGATCAGGTGCATTGTGTCCATAGAGAGTACGTATATGCCTAGAATCATACAGAGAATCAAGTGCAAAACATGAATGATGAGCAGATTACTGGTGCATTGTATGGCCCTTGTTGGCCCAAGGAAAGGATTCCCTTTCATTCTTTCAGGGCTTATTTGGGAAGCCCAGAATCCTAGCCCATCCACGTGGGTGGGCCGAGATTTTGGGCTTCCCAAACAATGTCTCAGGGAGATACTAAGAACAACAAGGTAGAGATTATTGGTATGATGGCAATATACCCTATCACGGCGATGCATGGCATTGGCAAGGCTTGAAGAAAGGATATCCGAATTCGCAACAATAAGTAGCATGCATGCATGTAGGACAAGAGATGCGAATTGAATAAACAAATTAACAGATGAGAAGGAAGGAACGCCATATAAATAGATTGATTGATTGATTGATTGATGTCATGCGTAACAGTACTAAGGAGCTGAGCATTTACAAATACAATGATGGATTAATAACAAAATGTGGAACAGACAAGAACAAGACGTGGAACCTGCAGAGAAATCTTAGACAAGAACAAGATGTGGAACTGAGATGACAGACTAGAACAAGATGTGGAACAGACAGACAGGCATACGGCCCCAAAATGTATTGGTTAATAACGAAAGTTGGATGAGAGATTGATTTGAGTATGAATGCAGGTGTTGAGAGAGAGAGAGAGAAATGAAGGGATCGATCGATGGGATGCAGTAAATCGACCAACATATCATGGAGGAGGAGGAAGATTGTGTACGTATCAACACTAATCTGGTGGGCCAGGAGGGTAAATCATCCACATCTCAATAACACGTAGGGTCATCATAAGTCACTGACACGTGGGCCAGGAGGGTAAATCCTCAATTTCCATCTAAATGGAGGGTATATGATTAATTTTTTCAACCCAAATAGATGTCGGCCAAAAGTGGCATGCGTTCCATGTGCCACCATTACTCCCTATATCATCGTAATCTAGATTTAGAAAGAAAACAAATTTCTTACCTTGTTTCTTCTTTTCCTTCTTCAGATCTGTATCTGGATGGTGAGGGAGCCCTAAAATCGGGCATGCATGGGTAATTCTTCACCTCCTTCAAACAAACTATACAAATTATAGTTTAATTTCTGTCCATGCATACAACCAACCACCAGCTAGTGTGAGTGGACTAGAATGGAAATCAATTTATCAAAATCAATGAAACGAACAAGAAAGCATGGGCGAAATGAAATAAAGTCATATTAAAATGGAAATTAAGCTGGACCGCGTGTCTACGTGATTCACATACTCATCACACCATCTATCCTTACGTGCTATACTTACCTTGTTGGGTTGCCAGGCCGAATGATCCAGCCCAACTAACATTAAGATCCAACAAAAACCGTATCTTCTATTATTATTCACTAAAAGTCGATGATATGCCTTTAATAATTGTTCAAAAATAAATATGCATTAAATTCTCATAAAAAGTAAAATATCTAGCCTTTAATTTGGTAGGGCCTAATTTAAAGGCTTAGGTTTGATATTTGACTTAGAGATATAAGAATCTATTTATACCTATACTAATTATACACTTAAAAAAAGATATAGCATCTATCTGGTGATCTAAGTTAGAATAGTTTAGATTATAAGAAAGAATCATACGTCAGGTACAATCTAAATGAATTAAAATTTAGAATAAAAATAAAGTAAAATACGAAATTGATTTCTATATGGATTTCAAAGTAAACCCTAAAAAACTAAATTTGGAATAATAATTAAAATGCAAATACAATAAGTTTTTACACAAATTCCATCCTAAAACTAAAAACAAATCCATGGCAAGTACGATATAAGAACATACAAATTTGGAATAAAAATTAAAAGATGATTATATATTTGACTTGTAAACAAATTTAAAACCTAAATTCCAAAAATATTAAAATTTGTAAGCCTATACCAATAAGGAACACCGACAAAGCTTCTGTATTAACAAAAAAAATCTAGCTGTCTATCTCACGGATTTAAGTTAGAATAGCTTATACTAAAAGAAAGAATGACGTGTCAAGTACATTCTAAATTAACTAAAATGCATAATAAAAATAAAGAAAAACTACAAATTTGATTTCCATACGACATCTAAAGTAATATCCATAAATAACTAACATTAATTAAATAAAAAAAGTCCATGTTAAGTACAATCCAAATTAACTAAAATTCAGAGGAAAATGAAAATTAGAAATTTGATTTCCAAATGAATTCAAAAGTAGATCCAAGAAACAAAATATATCTGTTATATACTAAAAGTTGACACACGAGTTTTACCATTGCTAAGAAAAAAGAGAAACAAGCTAGAAATTCTCAGAGAAAAGAAAACATCTGTCCCTCTATTCAAAGTGGACCTAAAAAGAGAAATAAGTTAGAAATTCTCATAAAAACATCCATCCCTCAATTCAGTTGGCCATTATTATGGTTAGTAAACGATCACAGGTGAATGTATTAGATAAAACAAGAAATAATATAAGACAAGACTACCCATTATAGATTCTTGATGAATCCAATAAATAAAACAATCTTAGATTAGCCCACACTAAAAGCAACGTATGAGAGGAAAAGGAGGACATGGATGTGTAAAATAAATAAGTAAAATCCGAGTATGAGAAAAAGAAAAGTGGCACTCCGCAAGAAAAAAAGAGGGGGGGAGAAACAAAAAAAATGACAAGACCTATTCTACCTGCATGCTTCCCAACACTGTGTATTTGAACACCTCGGCGCCAAACTCTTTGGCGCCGTGATATGTACATACGGTGCCAGGTTGTTTAGCACCGTGGTAGTTGAACTTGCATTAAAACTGCAAGTTCGGCCAGTTCTTTCGTTTCATTCGCGCAAACAATACTAATTGACATTCCACCAAATAAATAAGCACAACACATAGCATTACGACCCAATACAAACATACATACATAGCATTCGCGCCCGTCTGTATTCGCTCGGGTTGAAGAGAGGAGTGAGGGGGTGGGGGTTAGGGGGCCGTGCTCGGGCTTAAGTCCCAGAGCACGGCGCCACGGCCATTAGCGCCGTTGTTACATAGCACGTCGTCATGGGCTTTGGCGTCGTGCTATGCCACCATGGCTCCTATGTATCCACGCACGGCGCCAAAGCATATGGCTCCGTATCATGTACCCTGGCGCCATGCTAAGGATCTATTTTTGCAAATCTTTTTCCTAGGAGTCCATATGTAAAATTTTCAAATTTTAGGCTAAAAAGCAAAATTTTACGCGGTCCACTCACCGTCCCTAAACCAAGAACCCATCGCTGAACCGGGCCAGCCAGCCGAAAAAGCATTTTGCTTTAATTTGCAAATCCGGTTCTCTGTGTATGAATTGTATTGACGTAATGGAATTTCCCTTATCCACCAACAGCACGTTGCATTGACGACACAACGTAGATACTTATGAATTGGATACATGGGATGAGATTGATGCTGTTGCCTGCAGTCTGCAGTTACATACTTATGAATTGACCACCAAGGAGATCGTCGAATGAAGAGGAGGCATGTATATGCATGCATTGCAGGAGAGGGGGCGAAGCTAGCTAGTAGCTGGGGCACTGCGGGAAGTCCGGCGGCGGCGGAGGCAGGATGGCGTCCGCGGTTGGTCCGTTGTCGACGTGCAGGACGGTGGCGAGGCCCAAGCGGAGGTGCGTGTCGATGTGGCAGTGCACGAACCACACGCCGGGGTTGTTGGCCGTCAACCGGATCACCGCCCACCCGCCGCCCGGCACCGCCACGGTGTTCCGCTCTACGGGGTCCACCAGGTTCAGCGGTCTCTTCGCCTCCTCGTCGCCGTAGTTCCCTGATCCCGTCGCCACGACGAAGAAGTTGTGGCCGTGGATGTGCATGGGGTGGCCATCCGTCCCGATGATGGCCGTGTTCTGCAGCACCACCTCCACCGTCGCGTTGTACCTCACCTTCTTCACGCTCGTCCTCTTGCTCGTCCGCAGCAGCGCCGCCAGCCGCGGCTCCGTGTTCACCGACACGTTCGTGAAGTCGAACGCCACCGGCGGCCTGTCGGGGATCCCCTCGCCGCCGATCGTCGTCGCGCCGGGGGACAGCGCGGACTGGAGCAGAGACTGCTCCGTCGGGAACAGGAACGATACGTTGTTCATGCTCGCCGCCAGCGACTTGTTCCTGCACAGCGCCTGGCTTGGCAGGCAGTCGGCGGCCCAGCCCCACCGTGACGAACAGGCGCCGTCCACGCAGCGGCACGCCCGGGTGGCCCGCCGCACGAGGCCCTCAGGCGTCGAAGAAACGGTTCCCGTCGCGTGTCGCTCGACGCTGGCAAAGCCGGCAGCACCGGAGGTACTGCCGAGTTGGACGAGTCGGAGTACTCGAAACGGCCGTGGCGATGCCGCCGGCGAATAGGGAGAGGAGGGTCGGCCGCCTCGAGGACGCGGCGCCATGTAGTAGCGCCGAGGCGCGCGGCCAGCAGGAGCGCGTCCACGGTCTGGCCGTTGCGATGGCGATGGCGTCGGTGTTGTATGGCTTGGTGTAGCTGGCGCCGACGGCGACGACGGTGAAGGAGTGGGCAGCGATCTTGAAGAAGAACTGGTTATTGAGGGCAGCGTTGATGATGCGCAGAGGTAGGTCTTGCCGCGCTCCACCTTTGTCGTAAGGTCTTACGACCTCCCGGACCTTTACGACCGGTTAGAGTCGCTTCGACCGTGAGAATCAAATACGATCGGTTCGAGTACTTACGACCAATTCGAACGCTTCAATCTCCTCCGATCGCTTTTTCAACGTGGTCGTAAATTTCATCAGTAGCAATTTACAACCGCTCCGCGATCTCGCTGCGCGCCTTCCTTCAGCCGCTCAAGATACCGTGATCGGCCTTCTACGATCACGCAGTGATGCTTGGTGATCATCGTTCACCGTGGTCGAACACCGCACGACCACGTTCACTTCCTTCAACGTGGTCGGAGTTGCTTCCACCACGCTCGCCTTCTCGGTGTAGTCGTAGCTCGTTACGACCACCTTTGACTCCTTACGCCGTGAGTCGTAACTCCTCCCGATCACGCTTGCGGTGATCGTGAGTCCTTTCGACCACGCCTTATGCAAACACACGACAAAACAATGCTCGTGTTTCTCTCTCTTTTGGTCTTTTCTCAATTGCTTGGTTCATGGATTACATGGCTCTAAGCCTCTTTTATACCCGGCTGTCCTACTTCAACACGGGTTCTCAATATCTACTCCGACTGATTCTAATACGACTTTGACTAGGTTTCCACCTCGACTTTGAATTGCGGCTGCAATTCGACTTCGATTACACCCAAATTTTGCACATGACTCTAAAACAAGATTATTTACAACATTCTCTCCCTAATCTTGTTTTTCAACTTCGATCATGCCAATCTTCTTCTTCATCTCTGAAAACTTTATCCGCCCCAGCGACTTTGTCAATATGTCCGCTCGTTCTTCGGTTCTGATATAGTTGATATCGATCTTCCCCTCTTCGACACAATCTCTGATATAGTGATATCTTGTGTCTATGTGTTTGCTTCTATCATGTAGAACCGGATTCTTGCTCAGTGATATTGCAGATTTGTTATCAACCCTGAGCGTCACCTTTTGAACTGCTTCGTTTGACAACTCGCTTAATAGTCGAGCGAGCCAAACTCCCTGACACGATGCTGCGCTCGCTGCGATGTACTCGGCTTCACACGAAGATAATGCAACCACCTTTTGCTTCTGGGTTTGCCAGCTGATCGGACTCTCCCCGAGCACAAACATTATGCCTGTCGTGCTCTTTCGATCGTCGACATCTCCCGCCATGTCGCTATCACTGTAGCCCGTCAGCTGCAACGACTTTCCACCTCCTTTCCTGTACTGAATCCCGAGATTCAAAGTACCTTTGATGTATCTCAGGATGTGCTTCACGGCATTCATATGCTCCTGAGTCGGTTTCTCCATGAAACGACTTACGTATCCGACCGCAAACGAGATGTCTGGTCGGGTGTGCACCAGATACCGTAGACTTCCGACAATGCTCCTATAAGTCGTGGCATCAATGGTGATCCTGGGCTGTCTTGCTCAACTTCGATGATTCTCCATTGGGGTTTGACATGGATTGCACTCTTCCATACCGACTTCTCCGAATCTTTCGAGCATATCCCGATCGACAAAGTGTTATGCCGTTGTCGGTTTGATTTACTTCAATGCCGAGGTAGTAGCACGAAGTCCCAAATCGGTCATTTTGAACAGCCTCTTCATCTCTTCTTTAAACCTCATAATCTCCTTCAACTCGATCCAAGAATGACCAAGTCGCCCACGTAACGCCACGATCGATCGTTTCTTCATATCTCCCTTGAGTATACCGCATGTTCGAGTTGCTTCTTCGAACCCGAGTGCCGTTAGACTTTTGTCAAGCTTCAAATTCCATGCTCGTGGTGCTTGCTTAAGTCCGTAGAGAGCTTTGTTCAGCTTCAAGACTTTCTCGGCTTGCTCCTTGGATTGAAAACCGGCGGTTGAGAGACATAAACTTCCTCCTTAATGTCTCCGCTCAAGAACGCCGTTTTCACGTCCATGTGATGAATTTCCCATCCACCGCTTGTCGCCAACGCAAGAAGTAGTCATATAGTCTCCATACGAGCTACTGGGGCAAAGACTTCTTCGTAGTCGATGCCTTGTTTTTGAACATACCCTTTCGCCACAAGTCGTGCTTTGTGTTTTACGACTTCTCCCTTGGAATCCTTTTTTACCTTGAAGATCCACTTTAAACCGATCGCTCGATGACCCTTTGGCAAATCGGTGAGTTCCCAAGTGTTGTTGTCTTCAATGGATTTCAGCTCTTCCTGCATAGCAGTTCTCCAATGTTCCTCTCCCGTCGCTTCTTCATAGCTTTCGGGTTCTTCAGCTGTTGTGTATAGTAACTCTTCAGACTGCACTGGTTCAGTTTGTGCATAAATCTCACTTATGCTTCTCATCTTCGGTATTCTATCACTGGAATCTTCTTCATCAGACTCTTCTTCATTAGGTGAGACTTCGATCATCAAGACCGGTCGAATTTTGGCTTTGAGATGTGGTCGTAGCTTCTTCTGTATTGTCGGATCGATCGCTTCGACTTCGAAGGTTACCCACTTCGACATGTCTTTCTCAATGTCCTCGTGTTCTTCCCACTCCCAATGTTTGTTCTCTTGAAGACCACGTCTCGCTCACATGAATCTTCTTTTCGACCGGATCATAGCACTTTGACGCCTTGGTGCACGGTTCCGAGCCAAGATAAATCATCCGCTGCGCTCCGGTCGTCTAGCTTCTTGAGATAAGTGGATGGCTTCACATGGGCTAAGCATCCAAGACCCTTAGATGCTCGACATTGGTTTTCTTCCGACCACTGTTCATATGGAGTGACTCCATCCGGTGATCGCGTGGTCGCACGATTTAGCGATAGACAAAGATGTCGTCATCGCTTCGCCCAAAGTCTCCGGCAGAATCGGCTCTTCAACAGACTTCGTGCCATTTCGACCACGGTCCGGTTTCTTCTTTCTACGACTCCGTTTTGTTGAGGTGAATACGGAGCCGTGAAGAGTCTTGTAATACCCTTCTCTTCACAAATCGAGTCGAACTCTTTCGCGAGGAATTCTCCTCCTCGATCTGACCTGACCGACTTCACCTTTTTGTCGACTTCTTTGACAAGAGTTACGAACTTCGAAAGTTCGTCTTTGCCTCATCTTTGCTCTTCGCATGTACACCCACATGGCTCTTGAATAGTCATCCACGATCAACATGAAGTATTGATTCCCGCATCATGCGAGGTGTGATTGGTCCGCATGATCCACGTGAACGAGTTCGAGTGGTTGCGAAGCTCAAACTCGTCTGCTGTGGAAAACCGCTACGAGTTTGTTTCGCCACGAGCATACCTTCGCAGACTTGCTCGGGTGGTCGATTGTCGGTAATCCGACCACCATCTCTTTTCCGCCATCGTGTTGAGACTCGAAATTCAGATGTCCGAATCTTGCGTGCCATAGCCGTGCCGCATCATCGGTTGTAGTCTTCATACACTTCGCCTGCATGCTTCAATTTGAATTTTATGCAGACGATTTACCGTTCTCTGTACTTTCATTAGTAGTCGTTCGGTGTGGTCGTACATCTTCAGGTAGGTGTCTTTGAGTTCAATCCGACAACCTTCTTCAGTCAATTGTCCAAGGCTTATAATGTTGCTTCGTAGACTTGGAATGTAGTATACATTCGACAATCTCCTCTGGCTTCCATCCTTGCATCGCATCGATCGTGCCTCTCCTTTTATCTGAATGGTCGAGCCGTCTCCGAACTGTACTCTTCCAAGCACATTCTTATTTAATTCATAAAACATCGAGTACGTACCCGTCATGTGGTTGCTGGCTCCGTTGTCGAGATACCAGTCTGCCATCCGCTCTTGAGTCTGCTCTTCTTTCTCCAACAGACTCGGAAACACTTTCTCCTCGTTTAATAGAACCATTGTCGGTTAAATGCAGCAGCAGAGCGACAACAGCAATGTCGGCTCTTTGTGCTCATCCGCTTGAGCCAGGTTTGCTTCTTCTACTCTCTTCTTACTCCGGCAATTTGCAGCATAGTGACCATACTTCTTGCGGTTGTGGCATCGATGTGGCTCCGACATTCGGCGGCGTAATGTCCGAATTTCTCGCGCGTGTAGCATCGATATCAGACTTGTCTGCATGCGGTGATTGCTATCTCCACGGCCACCACGACCTCCTCGACCACCTCTTCCACGGCCACTCGCCATAGCCTCGCCCTTGTCCTCGCCCATGAGACGCGCGCGCCACGACCACGTCCACGACCGCCCCTTGATGATGATTCTCCTCGGTTCTTCGTGTCTTCCTTTACAAACAATGCTTGTTGGTTGTAAGGCCCTTGTCCTTCATTGTCGGCTTGATAACTCTTGAAGCTGCTCGTGTGCTTTGAGCGCTCCGGTCACCTCTTCAATCTTCATCTTGAGAGGTCCCGTGAGTACATAAGTGTAGTCACAACCGGAGAAACTTCTCTGCGATGCTCGTAAGTACTTCTTCACCGCCACTTCATCTTTTAGATCGTCGCGAGAGATTTGATCTCATTTACGACTTCATTGAATCGACCGGAGAATTCTTCCACGGTCGACTCTTCCCATCTTCATGGCTTCAAACTCACTTCTTAAGGTTTGAAGTCGAACTTCCTTCACTCGATCTACTCCTTCATGCATGGTTCGCAGAGTAGTCCGGACTTCCTTCGCCGTCTCCTTGCCGACTAGTCCGTCGCATCATTGAGTCGGGCACGGCTTGATAGATCGCTGCCATCGCCATTTTGTCGAGACGATCATCGAGGACCTTGTCCTTCTCCTTTGGTTCGACCGCACCCGGGCGCCTTGCGCGATCATGTTGACCTTCATCGCCCGCACCGGATAGTTGTCCGAACCGAGGATCGGCATCTGCAGCGACACGCTCGCCGCCGTGTCGGCCATGTTTAACCACCGCTCGATACCAAATGTCGTAGGTCTTACGACCTCCCGTGACCTTTACGACCGGTTAGAGTCGTTTCGACCGGTGAGAATCAAATACGATCGGTTCGAGTACTTACGACCAATTCGAGCGCTTCAATCTCCTCCGATCGCTTTTTCAACGTGGTCGTAAATTTCTGTAGCAATTTACAACCGCTCCGCGATCTCGCGCCGCTGCCTTCCTTCAGCCGCTCAAGATACCGTGATCGAAGCCTTCTACGATCACGCAGTTGATGCTTGGTGATCATCGCTCACCGTGGTCGAACACCGCATGCGACCACGTTCACTTCCTTCAACGTGGTCGGAGTTGCTTCCACCACGCTCGCCTTCTCGGTGTAGTCGTAGCTCGTTACGACCACCTTCGACTCCTACGCCGTGAGTCGTAACTCCTCCCGATCACGCTTGCGGTGATCGTGAGTCCTTTCGACCACGTCTTATGCAAACACACGACAAAACAATGCTCTGTGTTTCTCTCTCTTTTTGGTCTTTTCTCAATTGCTTGGTTCATGGATTACATGGCTCTAAGCCTCTTTTTATACCCGGCTGTCCTACTTCAACACGGGTTCTCAATATCTACTCCGACTCTGATTCTAATACGACTTTGACTAGGTTTCCACCTACGACTTTGAATTGCGGCTGCAATTCGACTTCGATTACACCCAAATTTTGCACATGACTCTAAAACAAGATTATTTACAACAACCTTGAGCTCGTAGCTCGTGAACACTCCTCCTCCTGCAGCTACTGTCGGATGCATGGTAGGACTGGAGTTGCTGGTAAAATTTGAGCAGTTGAAGAGGGAGCCGATGTGTCCGTTGATGGTGAGCGCGTCGGCCGGCCGGGAGACGCGGCCGCCGATGGAGAAAGTCTGCTGGTCGACGGCGATGGCGTCGACGTACCACCACTCGCCGAGGATGACGGGAACCTCCCTGTCTGGTTTCCGCGGGAAGAAGGAGAAGGCGGAGCGCGGTCGGATGACGAGGGCGCCGTGGACGGACTCGCGGAGGAAGGAGAGGTGTGCGTGCCACCAGAGGGTGCCCTCCTGCCCGGTGACGTTGAAGCGGTAGGTGTAGCGGCCGGCGGGCGGGATGGGGCACTGCGTGATCATGGTGGCGCCGTCGGCCCAGCAGGTGCGGCGCTGGAAGACGCCGTGCCAGTGGATGGATATGTTGTAGGGGGACCGGTTGACGGCGTGCACCACCACGGTGTCGCCCTCCCGGACCTCGATCGTCGGCCCGGGGGTCTGCCCGTTGACGGCCGCCACCGTCCTCGTCGTGCAGCCCCGGCTGATCGTCAGTTTACTCACCTGCATACAATACAAATGCCAGCATGATACAAATTAAGACAAAGATGGATGGATGATCGACGTCGACGCCATTAGCGCAGTTCATTAGCGCAGCGTACGTACGATGAAAGTGTGCTCGACCGTTGCAGCATCCGCGACGAGCAGCAGCAGCGCCACCAGAAGCAAGGAGAGGAGGCGGAGCAGAGCTCGTCCTGCCGCAGCCATGGCCGCTGCCATTGCCGTCGCTGGCACTGCTAAGCCCTGTATATATACTGGCCCGGCGGCGGCGGCTGCTGCACGCTCTTGTGATTGATCGTCTACTATATATATCCATCAAATGATTAATCTTCTCGTGCAATTCCCATGACATCTCGTCTACCTCTATGCATCAAATAATTAATCGCGATTGAACGAAACAAAAACAAACTAGTTAGCAATGTACATGACGAAATAATAGATTTTTGTAAAAATAATGCCACTGGTATGTGAGTATTGTTCTGCTGGTCAATATTAATTCAGTAATGTTCTGCTGTGTGTGATTACGATGCAATGCAACCACCGTTAATTCCTCATCTAGCTTGTACGTACACTCTTCGAAAATCCTAATTAATCACTGTAATTCATTCCTACAAATCAGAGAGAGCTGACCAAACTTAAACTACACAGTAGTTCCATATCCACGATTGCAAGAAATGCTGCCGGCGCGTGTTGACCCTCACCTACTGGCAAGCAGACTTTGGCATCGATATTTTCGGTTTTCTGCTGACTTTTGGTTTGGTCTTTTCAGTAAGGGAGTGACTATTGCACAGGCGACTGAAATTGTTTTATCTTTCAGTCACCTGAAGTTGCACTCTGAATCATCTAAAGTTGCAGGTGTTTTTTTGGAGGGGGATGCAATTTCAGTTGATTGAGAGTGCAATTTCAGGTGACTGAAAGATAAAAAAAATTTCAGTCGCCTATGCAATAGCAAAACTGTTTCAGAAATTACTATTTATTACACTAATAACTATATTCTGTTACGCTGCGGTTGATAGCTTTTGACTGTACTTTTTGAGACGGAGATAGATGGCAAAAACTCGAGATGCACACGGTTTTAGATTCAAAAAACTGCTTGAAAAAACCGTTCCGTTTATTTTGTCTTTCAAAGATGCCAAAACCAAAACCAAAAAATAAACAAAAAAGGACAAGAACAATAAACCGTGACAAAAATCCATAAATTGTATCCCAAAAAACGCTGTTATATATGCATCTATTCACCAGGCCGGACCAATATATAAACAACTAGCTGTGTAAGCACGGCGTCACGTCGCACTAGCTACCGTGTGGACCGAAGTAAAAGAGACGATAATTCGTGGGGAGTTTCTTAAAAAAAATCGAGGACGCATGCGTAATTTCGGAAAAACCAAAGGGCTTTTTCGCAAAAAACCGAGGACCTACAAGGACATGTACGTAACTAAACAAGGACCTATACGTAATTTTGGAAACCGTGGGGTGCTATCGGTGAAGTGGAGGGTGCTTTCCAAAAAAGACCTGGCAGGGACCTGTTTGCAAGAAGCAGGGATCTGTTTGCGAGAACGGAGGACCTCTACGCGATTTTGCAAAACGCAGGGAGGCTTTCGCATAAACACTGACGTGGCACGCCTCCCCGGCTGGAGAGTCCCCCACCTTTTATATACGGAGTATGCATGTAATAGTTGATCATCAGCACACCCTTTTCATCCTTTTGCTTACAAGGAAACGACTGCCTCATAATAATTTTGGCGTACATGTTCTCCAAACAAAACTTTTTATACAATTTTTCTCCACTAGTTGCTAATTTCTTGGCCTAGATGTATTCTGAACTCTGTATGTCTTGCTTTCTCCTATGAGTGCTTCGACAAAGCTCCTCACAGTTCTTCCTTTAAAAAAAATCTTCACAATTACATGTCTTCCTATGGTTAGGGTTTTGTTATCAACAACCAACAGTAATCAATGATTGACGTATGAAAGAATATCTAGCGCATTCCTCCTTTACAGTGCATCACACACGTCTAAAAGTTTTGAAAATTTCCAAAAAAAAATGTATACGTAGGGGATGGTATATATTCGGTAGTCATGCAAAATTTCAAGATGAAATTCATATCGGAAGATATGAAAATGAAGAAATTCAGCATGAATAGTGCTCGGCTGCTTCTCAATTGTGTACGAATTTGCAACCTGACGGACGTCCGCCCCATAGCGTGCTCCTATGTGTAGAGTATAGGTGCCTTGCTCCTGTCGATCGATCCTGAAACAAAATCGAAATTTCAAAAGCTTTGAATTCTCATTTGATTTTGATTTCTGACAAATCTAGATCTAATCTAGCTCAAATCCTAGCCCTCTAGGCCCTCAATTCTTTGCCGCATCTCGCCCTCTATCCCAATTTGCGCGCACATTGTTCACCGTCGGATATTTTCGCCACCGCCTCAGATTTTGCCGCCGCTTGATCTCTGCGCCTTCTCGTGCTTTCCCGCCACTGCCACCCTGCTACAAGATGTCAGTGGCTGTACTACCTTGTCACTCCTGCCCTGACAACTTCTTAAATGCCTGACCACGCGTCGGCGTCACTGGCCGCACCCACCACTGCCTTTGCTCTCTCTCTCTCTCTGCCCGCTCTCTCTTATGGCCGACCTGACACACCCCTGACCACTTTTGACAGCCCCTATAGCGCGCTCCTATATGTACCTTTCCCTGTCAACCGAGCCCTTCGTATAAAAAAGAGAGACTAATTGCATCTAAATGTAAAGCAACAGATAGGTTTAAGCATGTTTTTATACTTGTAACGGCAGATGATTTGCTTCCATACGCACGTTTCATATTAGTGCAGGCCAAATGGGTGGCACGGGTCATTATGGCACAGGCCGTTTAGCCCGTCAGTTTAGACGAGCCATGCCATGTTGGTATGGACCCATTTAGCTCGATAGGTTAAAGGGGTCTGTCCAGCCTATTTTGGTCTAAACATTTTGAAAAATTATAATATTTTTAAAAAAATATGTAGAATTCAAAAAATACTAAATAAATTATAGAATTGTAATAATAAACTTTATTAAATTAAAAAATTACACTGTTATCTATTTTACATCATAACAAAAAAAATAAGAACAATAAAAGTATATAAAAATTAGTATTGTTACCTCTTTTTTTAATTGTAGCCGGATGTCGAAATTCCTTTTTTTGCAAAAATATTTTAAATTTTGCCAAATTATTCACAAAGTGATCAAAAAATTTACAAGAGAATTCAGAGAAGAGAGTGGAGGTTTGATGGCGGCTGAATGAGGGGAGGGGGAGTTTGCTCCTTATTTATAGAAAATTGAGTTTTTTATTTTTCGTATTTGTAAACTCCCAAACGGCTAGAAAATTCAAAAGTTCGATTGTTATTGTGCTTAACAGGGTGAAATTGTGCTAAATGGGGCGTGCCTACTGTGCCTAACGAGCCAAATGTGCCTAACAAGTCATTGTTGTACCTAATGGACCATGTTTAATAGGTCAGATGTGCCTAATGGGCTAAATAGTACACCCAGTGAGCCCGCGGTTGATGCCGAAGGTAAGCTCACCTCTGCACAATCTGCGGTGCATCCATAGGACTCTAACCGCTACGTTTCATCGCGATGGCACGGTCCCTCGGCGCGGACAATCTTAGGGCGGGGATGTTCCTTTGGGATCGATGCGGCGTCCTCAAAACTATCGTCGCGAAGGCCTCGCGTCCGAGCTTAGCGGACTTCGTCCCTCGGCGGAGGTGCTGGTGCGAACCCACGGTGTGATGCAAGGGTCTGTTGTGTAGGTGTGCGTTGCCATGTATGCGCTGCCCCCTTTATGAATAAAGTGGAAGTTGCCCAGTGTTTTGACCGCGTGTATCGCGTGCTCGCAGCTAATTGATAAGGACCGGGCACTAGTCTCGACCTTGTGACCCGATGGCGTCTTTGGCATGGTGGTGGGCCGAGGATTCGTTGAACTTCGGGCGGCCGGGCTTAGTGGGCAAGACTCTAGCGCGGCGTATGTTAAGGAGGACCGGCCGAGTAGCGGCTCAATGCCCGGGCGCTTGTATAGTAGGTCCTTACCGAACCCCTTGTAAACATTCTTTGACGAATGCAAAAAGACTTTGGTTGAAGTATGTGTCCCGTCACTTTTCGCGATCGTGCTTGCCTCCGATCTATTCGTGAGGACTTGGCACCGAGCTAGCGCCTAGTTGAAGTAGACGCACGAGCGCTCCATCCCTACTCTTGAAGGGTGGTAGCGGGCCGGCGCCTCTCTATCCCCTACCCTTGAGCGGTGGCGGTGGAGTCGACGCCTAGCCAAAGTAGACGCACGAGTGTTCCGTCCCTACCCTTGAAGTGGTGGCAGCGGAGCTGGCGCCTGGTCAAAGTAGACACATGAGCGCTCCATCCCCTACCCTTCGAAGCGGTGGCAGTGGAGCTGGCGCCTCGTCGAAGTAGACGCACGAGCGTTCCATCCCCTACCCCAGTGGTGCGGTAGTGCGCGCTTAGTAGACGCGCGAGCGCTCCGTCCCCTACCCTTGAGCGGTGGCGGAGCGGCACCTAGTCGGCGAGATGCACGAGCGCTCCGTCCCCTACCCTTCGAAGTGGTGGAGTAGATACGCGAGCGCTCCTTCCCCTACCATTTGAAGCGGTGGCGGTGAGTGCGCTCCTCACACCGTGCGGCCACTGATACGAGGGCACTAGGGCAACGACTGCTACTCTCGTACCGAGCTTGGAGGAAATGAGTTCACCAGGTCCCCGCCAAGCGGGCGCATCCCACGGAGGCTAGCCTGAGAGCGGAGCTGCTTCCCAGCGCTGCCTTTTTCATACAAGAAGCGAAGGAGCAAGGTGCGAGCGTTGCTTGGTGTCCCATCACACCTGCATGCCCAGGGACAACTTCAGCATTTTGCATCGTGGAGTGCGTGCGGGACAACGTCCGCGCCTCTTATTTATACTCCGTAGAGTGCGCAGGGACAACATCCGCATCTTATTTATACTCTGTAGAGTGCGCGCGGAGGCGAGCCTCCGTTGCATCTTATTTATACTCCGTAGAGTGTGCAGGAAAAACATCCGCATCTTATTTATGCTCCATAGAGTGCACGCGGAGGCGTCCCCCACGTGTCTTATTTTATACTCACGAAGAGTGCACGCGTTTACCGCGTGTCTTTGTTTATACTCACGGAGAGTGCACGCGTTTACCGCGTGTCTTTGTTTATACTCACGGAGAGTGCGCGCATTTACCACGTGTCTTTGTTTATACTCACATAGAGTGCGCGCGGAGGCGTCCCCCCGCGCGACTTGACACAAAATGACAAGCTTTTTGAAAACAGCAGACTTTATTAATTGTTCCGTTTGCGCGGGCGAGCAATTACAAAAAAGACAGGGTAGTAACCACTGACTGCTCGAGGAGAAGAGGTGCGGCGACCGCCGCTCCCGCGGTGGCACAAGGTGGGGAGCCTCTGGTGCTAGACGGGCAGGGCAAGAGGTCTTGCGGATGGCTCTGAACTGGAGGAGCTTCGCTATGACCAGCTTAGCTGCCTGTTGTTGCTCAATCAACTTGTGTCGAAGCCTCTGCTCCCTGGGCTCAGCCTTCGCCACCGGGCATGCGTTGTCCGCTTTTGTGCAGGGGCACCCTCTGGAACTAGCTCTCCGGCCGGGGCTTGGACGTCAATCCTAGACTCTGCGCACGAAGCTCTATGCAGCGAGTGAGGTCTTGATCACCAAAGGTGGTGATAATACCTTGTAGGCCCGGGAGCTTCATGCATAGGAAGCCGTGGTGCGGTACTGCCCCAAAGGAGTTGAGGGTGGGGCGCCCCAGTATGGCATTGTATGGGTACGGGATGTCAATGACGTCAAAGGTGACGTCTTTGCTCCTCGTATTACTGGCTTGGTCGAAGGAAACTTGGAGGCATATCTGGCCCAGTGCCTTCAGCGGTTGACCCTCGAAGCCCTGCAACAGAATTCCCGAAGGACCCAGGCGACTTCGGGGGATCCCCATCTGGTCGAATGCCACCGTGAACAGGATGTTCGCGGAGCTGCCTCCATCGACTAGGACGCGTTTGACATCGCATCCTGTGATAGTGACTTTGATGACCAGGGGATCCTGATGATGTAACTCCACGCCTTCAGCATCAGCGGGTGTAAAGGTAATTTTGTGCTACGCCCACTCCGACGGTGCCTACGTCGGGTACGCTGCCACATGGTGTAACCTCCGCGCTTATGCCTTCTGTTGCCGCACTGAGGAGAACTCCAACAAAGAGCCCCTGGAGATAATGTTTATGACCCGGCGCTGGGCTCCCTCTGGGGCTTGGATTCGCAGGGGTCCTTCCTGGGGTTGCTACACGTGGGCTTGAATCCGCAAGGGGCCCTCCTGGGGCTACAGCCCGTGATCTTGGATCCGCATGGGGCCCTCCAGGGGTTGCTGGACATGGGCCACGACGGGCGGCCGCACCTCGAGGGTTCTATCCCTGGCGATGCTCTGTCGAAGCGCCGCGATGGTGGTGCATGCACGCGTGTCGTGGCCACCCCGAACATGCACCTCGCACCACTGGCCGTAGGGCTGGTCTTCCTGTTCCGCACGGGGCCTATCATCGCAGCCCGGCCGCCCCGCCGCCCGGCAACCCGGCGCGACCAGCGGGCGCTGTCTTCGAGCTGCCCTCAATGTCGAAGACGTGGCGGGCTCTCGGGACTTGTGTTGGCGCGCTTGGGCTTGTCGCTGGACGAGTCCTTGTGCTGGACATCCTTGTGCTCGGGAGAATCCATCGAGGGCTCTTGCTTGCGCTTGCCCTTCGAGGAGCCTTCCTTCGGCGAATCTCCGTTCTTCGTCGAGCCCTCCGCCCGATTGGTATCAGAGTCGTCGCCTTGGCGCTGTCGTGCGTCCTCTTTCGCCCTGGCGTACTCTTCCATCTTATCGAAGAGCTTCGCCACCGTCTTGATTGGCTTTCGTGCGTTGTACTCGGCTAGTAGCCCCAAGCGAAGGCCCTGTATCGCTGCATTGATGATGGTTGTCTCGTTGACGTCCTTAACCTGGCAGCGGACATTCGCGAAGCGCTTGAAATATTCTCGGAGCTTCTCAGGGTTTTGCTTGACGAAAGAGCTGATCCGCGTCGACGCGCTAGACGTAGTTCCCCTGGAAGTTGTTGTAGAGGCGGTCACGGATTTGCTCCCATGCGTAGATGGCATTTGGCTCTATGGTAAAAAACCAAGAGAGCGCCACTCCCTGTTTTCGCTTTGGTGGTGTCGTCTCCGCCTGCAGCTTCAACGGCGGTCTCGTACACACGCACGAACTCCTAAGGATCCGTGTCGCCCTTGTACAGCTCGATGGCGCTGGGGAACCGGGCATGCCGACTGCTGCAAGCCCGAGGAGAGGGGGACTCCGGATCCAAGTGTCGTAGCAGGACGCGACTGGACATAGGGGCCTCGCGGCTGTCCGCCCGTTCTGATGTGGGCTCCGGTATGACCATCGGCGGGGTCTGCTGACTCCGAGCCTCTTGCATATCCCGCACGGCTCCACGGAGGTTCGCTAGCTCCCGTTGGAGCGTGCCGATGGCTTTCAGCAGGGCGCTCTCCACCGTTGCCGCGGCTGGGGCTATCGGCGCACCTGGTTGCACCGACGGGACAGCGGCGACCACGGCCTGTGCTCCTGGGTTGCTCGATGCGCCAGTGCGGTGGATTTCGGAGTCGGTGACGAGGCTGACATTGCCGCCGGAGCCGCTCACTGCTCCCGCACCGGATGTAGGGACGGTGGCCATGCCAACATGGGCATTAGCGTTACGCTCCGACAACCCGATCGGTCTTTGCGGTGTCGACCGTCACGCCAACGGTGGGTCGATCATCGCGCCCGCAGGGGGGTCGATCATCGTGCCATGAGTGTCGATGTTCGTAGCTGCCGCGCCCGTGCCGACGCCCGCGCTTGCGTTGCCGATGCCGGCTCGGTGTTGACGTGGGGCTCGCCGCGCCCTTCTTCTTCTTCTCCGCCGATGATGAAGCTTTCTTTGGTGCCATCCTTCTTGAGATCTTGGAGCTTGCTCTTGTCTTCCCCACGACGGCGCCAATGTTGTGGTTACAGACCAAACAGAGAGAGAGAGTGGTATGGTAGTGGAGAGTTAGGTGAGCAATGCTTGGAGCTCCCCCCATGGCCTGGATGGCTTATATATATTCACATGGGGAGTATTTTACAGTTATATTCTTACACCCAGATATCCCTCTCAATGACATTTATGTCATTACACATGCCCCATTCGGGCTTTACTACCTTCTAATAGGCCGACTGGCTTAGGTGGGGCCACCCTACAACAAGATATCAAACAACAATCAAACAGTACTACTTGTATGTATGTATGTATGTATGTATGTATGTATGTATGTATGTATGTATGTATGTATGTATGTATGTATGTATGTATGTATGTATGTATGCATGCATGTATGTATGTTGACAGACGGACGTACAAGTGCAGGAAGTAGATGATTTGCATGATTGTTGTGTTTTATACATCTTTTTGAGATGTTCCAGCACAATTATATCTTGTTCTTTGACATTGTGTTACCCACTATACTTGAAAAAAAAATTCGAAGGATTTCGCGTACATCACATTGAGATATACAAAAATAAAAAAGAAAGACAAAGTGTTGTTTTTCTTTGATAATTTATTTATTGTTCAGGCCAAGGCAAAGCCTAGTCCACACTAATCCGTAATGGATTAAGAAAAAGTTCACTTGAGTACAGCATAATTAATATGCTCCCGTTAATAGGACAGAGACAGAACTAGTCTCCAATTGAACAAAGCAGTAAAGAAACAGCCCATAAAACAAAGCTTAAAGGGCTAAATTTTTAGGCTTCCCGGCTGGCCCATCAGCAAACATTAACAGGTCAACAATTGAAATACACAATCGTACGGTGATCAAATGGACCAGAAAAAGTGACTGAAACATAAGAAATTTCAGTCAACTGAGCAATACAGTCCCATGCAGTAAATCTACTACTTGTATAGTACTTGTATCCTAGCTACCATATTATATAAAATGAAATGAAGGAATGCTAAAGCTAGCTGCCCAAATGGAGCCACTCAGTCAGAGATCAGCAAAGAGATGGTAGGTGCTGGAGTCAACAACGATGAGTCTGAGGGCCGCAACCGCGGCAGCAACAGCGAGGACGGTGAAACCGACGACGTTGAGTCGGCGCCGGTGAGGCTCATGAAGTCGCCGAGGAAGGGCAGCATCGCCGCCACCAGCGTGTTCACCGTCCGGTACCCTCCCCTGACGCCCACCCTGAAGAGCACGTTCTGCACCGCCCGCTCCCGAACCTCGTGTCCAGGTACTCGTACATCGGGCTCGTACCGCAAGGTCTCTGTATCTGATGTGCCGTTTGCCGCCGACTTCATGGAGGCGAGCGAGAAGAGCATTGGCGGCGTACATGGAAACTGCGGCGGCGAGGAGCAGGCCGCAGGTACCATGATCGAGCCAGAGTAGCCCAGAACGTACGCACTGTTCACCCCCGTTGTCAGCACGAACCCTACCTGGTACCAAGGATCTCAAGAAACCAAACAATGCAAGTACAATTATTCAGAAAAAGCATCAGATCGATCCAGTATTCTGAGATGCTCATGCACATGAACTGTACTCTGTGTCGATAGCAGTTCCGGTGTACTGCAATTGATAGTCCTAATGAACTCTTTGAATATGACATGTGTTCCATGCACTCCACAGTCCACATATAGGTGATCGGTTCAGCTGAAAAGCTCATGGCTTATGGCTGAAAACACTGTAGCTGGCTGAAAAAAGCACTGTAGCTGACAGAGGCTTATTTAGCATAATTAAATTTTAAAAAATTTAAAAATATAAAAAATATGTTAGCCCATTACGTATAATACAAACAAATACGGGAAAAAAAGAACCGGCAAAAAAACTCAACAAAAAGCCAAAAGTTCAGAAAAAGACGAAACTTATGAATAGTGAAAAATAAGCCAGAAGCCAGAAACCGAAGCCGAATTGATCAGGTGCATTGTGTCCATAGAGAGTACGTATATGCCTAGAATCATACAGAGAATCAAGTGCAAAACATGAATGATGAGCAGATTACTGGTGCATTGTATGGCCCTTGTTGGCCCAAGGAAAGGATTCCCTTTCATTCTTTCAGGGCTTATTTGGGAAGCCCAGAATCCTAGCCCATCCACGTGGGTGGGCCGAGATTTTGGGCTTCCCAAACAATGTCTCAGGGAGATACTAAGAACAACAAGGTAGAGATTATTGGTATGATGGCAATATACCCTATCACGGCGATGCATGGCAAGCAGGCCCGTCCCTGGGCAAGTGCGGCCTGTGCGACCGCACAGGGCCCCCAATTTCCAGGGGCCCCCAATATCTTGTGTACAGCCCAATACTATATAGGCCTGGTCTCTATTTTTTGGCCGAAGTCCTATTGATGCACTGGAAATAGCTAAAGGAATTGCACTCGAGATGGATATTGGTACAACATTTCGTAAAAGTAGAGAAATTAAAAGAAAGAGGCAATTTGATGAGAACCTAGATGACACAAATGTTGGCACATAGTCTGCAGAGGAATCATTTAGAATCAACTATTTTATACCTATTTTTGATCAAGCTATTTCTTCACTAACAACAAGATTTGAACAGTATCAAGGTTACCAGAGAATTTTTGGTTTCTTATTTACTTCCGATATATTGCAGTCATTGGATAATAATAGCTTGAGATCTTCCTGTGATAATCTTGAGGCCACTCTTAAAAGAGATGGAAAATCATATATTGATGCTAATGAACTGTATGTGGAGCTGAGGTTTCTTCAAGTTCTTGAAGCGACATGACTGTTTCCCCAATGCAACTATTGCATATAGAGTTTTGTTGACCATTCCTGTGACTGTTGCATCAGCAAAACGAAGCTTTTCAAAATTGAAGTTATTGAAGAATTATTTGCGTTCTACAATGACGCAAGAAAGGCTTACTGATTTGGCTACAATAGCACTTGAGGGCGACATGCTGGACAAGATTGACTATGAGTCTATCATTGAAGATTTCATTTCGAAGAACACCAAAAGAATGATGATATTCAAGTAAACATTATGCGACGAAGGGTTGAATAGGTACAATTCATAATATATTACATTTTAATGTAATAAATTATTGTTTATATATTATTTATGGTCCTATTTTGATAGCCTACGAGGCCCCGTTTTAGACTTTGCACAGGGCCTCGATTTTGGTCGGGACGGCCCTGATGGCAAGGCTTGAAGAAAGGATATCCGAATTCGCAACAATAAGTAGCATGCATGCATGTAGGACAAGAGATGCGAATTGAATAAACAAATTAACAGATGAGAAGGAAGGAACGCCATATAAATAGATTGATTGATTGATTGATTGATTGATTGATGTCATGCGTAACAGTACTAAGGAGCTGAGCATTTACAAATACAATGATGGATTAATAACAAAATGTGGAACAGACAAGAACAAGACGTGGAACCTGCAGAGAAATCTTAGACAAGAACAAGATGTGGAACTGAGATGACAGACTAGAACAAGATGTGGAACAGACAGACAGGCATACGGCCCCAAAATGTATTGGTTAATAACGAAAGTTGGATGAGAGATTGATTTGAGTATGAATGCAGGTGTTGAGAGAGAGAGAGAAATGAAGGATCGATCGATGGGATGCAGTAAATCGACCAACATATCATGGAGGAGGAGGAAGATTGTGTACGTATCAACACTAATCTGGTGGGCCAGGAGGGTAAATCATCCACATCTCAATAACACGTAGGGTCATCATAAGTCACCGACACGTGGGCGGAGGGTAAATCCTCAATTTCCATCTAAATGGAGGGTATATGATTAATTTTTTCAACCCAAATAGATGTCGGCCAAAAGTGGCATGCGTTCCATGTGCCACCATTACTCCCTATATCATCGTAATCTAGATTTAGAAAGAAAACAAATTTCTTACCTTGTTTCTTCTTTTCCTTCTTCAGATCTGTATCTGGATGGTGAGGGAGCCCTAAAATCGGGCATGCATGGGTAATTCTTCACCTCCTTCAAACAAACTATACAAATTATAGTTTAATTTCTGTCCATGCATACAACCAACCACCAGCTAGTGTGAGTGGACTAGAATGGAAATCAATTTATCAAAATCAATGAAACGAACAAGAAAGCATGGGCGAAATGAAATAAAGTCATATTAAAATGGAAATTAAGCTGGACCGCGTGTCTACGTGATTCACATACTCATCACACCATCTATCCTTACGTGCTATACTTACCTTGTTGGGTTGCCAGGCCGAATGATCCAGCCCAACTAACATTAAGATCCAACAAAAACCGTATCTTCTATTATTATTCACTAAAAGTCGATGATATGCCTTTAATAATTGTTCGAAAAATAAATATGCATTAAATTCTCATAAAAAGTAAAATATCTAGCCTTTAATTTGGTAGGGCCTAATTTAAAGGCTTAGGTTTGATATTTGACTTAGAGATATAAGAATCTATTTATACCTATACTAATTATACACTTAAAAAAAGATATAGCATCTATCTGGTGATCTAAGTTAGAATAGTTTAGATTATAAGAAAGAATCATACGTCAGGTACAATCTAAATGAATTAAAATTTAGAATAAAAATAAAGTAAAATACGAAATTGATTTCTATATGGATTTCAAAGTAAACCCTAAAAACTAAATTTGGAATAATAATTAAAATGCAAATACAATAAGTTTTACACAAATTCCATCCTAAAACTAAAAACAAATCCATGGCAAATACGATATAAGAACATACAAATTTGGAATAAAAATTAAAAGATGATTATATATTTGACTTGTAAACAAATTTAAAACCTAAATTCCAAAAATATTAAAATTTGTAAGCCTATACCAATAAGGAACACCGACAAAGCTTCAGTATTAACAAAAAAATCTAGTTTGTCTATCTCACGGATTTAAGTTAGAATAGCTTATACTAAAAGAAAGAATGACGTGTCAAGTACATTCTAAATTAACTAAAATGCATAATAAAAATAAAGAAAAACTACAAATTTGATTTCCATACGACATCTAAAGTAATATCCATAAATAACTAACATTAATTAAATAAAAAAAGTCCATGTTAAGTACAATCCAAATTAACTAAAATTCAGAGGAAAATGAAAATTAGAAATTTGATTTCCAAATGAATTCAAAAGTAGATCCAAGAAACAAAATATATCTGTTATATACTAAAAGTTGACACACGAGTTTTACCATTGCTAAGAAAAAAGAGAAACAAGCTAGAAATTCTCAGAGAAAAAGAAAAACATCTGTCCCTCTATTCAGTGGACCTAAAAAAAGAGAAATAAGTTAGAAATTCTCATAAAAAAACATCCATCCCTCAATTCAGTTGGCCATTATTATGGTTAGTAAACGATCACAGGTGAATGTATTAGATAAAACAAGAAATAATATAAGACAAGACTACCCATTATAGATTCTTGATGAATCCAATAAATAAAACAATCTTAGATTAGCCCACACTAAAAGCAACGTATGAGAGGAAAAGGAGGACATGGATGTGTAAAATAAATAAGTAAAATCCGAGTATGAGAAAAAGAAAAGTGGCACTCCGCAAGAAAAAAAAGGGGGGGGGAGAAACAAAAAAAAATGACAAGACCTATTCTACCTGCATGCTTCCCAACACTGTGTATTTGAACACCTCGGCGCCAGACTCTTTGGCGCCGTGATATGTACATACGGTGCCAGGTTGTTTGGCACCGTGGTAGTTGAACTTGCATTAAAACTGCAAGTTCGGCCAGTTCTTTCGTTTCATTCGCGCAAACAATACTAATTGACATTCCACCAAATAAATAAGCACAACACATAGCATTACGACCCAATACAAACATACATACATAGCATTCGCGCCCGTCTGTATTCGCTCGGGTTGAAGAGAGGAGTGAGGGGTGGGGTTAGGGGCCGTGCTCGGGCTTAAGTCCCGAGCACGCGCCACGGCCATTAGCGCCGTTGTTACATAGCACGTCGTCATGGGCTTTGGCGTCGTGCTATGCCACCATGGCTCCTATGTATCCACGCACGGCGCCAAAGCATATGGCTCCGTATCATGTACCCTGGCGCCATGCTAAGGATCTATTTTTGCAAATCTTTTTCCTAGGAGTCCATATGTAAAATTTTCAAATTTTAGGCTAAAAAGCAAAATTTTACGCGGTCCACTCACCGTCCCTAAACCAAGAACCCATCGCTGAACCGGGCCAGCCAGCCGAAAAAGCATTTTGCTTTAATTTGCAAATCCGGTTCTCTGTGTATGAATTGTATTGACGTAATGGAATTTCCCTTATCCACCAACAGCACGTTGCATTGACGACACAACGTAGATACTTATGAATTGGATACATGGGATGAGATTGGATGCTGTTGCCTGCAGTCTGCAGTTACATACTTATGAATTGACCACCAAGGAGATCGTCGAATGAAGAGGAGGCATGTATATGCATGCATTGCAGGAGAGGGGGCGAAGCTAGCTAGTAGCTGGGGCACTGCGGGAAGTCCGGCGGCGGCGGAGGCAGGATGGCGTCCGCGGTTGGTCCGTTGTCGACGTGCAGGACGGTGGCGAGGCCCAAGCGGAGGTGCGTGTCGATGTGGCAGTGCACGAACCACACGCCGGGGTTGTTGGCCGTCAACCGGATCACCGCCCACCCGCCGCCCGGCACCGCCACGGTGTTCCGCTCTACGGGGTCCACCAGGTTCAGCGGTCTCTTCGCCTCCTCGTCGCCGTAGTTCCCTGATCCCGTCGCCACGACGAAGAAGTTGTGGCCGTGGATGTGCATGGGGTGGCCATCCGTCCCGATGATGGCCGTGTTCTGCAGCACCACCTCCACCGTCGCGTTGTACCTCACCTTCTTCACGCTCGTCCTCTTGCTCGTCCGCAGCAGCGCCGCCAGCCGCGGCTCCGTGTTCACCGACACGTTCGTGAAGTCGAACGCCACCGGCGGCCTGTCGGGGATCCCCTCGCCGCCGATCGTCGTCGCGCCGGGGGACAGCGCGGACTGGAGCAGAGACTGCTCCGTCGGGAACAGGAACGATACGTTGTTCATGCTCGCCGCCAGCGACTTGTTCCTGCACAGCGCCTGGCTTGGCAGGCAGTCGGCGAAGCCCAGCCCCACCGTGACGAACAGGCGCTCGTCCACGTGCAGCGGCACGCCCGGGTGGCCCGGCCGCACGAGGCCCCTCAGGGCGTCGAAGAAATGGTTCCCCGTCGCGGTGTCGTTCGACGCGGGCAAAGCCGGCAGCACCGGAGGTACTGCCGAGTTGGACGAGTCGGAGTACTCGAGAACGGCCGTGGCGATGCCGTCGACGAATAGGGGAGAGGGAGGGTCGGCCGTCTCGAGGACGCGGGCGGCCATGTAGTAGCGTTTCGGAGGCGCGTCGGCCAGCAGGAGCGCGTCCACGGTCTGGCCCGTTGCGATGGCGATGACGTCGGTGTTGTATGGCTTGGTGTAGCTGGCGTCGACGGCGACGACGGTGAAGGAGTGGGCAGCGATCTTGAAGAAGAACTGGTTATTGAGGGCAGCGTTGATGATGCGCAGGAGGTAGGTCTTGCCGCGCTCCACCTTGAGCTCGTAGCTCGTGAACACTCCTCCTCCTGCAGCTACTGTCGGATGCATGGTAGGACTGGAGTTGCTGGTAAAATTTGAGCAGTTGAAGAGGGAGCCGATGTGTCCGTTGATGGTGAGCGCGTCGGCCGGCCGGGAGACGCGGCCGCCGATGGAGAAAGTCTGCTGGTCGACGGCGATGGCGTCGACGTACCACCACTCGCCGAGGATGACGGGAACCTCCCTGTCTGGTTTCCGCGGGAAGAAGGAGAAGGCGGAGCGCGGTCGGATGACGAGGGCGCCGTGGACGGACTCGCGGAGGAAGGAGAGGTGTGCGTGCCACCAGAGGGTGCCCTCCTGCCCGGTGACGTTGAAGCGGTAGGTGTAGCGGCCGGCGGGCGGGATGGGGCACTGCGTGATCATGGTGGCGCCGTCGGCCCAGCAGGTGCGGCGCTGGAAGACGCCGTGCCAGTGGATGGATATGTTGTAGGGGGACCGGTTGACGGCGTGCACCACCACGGTGTCGCCCTCCCGGACCTCGATCGTCGGCCCGGGGGTCTGCCCGTTGACGGCCGCCACCGTCCTCGTCGTGCAGCCCCGGCTGATCGTCAGTTTACTCACCTGCATACAATACAAATGCCAGCATGATACAAATTAAGACAAAGATGGATGGATGATCGACGTCGACGCCATTAGCGCAGTTCATTAGCGCAGCGTACGTACGATGAAAGTGTGCTCGACCGTTGCAGCATCCGCGACGAGCAGCAGCAGCGCCACCAGAAGCAAGGAGAGGAGGCGGAGCAGAGCTCGTCCTGCCGCAGCCATGGCCGCTGCCATTGCCGTCGCTGGCACTGCTAAGCCCTGTATATATACTGGCCCGGCGGCGGCGGCTGCTGCACGCTCTTGTGATTGATCGTCTACTATATATATCCATCAAATGATTAATCTTCTCGTGCAATTCCCATGACATCTCGTCTACCTCTATGCATCAAATAATTAATCGCGATTGAACGAAACAAAAACAAACTAGTTAGCAATGTACATGACGAAATAATAGATTTTTGTAAAAATAATGCCACTGGTATGTGAGTATTGTTCTGCTAGTCAATATTAATTCAGTAATGTTCTGCTGTGTGTGATTACGATGCAATGCAACCACCGTTAATTCCTCATCTAGCTTGTACGTACACTCTTCGAAAATCCTAATTAATCACTGTAATTCATTCCTACAAATCAGAGAGAGCTCACCAAACTTTAACTACACAGTAGTTCCATATCCACGATCGCAAGAAATGCTGCCGGCGCGTGTTGACCCTCACTTTTCTGCTGACTATGGCAAGCAGACTATGGCATCGATATTTTCGGTTTTCTGCTGACTTTTGGCTTGGTTTTTTCAGTAATTACTATTTATTACACTAATAACTATGTTCTATTACGCTGCGGCTGATAGCTTTTGACTGTACTTTTTGAGACGGCGATAGATGGCAAAAACTCGAGATGCACACGGTTTTAGATTCAAAAAACTGCTTGAAAAAATCGTTCCATTTATTTTAGCTTTCGAAGGTGCCAAAACCAAAAGCAAAAAATAAACAAAAAAAGGACAAGAACAATAAACCATGACAAAAATCCATAAATCGTATCCCAAAAAACGTTGTTATATATATGCATCTATTCACCAGGCCGGACCAATATATAAACAACTAGCTGTGTAAGCGTGGCGTCACATCGCGCTAGCTACCGTGTGGACCGAAGTAAAAGAGACGATAATTCGTGGGGAGTTTCTTAAAAAAATCGAGGACGCATGCGTAATTTCGGAAAAATCAAAGGGCTTTTTCGCAAAAAACCGAGTTCCTACAAGCACCTGTATGTAACTAAACAAGGACCTATACGTAATTTTGAAAACCGTGGGGTGCTATCGGTGAAGTGGAGGGTGCTTTCCGGAAAAAGACATGGCAGGGACCTGTTTGCAAGAAGCAGGGATCTGTTTGCGAGAATGGAGGACCTCTACGCGATTTCCCAAAATGCAGGGAGGCTTTCGCATAAATGTTGACGTGGCACGCCTCCCGGCTGGAGAGTCCCCCACCTTTTATATACGGAGTATGCATGTAATAGTTGATCATCAGCACACCCTTTTCATCATTTTGCTTACAAGGAAACAACTGCCTCATAATAATTTTGGCGTACATATTCTCCCAACCAAAACTTTTTATACATTTTTTCTCCACTAGTGGCTAATTTCTTGGCCTAGTTGTGTTGTGAACTCTGTATGTCTTGCTTTCTCCTATGAGTGCTCGACAGAGCTCCTGCCAGTTCTTGTTTTTTTTAAAAAAAAATCTCCACAAATTGCATGTCTTTCTATGGTTATGGTTTCGTTATCAACCACGGGTAGTAATCGATGGTTGATGTCTGAACTAATATCTAGTGCATCCTCCTTTACAGTGCATCACACGTCTATAAGTTTTGAAAAATCCTCAAAAAATTGTATATGTAGGGGATGGTATATATTCGGTAGTCACGTAAAATTTTAAGATGAAATTCGATCATATTTGGAAGATACGAAAAAAAAGAGAGACTAATTGCATCTAAATGTAAAGCAACAGATAGGTTTAAGCAACGGTACGACCATGTTTTTATACTTGTAACGGCAGATGATTTGCTTCCATACGCACGTTTCATATTAGTGCAGGCCAAATGAGTGGCACGGGCCATTACGGCATAGGCCACTTAGCCCGTCAGTCTAGATAAGTTGTGCCATGTCGGTATGACCCATTTAGCTCCATAAGTTAAAGGAGGTCCGTCTAGCCCATTTCAGCCCAAACATTTTGAAAAATTATAATAATTTAAAAAATATATAGAATTTAAAAATACTAAATAAATTATAGAAATGTAATAATAAGCTTCGGTAAATTTAAAAACATTACACTGTTATCTATTTTACATCACAACAAAGACAAATAAGAACAACAAATGTATATAAAAATTAGTATCGTTACCTCTTTTCTTGGTTGTAGCCAGATATCAAATTTTGGTTTTTTGCAAAAGTATTTTAAATTTTGCCAAATTATTCACAAAGTTGATCAAAATTTTTTCAAGAGAATTCAGAGAAGCGAGTGGAGGTTTGATGGTGGCTGAATGAGGGGAGGGGGAGTTTGCTCCTTATTTATAAAAAAAATTGAGTTTTTTTATTTTTTGTATTTTAAACTCCCAAACAGCTAGAAATTATAAAGTTTGATTGTTATTGCTTAACAGAGCGAAATCGTGCTAAATGGGGAGTGCCTACTGTGCCTAATGAGCCAAATGTGCATAACAAGTCATTATCGTACCTAACGGACCATGTCTAACAGGTCAGATGTGCCTAATGGGCTAAATAAGCTACCATGCCTATTAGGTCATGCTCATGCCGCTGGACTGGGTGGCGGTCAAGCACAGCTCATGACATCGTGCCGTGTCTGAGTCGGGTTAACAGTGTCATGATTTAGGTCGGCTGGGCAGACACGACCAAGTTGGTCAGCTCTATTTCAAATCATGATAATGTCGCTAACTACCTAGCTAGAGGAAGATCCATATATTTAGTTATGTTACCATTGATCAAGATGGTCATCATGATAATATATGGAGGGGGAAAAGAATAGGAGGAGGAGGAAAAAGAAAGAGGGCCCACCTGAAATTGTAAGGTGGGCCGATGGTAGGATCGGAGGCCTGTGAAGGAATTGAGGCCCAATCCCTGCTGCTCGGCTGCTTCTTCTTCTTCCTCCAAGTCCAAGGTCGAAGCTTTCCTTCCTCCTTTCTTTTCTTGTCGCACGCACGCGTCAGCCGATCTACAATTTCTCTAATTTCTTCGATTCAGAGGAGGTCGGCAGGGAGAGATGCTGGGCAAAGGAGAGGCCGCGGCGGCGCAGCAGGAGCATGAGGTGGAGGAGGAGGGCGAGACGGCGGGCGTGGTGAAGCTGATCAGCGCCGAGGGTTTCGAGTTCGTCGTCGACAAGAAGGCCGCCATGGTCTCCAACACCCTCAGAAACATGCTCACATCGCCTGGTTGGTATTCCCCTCCTTGATTTCTTGCAAAGTCTTCCCATTCGATTCCGCGTCTCATTCTTCTCTGGTTCATCCATCTATCCATTGGTGAACTAACTAATCAATCAAATTGACGAAATTGAATCTACAAAAAACTAGGCGGCTTCTCCGAGACGCGCGAGGGCGAGGTGAGGTTCCCGGAGATCAGCACCCCCATCCTCGAGAAGATCTGCCAGTACTTCTACTGGTCGCTCCACTACTCCGGGTACCCTACTCTCTTTCCCCTTTACCCTCTCTATGGAGACAGTAGATTCGGATTACAACTAGCTTAACAGCTTAATTCTCATTGCCGTCGATATCCTGACCTAACAATCAATCAGTCCCAATTCTAAGCTTTGTAGAACCAAAGTCATGATCCCATTTAGCTGCCTAATCACTGCGTCGTAAACACTCCTCCTGAATTTTTAATCAACTGCTCGTATTCTATGACTAGCACTCTAAAAAAATAAAAAAAATTGGATGATTTTCTTAACCAAGCTACAACCCATTTGACTTCATCTTATTTGCACTGTCTTTCTATATTTTGTTAAAAAGCCTGCAGCCTAGATGTCCAGAATTAAGGGCGTTAGGCTTATGATAGCCTATAGTTTTTTCTCCAATAAGTGCAGTTAGCCAACAGAATAGTTTTCTTTCTTCCAGGTGCTTCCAATTGCTTCATTATGGCAAAAGAATATAAGTAAATGTATCCTAGTGAAAAAGAGGAATTTTTCACCACTTGATTGCTCTGTTTTGCAACTTTGAGAAAATTATCATCAACCATGGTATTTTTGGGACAACCTGTGAAAACGACTTAAACAAAAGGCATCCCAATTTATCCCCACATGCTTCCGCCTCTCTATGGTTCATGGAACTTGTTCAATGATTTGGAACTTATGAAGCACAATAATTTTATCTTCTAATTACAATACTAAATCACATTCAGAACATCATTTCCAGCTTGCTGTTGGCACACAGGGTGCTCTGTGGAAGTCTGGAAGACATCACAAACCTTTCAAATAACAATGCTCCGAATGTTTAATATCCACTTTAGATAGCTTAGTATAAAGTATGCACAGGCACTGAACTTAATTGCGTTAATCCTGTGTTTCCTCTATCTTGCAATTTCTTTTGCCTTACTTTCTTCATGTTTTTTCTTTCCCATTGGCTTAGTGGATTACTGGTCATGCAAATTCCTCTTAATTACTCGTGCTGGTGTTAACGTGACCTAAATACAACCCTTGTTGGATAGTTTAGTGGTGACAAGGTCAAGAATCTAGCTGTGTGTACCCTTGTGAGTCCTAAGCTGACCTAATTAGTTAATTGGTTCTGTGGTCAACTTTGTATTTCTCTGTTTATTTAAGATCCATTTGGTTTAGAATCATTAGAAGCTGGGATGTTTCTTTCAACTGATTGGTGGGAATAACCTTGATTGTTTTCTACCTTATCAATCTTGGTTATACCTCTTCAACCCAGAATTGTCGGGGTAACTTTGGTTGCGTTTTACAATTTTCCTCTAATTTCAAGGCAGACTTGTTTTCTTTAATTGTTTTTGTTTCCACTCAGCTCGTTCGCATCTTGGAAATTTTGGTGCAGGGGATTCAGATGGGGATTTGGATGGTCTCATAGGGCCACAGTTTACATATTCACCACTCAGAAATTCGCATTGCATCTTTAGATAGCTTGCAGACGTCATATTGGTTCACAGCGTTCTTGGCTGAAGATAATATATGACATACCAGAAAAACGACAGTGCTCCAAATGTTCACCACCTAATTTCTGGAATGCTGAATTGCAGACTAATGTTTGCTACTTTAGACCAGCTTAGTATATAGGATGCATGTGAACTTAATTCTCTGTTTAAATTTCGGGGACATTCAACTGCTGGACTAAATTTGAGGCTGAGATTATTACTCTGGATAAACTAGCACTGTATTACTGGCCCCTCGTCTCTAGACTCTTAACTTCTTTCTCTATTACATGATCAACCAGAATACCGAAGCCTGCAAAGAAAAGATGCTTTGTTTGTTGCGCTGTGTTCCCTCGTCGATAGATATAGTAACATGTTGCCAGCATGTGGCAGATGCTCCTTTTGCTGACTCGAATAATCTTTTGTTTTGTTTTTGTTGGTTGGTTGCAGTGGGAAGGAGACTGCGGAGTTTCCGATCGAACCCGAGATAACTCTGGAGCTAATGATGGCCGCAAACTATCTCGACACTTGAGGAACAGGAATTGCTCTGCAGCATTCTATTAACTGATGAATTACTGATGAATTAATCTGAAGTCTGTAAACTCGTTGGATCGCTGCTTCTACATCCATCATGTATCGTACTGCACTGTTAAGTCTGTTACACGAGCTGAAGTGATGTATCCTACTACACTGTTAAGTATGATATGCATGTTTTGTTCTGTGCAACCGTGCAAGCGCTTGATTGCGTTAGGGCAATCGATCGACGTGTTGGATGCAGGCAGAGATTTCTCGTCTCTGTCGGTCCATGGCCCAGAAAAATCATATCTTTTTTTCTCTGAAAAATGAAAGAGTAAGCACTGCGAATGCGACACACAGAGAGACAGTAGACGTTATATAATGGACACATATGCGGTGGAGTTGAGTGAAGAACAGGTGGATCGTCATTTATAGAGGACGGGCAGGAGCAGCACACGAAGTGAGGCCAGGCCAGGTCAGGCAGATACATACAACAGCAGCAAGAATCAATCTTTCTCTCTCTCCTCTCACCCCGTGGCGTCCCTCCCCTTCGCCGGCGGCGAGCGCGCAATGGCGGCGTCCGCCCTCGAGTCCGCCTGGGAGGTACGCGCCCCACCGCTCCTCTCCCCCCCAATCCGATCTCTCCCTGTGCGTCTCGATCCTGACGGATCTTGCCGATCTTGTTCCCGCTGTTGGGACGGAATGCAGTGCCTGATCGGGAACTTCAGCGAGTTCCAGCTGGCCACCGTGGTCACCTTCCTCCTCCACGAGAGCGTCTTCTTCCTCTCCGGCCTCCCCTCCCTCCTCTTCGAGCGCTTCGGGCTCTTCGCCAAGTACAAGATCCAGGTCAGTTCTTTCCTTTCCTGCCTCCTCACCGATACACACCCTCTTTCTTTGATCCGCTCCCAATCCATCCATGATCCACCACCCACTGCGCGCATCTAGTGAGCATGCGTATGCCTTGGAAATTTTACAAGATAGGATAAAAAAGTGGTCGGCTCACAGCAAGAGCAGACGAGATAAAGCTGGGACAGCGATGGGAACAAATCGAGGCAACTTTCTCCACTTCTTTTAAGCTATGATTTGATTCTCCTTTTTGTTTTTTTTACAAATCTCTCTCCAAGGCGGCAAGGAAGACAGCGAAAACAAGGAAATGATGCCTCTGATTATTGTTTCCAATTGTATGGACCAAACTTTGGCAAACGCTCCTTTTCTTTGCTACTGTTATATCACGAGTATGCCTTGCGTCCACATCAAACTGCCTGTAGAGACGAGGAAAATCAAGTCATAGGAAGCGCCCGGTCAGAGGGCTCACCTTCACGTGTGTTTGAGACATCGAAAAGTTGAAGGAACCCATGGTCAGAAGCCCGCGTCATTGCTTTTCACTGCGGATGCGGGTGGTTATAATTTCCAAAAGGACAAGAAAAGTTGAAAATTCCAACCTACCAAATCCCCTTGGAATTTGGAAATGCTTCGATGTTAAGCACTTTGGGGGATTCAAGTCTTCATCTTTGTCAGGACAAAACAAATGCCTTAACTTGCACTAAATGCATGAAGATGTAGATTATTTGAAATCCAGCTTCAAATATCTCTACTGGTAAATCCTGAAAACAAAAAAACAAAGGCTTGCATAATCACACTGGAGCTATGTTGCAGCTATTAGCTGTCATACTAATTGGACCATTGCCTGCAAGAAATTTTAATTTGAATGCCCTGCTGCAAATTTAGATACAATCTCAACTGTTTTTTTCATCTCTATAAATGATCTAAACTTGAGGGCCTAACTTGTGGACTTTTAGAGTGAACCAGTTTGACAGTGAAATGTCCTCACCAAGCACATTAGTTTTGTATAATATCCCGTCTTTAAGATATATGGTGTTTTGCACTGTATGACATAGTGTTATATTTCCATTGGACCAAAATTATCCCAACAAGTTGTTACTGTATATCATCAAGGAAAACTCGCCTCTGTTTGCTTGGCTGGAGCTGTCATGGAAAGTTTCTATGTGGTGCCTTGTTTGCTTCTCTTTATAAAGCATAACATCCATGTGATTCTTTGTTTGCTGCTCTTTATAAAGTATAACATCCATATGATTCTGTAAGAGACCTTGTAATGCTTATGTTTGGTTTCAGTTATCAAAGCTGGGGGTTATCCTCCTGGCTCTGAAAAAGAAAATGATTGTGATTGGTCTTGTCCCAGTTTACAGTGCTCACTCGAAATAGTATCACTCCAGCTGTTGGCGCTATGTCATTCCATAATCTTTTTATAGTTGTCCAAATCAAATTTATTTTCTCCAAGAAATCTTTCTTGGAATGCATATTATTGATTTTGTTCCCAGTTTTTAGTGTTCACCTTCTTTAGGTTTAGTTTGCTCTTTTTTCTTTTTCTCTGATGGAACATCTGATCTTTTCGAACTGTGTAATTCTATGAACATTTGCACTTGCCTTGCTACCATTTTTGGTTTCCTCAACAAGAAGTGTGTGCATCTTTGCAGAAGAAGAGCAATGCCCCTGCTTACCAAAACAGATGTGTCCTGCGTCTCATTCTCTACCATGTCTGTGTGAATTTGCCTGTCATGATTTTCTCCTATCCTGCCTTCAAATTCATGGGCCTAAGGAGCTCTCTTCCTCTGCCACACTGGTATCAAAATTTAGTTTCCTTCACTTCTTTCTTCCAACTAAAGTTGCTCACTTTCTTTATTGCATTACCGGTATTCTTCTCAACTAAGAATGTAAACATGAAAGCACCAGGATAACCAAGATTCAAATGGAAATGAAAATGGTTTAATTTGCTACCTATTTTTATGTAGGACGGTCATTGTATCTCAAGTTCTTTTCTACTTTGTACTCGAGGATTTCATATTCTATTGGGGGCACAGGGCTCTGCATACCAAATGGCTATACAAGCATATCCACAGTGTCCACCATGAGTAAGTGATACTGCCTCATTACCTCTTATTTTACGTGTTACATCATTTTGTTATTATTCTAATTTAACACAATAAGTTGTGAGCAGATATGCTACACCCTTTGGTTTAACTTCAGAATATGCCCACCCTGCTGAAATTTTGTTCCTGGGATTCGCCACAATTGTTGGTCCTGCCCTGACTGGCCCTCATCTGTTCACCCTATGGCTGTGGATGGTGTTGAGGGTGTTGGAGACGGTTGAAGCCCACAGTGGATACCACTTCCCATGGAGCCCATCGAATTTCCTGCCACTGTATGGAGGGTAAGTAGGCTAGAATTTGTGAAAGTTCTATATGATGGTAGCTAGGAGGATTCTATTTGTCTATTTGATGAGCTACATATATACATTGAACACTGTTCTGAATTTTCCTCATGAACAGCTCGGACTTCCATGACTACCATCATCGTGTGCTCTACACCAAGTCAGGGAACTATGCCTCTTCTTTCGTTTACATGGACTGGTGAGAATTTGTTTGCCATTGCCGTGTTAAATCATGCATGGTAACCTCCCTCCCTCACTTTCGTGACAAGCTCTTCGTCTTGTGTTAGGCTGTTTGGGACGGATAAGGGTTACCGCAAGGCAAAGGCCATCGAGGAGAAAGGAGGGAAGCATTTGTAAATTGTGGAAGCTACTCTTTTTCTCTTAGTCAACTCATCAAAACGAGTTTTTGATCTGTTGTGCTGGTGATATCATTTCGTTCATGGGAGGAGATAGGCACAGGTATCACCTGAGATGATCGATCCTACAGGTTGATATTTTCTTTTCCCATAATCTGCCGTCATGATGAGATCCTGTGTTATCAGGCCACCTTGCCTATATGATTTGTCATGAATTAAATTTGATGTGTGCTATTGGGGTTTGTTTGGACGGATACATGCCATGCCACAAGTAACTATTTGAAGCAACAAATTATCAGATTAGTTTTGCAAGTGAAGTTAAAAAAACTGAGATGAGATTTGTCGGTTAAATGCTGGTTCTGATTGGTTAACTGTGTATTGTCTTGTTTGCTTTGTTAATCGATTGCGCGGGGAGTTGTGTTGTTCAGGTCGTGCGTTTGGTTGCTTCTGTTACCTTTTCTGGCTTTTTCCGTGACATTTCCTTGCAAGCTCAGCCCATTATTTGGCATTGCATGCTGAGTTGAAGGTGCTGTTTTAACCATAAGAATGCGTGTGAATAGTGGTATATCATGGCTCCAATTTGTAGCACAAAAGAGTGACTGAAGATGAAGGGAAAAAACAGTCGTCTGTGCAATAGTCGCTCCCCGGTTCTGTTATTGCATAGTCGATTGAAATTTTTTTATCTCTCAGTCACCTGAAGTTGCACTCTTAATCAAAAGTTGTAGTGTACTAATTCGCCTGTGCAATAGTCACTCCCTAAATGAATACCATGCAAAAACAAAAATTGTAGTATCGTGAAGCCACTATACGTAGAAACTTACTTGGTTTGATTTGCATTCCCATGATCCTCTGTTTATGGTAGTAGTATATGTCTGTAAGCTTATACGGAAAACAACAGTACACCGGCTAGGTGCTAGCAGGTACGTAGCTGTAAACTTATAGTTTGGCTGCTAAGGTGCGTCCGCCGTCGACGCAGATGACCTGTCCGGTGATGTAGCCGGCGGCGGGCATGCAGAGGAAGGCGACGAGTGCGGCGACCTCGTGCGGCTTGCCGAAGCGGCGCATGGGCACCCGCGACATCTCCATCTCGGCGAGCCTGCGCGCCCTGGCCGGGTCGCCGAGCGTGGTGCTGGAGATGTCGGTGTTGTGGATGCCTCCCGGCGCGACGCAGTTGACGCGGATGCCGTGCGGCGCCCACTCGGCGGCGAGGCTCCTGGTGAGCTGGTGCAAGGCGCCCTTGGTGAGCGAGTACACCGACAGCGCCGGGTAGGCGATGAAGCCGGCGACGGAGGACATGTGCACCACCACGGAGGAGTTGCCGTTTCGGAGCAGCGGGTGGGCGAGCTGGGCGAGGTGGAAGCAGGGGTCGAGGTTGGTGGCCATGAGGCGGGAGTAGTCCTCCGGCGTGGTGTCGGCGGCCGCCTTGTACAGGGACTGGCCGGCGTTGTTGACGAGGATGTCGAGCCTGCCGTCGAACAGGTCGCGGACCGTGGCGACGAGCCCCTCCCTGTCACGGCGCACGGAGACGTCGCAGACGGAGGCGGTGACCGAGTGGAGGCCCTTGGTCTGCTGCCAACGCCGGCGGCAGTCGTGGAGGTCGGCGGCGGTGCGGGAGCAGGTGTGCACCCTGACGCCGAGCGCAGCCAGCTCCTCCACGATCGCGTGCCTGCACAAGCACAAGCTAGCTGGCTAGCGTCACAGGCATGCACGGAGCTTGTTGCATCCATCGATCCGTACGTACGTACCCGATTCCTCTGGTTCCTCCGGTGACGAGCGCCGTCTTGCCGGCCAGGCTCCACCGGAGGCTCCGGCTCATCTCCTCCTCGCTGCTCCTGCTTCCTGCCGCCGGCGCCATCGATCGATCTCACCAGGCCAGCTAACCACTTAATTAGCTCCGTACGTGCTGGATGCTTGTGGATGTTTGGTTATGCGAATGCATGCTACCTAGTACTGCAAATTAATTCACTGCTGATCGATGGATCCGATGACCCATCGAGCTGGTTTTATTGGTCTTAATCACTAATTAATTACCAGCTAGCTAGCTGCTCCATGCATGTCGCTGTCATGCATAGTACGTATTGGGTGCTCCTCCGTGAGCACAACTATGGCTTCACTATTATCATAAAATTATCAATGATTTCTCTAGAATAAACAAATAAGATAATTTGTCTATCGTCTTTTTGAAGTGATATATAAGACAATTTTTTCGAAGTAGCTTATTGATTTTATTGGCATTTGATTCGTTTATACAAATGCTCATTTTAGGGTTAAAAGCTATCGGTCGCAACTATAAACCATTAGCCACAATCGAAATGAGCGCACCTTAACAAGAAGTTTCAAAAAAAATAAACTAAGAAGAAAGAAGGATGGATTCGGGGAAAAAAAGTTGATTCGATGACCCCCGCTTGTTTGCGTTGCTTGTTAACGAAGATGTATGTATGCAGATTCAACGGGGCTACAGCAGAAAGATGTATGTAAAGCATGTCCTCATTGAGTTTGCTTTCAATGTCCAATCTAAACGATTGAACGCTAATCGATCGCAGTGATTACATGGCCAGAACCCATTTCATATCCATTTGCAGAAAAGGATACAACAATGGGAGCTAATTCTCTTTCCTTTCCTCGGATCAAATCATTTTCAGACATAAGGCTTCAGACTACCAATGTTTCAAGTAACTCACAGACTATCCTGTAAAGACCAACACACTAATATCCTTTAGTAAACAATTGTCCTAAACAAATCTTTTTCCGAAAGCATTATAAAATAATTTCCAATGAAGATACCCAAACCAAAAACATCACTGGTAGCATTGTCACTTATTACAGCAAAGCTAAAAATGTCCTTCATCATGGCCCAAGGCTTAGAGCACAGACTGCACTGATACTGCCTTTGGTAAATTATAAGCATCTTTTGTTGCTGTGCAAGATGGAATATGCCAACTCAACATGTGAACACAATGTAAATGCAATGAAAGACCCTAACTTGTGAACTCAACATATTAACACTGTTATAAACCTTAGTTCATAGGAGATAAAACACCATCAAGAGGATGGCCGGGTGGCGTCGGCGTAGAGGGAGAGAGAAGACTGTAGATAAGATTGATTTTGTTATTTTTCTGTTTGCTTCCAATAGCATGCGACAGCTCTCTTTATATAGTTGGGCTCCCCCTATATACCAATGTAAATATACCAATGCACCTACATCCTTTGTAAATACTAAGGGATAGAATGGGGATTTTCCATTCTACCCTACTCATGTATATAAACCCCAGGAGGGGCAGGAGGAGGGGCATCCTCTCATTCTTACCAACTATCCTGTAGATCTGGCTCTCTTTTTCTCTTCTACGAGTCCCCTTCTTCACTGTTTGGTCCGTAGGCACAACACTATCCATTTACATTTAAAAGTACAGCTCCTGAGACCAATATAGAAATAAAATGCTAGTGAAATCGAACCAACTTCCATGGCATGGAAAATTGCACAGAAAAACACATAAAGTAGGTCTAACGGGGAAAACAGAATTAGAAAGAAAGAACAAGCATTTGCTAACAAATCTGAAACGTACTAGAGAGAGAGAGAGAGAGAGGACGGGTGATCGGACACATACTGAGAGGAACAGGGGTCAGAAGGGGGAGGGAGAAAGGAGAGGAAGGAGGCAGATGGGAGAGGGGAGCAGTAGAGGAGAGGGCGAGAAGGAACCATGGAGAAAAAAAAATTAATATATATGTAGAAAAATCTATAATACCATTGAGAAATCAATGGTCAGATTTGATCTATACTATCATCTTTTATAGTAGCAGAATGTACCTTAAAAATTTTCTATTCTTGATATACAGTGCAGGACAGTACTGCTGGTGCAAAGCGACTGCACATGTGCCGCCGCTTTCATTCAGAACAGAGCACATGAACAGTTCTTTAGTGTAGAGCAGCTTTCAGGGCACGTACGTAGGGTTTAGCGGCGTGATATATGTACATCAGATCAGACAACAACACGCAGAAGAATCTTTGCTTTGCTGCCCGGCCAGCACTAGCTGCTAGCTCGCTCTGATTAACGAACAGTACAGTGGTCTCTCTTTTGCAGCAGAGAGAAGATAACAGAAATATCTCAGATCGAAGAAGAGAGAAGAACACATCTACCGACCGGCTGCCTCTGCTGAAACTGAAATTTTTCTTTTTCTTTTCTTTGCTTTGCTTTCCTTTCCTTTGCTTCAGTGTCATGTGTCAGCAGGTGCATGGAGCAAAAACAAATTTACAGTACAGCACTGTGAATGTGAAGCCGATGTTAGTTCTGAAGACGAGGAAAAGTGGTGAGAAAAGGAGACCAAAATTAAAGTCAGTAACGAGATAAACGCTTCACACAAGCGTCAGCTTCATATGTTACTAACGACTCAAGCGACTAGTCGACTAGCTAGCTAGCTTAGTTTGACTTAAAGAATCAGCTAGCTGTGAGAAAAGAATTAAGATGCCATTCATTCTAATCACAAGGACACGAGGTAGGAATAGGATAGCAAAGGCCAACGTATATGTTCAAGTACAACGACGACGGTGGTTGAGTTGTGAGTTTTAACTCATCAAATCTATTTTAGTTGGCCTTTCCCCCTTCTTTTCCTTTAAAAACTCATCGATCGTATCACTGTTGGAAAACCTGAAATGTGATAGCTGTTCTGTTTTCCTTATAGAAATATATATATGCCAGATAGGGCATGATTGGATTATATGTGCCGAAAAACTACAGGTTTCTGTCAGATAAATGCAGCAAATAATTAGACAAATTTAAAAAGATAATCATGTCCAGGTAACGTTACATCAGTCATGTTCACCCTGGTAGCGACAGGTGCCGTCTAAGGTAGGCACCACACACTTATGAATGATTAGTAATGGAAAATATTTGAAACGTTTGCATTGACAATGCAGGGATCTAGTACGAGTTAACTGTAACATGAAAAGCCGAATTATTTTCAGGCAGAGCTATCCTCAACTCTCAGTCTGAGTCAAAGATAGATCAAGTGCAGATAATACCCCGAGGTTGAATTTGGAAGGGCCAATCGATTGAGTCCATCTTCAGTGTGGTCACTGGTAGAGTGGTAGGTCCTTCAATTCCTAGCAGTAACCAAATACATTTTTTTATATAAAAAAGCAATGCTCTAGAGATATATACTATATGAACTGTAGGCATGTCAAGCAGTGTAAACTACAGTATTATTGGTGCTAGTTTAGTTGGGTATTGGAGTTCAGACGGAATTTTTTTACAAGAAATCCTGAATTACTGAATAATGCCAAACCATCACTCTAAAGATTACTGAAGATCACCCAGCATGCCAGCAGTGAGATGTTCATCGGATAATCATGTTCTAAAGTTTGGCTGTCGTTTAATAATTGGGTGGAAGCACCTCGGATGCCTTTGCCTGTTGAACTGTCAACTAGGAACACTGTATATATCAGTGTTTATTCTTCTTGCATGGCCTCTTCTTGGGAGCAAATTATTACCTGAATTTCGATGACAATATATAAGGCAATTAATATCCAGATTCGACGGAGACACACACTACACTACCACCTGGCCGGATCACCTGGATAGATAGGATAGGAGTCACAAGTTAGCTAGCTAGGATTGCCAAACCATGTATTATTCCAAACGACATCAGTGACCAGTTAACACCAAGTACTCCAAAAACTTAATTTGTCCAAAAGTAACAACACTCAGACCATGCATATCTGTTGCTCTTTTGTATGAGACAAATTAAGCTGCCTTAACAGTGGGAAACATATTTACATACACCTCGGCCACTGTGCATGCACCAATTGTCCATCGATTTCTGAACCGAAAATCAAAGAAGCAAACAAGATACCACATGTACACAGTGCACCCACAGCCAATACCTAAACAACAAACCTGAGAGGACTTGTTATGTAATCATACATATACAGCTGATCTCCTCCTCCTGGCCTCTTTCTTTTCCTCGCCTCTCCTCTCCTCTTCCCCTGCAGCTGCTGCTGTCCTCTCCGACTCCAATCATAGCTAATTAAGAGCCTAATACACACCACTAGCTCACAGTCTCGCACAGGGATGCATGCATCTGGCTAATTGATTCTTGCAACTTGGCATATATATGCACCATGAGGCGGCCTTCTGTTGCTGCTCTTTGATCAAGTTGAGTTGCTGCTTAGACCAGTCTAGCTAGAAGGCAGGCAGGCCACCTATCTACAACCTCAAATCACCCATGAACTCTACAGCAATGGAGCAGAGAGCCAAGTATACGTACAGGGGCATGTGGGGAGCGAGGAGGAGTAGTAGCACCGCTGGCGCTAGTCCCGTCCCTTGGGCAGCGGTGACGTACAGCAGCGAGCCGTCGTGGGAGGAGCACGCGTTCGCACGCGATGCGGCGGCGAACCTCGGCGGCTGCGTGTGGCCGCCGCGCTCCTACTCGTGCAACTTCTGCCAGCGCGAGTTCCGGTCAGCGCAGGCGCTCGGCGGTCACATGAACGTGCACCGCCGCGACCGGGCCCGTCTCCGGCAGTGCTCGCCCCCCGATGAGGTCCAAGAAGCTCCCCATGATCATCAACCGGACCAGGACACGTTCTTGTGCAGGGCAATCTCTAACCCTAGCACCACCACTCCTAGTGTCCCAGCCAAGGGAGATGTGACAAGCTGTAGTACCACCCCTTCTCATTCCTACCTATCAACCATCATCAAGGAGAGCAAGAAGAAGGTCCTTATGTCCATGGCTGTGAGAGAAGAAGCTATAGATCAGTACGACCACGACGACGAGGAGGAGTCTGGCAGGACGACGAAGAGGAGGCGTGTGGATCAGCCGTCGTTGGCGCTTCCGATCTTTCTGCGGCCGCCGGCGGCGGCTCCGCTGGTGGCACCGTGTCAAGGAGAGGACGGGCTGCAGGGAGTTGTTGATCATTATGCAAAGGTACAAAAAACAACCGCAAGCCCTAGCTGTAGTTCACCCCTTGTGGATCGACAAGAAGTAGATCTAGAGCTTAGGCTTGGGACTACTCCAAAAGCTACATGACAAGTTTTGAATGCAATAACAGATGAATTCCTTTGTACTTCTGCAAAATAGCTGTTTCCCTTCTTTAATTTTGTTTTCTTTCTACTTTTTCTTTCCTTTCTGGTTTCTCATGGATCAATTAGTTTCTAGCCAAAGGGCTTGTTATATATCTCTTCCCCATTTCAATTGTTGCAATACATATACAAGTGCTGTATAAGAAGTTATACATGTGGGGTTTGTCCAATTGATATTTTTATACAAGTTTTTTTGTGTGTTCATGTATAGTTCCATGATGAAATTTGATCACATATATAGTTCCATGATGAAATTTGAACCACCTGATCATTTTTCAGCCTAATACATATGTTTGTTTGAAGAATTCATATTGATTCACACATGTTCCCTACAATTGCTTCCTACGATTAAAGTTATTTGCACCTCAATTTGTTGATTACCATTAGGTTTTGAGTTTGTTAGGAAGGATCATTCGCATGAAGTATAATTAATACTTCATTAACCAATTGCATCTGGTTATTTATTTGTACCTCATATCTTCAAGCTAAGCTGGAACTTAAAATTGGTCGGTAAATAACTAAATATGTTAGCTAATAGTATATATCAACTAGTTAGCCTGATTAGGTTCTTCATTCTTCAAGATAGCTGCAATTCTAAACGTCCCAGTCAATAAAGTTTCGATAATTATATCCTTGTGTGTGCACCTTTATTAGTTTATAGCTCGCCTCTTTTAGCTTAGCCAAGACCACAAGAAGACAGTAGTGAGGACGAACCGACGAAGTTGATCATCTGTTCTTGTCTTAATACACTTCCTACATGCATCATGTGGGGGCAGTGCAGCTCATATTCTGATCCCTTGGATATACTATAGGACGAATCAAGATTATATATATAACTCTATGTACAAACTTGAGCATATTTATGATAATTTCGTAGTCATAAAATTTTTCTTAATTAAATATTACAATTCATCTACAAACTGTTCTCTTGACAACAAATGTACATCTGATTTTACAAATCCTACATAATTTCATGGTAGGTTTGGTCTTACTAAGCTCTTCATCTCCCTTCATTCTCGGTGTGTGTGTGTGTGTGTGAGAAAAAGGAACAACACGAACAGCCATGCTGCCATTGTTTTGTCCCTAGTATAGATCGAGGAATGGGGGTTTGTCTAGAGTTCCGATAATCCGTGATATCGGTTTACCTGTGTCCATTGGTAAAAATGGGTGCCACCAAATAATTTTAGGCTAATTTGAATTGATTTTGCCATGGATGTTGTATGAATGTACATGCATGTGATTTGGAATTTCAGCCAATATTCAGCCGATTATCGGCGATTGTTGGTTGATTTTTTTGAAATTTAAATCCTGATTTAAATTTTTTGGCCGAATTTTTTCGATTATCGGTGATACCGGCGCCGCCCTGCATTAAAACAAAACTAGCTTGAAAACCCTGGGTTTGACAGACGAAATCCAAAAGCTCACAAGCTAGCATTTCTCAGTCCCTAATAATATGCCACTGACAGATGCCAGCACAGAGGCTAATATGCAGCAATGCTTGCATCCGATCGATGCTGCCACATGGAATAATTCAATTCAGAACACTGTGCAGTGCCCTCCTCTTCTGCCTGCATGGATTCCTCCTCATGGCCTACTGCATTCATGCCCCAGGGGCAGTCTGATTTGTTTGGCCATACATGCGCACATATTTATGAACATATGTATACGACATGCAGCTGCTAGATTCGGATTCTTTGTCATGGTCAGCACTACGTATGCTCATGTGTACGTGAGGTCTGGTTTCGCATGATCAAGCTCAGACTATAATTCAGCTGAGCTTGTGATATGCCTGATCGATCTCGCGCCAATTTCTCATGCTTGGTAGCTCCAGCCAGCTTGTGTTGATTTCTAGATTGTATATATGACAATGTGAGTACTCGATGGCGTGCAGAAATCTGTGTCATTTAATTCATCGACATTTGACAGATCTGCAGGATTATCCTCTTTCAACATTAGAACGTATGCGACTATATCCCTTTGAATTTATGCATAGGATCAGTAGCTCCCCAGAGCATGAAAATATTATACCACTCACCTAACTGCGTATAGGATCAATAAGTCGTAATAAAAACCGTACTGATACTCGTACTAATGACACATCTAGATGCTCTGATCACTGATCATCTGATTGAATAAGGGAGAGAATAATCCTTGCATGTTTTGTCGCGTTATCAGATATCGTCAGTCATGCACATGTGCCTATGCACGGTCCCCGGCCCAGCGTATACACTGTGACTCCAGCTCTGCCTACTGTTCACTGCTAAATATTGAAACACATTGATCGATGTAACAACTTAGTTTTTGGTGCCTTTTTAAAGTTTTTAAAATAAAAATAACAATTTGGATTTTTTTTCTTGAATTAATTAGATCTTAATTGGAATTTTCTAAAATTAAAATGATTCAATATGAATAAAATAAACATCAATTAAATTAAAAGTCCTACTATGTTGCAAGGAATTTTTGGAGTTTATTTGCTATTTATTGAGCTCAATTCAATTTATCTCCTTTTCTGAAAATCAAAAGTCTTTGAAAATTCCAAAAAAATTCAGTGGGCCGAATCCTTTCCCTCGGCCTATCACCTTTCTTTTGGCCCAGTCCAACGTAGCCATAGCCACGCATTGCTGCCGCAGTTGCCATCTTCCCGTTATCTCGGGCGTGTGGCCTCGCCGATCAGCCATACCGTGTCCTATTTATCTTCCTCACATCGACTCCGAGTTTGTCTCGCTGCCATTGCTGCTATGTCAGTCATGGTGTGTTCATGTAAGTGTTAGTCATGGGGTTTTCATACATGTGTTAGTCATGACATAGGTCCATGCATATGGTTTATTAATGGAGAGTCAAGTACATGTCATTTATACTTGGATCGATTGCTTTATTCTTTGATGTGCAAGTGCTTTGATGATTGTTGCAACCATCGACAAGACCAAGGCTACGAAAGGGGTCTTGAGGCTATGTTGTGTCATGTAAGTCTAGGTGAAACAACATCTCAAACCGAGAAGCATGGGAGAAAGACAAGGGTCGTGAAGAGGCAATGTGTGTATGCCTTACGATCCGAGTAGGCATATGATCTTGTAGTAAGGCGTAGGGCATTATGGACTGTGAAGTGATATATTGTGCCATAGGATTAGGCTTTTCAAGTAGTTATGGCCTCGGCGCAGGTGTACGATTTTAGTGACAAGTCATGAGCATCGCATCATCATGAAGATTGGCGGGTGGTAATTGAGAAAATTATCTGAAATCGAGTGGAGTGACAATTTATGAAACCACGATGCTGGCCTAAGTAGTTTAGGTCACGTCCTCATGGATGAAACATCTTATTGGGCTATAGAAGTCATGCTTTGAAAAGCATGCAAGTGTGTGTAATGTAAAACATGTTTGTGTGTGGGTTACCGGGTTCCCTAAGAGTAAGTAGTGTGATCCACTAAGGAGTTGCTATTTTAGTGAGAGGTGAGGAGATTCCATTATATAAGACTTGTGTTGAGTTGAGTCATGGGAGACTCCAAGTTAGGGTTAGGGTTTCCTTGTGTTGGAGCTTTTTGTGTGTGTATGTGTGCTCTAGACTTAGAGCTTTGCTATCCTAAGAGATTGACTATAAACTTTTTCTTTCCAAGTGAAATAAACATCCAAAATTTGCCCAAGTGAGTTGTGCCATGGACCCCCTCTTGTGTTTTTTATTTGCTTGGCTTTCTTATTTGGATTTATCTTCTTTTGATGTTTTTCTGGTGCCAATGATGTGTAAGAGATAAAGATATCTCCTAGAGATAAGATCCTATCCATCTAGGCATGATCTAGAGGAAGTTCTTAAGTTTGCTTGGTTTTCCTCAAGAGAGGTGATTTGGTGTTTTGCTCTTGTGTGAGTTTCGGGTTGAATTCGTGCTGTGATTTAGCTTACTATGATATGTGAGAACCCATCTAAGGTCATCTAAATCATTTAGGACTCATGAGCAAGAGCAGATCGAGGTTTCCCTCTTTTGCCCGGTTTTAGTGCAACCTTCCTTCAAATAAAAAAGGTCACAACTTTGGTAATGATTCTCTTGATCGTTGATTGGAATAGTTTCATGACATCCTAGAGAAGGTGCATGCAAAGTTTCAAGTTATTTGGATCATCGTATCAATAGTTACATAGATTCTTAGATTTGAAATTATACTAATTTTATTGTTCATCTAGTCTACCCGCCCCGTGAAGAGGTCTAACTACCCTGCTGAGAAGTCTAACCACTCTAGCTGAGAGGTCTGACTGCTCTAGCTGAGAGGTCTGACCGGTGAGGGTTTGAATTTTTGGGATTTTGCCTTCTTTGGCTTAGGGCTTTGATGAGGTTATGAATTTTTGTTTCCACTGCATGTTGTTGACATGCCTCAATTTCTTCAATCCCGCGCTGAAATTCTAGATTTGCTCGCCGATGCCTTGTTCAACTCTGGCAAGGAATTCCGTCGAGTCCAGTGCCTCTCGTCCATCGCCAACCCCACTACTGGTTCTGTCTTGTTACTTCGCCGATCCTAAAAGACCGTCGAAGATGAGCTGCCATTGAAGTCCGTCACCACTTTTTCCATGCTATCAGTTGCATCCATTCGCCGGTGACCACACTGACTTCACCACCGAGTTCCTCGCATTCTCAACTCTATGTTGTGCCCCTCCGTTTGCTCTGCCATGCCCCGTCATCATCGGTGACCTTCAGTCCTGAGCCACTGCCGCTGTCACCAACATTAGCAGTCACGCTAGCTGCCACATCAGTGCTAGAGCTCCGCTGTTGCTGAGTTAGCGATCGTGTGTTCACCAAGTCCTAGCCGCGTCATCCAACCCTGGACCGACTTAATGGCCTAAGATCACCATGGATCAAGCCACTGATATGTGGACCCCACTGTCAGATTTTCTTTTCCTTTTCTTTTATTCCAAAGGGAATATTCTAGAGAATATTCTCCTTTCCCTCTCAATTTCCAATATTTTCTTCCTAGCAAATCTTCCGAGACCTTGTTCTCCTTCATACAAACTCCGATTGACCTGATTCTTTTTTCTAAATTCATATAAAATTGTGCTCTATATTTTAGTTCTATTTTTGTCAAATTTTGATTTTATTTTGATTTTTATTTGATTATATTTGCATTTCGTGTGCTTGCTCTCTCACTTAGATAATGACTTCAAAGGAGTGGTAGTAGGATTTGAAGATCAGGGCATGGCAACTAAGCAAGAGTAAGACAAGTCGTGACCTTCAATGACATTGAACCTATTATTTCAAATTTAAATATTTTATTATTTTAAATTAGTATGAATTGTGAATTTATTACAAACTCTTATACTTGATAGTTATCAACTAGTTTTGATTAAATATCTTCTTTAACAATTTGAGTGCCATGATTCAATTGTCACCATAGCATGGTTAATTATCTAGTGATACAATGTTAGTATCCACTTGGATCGTACATATAATATACTTAGCTATGCTTATTGATACTTTGGACTTATCATCATATTGATCAATTAATTAATTTTGACTTAATAAAATATTGAATCATGGTGGTTAGTCACAGTTATAAAATTTATGTACCATAACATGTGTAGTGTCATTGGTCTTGGTCGAACAAAATGGTTTTCACTTAGACGAGTGATCGTGCAGTAAAGGAGTTGTAGTTAGCATATTTGAGATGTAGATGTCTTGCCTGGATAAGGATTAAGGACTTGACTTTGTGTGCTACTGATCTGAGCCTTATCATACAACCACAAGTTCAATATATGGGATAAACCTAACTAATTAATTTGTGATGTTTCAAATTTTGATTTTGCCATTGAGATAAATGTGGATGTGGGTTAGGCATTTTCATATGGTGCAAGAGGGGACTTTTCGACTAGATTGTTAACTTACTCGGTAGTAAAATCTTAGTAGGCGAAATAGGGTTGAGATTGAGCATTGTAAAGGTCTTGTGATGATCACTTAATCACATGCCTAAGGAAGCATGTAATGGCATGATAAGTTGATTATTTTTTATTGGTAAAGTTATGCAACCTCTATAGAGTATAAAACTATTTAAATAGCTCTGTCCCCGGTTATAGACAATGTTTGGTGAATTCGCATGAGGGTTAGTTTTTTTTAAAAAAAATTTGATTTGGTTGGGAAGTGAATGATTAGTTGACTTGTGGTTTATTCAATTCCTTTGATTTTATTATTTATTTACTTATCACTCATTTTCAAAGTGTGCTTTGAATTTATTTATTATATTTACTCTAAATTATTGCTTTCTATAAAGTAAACACTCAACTATCTTTTGTTAAGTCTTGCATTATTATATATTGCATCTTTTTATGCACGACTTACTAAGTACTCTATGTACTAATGAGTATATACTTTATTGCTCAGTTGCTGAAGGAGAATCATATCAGACAGAGGTATTTGAGGAGGAATGCTTCAATGACTTCATGTATTAAGACTTCGCTTCTTAGTCGATTGCTTGTGGGCATATCGAATTGCTACTATATTTATTCTTTATTTCCACTGCTAATTTTTGTTTAGGCCTTTTAGGCTATTATTTGTAAGTTTAGTCACAAGGTTGCTACTATGATAATTTGTTAGACTATGTGACTAGGTCTAGAATATTTGTGATGATAAATAATTGACAATGTTACTTATTGATGTTATTTGAGGTGTGGCATGTGTGGACTCATGTCGGTCAAGTTGGAATGAACTTGTGGCTAGAAAAGATGCTGCTTTTGTAGGGTAACTCGGAGGTGATCGTGGTCTACGGCAAGGACTGGAAGATAACTTGGTGCAAAGTCATGGTCTAGAGGGTCAAGGATGCTAGAGGAAATGGTCGTGCTCGAGTTGTGATGTGTAGAGATCAAAGATAGATTATGTATGTTAGATCTACAGAGGTGCGGTCTGGAGGCTATGACATGTGACAATCTTGGAATGTCCAAAATTGGGTAGTGTGACAAAAGTTAAAAAAATGCTACATAAGGGTTTCAGGTCCCTTACTCATTAGAATTGGATAAGAACTCATGGTCTTAGAGATAAGATCAAGGCTTGAGCCCAAGACTATAAATAGATATGGGGTTAGGTGCTAACCTTAAGGCTGAGAGATATAATTTTTGTGCTAAAGTTTAAGGGGTGCCAGGAGAAAACTTTGTAGCTATAAATATGATGATCTAGTAATAAAAATAGATATAATTTCAAGGAAAAAGTTCATTGATGTCTGTGTGTCAGTTTCGGTCTACAGTGCACACGACGTTGCATCTTCGTCTTGGTCAGCGTGCGCGCGTTGGCTTTGGTCCATCGCAAGCGCATTCTCTTCATTCCACGGTCCGCATGCACAAAAAAGTAGTAGGCAAGTAAGAAGCAGAGGGGAGAGAGAAAAATCACATAGCTACCACTAGCAAAAAGAAAAAATCAGTATGCAGCATCAACGATCGGAAGTGACATCTTCGAATTATTAATCTGCTACGGTAGCAAACACTGTAGCAACAGTACCGATTGAAAGCGATGCCTTTAAAATTTTAACCTGCTATAGTACTAATCAAAAGCGATGCCTTTGAATTTTTAATATGCTATATTACCAAGCACTGTAGCTACAATACTGAAAAATAATGTAATTTTGTTTTTGTGTACTTGCTATGTTGGCAGATTGGACAATCAGAAATAGTAGATTGAAAAAAGCTTCTACTGCGGATTACAATCATTCACCCATCTCTGAATGCCATTGACGATCCTACATAATTAATAATATTTGCTACTTTTATAAGTAATTCGTGAATATTGTTCATATTTCATCTATGTTATCACTGTGTGCATTAGCTTGATCTTGGATTAGTGTAGAATACACAGAGTGTCTGGATTTGCATATTCGGGTCTAGACAATCAATTGAGCCCAAAGCTAACTCCTTGATTATTATTACTAGTCGCTAACTCGTGCATTCGCTAAACCATTACACATGATATAGACGTGGATGTTACAGCATCTTTAAACCAAGCTTCTCACATAATTCAACACTAGCCAAGTTATGACAACTACCGCCATCAATAATAAGTTTGATTACATTGTTGTTTATCTTGGCTTGTGTTTGAAACAAGTTGAATCACTGCGGACGTGCATCTCCTTCTTATGCATGCATGCTCAAATTTTTGGTGACAACTAATGCCTCTCCCGTTTCATAATTCAACACATCAACCTCTTCGTTGTCATCCGATGCATCCTCATATCTCTCATTTTCATGACTAAGCTCAACCTCAACTTCATTTGCAGATTCATACTCAACATCTTCCGTCACAAGTATAACTCGGTTGTTGGGACATTCACTAGAAATATGACCACGCCCCAAACACTTGAAGCATTGAATTTCTCTACTCTTTGTTGTAGCCCCAATTGAGGATGTCGGGGATGGAGTAGCCTTCTTCTCACTTGGTGTAGGTGTTGTTATTGCAATTGAGGAAGAACACGCATTATTATTTGAATTAGTACTAGCTCGAAATGTACCTCGTCCTAAATTGAAATGTGCTTTGGTGCAATTAGAGGATGATGATGGAGCTAGCTTTCAAGATGAAAAATGTTGTCCTTGGTGCTGATTTTAAATCTTTTAATAACTGCTTCTCTTCATTCCATGGTCCGCATGCACAAAAAGTAGTAGGCGAGCAAGAAGCAGAGGGGAGAGAAACATCACAGAGCTAGCACTAGCAAAAAGAAAAAAAATCAGCATGCAGCGTCAACGATCGGAAGCGACATCTTTGAATTATTAATCTGCTACAGTAGCAAACACTGTAGCAACAGTACTGATCGAAAACGATGCCTTTAAAATTTTAACCTGCTATAGTACCAATCAAAAGCGATGCCTTTGAATTTTTAATCTGCTATAGTACCAAGCACTGTAGCTACAATACTGAAAAATAATGTTTTTTGTTTTTGTGTACTTGCTATGTTGGCAGGTTGGACAATCAGAAAATAGTAGATTGAAACAAAGCTTCTACTGCGGATTACAATCATTCACCCATCTCTGATTGCCATTGACGATCCTACATAATTAATAATATTTGCTACTTTTATAAGTAATTCGTGAATATTGTTCATATTTCATCTATGTTATCACTATGTGCATTAGCTTGATCTTGGATTAGTGTAGAATACACAAAGTGTCTGGATTTGCATATTCGGGTCTAGACAATCAATTGAGCCCTAAGCTAACTTCTTGATTATTATTACTAGTCGCTAACTCGTGCATTCGCACGGGCTACATATATAGTAAAACTTTTTATGTAACTTGCAGTAATAACACAATGAATAGTAATTATAATAAAGCTGTTCGGCCTTGTTTTGTAGCACATGTACTTAGGTGGGCTTTACTCTTTTGTTTACACACGCAACTTCCTCTGATCATTATTTTCAATGCATGTTTTGCTAGCTCGTTATGCTGATACGGTGTACATCTTTCTTAAGGTTATTGTCTTTTCAATATAAAAAGTATAATATTCTAAAATATGTACACTGATATAATATATTTCATGCCATATATAATGATACGGGGTGCCCGATCTTCACGACATAGGATCGATGACGATAACTTGGATCCGTGCAACCTAATGAACCAATGACGCCAACCACTATTAGAACAGCAACCTGCGACAAAAGAACTCGCCCAACCATATGCTTGTGATCCCGTCTACTCGAGTACACAAGTAGACGTGTCATCGCTCCTGTAAATTACAAGGAATCACAAGAACAGCGGGGTGGAGAACGCCCAATTTCCCCCTAGGTTGCAGTATATGCCAAACCATAGAAAGAACAAGCGTATAGCTCTCTGAAAATAATAGATTCATTTATGGTGGTCTATCGTTACAAAAAGAGAACCCTGGTATTTAACTCACGCACCCAAAAATCAATGGCTCACAGGCCTAATGCCGATTTGCATCCTGTTCGGCCAAGATATCCAAAACACAATCCTATGCAAACTCAAAACCGAAACCAACTATGCTAAAACAAAAACTCGTGGTCCAGACACATAGCCTAATCAAGGTGCTTAATCTCATAGCTTCGGCCAGACTTGATGCACGGTTGTGGGCTTTTAGACCACGTGAGTTGGCCTTTTGTTCTTATTGTGCTCACCAACCAAAGAAACTACCAACTCCTAACGGCCCGCCTTGAGTTCCTTGCATGCACGTGCTCATTTCTTCTGGCTTCGGCATCCCAACGTCTTCTCATGCACAAACCTAAGACCAATTAAGATACTGGCATTAGGTAATAGCCAGTTCTTATGTAAATAAAAGCCAAATTTAATTAGGAGCGAGTTCATATGTTGATTAATCTTTTTAGCTCGTGCTCGTGTAATCGGACCAATCGGGATGTCCTCATCATCCTCCCCTTCTTGAGAGGGAGTCATCCTCGACTCTGATTCTTTCGGTCCAAAGAACGTTGACAAATCAGCAACATTGAATGTAGAACTCACAGCATAATCATCACCTGGAAGCTCTATCTTGTATGCATTATCATTGATCTTCTCAAGTACTTTGAATGGACCATCTCCCCGAGGTATTAACTTGGACTTACACTTATCCGGAAAGCCTTCTTTGCGTAGATGCACCCAAACCAAATCACTTGGTTCAAATAACATATTCTTTCTTGACTTGTTTGCCTTCTCAGCATAGTAACGTGCCTTCTTTTCAATTTCTTCTTTAGTCTTATCATGAATTTTCTTCACATATTCAGCATATTTGGATGCCTCCATATTAACTTGTTCATGTAGTGAAAGTGGTAACAAATCAAGTGGCTTGATTGGTTTAAAACAATACACCACCTTGAACGTGCACAATTGAGTAGTAGAATGAACTGCCCTATTGTATGCAAACTCCACATGTGGCAAACAATCTTCCCACTCTTTGAGATTCTTTTTTATCATCGTTCATAGTAGCATTGAAAGTGTTCTATTCACCACCTCCGTTTGTCCATCCATTTGTGGGTGACAAGTTGTTGAGAATAACAACTTTGTTCCGAGCTTGGCCCACAAAGTCTTCCAAAAATAGCTCATGAATTTGACATCGCGGTCTGACACAATTGTCCTTGGCATGCCATGCAATCTTACAATATCCCTAAAAAACAAGTCAGCTACATGCGACGCATTGTGGCTTTTGTGACAGGGAATAAAATGTGCCATTTTAGAGAATCTATCCATAACAACAAAAACCGAATCCCTCCCCCTTCTAGTCCTAGGTAATCATAAAACAAAGTCCATACTAATATCCTCCCAAGGTGCACTAGGAATAGGAAGTGGAGTATATAAACCATGTGGATTAAGTTTAGATTTCGCTTTGTGGTATGTCACGTATCGCTGTACAAACCTTTCAACATCACGCCTCATCTTAGACCAATAAAAGTGATCGCTCAACATAATGAATGTCTTTTCTCTCCCAAAGTGTCACATCAATCCTCTTACATGAGATTACTGCAATAAAAGCAAATGCACGGATGAATTTGAAACACACAATTTCTTAGCATGAAATAAGAACCCATCATGAATAATTTATCCCATCCTCTCCCATCTTTGCATTTAGAATATGGTTTTGAAAATTCATGGTCAGAAGCATATAAATCTTTCAAGCTCTCTAATCTAGGTACGTTTACTTCCAATTGAGTTAAAAGCACATTCTTTCTAGATAAAGCATCAGCTACCACATTCTTTTTTCCTTTCTTATACTTAACAACATATATAAAAGTTTCAATGAATTCTACCCACTTAGCATATCTACGATTCAATTTAGCTTGGCTTTTCAAATATTTCAAAGCTTCATGATCAAAGTGAATAACAAATTCTTTAGGCCAGAGATAATGATGCCAAGTTTCAAGCATACGCACCAAAGCATACAATTCTTTATCATACACAGGATAGTTCAATTGAACACTTCCTAATTTTTCACTATAGTATGCTATCGGTTTTCCTTCTTGCATTAAAATATTATCAATACCTATTCCACTAGCATCACATTCAATTTCAATAGTCTCAGTGAAATCAGGCAAAGCGAGCAATGGTGCTTCAATTAATTGTTTCTTTAGTTCTTGAAAAGCATTTTCCTGTGGTGCACCCCATTCAAACACAATACCCTTTTTAGTTAACTCATTTCATGGGACAGCAATGGTGCTGAAATCTTTAACAAAATAACGATAAAAGCTAGCAAGACCATGAAAACTTCTGACTTGACTAACATTCACGGGTATAGGCCAATTCTTAATTACTTCAGTTTTAGATTCATCCACCTCAATGCCTTGTCCAGAAATAATATAGCCTAAGAACACAACTTTATTGGTACAAAAAATGCATTTGTCCAAATTAGCATATAATTTCTCACTTCTAAGCACTTCTAGTATTGTCTAATATGATCAATGTGTTCATCCGTCATTTTGCTATCGATCAATATATCATCAAAGTATACCATAACAAATTTGCCAATGAATGCTCTTAAAACATGATTCATCAATCGCATGAATGTACTAGGTGTATTAGTTAACCCAAAAGGCATTACTAACCACTCGTACAATCTAAATTTTGTTTTAAAAGTAGTCTTCCATTCATCACCAAGTTTCATCCTAATTTGATGGTATCCACTTCTCAAATCAATTTTAGTGAATATAATAGCACCACTAAGTTCATCTAGCATATCATCTAACCTAGGAATAGAATGACGATATCTAACAATGATGTTGTTAATGGCACGACAATTAGCACACATTCTCCATATACCATCATTCTTAGGAACAATAATTATAGGGACAGCGCAAGGACTAAGACTTTCGCGTACGTACCTTTCTCAAGTAGCTCTTGCACTTGGCACTGAATTTGTTTGGTCTCCCCGGATTGGTGCAGTATGGTGGACGGTTTGCAAGTGACGCACCTGGAACTAGATCAATTTGATGCTCTATTCCTCGCAATTGTGGAAGTCCCACTGAAATCTCCTCTGAAAACACGTCTTTAAAGGTCTGCAAAAGAGAGGAAACACCACTAGGAAGAGAGATTAAATCATTAGTTGAAAGAAAAATGGTTGCATCTTTGTACACAAGTACAAAGTGCATCCTTGATGGGTCATTGCTCACATATCTCAAATATGATTTTGTGGCTAACATAACCATCCATTCCTCACTCTTACTTTTTCCTCTTATATTTGGCTTGTGGCTCTCACTCACCGATGTATGGAATTCTCTCTTTTCTTTCTTTTTACCCTCAATTTCAGCAAGCTTCATTTGCAGAAATTCAGCTTGTATTTGATTAGGAGTCATTGGATTAAGCTCCTTTGTCTTTCCCTTCCACTTAAAAGCATATCTATTGGAACGACCATCATGTTACATACTTTTATCATATTGCCATGGCCTTTCCCAACAACAAGTGACACACTATCATAGGCACCACATCGCACTCAACGGTGTCCTCATAATCACCAATCTTGAAAGTAACATGCACCACAAACTGAACCTTCACATCCCCACATTCACTAAACCATTGCACATGATATAGACGTGGATGTTACAGCATCTTTAAACCAAGCTTCTCACATAATTCAACACTATCCAAGTTATGACAACTACCACCATCAATAATAAGTTTGATTACCTTGTTGTTTATCTTGGCTTGTGTTTGAAACAAGTTGAATCACTGCGGATGTGCATCTCCTTCTTATGCATGCATGCTCAAATTTTTGGTGACAACT